>OZ012648.1:9934311-10534311 GCA_963942575.1 Priocnemis perturbator
GCAGATTCTTTCGTTCGTTCGTAAGTCAGGGAGGACGCACACAATTATCTCCATAAATTCGAATTCAATATTGAGTTTTTGCGCTTCCAGTTTATTCGATTTGTTTACGCAGACGCCAGCCGATTATCATAATGAACTGTTTCGGCGAATAGTGACGGAAATTGATTTACCTGCGAATGTCGCTCGAAGAGCGTCGGAATCTGCGTAACACGATCCAGCATCATTTCCATATGCAATCGGTAGCGTTCAGATTGTTCGCGAGCTTCGTCGCGACGCAAAGTTGCCCGAATATCACTATCTCTTTCATTTTCATGCCTTTAGTATGAGACAAAAATAATTAAACCTTAGTTACACCTATAATTGATCCTTAACTAACGAACATTCGACATAACATCTAATGTTTCTGCAATTTTTGAGTGATAATTTAGTGAACGACACTAAATAATGGGTGTCAGAATACAGAGTTCGAGAATTGATGACGGTGCAATGCTAACGAAACTCTCGAACCCTTTATTCCAACAGCTCCTGTAATGTTTCAAGTAAAATGTCGTATTCAATATAGAATTCAATATATACCTCGCCGCGGATCTCAGCGCTCTCCACGCGGGCTTACGACTAATAATTGACTCTCGGAACTTAATATCCTGCTCCCGCCGTTTCTCCTCCATCTTTTCTCTTAATTCGCGCTCTAACTTTTCTCTGCGAACAGAACGGGCCTCGGTGCATAAGCGTTTACGTGACCGACTACGTTTCTGTTGGCTAATTAATGTTACTACATGGCAGGCAAAGTGTCTACAATTTATTTCATCTAAATTTATATCATATAAACATGTCGTGCGTGTATGACGCCATAGACATGAAACATCGTCGATTCAAATGTCTCAATAAAATTGGTCGTACGTCAGACGGCCACCGATTATCCTGCCACAAAATGCCAATGTCGTACCGTGATGCCTGACACCTCAAAACGGCAGCCAAATTATTCCCCCGCGACGGCATCATTGTCATGGCCGATCTCGATCTCTCTGACGGCATCGGCGTGAAGCTGGTCAGTCTGGACGATTCTCTGCCGTCTGGCGCGAGCATGTCGTCGATTTCGGGATCCATCCTTGACTCCTGCAAATGACTGCACGCCGACTTCACTCTCTCTCGCCTCGCCATCGACGGCGGCAAGGAGGAGGACTTCATCAGCTCGGCCGCTCGTACCTTCTTCTTCAACTGCCTAAAAAGTTCCGACCTCTGAAACGGCTTTCTTTTACACCCGGAAAGTATGCTTCGATAATAGCCCCGATGATTGCTTGCCAAACATATCCCGCGTGTAACATGCGACAAGACATTAACGATTTGGCTCTCGCGACCCTATCAACCATTCTAGCAAACCTTTTCCAGGCTGCCTCCGAAAGGCCCTCGATACCAGTTTCAGGCCGCTTACATTCCGAGCAATTCTACGAATCGCAAAGTCCAAGGCGCCGTTATGCAAATTGCGTGTGGAAACCTGCTCGAAATTCTGTAAGTGCGCGCGCGCGCGCACGTCAGCGAATATGTCATCGGGCACTTCTGACCTGAGGCATGGCCGCGTGTTATACCTGTAATATTCGTCCTCCAGCATGCGATCGTACACCTCGGTGCCGAACAAGTTCCGCGGCACCGGCTTCGCTCGGAATCTCGACGTGGTCGATGCCGATCTGCTGCAGACCTCGGGACTCGATCGGGTCATGGATCGCCAGGCTCGTCGATCGCACTCGAGTCTGAACGGCCGAACTTGCGACATCAGGTTCAACGCACTTTCCTCGCGAATGATGCGACTTCTGATTAGGAAATTCATGGGCAACGTTATAATTTGCAATACCGAATTTTCTGTTTAGTTGAAGAGTGCAGATCAGTTTAACACGTTGACTGCCGAGAATGTTCCGAAAAAATGCGTTTTTAAATTAATGTTAATTATGTCAAGTAAAGCGTTAAGAATCTATTTTTCAGAGTCCCATGGGACAAGTTTTTTCGTCACCCGAATATGGGTGACGTGGCAGTTAACGTGTTAAGTAATACCGAGACAAGTATAATTGCGTGTCTTCTCTGAAAAGAGAGGCAATAAGAATCTTCGTTCAGAATGTTACATTTATGAAGATCATTCTGAATTAAACGTTGAATGTATCATTTCCATGGGTGACAGGGCTTTGCATTTTGACTGATTATCGGAGTGATAGGAAGTTGATTAAAAGTGCTAGCATGCATTCAAATGCCCTGACCTCTCTTCTTTCTCCGCGAGTAACTTGTCGTAAAGCGGAATTTTCGACGTAATCGGAATCGGCCTGACGCGACGTTTCCTTATAGGGCTGCGCCGGTTGTTTTCCTGATTCGAACGCTCGGCTTCCATCTCGGCAAACGTCATGTATTTTTCCGCCTCTTCCCTGAAAATCCACGACGTTACGGGGAAATTTGGATCGTGCGCGCGCGGAATATTGTGATACATATTTTTACGCCTATTCGTTGCGTTTAAGTAACCGATAAGAAATGTATTTCTTGACAGTATTCCAGGAAATTCCGTTGTGCAGGCAGATAAGCGCAGCATCGATCATGATGCAATTACGATTGTATAGTCTATTCGTATGAATTATGTCATTCTGATCGTACGGTGTAGATTCATATAGCCCGTCAGCAGAGCCGGATCTAGGGTCTTAAACCCTTGAGACAAAAAGCCAAATATGCGTGCCCATTTGCTAAATGTTTCCCTATAACTAAACGAATAAAACAATTTAAAAAAGAATAATATTAAAATTGATTAAATTTAGAAACACAACATTTTTTCAATTCTTTCTAACAGGAACAATATTTAAAAATGTACTTTCCTTGCTTTAACTGAAGCAAATTCATCAATTACTGTATCATAATTGATAGTTTTACATAAATTGATAATATTGCTATATTTGTTTCGTTTTGTTAAGGGCTTACGCAACTCTATACTTAAGAGACCGACATTTTTGCGCCCCTGGTATTTTAAACTTGAGGCAACAGCCACATTCGCCTCACCCTTAATCCGGCTCTGCCCGTCAGTTCCGCAATATTACCTTAAAGTAAATCTGAACGGCTTAGTCACAGTCGGATGCCAATCCTTCGAATTATCCGGCGGCAAACTTTTCGTCTCCGCGTTATCTCCGACGTCACTTTCCAGACTCTCATCGCTCTTCGACTCGCTCCATGTGCTCCAGCTTTTGTTAGCCGAATGAATCTCTTTGTTACGAATCGCCTTCGCCTCTTTGTCCCTACTTCGAGACCTGCAACGGAAACGTATCCAGAATAAGACCTCCGCAGAAATGAAATTTTCGTATCGCACGTCAGATCGATGATCACCTGTACGTGAGAAGATCTTGATTTTCGGCCAAGCTAGCGAAACTCCCGCAGGGATAAAGCATCGGACTGTTCGTTCTGGATTCCTCGAAGTAGCACTTTTTCCCGTTCAGCTTCAGGCTGCGATCCGTTTGATCGGCCTTCACACTCTCGTCGCCTCTTCCGCTTTCCTCGTTCAAGCAGTTCTTCAAGTTCTTCAACAGCAGTCGCTGCTTCCTCTTCAGATAATCGACCTTCTGCTTGAACTGCTCGTTCGTCAAATGATTCACCTGCCCGTAGTCCGGTATGCTCTCGAGAAATTCTAAGAAATTCTCCAGCGTGTCTCGCCCACTCGACGAATCGGAATCAGCGATCCGTCGATCGTTGTTGGCGAAATTGATCTTCCGACTCTTCTCTTGCCCGCTGTGCGATCTGTCGCTCTTGTTGGCCAATTGCGGCCGTTCGTAGGACGGTGTCGGTTGTCGACTATAGGGATCCACAGGCACTTTTACACACGATTGAGAAAAAGTCGCTCCCCTGTGCTCCGACATCTTTCGTCGGACCTGATAACATAAATCACTATTTCGGATTGCCGACTGCTCTGAAGCTGTCGTACGAGAGCAATGCCAGGGTCAAGTAAGGGCTTGTTGTTAGTGAAGTAATCTGTTTCATGCTTAGGCATCGAGTTTCTTGAAACGCGTGCATAGCCGGACGTTTCATCGAAATCATTTTGACATCCGCAAACGTCGATCGTTATTACACATATTTGTACGTTACGCTGTAGAGGATAAAATCGATCCAACCATACAGTTTTCTTGTTTTCCACGAACGCCTGCAATTCATTGTCTCGCTGCAAGTAGTGACAGTAAGCCTACAGACACGGCCACGTCCACTCGGCTGACCGTGCTAGTTTATTTGTTCATACTACTTTATTCACCGAACGAGAATGTGATGTCGCGAATACAGGTTCTGCCGGTTGCGAGTAAAATTAAGAATACAGTGGGGAAAGAGTGCGAAATGGCTAAAAGGAAAATCTCGACTCACCTTTCCTCGGCCGTACACCCTTGATCATCACGCACCTGAGCGACTTGTGAAGAAGATCAATGTAACCCTCATCGGTGTACTCGTCACCATGGTGAACGTGGGCCAGTAAAACCTCGGTTCACCCTCTGACAAGGAATTATTAAGCTTTCCGACTTGATGCACGTTTAAAGACGTCACAATGTATTTTGCAATTATACGAGGATTCGTACATGTGCAAGTTGCGTTTTGATATGCATATTCTTAAGACAGAGATAGGAAAGATAGGAATATTGTACTAAAAAGATTATACACGCATTATTTTGCGTTTAACGAAGAAATTTCTCGTTGGACATCTGTTTACTTTTTAATATTTTATTGAAATTGATTTGCTTTCTCAGAATGAATCACCATCGCGTTTGAGTAAATTTTACTTAGAGTCGGAGGTATAATGTTTTTCGTTTATTGACAATATGGGCGTTTAATTTATGTGCTGCTTGCTGACATTAATGATAACACAACTAATGCGTTTTAAGGTAAACGATAGCAATGTCGTTACAAATTTTCAATGAATGAAACCCTCTGTTGATACAATCCTGACCATTGCTAGGCAACGTATGGGCACATACGTGCTCGATTTAATAATAAACTGCACATCTTTGCAAACAAACAATCAATAAATCTCATTATTAAATACAACCAATTGTTATTTGCCAATTATGCTCCGTCTGCTCCCCAATTGCTATTTGACATTTCTATTTCAAAACATTGTATAGTTACTCGTCCATCAAATATTCCGCCCACACTATTTTTATCTTGTTTTTCAATAATGATTGTATTTCAATGTTATAATGCTTGATACTGTACAAACACACATTAAATAGCGTGAACTATTTATTAATCCGTGTAACAGATGTTTTCGCTCGGCAAATACGTGCTAGGTTAAGTAGTAGTGCTTTGGTGTGTACATAAACATTAAGTCGACCACACGTATATACACAGAGGCAGAAAATTCGGAACATGGCGGCCCTCATAGAAGCGCTGTCTTCAGGGAACGTATTAACGACATTGTCAAAAAGATGCAAATATATTGTTCCATCAGCCGCGGCATTTGTAAGGAAAAGTCATTCGGACGCAGCTCAGAATGGCGAAAATTATGACATTATCATTGCCGGCGGTGGGATGATTGGAACAACATTGGCATGTTCAATAGGTTAGTTACTTCACGTCCAATTATACACGACGTTTTCTGTCCGGCTAGGAAAGTGAAGGGAGATTGAACAAAACACAATTGACAAGAGTAAACGTTGACATAGTTTTTCTCGAAATCCGTTTCGAATTCTAAAATGGTCAGTGTTAGCAAATTTATTTTTACAACAGTAACGTGAATCAAAATTTCCTTTAAATGTTCCCTCCTGGTACACCGTGTAGCAAATAATGAAAGGCTTAAGGAGAAAAGAGTACTCTTGCTGGAAGGAGGCAAGAGCCAGATGTACGAACAGTCGCAGAACTATTCCAATCGTGTCGTGGCTTTGAATCAGCTAACTCGTACCTTGTTATCTAGCATCGGCGCATGGAAACATGTAGAAGCCAGCAGACTTGCTAAAATAAAAATGATGCAGGTATCTTAAACTTTTGTGTCACGTCACAATTATTGTATGAGTAAGGTACGCGCATGTACTCACACAATTAATCAAAATATGTTTAGTAGGTATGGGATGCATATTCCGATGCAATGATCACTTTTAATGAGACCCATTTGGAACGAGAATTAGCATATGTAGTAGAAACAGATTTATTGCTAAGCGCCGTTTACAGACAACTGTCGGAGAAGGAAAATGTAGAAGTTGTGTACAATGCAAAAGTAGAAAAAGTTGGACTGCCACAAACAGATGTGGACAATCCCAGCGTTGAGCTAGGAAATGGGAAAAGGTTCACAGGAAAATTATTGGTAATTATCAGAATATTCAGATATTATAATTAAGTTACAGTGGTTAGTATTATTGTGTTACAAATGTATCGACATGTCTATGTCTCTGGCGAGAGCTTCCACTTTACTCGTCAGAAGGTCTAAACGGGTGGACAGATTGTAAGAGCACCTCTTCAGTTCCATGGCAAGTTCATTCAGTTGTAGTTGCATAGCTTCATTGGTCGACGACATGCTGTACAATCTGCTGATTCTAGCGTCACTTGTTTCGTTTCCATTAAGTTTCTGTATCACCAGAGGCTTGGTCACCATATTTCGAATTTTTCTTTCGCTTACCAGTCGATAAACGGCCTTGATTAATTCTCGTGGCAAACGTTTTTCCCTCGGATCGTTAGGATGAATGTGAATTGCACAATGATATGGTGGATGCAAAAGTAACGCACCTTTCCTGCACGCCCTCATAATATTCTTTGGCGCATGATCCAACAGTTTCGAGAACAACATGCCTTCCAAATGGGAGACCAACTCTGCTCTCCTTACTAGTCTATCCAGCCCGGCACATCGTCGTAGCTCTTGTATGTCGGACACAGCAAGACCTACCATTAAATTCGTAAGAATAACAGTTACCAGAACGACAAAACTCAACAGCATCAGATGCGATGTGCCGGAGTACAAAAGCGGCGCGTCTTTGTCAAAAAATACATCTTCGAACTCAATTTCGCCCGACATCATTATGATAGTCTTGAGCAGGCCTACCAGAGGATTCATGAAAGATTTATAATTTTTATGAAGAACGGTAAAGCCTAAGGAAAATCCCACTATGAGACATATGTAGGCACCGAGGAACTTGAAAAAGTTTAAAGAGACCTGCGTGAACATCTGTATGTAAAGACCGAACATTGGAAACCTTCCTACAACCATCATCAACTCGATCCAAATCAACAGAATTCCGAGAGCTGCCACGTGGTGCTGCCAATTGTCTACAGGCTTAATGAGAACAATAACCGATACCAGTACGACACTCCATTGAAGCCAATTTTCCCAACGTCTCAAGTAAATCGATATGCCGTGAGCGATTTGAAACAATTCTTTGCCGGCGAGAAAAATCGTGAACACCAATACGGGCCAGAAGAATGTTTTACTGAGATATTCGATCTCCCACAAATACGTGGCTGCGATGTATCCAGTAAAAAATGCCACGAATATGGAATGGAATATGAGACTCAGCAGGAAGAACTTCCGTATTCGAAGCCATTTCAAGTAAAGGAAACTCTCGCACAGGGGATGCTTCAAGATGTGCCTCTGTCCAACTTCTACCAGGCAAAGTAACAGATCCGTTTCGCCTCTACCACCGGGCACAAGAGGCCGAAAGTCCAATCTTAATTCGCAATCCACGTCGCCGAGTTCATGATCGTGAAGAGACACGGCTTGGTCCAATCTGGTAACGAAACGTGGTAGAACGTCGGGTGTTCGACGAACGATGAAACTCAATGCTGAAATGCCTCCCTTCGTTCTGGCAGTAACATCAGCACCTTTGGACAATAGCATCATGACGGTTGGCGAACTTTCGTTGAGTGCTGCGATGTGTAATGGGGTATAACCGAACTGATCGGCTTTGTTCACTAAAGCACCGGCCTGCAAAATAATAGCAATTTTTCGTCAGTCTCAAGCTATCGTAAACCATCACAACGTATTACTCTACTTTCGCCTCAAGTTGGAATTTGCTCGTGATTATACGAACCTGTATCAGAACCCGAACCAACTCACTGGCCCTCAAAGCTTTCGCAACGGCGGCATGTAACGGTGTTCGACCATCGTCATCCTCCACATTCAACTTAGCACCGGTGTTTATAAGCACGTCCACAGTTTCCGAAGACTGAGCCAACGCCGCGAGATGTATCGCCGTTTGTCCTCTCGCGTTTTTTGCTTCTAACGGTGCGCCCGCATCAAGCAGTAATTTTGTGCACTCCATGCTGCCTTCTTCGGCGGCCAAGTGTAAAGGAGTAGATCTCATCGTGCCAAATTGGACTCTGACATCGGCACCGTGACTTAACAGCAGTCTCGTGCAATGAACGGACCCGAGACCTGCCGCCACGTGCAAGGGTGTTTCTGTGTACACCTGAAAACGAAAAATTGAATTGCGTTTGCCGATATGATGACGAGGATGATTTTATAGAGTACCTGCGGATTGTTAGTGCAAGCACCGGCCTGTAATAATGCAGCGACGCAATCTGCTGCATTACTTTGAACTGCATAGTGAAGAGGACTGCGTCCTGACAACCCTGCGTCCACGTCAGCTCCGTACTTCAAGAGAAATTTAACGCAACAAATACTTCCTGCAGCGGCGGCGCAATGTAACGGAGT
This sequence comes from Priocnemis perturbator, assembly GCA_963942575.1. Lineage (NCBI taxonomy): Eukaryota > Metazoa > Arthropoda > Insecta > Hymenoptera > Pompilidae > Priocnemis > Priocnemis perturbator. The sequence goes on from OZ012648.1 coordinate 9,942,947, forward strand.
GCAGTTCTTGTCAAAGTCCCATTCCCGTGAATTGGCTCCATGTTTCAGAAGTTCTTCTAGACTCTTTGCAGATGCCGCACAGGCCGCCAAGTGCAATGGTGTCCTATGATGGGTTTATAGAGAGAATAGCATGTCAAGATGTAAGATGAAATGGCGAGATACGATGAAACGAGAACAAAAAATGAAACAAACCTTCCGTCGTCGTCTCTGCAGGACACTTGAGCTCCTTTATCTAATAATGCTTTGACAATTTCGACGTGACCCAACCAGCTGGCGACCAAAAGACAAGTTTCCGGCCATTTTGCTAATAATTGCCATGGAGTCGCAGTAGCTGCTTCGTCGTTTTCGGTCGTGAATGAAGGTTTTCGTATACATCTACAGGGAAGACTTAACAAGATACATACTAACGGTCAATTTGAATCAAGCATTGTCAGGAGTAGCAGAAAATGTATCCGTATACGATCATCTTCTACCTGTTACCGTACGGCGCCGTCGACGGCTTATTACTTCTCGCTGAGATTTCCATGAATGACGTCTTCTCAAATTCATCCAAAGTTTTTTGCAATGCATCCCCTTGAATGCCCGGAATCACTGAGAGAGCTGCTTCTCCCGCAGCAAGACTGGAGAGTGCATGAACTACTTCATCCTTGGTCCAAGGCTGTTGATATGACATAGGTCGATGTCGTATGTGACACACGACCGAGTCGGAACTATCTTCGGAAGAAATACTTCCCGCCTCCATGTCGGTCATCCAAATGTCTTCGACCTTTTCCTACAGTCCAAGTTTCATGCGAAGTTAGCACAACCATTGAAATTGAAATGTCAAAGTTTTTTTTTTCTACATGTCTTAGTTACCTCGTTAATTATAGTCGACGTTGGTCTTTTCGAATGATCAGAACTGTTCCGTCCAATGTGACTCGACAGTCTTTCGAAGAATTTGGCTTTATTCAAGATCGACATGACTGTGGTTTCTCGGAGTCGATTACAATAGATATATCCGTCTTGCAGAATGGTTTGCTTTCCAGCTATGCGGTCTTGAACGTCAGTAAAGTTAGCCCGTTAGCGCGAGCTAATGCTGATAAATGACGACTTACGATTATCTCGATATCGTACGGGATCAGTGCAATTATCACATCGCCGAAAATTTACGACTCCTCGCTGCCTCGGATCCCCTTTTATATGGAGCACTTTGGAACTATTCTGGTTCCCTGTATACTTTAGGGACTATCCACGCGCAGATGTTTATAAAATACTGCTGGCATATATATTTAGCACTCGCCACTCTTTGTTCCATCAGTGTCTAATGAAGACTGACTTGCCAAGTCCAGTTGTCTTCCTGCCCGTGAAATATCGTCCTTTGACGTGTGCGAATAATGCTCAGAATAATGAGCTTATCACCGTGCTCTGCTGTATGAACTCGTTCATACGAAAATCGTTTCTAAGTATAACAACTGATAGTGACATCCTTTCAGGAAGTTAGCCTGGTTCCGACCTCTGTCTTTCCTCTTAGTTACTAATTGGCACAATGAGCTTTAGGCAAGGACGTTTCATTCGTAACAAGGGTATTTCAAATATTTTACAGAGGAAGCTGCTCGGCAATATAGAAGTATATAAATCAAAATGTTTATATTGCATTTTACATCATTCTATATACAATCATGATTCTCTCTGTCGGGTAAATTTCCTGTACGAACGCGTCGCTAGTATCATTAATCTGTGCCCAAAAAACGTACCACAATTAAAGTAATGCTTCAGGCCATCTTCTCACTATCCTCACTGAAATCTGGAGCACAACTGAAGTTATTTCCAGACATAACACTCCAGGCTGTTTCTTAATACTCCCACTCCCCATAACATGACACACTCATTATTCATACGTTACCCCTGGATAGCGCCTTTTGTTACTCTAATACATCGTCTTATTAAAACAAATAATAGCCAGCCGGTTCACCGAATTTGTATTACAGATAGGTGCGGATGGTGTAAACTCGCGAGTGCGTGAGGCGATGGATGTGAAATATTTAAATTGGGGTTACGACCAATTTGCTATCGTTGCCACCTTGGAACTTTCCGAGGTAACAAATATTTCTTTAGTATGAAAAACGGCAAATAACAGCGAGACGGTTAGGTACTAACGAAGATGACATTTTTAGCCAACAGAAAACTGTGTCGCTTGGCAAAGGTTCCTACCAACAGGACCAATTGCATTATTACCGGTGAGACCTCATTCGTTAACGTACAATGATTTTGCGTCAGCGTAAAATAGATATGACGACTCGGTCAATCGAACAAAATTATCGTATTACAGTTAACAAACGAATTAAGTTCGCTAGTATGGAGTCTGACGACCAAAGAAGCGAAGAGGCTCATCAAAGTTAGTGAGGAAGATTTCGTAGACCACTTGAACGACGCATTATGGAAAGTGTATCCGAAAGAAAAAATGGTTGAGGGTGGTATGAAGATGCTTCAACAAATGCTTCGCAATTTATCTTTGCAAGACGGTGTGTCGAGGCAACTGCAACCATCTGTATCAAAGATTGTGGAGGGATCGCGCGCAATGTTTCCCTTAGGGTTTGGTCATGCCGTACATTACGTTAAACAAGGAGTAGCATTAGTCGGGTAAATAACGTCCACTTAGTTTCTAGAAAGCGATCATTTATTGCGGATCGTGCAAAGTTATATTAAAATACTCCTGGAATATTATAGCAATGCAATGTGCTGTTTGACAATTAACAGAGATGCGGCACATCGAGTTCATCCCTTAGCTGGGCAAGGTGTGAACCTCGGATTTGGCGATGTAGTAACATTGGTCGAAACCTTGTCCGACGCCATGTGGAATGGAGCTTCGATCAATGATATGTCATATCTCTCTCGGTATGAGACAAAAAGACAGTGCCAAGTTGTTCCCACGATGTTTGCTATTGACGGTCTTCATCGATTGTACAAAAGAACCGCAAGCCCAATAGTCCTAGCGAGAAGTTTGGGTTTACAGGTCGTGAATGCCTTACCTACTGTAAAGGTAATATGGATCAGCAGTCAGGTGGAAGAAATCATTAACATTGCATAGCATCAAATATAAAAATAAGAATCATTTTTTTCAGGAGTTTATGATCAGCCATGCATCTGAGAAAAAGGCGAAATATGCGTAAGGTGTACTAAGTATGCTAAGAGATTGGTATTCTAATAAGTAATATTACCGATGTAATTAATAGACAGTTTGCATGATTTTTCATGTGTAATAATAAATAGTTTATACAATTGACTGATATTTATTTCTGTGACATGGCTGAATTTATATGAAAAGTGATGTATATATATATATAATATACATATGTATACATATACATGCTTGGGTAGGGTTTGGTAGGGGTAGGTGTAGGCAATGATTGAACATATTATTCATGTTTTACGTAACAATAAACCAAAAGATACTCCTGGTTTAAGATCCTACCATGTTGATGTAAATTGTTAATGCACCTGCAAGGTGCATAGGTTCAGAGACATTCTCATAATCGAAACGAGGTTCGATCCGATCATCTTTAACCTACGAAATAATTAATAATGCATAATCAAAACGTTTTGTTAATACTGTTAGCAAAAATGAACGGTACTTGGGTTTGCTGACGTAAAATGTCAATAGAGAGTTACAATCCAAAGGTCACCTATTATGTAGGTTACGCATAGGTTAGCTGACACTCTTTTCCCTGTCCCACTAAATTTCTGCGATTCTATTAACCAACGCATTCACAGTTTTAAATGATCCCCGTTACATCTGTTGCGTCGGACAGTATTGCTGACCGAAATAACAGGTAAGACATTTTCTTGAAATCGTGTATTTTTTAAGGTTAGTCATCCCACGTGTTTATATATGTACATACAACTGCTTTGAGGAACGTTTATATATATTGTTCAGTCACAGTGAACACGTGTTTACATATGGGAGTGATTAATGTTACCCATTATTCTTCACAACACAATCAATGTGTGCTTTATATTATATCATTTTCATTTCAGGTACTTAGTAGCAAGCGATAATGATTATATCTAAGAAATTTTTAAAGAGAGTAGCGATTGGAGCTATTGGATTAGGTACATTTGCATCGTTGAGAGCAAATGAGTACGATGTAGGATCAATTGGCATTACACGATTGGGTCGTGCTGCCTTTACAGTAGTGTTAATAGGTGTTCATTACAAGAACACCTTGTACTCAACGAATTTGAAAAAGGATACGCCTGAATATCTGGAGCTAAAATCCGAAGTACACAAATATGGAGCTCAACAATTATTGCAACTATGTTGTGCTAATAAGGGAGTCTACATTAAGGTTGGCCAGCACATCGGTGCCCTGGACTATTTATTGCCACATGAGTATGTTTCCACACTCAGGGTATTACATAGCTCTGCTCCGCAATCATCCTTCAAGGATGTACTCACAGTGATCAAAGAAGACTTTAAGAAGGACCCGCTTGAATTATTTCAAAGTATAGACCCAGAACCTTTGGGTACTGCTAGTCTAGCACAAGTTCATAAAGCCGTCTTGAAGGACGGACACGTCGTCGCAGTTAAAGTTCAACATCGTGCGGTGAAAACAAACTCCTACGTCGACATAAGAACAATGTCTGCGCTCGTGAAGTTGACGTCCTTCGTTTTCCCAGACTTCAAGTTTGACTGGCTGGTCTACGAGACGAAGAAGAACATTCCGCAGGAATTGGACTTTATGCGGGAAGGACAAAATGCGGAGAAGGTGCAAAGTATATTTACGGAGTACAACTGGTTAAAAGTACCGAAAATCTTTTGGAAACTCTCGTCTCCGCGAGTATTGACCATGGAATTCGTAGAAGGTGGCCAAGTCAACGATTTGGCTTACATGCGAGAAAACAAACTGAATCCGTACGAGGTCAGTAGTAAGTTGGGAAGATTGTACAGTCACATGATATTCATTACTGGCTTCGTCCATTCGGACCCACATCCCGGCAATATTCTCGTAAAAAACAAGAATTCCGAGGCGGAAATTATTCTATTGGATCACGGCCTATACGCGAATCTTTCGAACAAGTTCCGCTGGGAGTATTCAAAGTTGTGGCTGGCTATAATGAGCGGTGACAGGGAGGCCATACGAATGCACTGCACGAACCTGGGAGTTGGCGATTTTTACGGATTGCTGGCCTGCATGGTATCAGGTCGAACTTGGGATACGATTATGTCGGGAGTTCAGAAGACGCAATATAATACGACGGAGAAGGAAGTTTTCCAAAAAGGAATACCCAATCTGCTGCCACAAATTAGCAACGTTCTAGACAGAGTCAACCGGGAGATGTTGCTCATATTAAAGACGAACGATCTGATGCGTGGCATCGAACATTCGTTACATATTCAGAACAGAATGTCCAGCTTCATCGAAATGTCGAGATGTTGTGTTCGTGCTGTTTATGCAGAGAAATTGAAGTCGTGCGACACCGAGTGGAAAAGGTGGACGGTCTCCATGTCAGAGGAGTGGACGCTCTTCAAATTATCCTTATACTATATTTACTTGGGCGTTATTAATTTCGATTTGAACAAAACGCTGGATTCTATTTGGACAAAAGATTTCTATGCTTTTTAACGAATGTGAATTCTAGGACAAATACGTTCTTGTTTTGGTGGAAGGCGCACACTAACACTGGTCTAAGAATTAAACTTCTTTCTGTTTCTCTGTGAAAGGGAAAAACGGGTGTTGAGCTACGGGATCTACTTACTCAAATTGTTGATGTACAGCATTTTTAAAGTTTCAAATAAACGTTAGTCATGTTAAGTTATTATGTTGAAGATTGTTATGTTAAATTTGGTATGAATCACGGATGACAGATTAAATTATTGTAAATCAGTCCTTGTATAATACAGTCAAATGCTTGTGTGCCATACAGTAAAGCTTTTATATCAAACTGTACATATATTCAGTGGATTATGTAAATTTACACGCAAACTTGACAAACGCGCTGTAATACGGTAACAATTGTGTGTATGTCGCATGCATACACCTAACACATTAAGGCGTACATATAAGCAATATGTTATATTTATACATTGTTAATGCCAAAATAAAAGTTTAATTTGGTATTAACGCACTCGTTTGGAGGCATGGAATTTCCCCCTATTCCCTAGTCATCGTCTGTCAGTAATTAACGTATCTGTTGATAAGTATATCGTGTGACTAAACGTTTCTGTGGTAAGTTAAAACATGTTACGTTTTAGTAAAAAAATTATTTACTCTTATTGTTAGATCTATTTATAGCAAACATAATCTGAATCAAAACCCACAAGAATTCCCGCTACAATTTAATATAACATTCAGTTATGTCGGTAACTAAGAAACGTTTAAATTATCGTGACGTATATCGTGCCATTTAACAGTGTAAATTAACGGTCTATTGGGTCTATTGTGAATATCGAGTTATATTTATAGAGAAGTCACCGACGTGGGCCTGTGATCTTATTTGCCCTTCACCAGCACGCGCAGTTTCATCATTATCACCCAACTTTATTGTCAGTGTCACGCATGCTGACGTAAATGTTTAACGTCATGTATGACGAAATTGCTGCAAGCGTCTGAGCACGTCTGACCTGTTAAAAATAACATTCCTACAAAGGGACGAGCGAGGATTCAACTTTGCGATACAGGAATAGTCATAATCGGTGAATCATACCGTTTTGACACTTGCTACACAGCATATGCATATTTTATATATATACAACATTCCTTTCCGCCCTAATAACAAACGTAGTTTTACGTAAGACACGAAGACCTTTCTAAATACTTTCCAGACATACTCACAGTGTGGTTATTGCGTATCACAGATTGCCGAGCGTGACCGTCCCACTACGAAAAACAAGCGGACGCTCCACTTTGTTTTCGTACGCAAGGCATTTAAAATTGGAATTTAATTTTTATCAGATAATTTCAATTGAAGCCAAAAGTAGGACGTACGGAGCCTATAGCACGTATTGATTCCCTTCCTCGCCGGAGAGTGCACAACATGACGCAATGTCTTTATTGATCCGCCGTATTTCGAGACCATTCCAGTCTCGTCCAACACCTGGCCACCGTGCTTGCTTTACATAAGAAAAGGACATAGGGCTTCTTCGTTTTCGTGCGTGAGAACTTGGGAGGGGACATTTTTGCCAACGTTTTCTCAAGGCACGCGTAACATTGATCTACCCAAAACAATGAATCATAGCCCTGGGACTGCCTGGGACGACCCGTTATAGCTGGAGCCAGACTCGGTCGAGGCTGCAAGTCCAAGAAATTGTATGGGCTGACCGTTGAATTGAATTTCCGGCAATTGTGCACGTACCCATTGTACCCAGCGACCCGTTATTATACCTGCAATGTTTGCTGGCCAAGGAGTATTGAAATGAGTCAGCCAGATCGTGCTTCGATACGCGTCATGCTTGTGTTTATGTAGAAATTTACCCAATATTCTGACCTCGTGACGTTTCAGAAAAAATTGTTATGAGAGTAACATACATGTTAGTTACAAATAATCAATTATATACTTGCAATGTTCACCGGTTAACAAACTTTTCAATGAGTCACCCAGATCATGTTGCCATGTACAGTACATAAGCTTTAAGAATAATGTTTATAGACTCATATAAACGAAAATAGTATGTTACGAAATGGAGATTGCATTGTATATTACTGAGAAGTTCGTGGAATTTTTCTCGTTCTGCGCAGTCTCTCCTAATACCCTTGCATTGACCATCGGCAAGGAATTCGGGGAATGCATTACTCAGGTCATTTTTCCACGCTCGCGCGTCAAAGGACAGAGGGGAAAATCTGCTTTCGCCGAGCTCATTTTTTTCCATGAAGCACAGCTACTGCAGCTGCTTTTTGACTAAAATGCTCGGCGCAGTCAGCGCATATAATATACTTCACAGAAACTAAAATAATTTACCAGACTAAGCGGAAGTCGTTCTCTCAACGAATGAATCTGACAGATGCGAGCGTTTGCTCCTACCAGCGTTGCCATGTTTCGTAATATATTTGACTGCAGCGAAACTCTTCACGTATAACTTACGTTTTACTCCCTTCCGCGTTCCTTCGTTCATACAGATTAACAATATTGCGCGACAATATGTTTCTGTCGAAATAAAGACCCTAACACTGTGGAAATGGTTATAAAATGAGTAACAATGTTCGTACAAAATGTAAGCGTATTAAGCGAATCGCTCTAAACTTCTTCAAGTCTAGATTGCGTGTCGATATTTATGATATTTGGGAAGTCGTATACCGTTTTACGGAACATTCGAACCAAACTTTCATTTGTTCGTGAAAGTAATGCGAGGCGATCGCGCGAAAGATTCCATCGTTCCTTCTTCCGGGAACGCGTTTCATTTGCGGCCTGAAACGCCGCTAATTTTCCTGACATCGCAATAAGGAAGAGATTCATCACAGACGACTTATACGAATCATTGTGGCCGCAATTGGGATAAGAAAAGGAAACGTCTCGAAAGGACGCCACCGAGAATCCACGAACACTTGGCAACCCTGGGAATTACCTGCATAGGAAGGGCGTATGACGCTCTGCAGCGAAAATCGAGTGGTGGGGTTAACCGTAGAACGCATCCTACGCGAGGATAGGATCTAAAAATCTTTCATGTATACATGAAATAATCGAAAATCAAGCGTAAATTAAATTCGCGCGTTATTCTGTTGACGATTGCCGTCTTTATTTGACGAACATCTGAGCATTGTAACGATAATGAGCCCATTGTATGAGGGACTACTTTCTATCGATCGCGCGTAGGGTTACCATCAAGTGTCGCTGGGCTCAGTATATAAAGCCCCACCACGGGCCAGCTGAAGGCATTTCCTGGGTCACGTTCAAGCGGTGAGGGTCGTATCCAGCTCGGTAGTTTTTACGCGCAAAATTTTTCTACCGTTGTGTGTGTGCTTTGTGCGTCATACACTGTATTATACACGGGGGTTTTCCGAATTTTACCACGGCTCCATCACGACATATACGAGCCAGATACAGGTTGGTGTAACCATTAATCTATAACATACTTAGGTGATAGAGTTACATACTCGTACATTGCAAGAGAAAAGAAACAAAACACGTACCATCGAGCTCGAAGAAATTAGGCGTATTAAGCGTCGTTCGGCAAACTTGAGAACATTCGAACGAAGAGTGCAAAGAGGAACGGAGTAAAAGTTCTGCACGGCGAGAGAAATCGTGAAGAGAATTATCAAGAGGCTGTGTGCTGTACGCATTCGTGACACGAGGGATCCAAGATGGTGGCCAGTATCAAGCCTCTCAGGGACCTCGACATGGAACAGCAGAGTCATACCGAACAGTTGGCTAATTGGATCAGTACCGTTCGCTGCAAGAAATTAATGTGCCGTAGAAACCGTAAACGGGATCTACGCGTCGAGGCAGTTTTGAGCGCTGCTCTCTGCAAGGCCGAACTCGAGCTGCGCAATAAGCAGATCTCGAGGATCACTAGATGGCAGCAGCTGAAGAAGCAGTTCCTGCAAGAGATGGATTATAACTACAACCCCTACGATCATCCAGAGCACCTCGACCGATCCAAGATGCTGAACGAGAAGGACCTCTGGCAGGGCCCGTTGTGTCCAGAGCTGAGCAGTTTGGACAATTTCATGCTTCAGTTGGGGGAGATAAAAGTGCCCCTTCAACGATGAGAGCAAAACTGGTACTAGGCCTGAAAAACCTACGAACCTTGTGTATGAAGTCAACAACTCCTGGTGCCGCATGGACGCACGTGTGCACACCGTTGGTCAACCTGGATGAAGAAAGAGTTCGCTAAATCTTCAAGAGGAAACTGAAGAAGAAACATCCCCCTGGTTCCCTTTTTGCAGTTCAGCTGCGGGATACGGTGTCACTATCCTGGTGTATATCTGGGTATTTTTTACTTGCAGTCTCACCGTTTGAGATGGCAATGGAACAGGCGGAGAGAGAGGGGGTTCCCGTTTGTGGTGTGACACACTATGGGGGCACAATACATCAGGATCAAGATCTCGCTTTCTCTGGCCTCTATGCCTCTGTCATCGGTTTGGTTTGTAAACTGTATCGCAAAAGCCAAAGTTTACCTTTTCTTCTCAGAGTAAATTTGCATTAATGATCTATAACAGTCTGAGAGAGACAATAAGTGCCACTTGTTCACCCAGAGATTTTGAAGTTCCTAAGTAATTGTTATGTAATTGTTGTTTTTTTTTATCTTGCCATTACTTCAATCTTGTTAGTTTTAATCATTTGTCTGTGTCATTGTGACGTTTGCCTTGCAATGATGCATACAAGTCTGATTGACTCTGGATCGAGGAAGTGGCGTTAAACAAGTTTCTGTCCTACATAGTGGTCAGTTAGCTCTCAAAATCAGTCATAGTGTTCTTTAATTTAAGACAGTAAGAAAGATCTCAATTTATAGACTTTACAATAATACATTTGCAAGAGAAGGAAACATTGTCACGCATATGATAATCAAATTGTGCGACTTATACTGATTCATATTGAATTTTTTGTACATAATAGTAATATATTTATATTATATATAACGAAACTGTGTCATACGCAGATAGACAATGAGAAAGGCGACGGAGCAGATATATATTTTAAATAATAAATGTACATTTAAAAAAACTGAGTGAGACGATTTACTCGAATTCTAATATGCCAATTGTCGTTCATAATACTATTAATACCATAAATCCTTTTCAGTCTGGCATTCATCCTCTAAGCAAATCCCACAAATTGCGAGCAAGAGAACGCAGCACGAAATGTCGACCTCTGGCAGCCGATATTGTCAGCAGCGACATTGAGTGGCCCAATCTGTGTAATAGCCAATAAGAAACCGAGAAAGAGAGTGACGGGTGTCCGGTGAGAGGATAATAATTTACGTTCGAGGGAAATAGGAGGGAGAGAGAGAGAGAGAGGAGGGCGGAAAGTCTTTGTTTCTAGAGTGAAGGTCTTGAACAGCGTATTTTGGCCTGCGTTGCACGATGAGATCACATCCTACACAAAACACCTTACCTTCTTCGCACCATTCATCTTGCAACTGCGCATACCGAGCGTGCTCGACGCCCCACGCAATATCAACAGGCTCACTACTTCGAACAGCAGCGAAAACACACCGCCGCACCCCCACTGTCTTTGGTGAGCTGATGCCGTTTTGTCAGTCACACGTGTAAACGTATTTTCTCAGGTCCGCGACATGTAGTTAAACGTGTGCGACACACGGGGCGGAGAGAAAGCCGGCGATTTCGCACACCCTGACGTTTGTGAGAGGAGGCGGTGGTGGTTTACGACTTGCGGAGAAAGCAAACGAATTTTGAACATGATCCGAAGTCAGCCTATGCTGTTCGATTCAACATTCATAGTAGGATAAATGAGAGAGGCTACGAGGTATGAAGACACTTGCTGCCTGCATGTCTCCGTTCAGTAAGCAGAAAAGTTATAGCTGAAGCAACCCGGCGTGTCCGAGATGTTCCGAAATCCATGTAAAGGTGCAATTGGTATCACGAGGAAAAGGCATATATATCGAAAACCTACTGGCATGATAGATTATCCATGATAATTGCGCGAGGAATGATCATTGCATATTCTTGGTGGTGTATACCCTATTTTTCTAGCTCATTACGAGCCCCCCATAACTCTGTTTCTGTAGATCGCAATATCACACACGGGGATTCCGAATGCGCGAGATTCTTCCTACGAGCACGCGCTAAGCAAAAAATATAAAATGGCGTTTCGACTCTCACAAAGGATCGGAGGCAGGGGAAGGTTTGAATAACGTGTGTTTCTAGATCGAAAAATGCGCTGCGGCTCTTGTCGAAGGCTTATAGAAAATAATCTTCAATCCATATACCAGGTATCGTTTAGAGTTGACCAAGGACGATGGCGTGTTACTTAACAAAAACTCTACCGTGAACATCATGTGTTTATGTATAACATTTTGAACGTGTGTTTGGTACTTTTGCAATATTTGGGGTGGGCGGGGCAGAAACGAACAGTTCTTTTTTGGCTACAGACCACAACCCCTCATACAGATAGAAACATCATCCGCTTCGGGTCGCTGACTGTGGAATAGCAGCGGCGCACGAAAAATCTACACGATTATCACGCCGGGAAATAGCGTCGGAAAAATGGTTCGGTGAAACTCGTTTCGGAGAGGGGAAGAGTAAGAGAAATTGGTGTGGCATGACTTGCAAAAGCTCCTATCATCTTGCGGTGGAATGTATACAATGGAACAGGTTTTCCTGCTTTATGGCGTTACGCCAAATTATTTGAAACATTGTGGATTGCGATGCGAGAAGAGAGAGGAAGGAGATATGTGGGTTGTTTCTGTTTTGTACTGCAGGAGTACCTGATCCCCGACGGGTTTTCAGTACCGAAGTTGTGTGCAAGTCTCAAAATACCGTGGAACGTCGGACGGAAATACACGCACTCTCTGGTAGTCGTTGGGCAGTACATAGTCTTGTTTCAGCCGAGATTATATCGCGTCCGTTCGAGAAAATGCAGTTTCGAAAAAGAGATTGGATCTCTTCCGCCGATACGGTGTCGACAGAAGGCGATAGCTGGTAAACAGTTTTAGTTTCTTGAGGAGGAGAGAAAAAGTATCTGATTTAAGGAATGCTCGGGAATCATGAACGATCGATGGTTTTCCGAGGATTTACGAAAATGCTGTACTCCGTGAGTCAACTGTGGCACGAATTCGTCCGCTTCCCCCGTTAGGCTCGAACGAGATGACAATACAATTGTAGAGCCCCTCCGATTCGTAGCACTGAAAAACCTACGTGGACTAAAAACTTGACTGACTGACAAGGTACAACTTTCGTAAGTTTTCAACCATTTGTGTTCAGTCATATACAGAGAGAGGTAAAGGGCTGCTGGCCAAAAATGCGCGTGCCTGGTGCCGAAAAGGTCGAGAGCCAACCACGAGGTATATATATGGATCGCTGGTGGGCTACGTGTTTGTCGTAACGAAATTTCATGGGTGAGAGACGACGGATTTATTTTAAGTAGGAAAGAAAGACATAGATGGTGCGTACGTTGTGTGGCGTCGATACCAAATTTTCGATAAGTAGCCGGCAATGCTATGGAGAGGTATATGTGTACATTTTATCAAATCCACCGTTTAACATTACGTAGAAATGTTGCCAATGCCTTCTAACCCAAATCCGTACATACACATTTTGCATATGTCGTATAGCGTTTTATTAGAACGTAGCTTTTTTGGGGGGGCCTGTAGGGGGGCAAAATATGTTGCCTTTTTTCCACAGAGAGTCGTGTGCGTATAGCAGAACGGGGTATACGGTTACTTGGTGTTTCCATCGCACAATCCGAGGACGCATGATGTTCAGCATGGTAATCTCGAAAATGCCTAGGATATGTGTGCACAAGTGCCTGATCTATGTATGTATATAAAGTGCAAGTCGAAAAATGTGGTGCCAGAGTAGGAACAGGGAAGAGAGTGTGTTCGCGGAAACATGTGTATAATTTCGGGACGCTTAGCGTGTGGAGAGAGATTAACATTTGCTGCAGGAGAGATGCTGAACGTTTCGTGTTTCGTGTCGCAAGACCCGTAGCCAACCCCTATGCCAAAATCGCAAGAATACGCAATGGCGTGAGAAACCGGTTACGTTTCTGTACACACGTATGTATTGCCTTGGACACATTGCCTGTTTTCGGTTGAATGTCTCTTTTGGAGAAGGAGGAGGAGCAGGAGAGGGTGGGGCTGTGTAATTTCAGTGAAGCTAGCAGTTTTGAATACGCGCGCACCGCAAGAGAGTGAGAATTCTGAGAAGGGGCGAGCACTGATAAGCAAGTGTGGTACGAAAAATGCACTGGAGGTATTTCACATTACTAACTTAAAAATGTTCAAATCGTATTGTGACGCTGTTGGCAGATTCTCAGGTAAATTCAAGTATGCAAGGTGAGGGGGAGGGGGCACGTTAATATCTTCTTTTATAGGGTGTCATGCATAAAGGAGTGTTGGATAACATTATAATTTCACTGTTGTTTGCGCATACGTATATGATTTGATCTTTGAGCCGCATAATGAGAGGAAAGCGCTTCTTGGAGATACGTCGGTTGGGGAGTTTGGAGATAAAGCTGAGCTTGGTTTGACACAAGACATTATTAACATTTGTTTTCTTCTATATCTTTAATGTCGCTTTAATGTCAACAGTCTCTTAGATAGGTTTTATATGTAAGGCATAATGTTTTGCAGATAACATTTACTCAGCGGTGCACAGTGAATGACATTCACGTTTCTTAATTGCAATGTAATCCATGGCGTAGACTCATGTTGAATCGTAACATGCCAATGATGTTAAAGGCTTTCTTAGTTGCTCTTTGATGACATGCCAAATCTGTTCTACGAAGTGTTACTGCCAGTTTATCTTACACGGTTATGCCAGCGAGTTGTCTGATTTTGTCCATCACCAATCTGTCTCTTCAAAGTCTCGGCCTAGTGTGATGATAAGTGTGTGTGTGTGCAGAATTGTTTTGAGATAGTGTTTTCTGAGATCTCATGCATCATTATCGCTACCCGCTATGAAACTGCAATGTCTTTGCCAACCGTTATTCACATGCCGATGTGACAATGTGTATGGAGCCCGGTACACAGAAGTAACGCAGCAGCTTTCAGATGACAAGTAATGCATATAGAAGTCAACTTTCTTTAACACAATGCCCGTATGCAAAATTCTGCAGATGTTAAGAGAAGCACCTCTCAGGAGTCAAGTAGAAAATTGCTTTTTCACACTAGTACGATCTTTTGGTGAGTGCACTCCCCAATATAATGACAGATTTATTTGTTTATGCTATTCTACTTTATATGTCATTTTTTTGAAACTTGAGGTTATTCTACCATATTTGCTTGACTAAGTTCACACTTTATAATAACGCTTCACGTGCTATATAATTATGTGTACATAATTCCTGATACTTGAAGTTTCTTTTCCTTTTTGGGCAATTCACTATCCTATCTCTCGCAGTTTGTTCGTTGTTATGTGCTTTCGATTGTTTTTATGCACTCATTGTCAATTAGATACAAATCGTTGCGACCCTGGGATAGTGAATGTGTAGGGCGCAATGGCTGGGGATGGGGGGGTTTTGTTACTAATTACTTTGATAGTTTGAAGGCACTTTGGACAGCTTCCGGTAAATGTCATAGTCCTGTATGAGAATGATCCTTGGAGGACTAAAAGTATGCGCAACACGAAGGAACGTGTTTATATCTATTGTTACATTGAATAATAGCATGCCTCTTCTCTAAGTTTATCTGTTCACACTTTCGACCAACGTGTCATTATCTAAACTACCAACCGGTATCATGGTAACTCACACTGCTTTTCTATAGATGTATAGACGTGACACTTTTCACTCCCTCACAGATTTCATTTGTGGAGACTCGAGAATACCGAGGTACCTGCTTTACACTCATTTGTCTACTAAATAATGAGACGTTTATGAAATGTGTTCATGCTATATATGTCATATAAGTTAGGGTAGATAGATGTATTTTTCGTATAGACTTTGTAGCGGGGGAACTTTGCCAAGAGAGACCTACCATAGGGAAGAGTACAATTTGCAAAAAAAAAGACCTGATACAATTGCGAGATATAAGCTACCTACAAGAGACCTGTCGAATAGACGAAACCAAAAGCAGCCAGACGAAAATTGAAGTTACGAAAAGCTACATACGTAGACGTACCGGGGAGAATAAATAGTACAGCCTTTGAATAGTTGCGCAAAGGAACACACAACGTATGTTCGTACTTAAAGAAAGCATTATCATATTGGAACGAAATTGGGACGTAGTATTCAGCACACATGAACGAAAAAAGAGAGTATCTTTTGTTTCGCAAGTATCCCCCGAGTCCCGCACGCACATCACTGTGAAGAGATCCCATAATGCCAAACGTGAGTTTTGCTTTTCATTATCTTGCAAGAAACCTGCTAACCAAGTGTTTTAGAAGACCTCTGCGCGTTCACGAAATTATACACAGAAAAAGTCAAGCCTCCTCTATGTGAAACCAATGAGTCTCATGGGTGATAAGCCAATACGTGGGCGGTGATCCTCTCTCCGGGACCTCTCCGTAAGATAGAGTACCTCAGAATCAAGAAAACTCGTCGCTGGTGTTCCAATACCCGATTAGCTGTCGCAACATGGGTTTGGTCGTCGACTTTTGCGTCTTTGCTCTGACTCCATGGCATGGATCGTCGTTCAACCGCACACCATCACTGCCTCCCCACACTTCCAACCCCAACATCGCTTAAGTTCTCGAGTTTCCCGATGGGCCATCGATTATCCAAGGAATTTTTCCGGCAACGTTCGAGGAAGGACGACTTCGCGGCGACGAATATCCTGGCCAAAAAGATCTCTGCCCATTTCTTCTGGACCGTCAGTTCCTGTGCGTTGGCGTGCGTGTAGATTTTTGCTTCGGGCATGGATTCCGCTCTTCCTTCATTGGCCCAGGTGTTGTGTTCCGTTGTTGCGACCGTATTGCCACAGGGGGTCAATCTGCCGCTGCGGATTTCTCAATTTTCCTCAACAGGCCCGTTTCATTATTAGTACGACGTTACTACGCTTGGTCCAGGTGTGAATGCAGAGTTCCAGCACAAAGGCTTTATTTTCCATTTTAAAAAGGTAAGTGCTCTAAACAGAATAATTGTCAGCTGATCTTTTTCTTGCGGCTTCGATATTCAACGATCTTACGCGTGCTCTTTACTCTTTTCAGATTTATTTCTCAGAGGCAATATATTGATATTTCATAATCATAGTTCAACACGCATCTGAAGATATTTAGTCAGCTTGGTTTTAATTTTATATCGTTGTCCAGATATATTTCATACGTATATATTACAAAATTGCGAAGTATGCAAACATGGAATCGGGGAGGAGATGTCTATGAGGAGGAATATATACCGAATCTTTATCATTGAAAGTAATAAAAGGAAATTTAGAAGGAATGACATCACGGAAGATTACTAGGAACTACGATTTTTATAAAGATTTACAAGTAAAGTGAAATTGTGTTTGTTATAAATCTCAGATACATTCAGAACAGTCGCAAACGTTAAATATTACAGTTCAAGTGTCGTATTTGTGAAAAGTGATAGGTGATAGGTGATAGGTTCGGTAGTGTAACGTGTCTATCGGTTAAATATGTATTGTTATTATCTATGTCTAGTGTTTTCCAAATTTCTTTAGGTTCAAATTTTATATCGGTTAATCTCCTTACGTTTCAGAAAATCTTACAATTTTTATGTATTGTTGCTTTTGTATCGTTCATATTTGTAAATTTATTATGTCTCATACTGGAACATACTGTACCAAAATCATCTGTAAATTCTCAAATTGCTTCATTGGTACAGAGTTAAAAAAAAAAAAGAAGTAAAAATGAAAAGAAATAGCAGAAAAAAGATGTTTTAAAAAAAGATAAAAAAAAGAGAGAGAATTAAAAAAGGAATAGTAATAAAGAGAAAAAAGAAAAAGGCAATAATGAAAAAAAAAAGAGAAAAAAGAAAGAAAGAAAAAGATTCTATAAACATCATTTGAATTGAAATTACTTCCGTATCATCGGGGATCATCTTCATCATCCTGGGACTTCTACTACCCTTGGGATCACCGTGGGACTTCAGCCATCTTTGGGATCATCATGGGACATCTTGCTACTCTGGATCATCGAAGGACATCATGGGACATCTACCTATTCTGGATCATCACGACATCATCAGGATCATCGTGGAACTTTTACTCTCCTCTGCATCATCGTGGGACTTTCACTCTCCTCCATCATCGTGGGACTTCACTATCTTCGGGATCACCGTGGGACTTCACTATCTTCGGGATCATCGTGGGACTTCACTATCTTCGGGATCATCGTGGGACTTCACCAACTTGGGGATCATCGTGGGACTTTGCTGTTACATCGGGAATATCGTGAGATCTTGATCTCTTCGGGAACATCGTGGGATTTCACTCTCTCTCTTCGGGAACATCGTGGGACTTCATTCTCTTGGGGATCATCGTGCGACTTCATTCTCTTCTGGATCATCGTGGGACTTCATCCTCTTCGGGAACATCGTGGGACATCACTCTCTTCGGGAACATCGTGGGACATCACTCTCTTCGGGAACATCGTGGGACATCACTCTCTTCGGGAACATCGTGGGACTTCATTCTCTTCGGGAACATCGTGGGACTTCACTCTCTTCGGGAACATCGTGGGACTTCAACGTGGCTTGGATCATCATAGAACTTAAATATTTTCCGGATTGTTTTGATATTTTAGTCGCGTCGAAAAACGGACATTTTTATTCCAAATTGAAAGTAGCATGAACATTACATCATAGAATTTCAATCGGCTAGTCATCTGCATATATGTGATATCGAATCAAACTTCATAGGACCGT
This sequence comes from Priocnemis perturbator, assembly GCA_963942575.1. NCBI lineage: Eukaryota > Metazoa > Arthropoda > Insecta > Hymenoptera > Pompilidae > Priocnemis > Priocnemis perturbator. The sequence goes on from OZ012648.1 coordinate 9,961,367, forward strand.
GTTCTTTTATAGCACGTTTAAAGACTTGAACTTCCCAGAAATCGTATGATAGACAGTAGCGTCATGAACGAGCTGTCCATTAAATTTTGAATACTTTGAGGAAACTATATTAAATTTGCATTTAAAAGTTTCGTCGGATTTCAAGATGCAATTATCACAATTGACAACATTTGATGTATAATTAGTGAATAATTAGGAAGTGAAAGTTCAATTTATTCACTATCATGAGAAGTCTGTCTTCGATGCACTTTGAACAAATTGCCATGGTGAAATTTTTACCATATTGTAGCTATTGCAACCAATGAAACATTTTGACAACTAACAAAACCATGTTGACATGTGACATGTCTGTATTGTAACAACCATGTCGTCCACATGGTATGTTCATTTGTATTACAAAGTGTATGACAGATATAGTACATTTATTTACAATTTTTCTCAATTGAAAAAGTTGAGCTTATAAAGATAAAAAACGAATCAGTTGCTAAAGCAACACGAAAAAAATCTCATCAAACTGTGTATAGCTGCATAGTTTATCATAATCAATTTAGTCTAGGCTAATACGAGTTTCTTTTTAGATAACATTTAAGCCAATGTACGTCATAAAATTAACAAACTATGTACACTATGGAAAATGAATGGCTATCGTGTCGAAAAAAATATAGAATCTGGTAGCCATAAAGTCTAAAACAGTATGAAAACTATGAAAAGAACAGGAAAAGATATAGAAAAAAAGATATAAAAAAAAAACAAAAGATTAAGAAAGATACAAAACAAAGGATAAAAAATTAAAAAAAGAAAAGGTATAAAAAAGATTAAAAAGACAAAAAATAAAACAAATTATGTGATAATGGCACATAAAAGATTATTACTATTGGAAGACCTGGAGAATAACCATCGTCAACATCGTGGGACTCGAAGGATGACCATCGTCGACATCGTGGCACCCGAAGGATGACCATCGTCAACATCGTGGGATTCGAAGGATGACCATGACCAACTTCGTGGGACTCGAAGGATGACCATCGTCAACATCGTGGGACCTGAAGGATGACCATCGTCAACATCGTGGGACCTGAAGGATGACCATCGACATCGTGGGACCTGAAGGATGACCATCAACGCCGCGGGACTTTGAAGGATGACTATCAACGTCGCGGGACTTGAAGGATGACCATCCAACGTCGTGGGAGCTGAAGGATGACCATCCAACGTCGTGGGAGCTGAAGGATGACCATCAAAAACAACGCGGAACCATCAGGTTTTGAAATCTGAAAGAAGATAAATATCTGTGGAAACTGGCTACCTCGCCACACCTGTAATCAAGATTACTATTACTAGATCGCATAAAATCCACACATTGTGAAGCACCGTGGGACAGCGTGGGACTTGGAAGGAAGATTCCAACTCGAAAGATTAATATAAACGAACCAATTTCTTTATAGACGATACCTAAAATTAATGAATGCTCGCATAACTAAAAGAAAGGAACATAAAATCCACGTAATTTCTCGAACAGAAATAAAGATTATAAATAATCATTACACCAAATACGTTAATTTGAACAGAAACTACATAAATTAGCAAAAATGGGTTTCATAACTTTTTTAGAGTTGTAAAATAAGTAAAATGAAATCATTTTTCTTTTAAGCAATCCTATAATTCTTCTTTCTTACAGGTGTAAAGTTGGAGCTAATCAGTTGTTAGATTCGTTATGCCTTCATAACTTGTTTGTAGAATATTTTAACTGTTTCAGATAAGGTGCTTCAACATTTATACATATTACGCCTAGCACACCTGTAATAATTATATTTGTAACTAAATGCTTTATATTGTTAGACCGTAAGTTTTCTGTTAAAAATAAACAGTTGTTGGCTCCGCAGATAATATGTAGGCTGTCCGACTGTTGAAACATTAACTTTGTATTTTTACATAGCAGAATAATTAACATACAAAAATTTAGTCTGAATTGAACAAAAATCTTACTATTCCGCAGAATCACAATATCATAGGTAATACAAGTTAAATAAAATATTCCTCCAGAATCTTCGTGATGCCTGTATTTATTTTTAGTCCGAATAAACAGAATAAATGAAACTGAGTATTACAGTCCTTCCTGAAATAATCATTACCTGCAACAGAATATAGTAAATAGAATTATTAACGATAAATCTAAAACCAACAGAAGGATATCAAGAACACACATTGTGAAAATCATATTTATTATAAACATAAATGGGAATCCACAATGTTAAAAAAATAACTGTTTTTGCTCCATCCTATAACGTAGTTTCTTAACAGCATTACGAGCACGCGTAGCAGCATCTGCAGTCAGCATTTACGAAAACGCGTACGCGTGTTTAGCAAAATTACGTTTATTTCTCATAGAAATCCCTATGCACATTCGCACATGTACAAATAAATAAACGCAGGTACATCGATCCATTATCTCCCGTCCATAAACCGTATGCTACATATTTCATAAAACAGTAAACCTACTCACTCTCAGTTCTCAACTGGTACAGTTCATAGTTTGAATTCCATCCTCAGTAAGATGCTATTCTCGCACGATGAGCAATCAAACAACTTAAACGATTAACCAAACCGCAGAGTTTATACAAAGGTACCCAAAGGTATAGGAATTACGCGGACGTAAATTCAGGTTGACACTGCGTTGGATTATGATACAGTCCAGCCATCGCTTCTTGGAGTGCTCTCAGACAGGCGACCTGTGCCTTAAATCCGCCCGCCCGTTCTGTCTGAGACTCCGTTCGAACGTGGGCAAAGTATCCACGAGCCTGTAGTTCCCGCCATCCAGGTGGACACGGCCCCTCAACTTGTTGTTTGATAGGAACATAGGTGTACAATGGACCGTCGTCTACTTTAGGAACATAGTTCTGGCCACTCTGCTGTCCAAACTTTATGCCGGTGCTGAACTGTGTCACCTTTGGAGTAGGCTGAGACTTGACTTCCTTCTTGTGTGACTGCATGGCAGATGCAAAGGTCTCAACAATATTCTTAGCGTTTCCCTCCGAGAACATGAGTTCATCGATTAGAGCTTCTTTGTCACGGATTTTCTTCTTCTTTGCCTCAAGATCCTCCCTGGCTAGCTCTTGCCTTCTCTCCTCTTCTTTTTGCTTCTCCAACTCTATCATCTCTTCTAATTCATATTCCTTTCTGCCGAGCTTGGACTTGCTCTTGGTTATCTGCTCCTTGTTTTCCTTCTTATACTGATCTATTTTTTTATTGGTCTCAATGACTTCTATGTTGTTGGCCAGATTGTAAATTAGAGTCTCTATTTCTTCTAGGTAGTCATTATACTCTCTTAAAGACGGAAAGTCTTCTTCTTTCTTGTTGAAGTCTCGGAGGATTCTCTTCCTTATGTTCACCTCCTTTTCCACCATGGGATCCTCAAACAATTGAACACGAAAGTTTGCTCTGCGTAGCGGTATTTGGCAGTCCGGACACGCTCCAGAACCTAATGTGATAAGAGGTTCATTTATTACCATTGTATAGACATTCTAACACACAAATAAAATGATTGATGCATGCTTTACTATGTCAAGAAAAATATGAACAGAAATATGTAAATATATAAGTAAACAGAATTACCTTTCAAGAATAACAAATCCACACAACTTTCACACAGTGCATGTCCACAGACATTAACCATCATCTTCAGGGATGGATTTCGATATTTTGTCGTTTTGCATCTTGGACAGGCTTGTTCGTCCATGATGATAGTGTCTCGCAATAATTCTGTACGTGTGAACTATTTCTAACTATCTCTAACCCGAACTTGAGCTAACCTAAAAGTGTTGTACAAGTGGCACGTAAATATTCCCGTTTGCATAACACATGACATACAAAACGACACGTGAACGTTTTTATGTGTCCCGTCAAACGATCACGATGGCATCGCTTTATTCCCACTGAATATTCTTAATTCTACGAAAATCCTGTCAGTTTCGATATCAACAAGTAGTATATATGCACCACATTCACGCTGACGTTACGTGTACGATCATACCATAGTATAGATACCAGCAGATACCAGATGATTCTCAAGATCCAGAATATTCTGCTAGATAGATTGGAATGCTCAATAAAGCTAGACCATTTTTCTAACATCATCAAGTAATAGTGTTTTGTACGGTATTTCTCGTCCCTTGCAGTAAAGTATTAGTTGAAATATTTTATTCAAGTTATACAATTTGTATTGTTGTGGTATTAGCATGAATATGATTAATATGACTGGACGTTGTCGATGAGAACGCGCTGTAAGGATGATCATTTATTGGCTCCTGTTTTGAGTTTTATTGAAACCGTACGTGTGCAAATGTTGCAATATCAGCTGTTGGTCTAAACACATAAATACCTGCGAATATCTTTGTCATATCGAACAAACGCTCCCACGAAAGTTTGAAATATTACTTCGGGACAGAAGAATGTCGGATAATCAGCCGGGTAAGGAAAAATACCTCCATTCATTAGTCATTTTTGGCGAGAATTCCTTGTTAGTTTGCGTTAGTGTCACTATTGACAGGTCTGCAAAAAGTACATTCGCGTATCACTTGTGCGGTATCATTATCGACTATTTTGTTGTACGATAAGTTACAGTGATGTTTACACATATCAACATTGCTGTGAATATCTGTCATGCTTCTCCATGATTTATGTTGCAGGCGATATATCTTCAACACAGAAATCTTTACCGTCTACTCAACCTCCTGGATGGAATGATCCTCCAAAATGGGCATTTAGTCCGGGACAGAGTCCCGGCACAGCAAGCAAAAGAGTTCTTAACAAAAGAGTAGCATTTCCTTTAGGTTCTGCACAAAATTCAAGTAATGCTTGTGGAAATCAGTCATCAAAGCCGCCTGGATTAACAGCACCGCCAACATGTCCCATTAGAGACTCATCTGACACCAACTCCCAAGATATGTCAAACACCGGAATCAATTGCACTGAAGCAAATAATGGGAAGCAATCCTTGAATGATGCGTTTGAAAACTTGCAATTTGCCCTCAAGGAGTACGTGTCAAAGGACAAGACGGAAGAGGTGCAGAGGCGGCTAGATGTAATGAAAACTGCCTGGCTGGACGATGAAATAAACAATGCTGTGCGTCAAAAGGTTTTGGACATATCAAAAGGTGAGTTCCAAATAAATATCGAAAAAAATTGGCACTTTGTTTCTGATAATGATTGTTTTCTAGCTTTGCGACAAAATAATGTTGATGAGGCAGACAGAATTCATATTGGACTTGTCATGCATCATGGCAACATGTGTGGTTCCTGGATATCGGGTATTAGGCATATAATATTAGAATTAAAGGATAAGTATCAGCAAACCAGTGTGGCACAGGCTGAAAATGTGTGTGAGGATCTTCTGACTGCTGCCACTGCAGAAATGTGATAAATTTCTTCTCTACTAAATATTACCATATTCGACATGTATTTCTATACTACGTCAGCGTCGACTTCGAATGTCATCGTTTAAGAAATGCCTTTATATAAAAGGGTCGTGGCAATACTTCCTATTGAATAAAAGCAACTTGCCATAAAATGGCGTTCGCAATATATTAGGTTGTCTTCATACTTTCGAAAGAGTAAAGTATATTCATGTTTTAATATTTCACCTCGTCATTAGATACTAAACTTCACAAAGTATCTTATGGACATATATTCGAAAGGGTAGTACATCTAAATAGGACAGAGATACCTCATTTCCAACTATGTCAACCAGCTAGGCTTGACAGCGCTACATCAAAGATTTTGAAAAGTTTGAATTTCCCGCCACGTTTAATATCTTCGGTACGGTGGCGCCAGCCATTGCGGAGAAACGCTCAAACTGATCATTGGACAGCAGTCGGTAATGTCGCTAACTACCTTCAAATTTTCGTTTTGACGGAAAGACATATTTGTTAAAGAAAAGAATGTATAGCAAACCTTGTCTAATGTCGCATCTGTATGAGAACAGCGGTTTAACCAGAGGACAGGATGTTGGTTGTTCGATTTCTTCTGCTGTTCATAGGTGATTCAAGAGACAATTTCGCGACTCGTATTCGGTGAAAAAAAGTATATACATACATGTACGCACACCCATTCTGTATATATTTAATGAATATACACTTCCAAGCGTACCTATTGTATAGCCTATAATTCCTTATCCGTTTACAAAGGAAAACGACAATGGAAAATGGCACGCCTGTTCGCAAATGCAGGATTCGTTGAAGGTACATATTCGAGATTGTAACATGTGTCTTTATAATAAGTTAAAGAAGAGGAAGAATGACTGATGTTCGGGGTCCCGTGCGTTCGGTCTCTTCCGGAACAGATTTTAAGCAAATTGTTCCAAGACTCGACCCCCATGCTTTGTGCGCGCATAAGAAACTGTCGTTTCGCATCGCGTTCTAGCGACACACGCAGGCGCCTCGTTGGTGAGAATGGCGGTACGATGCGCATTAAAAGTATTAGTCGATTATCGATTAATCGAGTATCGCTTAACGAAACATTCAGCGCGATAGAGAACCAACTGGTCAACAACAATGTCGTCGATCGTATAGCAAACTCGTAAGACGGCATAGTTCCCAAAAAAGTGTGTGAGGTTCGATGAGACGTCGAAAATGTTTTGAAGCGCCACTTCGTCCATGCGAAATGAAAGAGGCAAAAAGGAACAAAGTCTTTTTTTTATCGTCTTTCGTCACAGTCATGGTTTGTCACCGTGGTTATTATTGTGAGGTTTCGATCCTACCCTTACACCCATCACACATTGAGAAAAAGGTGGTCGTACAGCGGCTCGGTCGCAACGTGTGTGCGTTTATCGCATGCAGCTATCGAGTTAGAAAAATAAGAAAATTTGCGCCAAAATTGACAGTGAAACGATCAACCGAGAACGATCGTTCGATACCACCTAATGGGAGGAACCTTATACCGAGGTACAAAAATTGAAGCCGGTTTTGGCTGCTCTGAAGTCTGATTAAGAGAACGTAGATGAGCTGGACGTTATGTCACCCCGTTTCCTGTTACGTTGAGTCATGACGAAGCGGCGCTTTCGCGAAAATTACTGTATTACACAGGTTACTGTATGCCGATAGTACATTCACGTACGATAAACTGCAATTTACGCGCGTCTTCATAAATATATTAATACAAAACGCTGTATCCCTTGTCTTCAGGACTTTTCGCAGGAAGTAATTACATTTTCACGCGTTCTTCTTAATGCGTGTGAACAGATTATTCGTATATAACACACGCGTACGCACATATATACATTCATACATGCTATGAGTAGACATAAAATGCACACTCGCTTTCAACTTTGATTTTGCGAGTGGCGGGGTGTACACACACACACACACACACACACATACGCACAATGGAACACGCATGCACGCAGCATAGCCACCAACCAGATACGCTCCATGTATATGTATATATATATACATATATATATCTATTATATGTATAGAGTAATCCATATCGTACACACAAATATAACGAGCGTCGGAAAAGAGAATATTCCGTCACACATTCGCGGACACGCAGCTTCTATTATATTCTAATACAAATTTTTCACTTTTGGTATCTCTCCGATGATACCTCTTAAAGCTTCATTTGGCACGTATAATTAGAATGTTATTAGTACGGAAGAATTCGATTTAACGTATTTCCTTTGTCATCACTCATACAATTGGCTCTCTCTCTCTCTCTTTCTTTCTCCCTCTCTCTCGTTCTCGCACTCTGCACTCTACATCATGTTCCTTATTTCTTGGGTTAATTTTAACACATTCACGTCAGATTCAGCTACGTATTACAATATACACCGAATGTCCATTGTTTATCGCGTGCTTGCGTCTCCGCAATAGTTCGTTAGGATTTAAAAGTAGATCCGAAGTTACGTCTAACTAATAATCAGTATTGTTTGCTTTCTCTTCTTCCGCGACTTATGTAATTACATTCTTTTGTGCGGTTCAGCTTTATTTGTTGATCCTCGATTTAAGAGGTCACGAACTCCCTTCCGACGGAAAGAAGGATCGGGAAGAGAACACGGAATAGTCGCCGTCTCTTTTTACGAATTCTTGCGCAAAAAAGGGTATCGTTGCGGCTCGAATACGGGCCGCGTTCACGATTATTGCGCAAAAATATATATATTTTATTAACAATAGTCATGGCAGTATCTGCTTTGCGCACTCGAAAAAGTCGCTCCCTCATTCTCCGGTCGTCTCGCTCGCGTTCATTTCGATGATATCTTTGGTATGAGCTACATATAAAGTTTTTCGTGAGGGAATGTCGATGTTAAGACGATTATGAAGGATCTTAATTATTAAGTTACAAAACTTTCCGGATGAAACGACGAAGAGGCGAAGAGAGGAAGAGTAATGTCTGTGGTTTTCTTTCGACTCGTATCACAGTTGCTGAGAATTTCCAACGAGGAGAGAGTTTTGCCTGGACCTATGTTCCAAACCTTCTGCTTAGATTTGAGATAAGACTACTAACATTGTTTTAATATGTTTTTCGACAGACGTCAAACCTTCCTCATGCATAAGAACAAATTTAGTTTCATTCGGATTTCCCTTTCTTCGCCAAATGTGCATTGTTATACTTTCGAACGTTATATAATACATCCGTGAAATTCGTAAATTGTTAAACGGCGTTGAAAATTCACAGTGTCAATATTCCGCGGTGCGCGATCACAAACTGCTAGATTGGACTTACAAGGAGAACGTCTAACTTCCATATCCGGAAAACTTGCAAAGATTTTCCGCACCGGGAACTTTATTTATTGAGAAATTGGCAAGAACAATTGTTTTGGCTGACTGGTGTTTCAATATCATAACTGAGAAAAATGGTAAATAATTTCAAAATTTTGTTTTGTCCGAAACCTGTACCATTCGATACAAGGCAATTAGCGTTGAAAATCGATTGCTGGCTAAACGTTGAACTCTCAACAGTTTCGGGGATATGACGATTTATCAGAGAAGCAAAACAAAATTTGAACTTTTTCATAACTTTTCGATTGTATTTTAATCACAATTTGTCAATTGCACGGTTCTAAATCAATCTCGAGATCATACTTTTGTGCTTTCAGTCAGCCACTTCTTAACATTCGGTAATATGATACTGAAATGCCAGTTGGATGAAAAATTAATTATCCAATTGTCTCAATAAATAATTGATTAATAATTTCTCCTTATTAGTCAATACGTGTCGGTTAGAATATTATAATACAAAGTCCGTTTCTCTCTCTCTCTCTCTCTCTCTCTCTCTCTCCCTCTCTCTCTCTCTCTCTCTCTCCTCTTATTTCCCTCTTCTCACTTTGTATAAGTGGATTCGATCTAATTTAATGTACAAAGAATGAATGTGAGCTCAGAAGAACGCGAGAGAAATAACGCGACTCAGTAGGGGATTGAGAAAGCGACAAGACAAGTACGAAACTCGCTTGATGAAAAACGCGAGAAAGGAAGATGAATCGAATAAATCGAAAATTGAAGATCCCGATACGCAGGACGTCTTGGAGACATAAAACAATGCAACGAGGAGACGTATTTTGTGAGAAAAGTGTTCCGTTTGAATCTCGACAAATGATCGATTCGAACGGATTACTACTGATATCATCCCCTGTCGACAGCCGTTCTGTTCCTGCTGTGCCACTTGCACTTTAAAATTCTCACGTAGGTCCTCCTGAACGTGGCGTTGCACAGCGCGTAGCACATGGGATTTACGGTACTGTTTATATAGCAAAGATAGTAGAAAAAGTCCCAGAGTTCTTGAGGGATGTACCACTTGCAGGCCGTGATTGATTTTAGGAGAACAAGGATGTTGTACGGCGTCCATGTTATAATGAAGGCAAGCAAAATGGCCGAAAGTGTCTTTGCCGCTTTTCTATCCGCCTTCTTCTCCTGAAGTTTTTTTTTTTTCTTGTTCGGTGCCTTAACGGCTGCTGCAGGAACCGTCCCAGCCCCGTGCCCAGTGCCAGCCACAGTCGCTGTACCTCCTGCTTTGGTTACCAACGGCTTAGATATATGCTTGGCATTAAGAGGAATGCGTATATCAGGAATTTGCGACGGTCTTCTGATGACGGAGGAAGGACTCGTCAAATGGCCATCAGCAACGCTGCCAATTACGCCAACGCCGCCAAGATGATAAACGCGGCCAACTTCATGTTCCGCGTCCGATATTTCGCTGGGCTGCTGAAATTGAAAAGCGACTGTGTCGTCGTGGTACATTTTGATGCTGGGTGCATCCGTGCAGTAACGGTCGCCATCGTTCACGCTGTCGTCTCGCGTCGGCAGTCTTATGAGGATCGTATAGACCTAAAACGAAAAGGTTTATTTGAAAAAGGAGAACCCAAGCGAGTTGGACACTTGAATGATGCGAACTATAATGTCGTACGGAATCGCTCGAGATACTCTTCGTAGATAAATCACCGGAACGGGTTGACCTGCCATACTCGTGCTGCTCGACCGACTGCATCGCTTTGTCGAAGTTGTGCCCGGTGGCGTGTAGTCCGCTTAAGGAGCCACACCTGGAGACAACGCTTGTCAACGGAGTCTCTACCGATATTGGTGTTAACGCTTCCTCGTAGCCGTGCACGGTTCTGATACTCTCCGGTCCACCAATTTCTTCTTCCTCGTCCTCGTCATCGCGACCGCTGTGCCACCACGCAATGCACCACATCTTTACCCAGGTCCACGAGAAAGGCCTATGTTTCTGCGAAATACAGTTGAAACGGAGATATTAAGGTATTACTAGCGCTGAATCACTTTTCTTCAACTTTTTTTTAAACCAGACTTAAATTGAAGATTTTTAAAAATGAACAAATTTTTTTCTTATCAATGAACTTGATCCACCGTCTAGAACTCGAGTTATTAACAATTAAAGTTTAGCGTTTTCTCCATCTAAGGCCGTGTTCAGAAATTGGCTGACAGTACTGTCAGTACTGACGCTGGTTTTACTGAAAAATAGTCGTTCTGTTTTACTGACAATGCTGCCGAACGCGTTTTCCAGTAGATGTCTGACAAAATGGTAGTACGTTACAGTCTCGTCAGCCATACCGAAAAGCATTTTTGAACGGAAATCTAGTACTGACAGTACTGTCAGCCAATTTCTGAACACGGCTTAAAGCAATGGTAATGATCACAATAAAACGGTTTTTTGATAATAACTCAAAAACGGGTGTTAAACTTTTTTTGAAAAACTTCCAGGTTATAGATTAACATTCGAGAAACATTTTAAAAGAAAAAAAAAAGATTTCTACCGTCTAGTTCAGGAGAAAAAAAATGGTGAGTATAAAATTGTAAATGGAGTGCTTGTGTTCAGCCTGAACTGCGGTACAAACGCTAGTATGCATTATTGCCAAGTATACTAGTGTGCACATATGTATACGGAATGTCTGCATGGATTGAATCAGGGGCCGTAAGAAATTTCTGACGCAATTGAAAACAAATAATGAAGCCCCTTCTTGATACGGCACCCAGCGCTAGTAATACCTTAAAGGTATTACATAGCAAGATCGAATATGAAAACAAATTGACTTACCGACTTGTAATGAGGATAATGCTTGTCCATGTACGAAACCGCAATATGTGTCGTATGTACCCCGTCGACGCCTGTGCTCGATTCGCTCCGCGGTCGCTTACAGTTCTCCATGTCCAGAGCATCGTCGCTAGCAAAAGCAAAGAAGAAAGGGGCGAAGGACAGAGCGCGTAAATTTTGAGCGTAAGCAAACTGTGCCTCTAACCGTCATTGTCATGATCCCCCCAACCCCTCCCTCTCTCTCTCTCTCTCTCTGAACTCGTCATTGTCAAAATTACCTAGAGTTGCTGCGTTTGCTTGCATCTTGCTTGACTGCTTGCAAGTTTGGCAAATCCTTCTGCCGTTTCTTCGTCTCCTTCCATATTCTCCAGTAAAGAATGATCATGACAGTGACAGGAACGTAGAAAGCTGCGATCGCTGTTCCGAATGTGATATAATGATTCGTTTCGATGAACTGAATGTAACAGGCGTTTATCGGAACAGTTCGCTGTCCCTCGATATAAGGCCACGCGTAAATCCACGGAGGCCAAAGGAGCAATGAGATTCCCCAAGCGCATCCTGAAAACGAAAGGCCACGTACGAGAATGTCCGAAAGCACGCTGTGCGCGCGTGATTCTGCTTATGTGCGCATGGTATCTATGATATCGATTCGTCCTACGCTAACGTGCGCACGTGTACACGCCTGAATTATACATGTCGCTAACGCCAAGGGAAGAAAATCTCACCTATCATAATGGCAGCCTTAAACGTGGTCCTTTTCGCCCTGTAGGTCAACGGTCTTGTGACGGAAAAGTACCGGTCGAAACTGATGATGAGCAGATTGAGAACGGACGCGTTGCTAGCAAGATAGTCAAGCGCCAGCCATGTGTCGCAAACGTGAGGGCCGAGGGGCCAATAGCCGAGCACCGTGTAAACCGTGAACAACGGCATGGATATTAAGCCTATCGCAAAATCCGCCACCGCCAAGCTAAAGAGGAAGTAGTTCGATATCGTCTGGAGCTGCTTATCAATCTTGAACGATATCATGACCATTATATTTCCGACCACCGTCGTTAGACTGAGGAATACGGCTACTATAACGATTATAACTCGTTCCCATATAGCATATTGATGTGGTTCCCCGCCGCAGTCGAGGCCATTGCTGACGTTGTAGCTGTCATTGCGAGGAATTTCCACGACCGATGTAACGTTCATGTCTGGTTGGGCTCGAGCAAATTCTCTTCCACCCTCCCAGCCTTCCCTCTTCGATTCCTCGCCCCTCCCCCTCTGTTTCTCTCTTCACACACACCCGCACTCACGCACTCACTCTTGCTTTCTTTCTGCTTTACCACCGTTCTATGAGTCCCGTCCGCACCTTCTTATACTTTCCTACGACGCTAATGTACGAGATTTGTTCGACCCTATCCTTTTTTCCTTCCCCTCATCAGCTTTCTTTTCCTTCACAGTTACCACCGTTTCTGTCTTCGCTGTCTCCACCTTGGCCAAGCCTTCTTGCCAGACACAGATGACTCCTTTTCTTTTCTTACGCGTCCTTCTATCGGTACTAGCACCCTACTACAAATTCAATTATTACAACTATTGTTATTATTACGACTGCTATCACTACTGCTCTTACGGATACTATAACAATTTTACGCTTCTTTCTCAAAATCGTTAGTATATTACACGTTATGTGATGATTGCATCTTTCATTTTCACTCGATTTTTTCCATTATCCTTATTCACCAACCGAGCCGTCCAGATTGTCGTCACCCGTTCTATTTCACGCTTTCCGGTCGAATAATCGTACTCTTCGCCAAAGTACGTAGCGACTGATGATGCACAATGCGTTTTCGTCTTTCTGGTCGTTGACCTATCTTCTTGTACTCTCTAGTATCGCCCTCCGTGGCCCATTGATCCGGGCCGCGCTGCTCGCTTTCGTCTGTCCCTTGTGTCAAGGTTTTCTTCACAGACGGCTTGCTTATTGCACAGTCCTGAGTACGGCGTCGAAGCGCGCGCGCTCATGCATTTACGCGCGCACGCAAGCCCGCCTCGTTTGCGGGTTGCAAAACGATGCTTTTATTCCCTCCCCGTGCGTCGTTTCGTTCGCTCTCTCGTTCTCTCTCTTTTTGATAACCTTCAGTCGGCACCCCCGCTTTAAGACAGATCCTTCTCGTACTATGTCATCTACATCTTATGAGGTCTATCCGTTTCGACTGTGTTAGCGTCATGGGATCTAAATAGAAAAAAAGAGAGAAGCCTTGATTGCAAATGACAATCTTGATTTGCGTGATGGGAGAGGAAGGGAGGGGGGGGGGAGGGGGTAGGGGAGGTGAACGGGCGACAACAATACTTAAGGGTGAGTCGATGTTGCGATGAATAACTGTTAACGTCAGCGTTGTCATTTCGGTTTCCATGCATTTTTCGAGAGCGGCGAGTGGATCGGCGAGAAGAGAATTATTGAATATTATTCACTGTGATATTTGCCCGCAATAATTTGCAGTCTTTATCAACAGGGGAGGAGAACGCGCGCGCGACGTGTTGCCTCTACGTACTTTTCTTGTACACCGTTGCTCCAATTACCACGCGTAGCGGCTGCTGCTGTGTTACTAGACTATAAATATTTCATCGATATATCGCGGTATATAAATAAGTGCAGTGCAAAAAGGATGGAATATAAGCACTGAGATGCAGAGGCGCGTACAGGCGCGCATCGGTATGCGATTAAACAAAGTGACTACGAAGGCTCTTTATATACCTGGATAATTAACTGAACGCGGTTTGTCCCGATACTCCCTTAGTACATGTACTGCCGCATCGCACAAATATGAGTGACCTAATCTGCCTTTTCAAACGCCATTGGAAGCAATATCTGTCGACACATATTTGGAGAAGGGAAAACATGTACATTCTAAACATATTTTGGCCGTGTCTTGTAGACTGTTGAACGTACAACCCCGAATCATTCATTATGTCGAGTGTCGTCGGTTGAATGGCGATATTGAAAAGAAATATATCACGCTGATTGCGAGTTTATTACGTTTACAGGCAATGTTATTATTTTATACTGAAATATCGTTCCGACGTGATAAATAGAATAACTCTAGTTAAAAACTGAATGTTTTTTCAAATTTGTATATTTCGCCGGTGTGATTTTAAGATCATCAAACTGATTAAAAGTTGTCGAAGATTTCAATAATTGCATTAAATCTTTACGGGTACACTGGATTATTTCCTCCTTATTTGACAGATGCTTGTGCACGGGCATGTTGGCTGGTGTATACTACACGATGACTTAAAATGATCTATGTGAGGATAACAGTTTGCTTTGACACTTACATATTCGATGTATTGAATGTAAACACTATGTTGGGAATCACCAACTGCGCTCCTCCCAAATCATTCAAATTCTGCATTTTTGAGATGAACTCACTGCTACACCAGTAGTTTATGGGACAATCGAGTCCTACCAATCTGTCGGGGAAACGTTTCATGAGTAGACGGCATATTAAATATTAGCTAAAGTGCAAGATTAATTAGCGAGAAATGGAAAATAATTTGAGTTTGATCAAACATCCTCGCAAAGGGTTAAAACTTCGACGAAATTCTAAGGATCACTTAATAGCTACATTTCCGATAAGCTGCCGTGGATGTGTTAATAAAGAAACTAGAACAGGAAGGGAATGATGATAAGATGAATAAAGCATGAAAATACAGGGAATAATAGCGTGCAGCAGTATAACTGTAGCATAATTTTTTGTATGAGTTTCCATTTCATTGGAACAAATTTAACGATAGAACAACATTTGGCGTGGGCATGTACGTAACCAAACAAAACGCTTCGACCGGGGTAACAAAATTCGTGTATGAGCAGCCAAGGGTAAAATGTGAAAAATATTTGCAATTGCAACCCCTTTCGGTTGACCGTTTTAAAAGAAACTCGAGACTTTTGATAGTACACGGGCTTGTATTAGAATTACCTGTGTAGAAAGATAATTGAACGTAGGGCGATGACATGCTTTGCCAAACGGTACGGCTCTGCTATGATCGCATCTCGTCTTTATAGGCAATTGTAAGCAAGTTTACACGGTGCGCATCGATAGCACAGGTTTAACGTCGAGCGAGCAGGGTGCTACATTTGACAGCGCTGTACACCACGCTACGCCAGTAGACAGGATGATATGAGACCGCGCGCGACGCGACACGACAGGGTATATCACCGTACAGCACGCCCCTACGCAGCGGATACGCTATGCAACGGTACTCCAAGTAATGGTGTACGCGACGCAATGAGTACGCTGCGTTACGTCACGTCACGCACGTCACGCACGTCACGTCACGTCACGTCACACCACATCGCATCGCATCACATCACATCACGTCACGTCACGTTACGTCACGTCTCGTCACGTCTCGTCACGTCACGTCACGTCACGTCACGCCACGTCACGTCACGTCACGTCACGTCACGTCACGTCACGTCACGTCACGTCACGTCACGTCACGTCACGTCACGTCACGTCACGTCACGTCACGTCTCGTCACGCCACGTCACGCCACGTCACGCCACGTCACGTCACGTCACGTCACGCCACGTCACGTCACGCCACGTCACGCCACGTCACGTCACGTCACGCCACGTCACGTCACGTCACGCAACGTCACGTCACGTCACGTCACGTCACGCCACGTCACGTCACGACACGCCACGCCACGTCACGTCACGCCACATCACGCCACGTTACGCACGTCACGTCACGTAGTCACGACACAGTACGTTTAAGTACAGCACAGGGCGGGGCGGGAATATGCAATGTGATGTTTCGGGTGCAAAGAGAGAGAGAGAGAGAGAGAGAAAGAGAAAGAGAGAGACAGAGAGAGACAGAAGGAAACGCGCACGAGGAACACCCTGCGCCCGCGTTGGGACTGCTGAGCGCACTAAGGGCGTCGGCTGTTTCTTCTCCGTTAACTCCGAGCGCCCGCTTGTGTTCGGGACAAGAGACTGTCACATTGATTTTGATTTTCGTAGGGGTGTGCGCGTGCGGACTAGTTTCCCAGATTCTGCCCATTTATACGTGCGCCGTTGATAACATGGTTTTGCGTTCTTGGTATTCGGACAGAGTAATGAACCAAACGCGCAAGGTGTCTAAGCAGTAAATAGTTGTCATGATTACTGGGAGGTGGGAGAAAATGCTTATTTAAAGAAAAATTGTCTATTTTTGTAATGACTCCATTTATTATACGCAAATTACCGATCAACATAAGGGCATATATCTCGTTTTTATTTCGTACATTATTGGTAACCGAATGTGTCAAGACTTTCCTGGTATGAGACGCAATGTCTCTGTTTCATAGATCGGTTACGTGTTCTGTTAAAGCGAGCTGTAACTGCTGCCGCGTCGTACATATTGCTGCTTCTGCTCCGTACCATTGCCTTTAATAATACCGATGCCGTTGCCGTTGATAAACATATGCCAAACTCTTTTAATAAACTCATTACTATCGCGCTTCACTCGAATATTTGGGTTTCCCTTTTCTTCGTAGCAAACATGAGGATGTTGCCCAGATCGAAATTGTTCTACTTATCGATAAATAAATATTCAGTTAGGGCAAACAGTTCCATCACATGAAATAACCAAAGCCAAACGTTCGCTTAATAGCTTCCCAATAGTACCTCTCCCAATTCATCTTCGTTGATTCTTCTTCACTGCGAATAAAAAGGAAAGCTATGTAAAAACAACAGAGTATGAATGAGGGGAAATGATAAAGCACTAAAAATGGTCCCTTGCCTGATTGGTACACCAGTCTGAATAAAATTAACTTCCGTATGATCATTCCTTTCGCAAATGTCAATTGTTACTTTGCTATAATGACCATGAGGCCACAGCTTGCATCGCCACTTTTGTACGAGCTTTGTTGGTTGCATCTCTGTGAATTCGCCGTAGATATTACCACCAAACAGCTCAAACTTTCCGCCGACTTTTGCTTCGATTTTGACCGGACCCTTCGTGAAGGCCTGTACCATCTATAGGCAAATAAAGAGAGAGGGAGATAAAGTTGCAGATATCCAAAAAACCATCTTTCGTATGTACCTCGATTGAAGTCAAAACTTTGTAGAACTCTTCCGCTCTGCATTGAAATTTATGTTGCTGCCTAATCGTTGTGGTAGCGGTGACGGGGTCTGCGGGGGGCACATCATCCTGATCTCGGTTGCAATCAACTTTATTATTATTTGAAGAGACCGTACTTGCATTCATTTGTATCTGTCAAAAGAGAGACACAACAAGGATACTGTCGTTGGATATGTTAGTTCCTGTGTGACTGCTACTTACCAATACATACGCTTTATTGGAATGGAATGAAGGAAAGTAAGAGGGTTTGGAGACGGGTTAGTGTAAGCGTTCGATTAAAAAGGAGTTCGATGATGGAAATATTTCGATATCTTACTTTATCATTGAAGCCGCTTGTCAGGTTAGAAATACTTTCCGTCGCACTATCTTTCTTTGGGAGGATCATTCCTACTGTAAATTCTGTGAACAGGGGCATATGCAGCTTTGAACATGTTGAGTGCGCAATTTGTTTCTCATTGTCGTCAAATTCAACATACTTACCCTTTTTCAAAGAGGACACATACATTGCCAATTTTTCTCTTATAGCTTCTTTACCTTTTGTATGCAGAAAGTGCTTTACCTTCTCCCCATCATCCGTGCTATCTTTCAAGGTGAACTCAATCTAAAACATAGCCACCAGTTGTAATATTTTAGTTGAAACATTTACAATTGCTTGTACACTCTTCTAGAGGAGGTCACTTACATCTACTTCAGAGATACAGTTTTCCTCAGAAAGATTTGGAATATTTATATTGCCTTCTATTTTTTTATCCCATTTGTCATCAGTGGATATCCACTTAAGGACAATATCCCATTCATAAAAGAATATTAGTTTTCCTTTCCTATTGTTTGCCACTGCTTCGCCTTCGCATTTCTCCACGTCCAAAACAGTGCATGATACTAAAATTATTACAGAGATATCGATGAGTTGTAGTTACAACAATTTTACTTCCTAGTGTAACTTATATGGAAGTCGTACTGCCATCTCCTTCAATTTTAAAATTTGTGAAAAGTTCTTTTATCTTCTCTTGGGACCATGCGCATGCATTCTTCTCTGTCCTTGAATATTGCCATAGCAGGATTCAGCGGAAAGAAAAAAAAAACAAATAGATGTTAGTCCAGAAGATAAACTAACCACAAATGTTTAACTTTGACACACTTACCAGTGCCAATTATTGACATTTGTTGCATCAGGACGCTCTTCCACAATCCACCTAGGGTCGCCTTCACCCCACTTTGCCATGACCAATGATTTGATAGTTGATGAGCAATATATTGAAGATGTAATCTGTGGGTTCAAGGACATAGCTTATTTACTTAAGTAAATACATGCATGAAATTCTGTAACATAAGATAATGAGCAGAACAATGAATGGTTAGGTTACTAGTAATTGTGAACACATGATCCAAACTCTGGAACTCTAAAACTGCAGAAGCAATTTGAAACAAAGACACAATATGACCTGTCCCTTACATAAAACTAGCAGTTTTAAGTGACTAATACTAAAACAACGCGCATCGTTGCTTGATATTTAAGTATTGTAATAATTTGATACGAATGTGAATAGGCTTACCAAACTTCGATGCAGACTTATAAAGAGTCGCTCGACTGCTGACAGTTTATCCTACCAAGAGAACGATTTTTAATACAATGTTAATTAGATAAATCAATGTAGTTAAAAGAATCTACATATATACAAGTATATATGCACAAGTTGTTCGATTACCAACGGCAAGCTAAACGCGAAAATGTAGACACCTCTATGTGTGTGTATATATATATATACAGATTTGTTGCACAGAGGTGAGCGTCAAAAATTGTTTCGATCGACGGGCAACAGAGAACCGGAAAGATAAACAAAAGGCAATTGCAGAATTGCAGCCAAAGCGTTTGTACGGTTACACCAGGTTACACCAGGCTAGCCCATGCAGCGATTCTAACCATCCGCGAACACGACTTTAACTCGAGAACGTTCGGAGCAGCGGTCAGCAGCGGTGATATGAGTACATATGAGCATGAGTACGATGACTGACGATGACTGTATTCGAGAAATTTCATAGAACTGCATGGGCAAGCAACTACATAGAACAAACATGACCTGTACGCGGCGCCGCTGGCGGCTGGTGGCGGCCGATGTACGGTCTACGGTGTAAAGCCCCTGCTACAATCAAGCAGTGATAGCAGATCTGGCACGAAAACACCGTTGGTGTTTTTTGGGTGGGGGAAACCTCGGCAAGTGTGCGTGCGTGTCCGTGAGAGCTGCGCGCGTCGTTTCTCGCCGAATCGCGCTCGGCTTTGAGAGAAGGACGGAACCATGCTGCGTCCTCTTTCAACCAGCAACGCGTGTTGCGTCTTTGTTCGACATGCAGTCGCGGCGTCGCGTCTTCGTTCCGCACACAGGCCGGTGACAGTGGTGCCAGATTTCGCATAAGGCATCGCACGTACCATTGCGTTCTTTCAGCCGGAAGGCAAATCGGGCACCACCGCTGTGAGCAGAGCGCGATCCAGAGAAAAGTGAATCGAGGAGAGTTTGGGATTGACTCGTCGTACTCATCGTCGCTCGTCGACGCGGTTTTTGTTCGTTCGTTCGCGCCTAGCCATGGTTCAATTTTTTTTCACAGAATAATTTGTTTTTTTAATTATTCATCACACGGCATCAAACGATATTCATTTAAAAATATTTTATTACTTACTACGGATAGTTTTTAATATTTTGTCAGCGGAATAGATGTGTCGTATTGGTTTATAATAGATATGGGCAAAATATATATTTCATAAATTTTGGTTTCAGTAACATTAATCTTTCTGTGGTAGTAATAAATGAGAAAGTATATAATAAATGTCAATTATTGCGTATTATGCATTAACCGTGAAACAAGTAATAGGAGCACTTCTTGCACTAGAACGTTCTGAGGGATCGTACTAACACGCGATTTTAACACACGACAGCGTACGTCAGGAAGAATTTGCTTGACACGACGCGACGACGGTGCGAATGTTTTTATGAGTTGTTCTCTATGATTTGTTCTGCATGATTTCTTTTCTAAATAGAAAGTGATCAAATTGTGTATATATTCTAACAGTTCTCAGCAAGTCCCATCACATTGATTTGAAACGTTTTTCTTACTTCGCACGTTTAGTTTAAGAACGCTCTCCCCATTTCGTGAAAGAAAAAGTTGTTCGGTTGAAGGCAATTCACCGTTCATACTGTAATCCATATGTACGTCCATTGTCGCATTCTGCCCACGAAATGTCGCAACGTGCGTATTGTCAAAGAAGGCATGATAAAACAGGACAATAATAACAAAATCCCTGTGAATTGAAAACCGAAACTTTCATTGTGCCGCTCCCGACCGACCGCGGGTCGCAGTTGGACTAATTGAAATATCTGAAAAGTCTAACCATTCTTAGCACGTATTTCACGTACGTACTAGAAATGATTCCCCCGGAACTGTAACCGACTTTTCCAATGTCATTTATTCATCATTATGTACGATATGTATTACATTTAAATGCACATGTACAGGGTGCACAGGTTGTGATAGTCAGCTTTGTTCCTGTAAACGGTAAGTATTACACAAAATTATACAGGAAAGGGTTCGATGGGTTCGTAATATCTATATTCTACGAGACTTCATTCAATTCGAAAGTGCAACGCCGCACCCGACAAATGCAAATGCGTATGTAAGGTTTCTGTTTATAAAATTTAAGATACGTGGACTTCCACGCCACCCATGAGGTGCCACGACTAGCGCGTTCGGTTTTTTAACGTGGACCGTCGCCTATAGCCCTATTGTACCACATTTTATGATAATCATACAGCGTGCGGCAATACCTCTGTCCACTTTGAACGACGGAGATATTCAAGGTGGACAGAGTTATTGCCCCACGCTGTAGAAGTAAGGGTTAGAAAAGAAATGAGAGCATTTTTGTGTGGTGGCGCCAGCGGAGGGGGGGGGGGGGCGCCACACAAAAATACAATGTCAACATTAATATGAAATAAAATTAACAAAAAAAAAAAAAAATTCCTCTCATTTCTTTTCTAACCCTTAATTCTACAGCGTGGGGCAATAACTCTGTCCACCTTGAATATCTCCGTCGTTCAAAGTGGACAGAGGTATTGCCGCACGCTGTATGATTATCATAAAATGTGGTACAATAGGGCTATAGGCGACGGTCCACGTTAAAAAACCGAACGCGCTAGTCGTGGCACCTCATGGGTGGCGTGGAAGTCCACGTATCTTAAATTTTATAAACAGAAACCTTACATACGCATTTGCATTTGTCGGGTGCGGCGTTGCACTTTCGAATTGAATGAAGTCTCGTAGAATATAGATATTACGAACCCATCGAACCCTTTCCTGTATAATTTTGTGTAATACTTACCGTTTACAGGAACAAAGCTGACTATCACAACCTGTGCACCCTGTACATGTGCATTTAAATGTAATACATATCGTACATAATGATGAATAAATGACATTGGAAAAGTCGGTTACAGTTCCGGGGGAATCATTTCTAGTACGTACGTGAAATACGTGCTAAGAATGGTTAGACTTTTCAGATATTTCAATTAGTCCAACTGCGACCCGCGGTCGGTCGGGAGCGGCACAATGAAAGTTTCGGTTTTCAATTCACAGGGATTTTGTTATTATTGTCCTGTTTTATCATGCCTTCTTTGACAATACGCACGTTGCGACATTTCGTGGGCAGAATGCGACAATGGACGTACATATGGATTACAGTATGAACGGTGAATTGCCTTCAACCGAACAACTTTTTCTTTCACGAAATGGGGAGAGCGTTCTTAAACTAAACGTGCGAAGTAAGAAAAACGTTTCAAATCAATGTGATGGGACTTGCTGAGAACTGTTAGAATATATACACAATTTGATCACTTTCTATTTAGAAAAGAAATCATGCAGAACAAATCATAGAGAACAACTCATAAAAACATTCGCACCGTCGTCGCGTCGTGTCAAGCAAATTCTTCCTGACGTACGCTGTCGTGTGTTAAAATCGCGTGTTAGTACGATCCCTCAGAACGTTCTAGTGCAAGAAGTGCTCCTATTACTTGTTTCACGGTTAATGCATAATACGCAATAATTGACATTTATTATATACTTTCTCATTTATTACTACCACAGAAAGATTAATGTTACTGAAACCAAAATTTATGAAATATATATTTTGCCCATATCTATTATAAACCAATACGACACATCTATTCCGCTGACAAAATATTAAAAACTATCCGTAGTAAGTAATAAAATATTTTTAAATGAATATCGTTTGATGCCGTGTGATGAATAATTAAAAAAAAAAATTATTCTGTGAAAAAAAATTGAACCATGGCTAGGCGCGAACGAACGAACAAAAACCGCGTCGACGAGCGACGATGAGTACGACGAGTCAATCCCAAACTCTCCTCGATTCACTTTTCTCTGGATCGCGCTCTGCTCACAGCGGTGGTGCCCGATTTGCCTTCCGGCTGAAAGAACGCAATGGTACGTGCGATGCCTTATGCGAAATCTGGCACCACTGTCACCGGCCTGTGTGCGGAACGAAGACGCGACGCCGCGACTGCATGTCGAACAAAGACGCAACACGCGTTGCTGGTTGAAAGAGGACGCAGCATGGTTCCGTCCTTCTCTCAAAGCCGAGCGCGATTCGGCGAGAAACGACGCGCGCAGCTCTCACGGACACGCACGCACACTTGCCGAGGTTTCCCCCACCCAAAAAACACCAACGGTGTTTTCGTGCCAGATCTGCTATCACTGCAATCAAGTAAGCATAGGTTTTAAGAAATTAAAACTGCCGTAGACAACCGTTTGTAACTAGTACTTCCGGTTTAAAGCCCATGCTACAATCACGTAAGCGTAGGTTGTAGTCAGTGCCAGCATATGTGGCATCAAAACTCCATCGGAGCTGGCGGAGTTTTGATGCCACATATGCTGGCACTGCTCCAGCCTCCAGCTCGCCTCGGGTCAAAGTACCCCAATTCGACGCCACGCGGCGTTCGTCTCTATCTCAATCTCTCGCAAGTGGCACATTCCAAGTCTCATTCGTATATATACGTTCCAATTCCTCCTACTCTTATTCGTCTGGGCAGGGTCCGTCTACATCAGCCCTAATGATGAGTCTTGTAGCGGATCCAAGACGGAAACGTTTGTTACTAACTCCCATTTCTTTATCCTCATCCTCATCCTCGTCGTTAACCCGCGTCCCGCGGTCCGGTTATTTTCCCGCTCCGAGGTTTCGGCTAGCAAAGCTACGCTCTGCCCAGGGCCTTAGGGGGACCTAGTAGCATGAGCAGATGACCCGGGAATGCGCTGGGGGAGGAACCCCCCCCCCCACAATATCGTTGCGAATCCCCCCCCCCCAACCACCCTCCTAGCGGTTGGGAGTGTTGTTGGGACCTCTAATAAATGTTTGTACACACATCGTAAAGTTGCTTCCGAAATAAAAATTAATAAACATCACTTGACAAGTTGAAAATAGAGTCTTGGGGAAATCATTATTATGTTATTGCTTCTGTCTTACTCCAACCTCCAAGCGCGCTACACGCGTGTTCGGTAGATAGGCCACGCAATAAACGGGGTTACGGTTTTCCATTGACAAGGGATTTTCGATTATTGCCATGATTTATGGTTTCTTATTCGAAGGAATGGCAATGGAAGGAAAATCATGTTAGGTAGTAGATAAAAAATACACCCTGTATTTGATAATACCACACACACGTCAGATGAATGATTAAAGAAACAAATCTATACATATAGCATAATTAAGCTACATCTCGTCCATCACTTTCCCGCTTTATGGCCACAGCAAGACAACACGCAAGCACCATTCCGACCACCTATAAATAGAAATTGAAGACAAAATATTAATCAGAACACTGACACGAGTATTAAGGAAAACAGACATGAAATTTTTCACTGGATTCGATTTGTGTTCATGTATGTTTGAAGTCTGAAAAAATGTTACGTTTTAACTTCGAATTCAGTGAATCATAAGCTGGTGTTTCACTCTTCTTTTGCATAGCTTTACAACAACCTTGAATCTTGATAACATTTGCAATAGGCGTTTACCTATGTTCATAAATTACATTCAACGGATTTTACTTCGCAAAGCACCCATCTTATAGTCAAACTAGCTTACAAAAAAAGGCACTGAACACCAAATTTCAACCCTCTATCTGAACCGGACGGGTAGCTACAGAGAAAATTAAAAACACCGGTTTTTACCACATTTTCCCTATTAAAAATGATGCAAAACTTCTGAAAAAGAATCTAAAACATTATACACATGGATGTTTATGGTGGTGATTTTTTTAGATTTTGTCGTTGCAAATCCTAAGTGGAAAAAAAACAGAAAACGCAACACGATGTCGAAAAATATGTTTTGGGCTGAAGTTTTCGAGCAACTAGATATTCACTTTTACAGTAGTTAAACATAAAAAATAAAAAAGAAGAATACCAGAACTATACCAACCTCAACAATAGCGATACCGAGACCTACGCCTATTAGTATCGTAGCGCCTTTTCGGACACGTACTTCCAGCATGTTCATACAACCCTTGTCGTAAAGATATGGACTTCCAATTTGACAAGAGTCCTTCATGTCAGAGCAACATGACTGTGGAAAAGTCCCTGCGAATCCGTTATCCGAAGACCAATCATTCGGACCACTTACACCGCAACACATCAACTGAAAAAATAAGTTTTCCTCGTAAATTACCAGACAGTCTGTTTGGTGATAGTTCTTAGTCGCGAGTCATTTTGTGCTATTCTTTCTTTTGTTATAAAGTCCATGTCATATTGCATAGAACCGTTGAAAACATAGTGAGACTTATTCTGAACGAACTTCACTGATATTTTGCCGATCAACCCCAACCCCAAAGTTCGATAAATTTGATTCCCAATCTCGAATAACTAAGATTGTAGCAGTTCTCAATGGATTCTTTCGGGTTTTCCAATGCTTCATACTCTCCCATCTTATTGGCGGCCGATGATTAAACCTCGTCCTACTCATAGCTACAGTGTTTTGCCCACCTATGGGTGACAACAATAATGGTTCGTCCTATCCAGTGGTCCCAGATCTGGGCTCGAGCCAGTGTCATCAGAAATAGCATCCTGCCGCACACAGAGAAGTAGTATGCGTGCATGTTCGTGAGAGCTATGAGCCAATCGAGTGGCGCGTAGCTCTCATGGACACGACGCATACTACTTCTCTCTCTTCCCCCACCACGCGTGAAACATGCGGCAGGATGCTATTTTTGATGACACTGGCTCGAGCACCATCGGTTTCGATGGTGTGCATGCGCGCTGTGTGCGAAGCTAAGGACCTAATTGGCCCTAAGCTGCGCGCATCGCACACAGACGCGCACGCACACCGCCGAAACCGATGGTGCTCGAGACCAGATCTGGGACCACTGGTCCTATCCCATAGGTATGGCGCAAAGCGCCTATGGGTGGCCAATAGCCATGCTTTGTCCTCTGCCATAGAGGTGGCAAAGAGCGTCCGCGAGCGGCCGATGGTCTTACCTCATCTTCTCCCTTGTTTTACCAACCTTTGTTTGGATGTCATCCCAAGCTTTTTGATCGGCTTCGCTGAAACTCTTCATCGACTGCATCAAAGTGTTTTTCATGGCAACGTTGAAGTCTTGCCTATAAACGGCCGCTGCTATACCAACCGCTAACTCTATTATGCATATTATCAGCAGGGCAATCACAAACTGGAAAATTTGAAGATAAAAAATGTAGTTTATGAGTGCGCCCTTGAGCGACGGATCATGAGCACATTGTCAAACACAGCAACCACGCGTGACCGAGTCAGTGTACTACGACCCCTTTAATAAATAGGGATAAACTGGAATCTAATAGACGAAGAAACACTATAACAGCACACAAGTTACGGTTATGGAGTTTATACTGATGTTTGAAAAATGGTAATTATCACAGATCAGGCTATCCCTCCCCGATTTCGCTGCCGTTGAAACATGTTGTGAAATTTGACATTTTGAACAACTTATTCCTATGCATCTACCCAGCGGTCAACCTTGGTTTTCTAGATACTAATAAAAATAATATGAATATTTCAGACTTATGTCTCTAAGATTCCAGACAGGTTTGGAGCATGTCGCTGGTGTTGGGGGGGGGGGGGGGGGGCAAAGTGTAGGTTAGGCTTTCAAAGCTTCCTCATTTATACAGTTTTAAACTTGTATGCCCAAATAAGGTTTTGGGTTAAGTTCGGGCGGAGGGGTTCATCAATAATATTGTCCAAACCTTTAATTTAGAACTTTTTATCTAACATGGACCCCCCCCTCCCCCCTCCATCCTTCTAATCCAAACCATCACTCAGCCATGACAGTTTGAAACTCTGTAATAGTACAGAAACTTTGAAAGCCTAACTTACACCAACCCTCCGCCAACACTTGCTTTCGTTAATGATAAAATGGCTTATTGTCAGGCACAACCGCGCGTCTCCATGTCAGTGTGTGGCGACCCCTTTAATAAATAGATGCATCCAGTACAGAATCGTTTGATTACACGGAATTCCGAACATAACAAAACGTTTTTTCAACGTCAGAGTAAATATGCGATTGTGTAAATGAAACGCCGGATTTTTTTTACAGCAACAGAGACATACAACAAGGTAAAAGAAAAGATAAAAAAGAATCATAATAATATGGTCAAAAAAGTTAAGGTTGCCTTTGTCGTTGACGTGCTTCCAAATACATAATTTTCCATTCCACATTATAAGAACCAATACAAACAGTGTAACACATTCTTTGTCGGTACGATAGTAAAAATGAGATTTTATGTGGCATCTAGGTTTAAAAAAAATAACATTTACCGCAATTAACACATTATGACGTTCGGCTACAGCACCGTAGCAACCCAAGAACGCGATGATGAAGACAATAACTCCAACGATTATTAATACAAATGGCGGGGCCATTATCCTTGTCTCTACGAAGTGATCGAATTCGCCGACATGGCCAAGGACGAAAATTCCGGTTACGATGATAATTATACCGGATATCTGAAAAGCAAATCATCCACCATTACTATTATCGTGTTGTCGTCATTACCTACAGTTCAATCCTGACCAGCTATAATAACCTTGACATTAAACATGTATACATATGCGTAGATTTTCCATCTATTGGTATATTAATGTGCATACCGACTATAAATGAAAAACTTTTTAAAATAGTAAAAAAGTACTTTAAGTGTGTATTAAAAAGGATAAAAAGATGATCACCTTCACTATTGAGTAAATCATATTTATACATTTGTGTGATACGAGGAGTAAGTAAACATTATTCGTATACTTCTGTCAATCTAGGTACTTACGGAGAATATGATATTGAAGATGAAGAGGATGTACTTGATGATATTCATACCACAGGATTCCATGTTTCCGTGTATTATCGGTTAACTTCCTTTATAACCCGCTTTCGAACACTTTATGACACATCACAAAGGAAAATTACAACTATTAATCATACTTACATTCTGCACCAGATATTTGTATTCATGTAAATAAGAAATTTGCATTCACACATCTATACTAATTGGTAAACTAAATTAGCCCTAATAAAAATTCAATAACGTACACAGTTAAGTAACTATCGTATTTACAAATGAAAATAAAAATATTTTCTTCAAATTGTAATTATAAAACTATTACACTCTAGTGCCTGAAAATTGAGTTGCAGGTGCAAATTAATTATGCAAAATAAAGAAACTTGAAAAACAGAATTTATATATACTAAACTTTACACGAAGGATTACAAATGTTTCAAAAATTATATATATATATAAGTCTATATAAAAAATTATATATATAAATAAATATACATATACATATTGCACTTCGTTTCGTCCATAAATGAAGTGCAATAAAAAATATGTACAAACGACGTTACGAACTGTATTGAACGACGACCGTACCGACAATGAGTCGCTTCGATTGTATGATTTTCACTCGACACCCTATTGCGACGGAGTAAATGAGGGTTTTCGATCGAAATCCTGCGATAAAGTGTTTTGTGCTCACTGGCTATGACTCATACTTGTACCTGTGCTACTGTTTTCAAAATACCTATTCACACGTAAAACAAAAGCTTTCATGTAGAAGAGTAATACGATATTTCACGTGTGAAATTTTTATCCACGCACATGTGTAGTTTTATACGAATGCCTACAAGCGAACTTTAGGAAAGAATTGTCGCGTCGCGATTGTTTTGTTTGTTAATATTTCTGCCTAGACCCTAGACCATAGACCTATATGAAGATTGAAACACATCATTATCTGTGTATTAAGAACATGGATTTCAAAATCACATTCTTAATTTAATTTTAATTAAATTCATGTTACATGTATCTCGTTAATACATGTTACGAATTTATTTATTAATACATGGCACAAGTTTCCTGCTAATTTGTCCGAATCGTATTTCTGAAATAAGGTAAAGTACCGTAAAGTCGACACTCTCTATCAATTTAACTAAATATCAATTTTCTCGTCCAAACTGTACGCCATCTATTATTTTTAATTTAAACGTCAAATTACCTGGTTTAATTTAAAATAATCTATGAGATTATAGCTTGGATGTTTTTGAACCTACAATTACCGGTTCATTGATGGCTTACTATTTTTATATTTTATTAGAACATTTATTTTTATTCCATTATAACATTATGTATGTTTAATTTATACAATATTTATTAATTATTAGAGAAATATTAAAATAAAAGCAAATTACTTATCATTAAAATTATTTATTTTATTGGGGTTGCATGTTTACACTTTCCAATCGCTTTCGTTATTCTTTGAACAAGTTAGAATGGGCTGGCCATGCATGGCGTTATTTATATTAACAATATTACTAAATAAGTAAGCTGATTTAAAATGTTTTAAACTTATAAATTCATGCTGTTATGTTCTAAGAGTTTCTGAGACTCTTCTGTCCGATTGTGTAGCAAAATCTTTCTGTTCTAGTGAAGTGTTTACAAAACTGTTACAAATACGTAAAAATCAACAATGAATGCAGTGTATTTTTATAACGACGCTTACAATCGTTCAACATGAAACCTTGCAACTCGTTGGTTGGCTAGTGCAAACATCATACTGCGGCAAGCAACAATTTCCTAACATCGTATGAGATAAAATCAAACACAACGACGTAGACCACACTGGGAAATAATGTTCTATTATACGCATATCGATTGTGCAAAGTGGGTCAGACGTACGTACTGTCAACCTATATATATATTCATATATATACACTATGGTGGACATTGGCTATACTTGATGAAAATATTTTTGTACATTTCAACGTGGTAGATTTGTTTTTAATGCAAGGCTCATACAACCATACAAAGAAAAATAACAAAATCAACAATATTAACCAGGTGCGTATTATCCGGTTTGCGGGTTAACCGTACGCTCTGCCGTCCGCCGTATGAGTGCTGCTGGCGATTGTTATCCGGGATGTAACGGAAAAGTTCCAAACATATACGAATGCATATGCGTCTTGTACACATCTCTCTATTGTTTATTACTCAGATATAAAGTTTATGTACGTATATATACATATCACTGTATTACTTTGAATACAAAATAAATCTTATTAACTGTTTTCACACGTTTTCATTATGTTGCATCATCCGTGTATTTCAATTATGCAGGCACCATCTCTGCCATCACCCCGGTTAATCGATAGTCTGCTGTATATCTATTACCGGTTTGAAAGAATTCCAAATTTTCTAATTTTCTGCGCGTTACTCCTTCAATTACATGCGTGCCATTTACGAATAATACAAGACATGTCGCGTTTCTTTAATGTGTCGCTAACATATGTATAGTAAAGTCAAATTCTGGTTTTCACATGCATTCAATTTAAAAACTTCTAATCTATCTATAATATGATCAATATTGTCAATAAACAGACCAAGAATAAATAAAAATTGCCATATACCTTTTACACTTTGATTTTAGTACTAAAAAGGAATATTGAAAAGCACCACCAATTTTGATGATCTGGAAATATGTTGCCTATCAACAGTCTGAACCAGCTTTCCTAGTAGATACGACCGCCGGACGAACTTTAGTTTCCGAGATATAAGCAAAAATATTTTCAATATTTATTTCCGGTTTGGAGCATATTTCAGGTGTTGAGGAAGTGGTACTAGATGACGCCTGGGCTTCCAAATCTTCATTCTAAAACAACGTTTGGAGTTTGGCTCGAGGGGCGGGGAGGGGGGGGGGAGGTACTCATCATCATTATTATTAACCTAAACCTCACCCAAATATAACCCAAACCTATCTCAAATCCGGCTGTCATATATATATATAAGGAAACATTGCTCATAATGTTGATCTCAGACCTTAGACGTAAGTATGGACCGCTAAAAGCTGCCGTGAACTATATATATTTACTCATATCCCAACATCAGCAGCAGTGACAGCATATTTGGTTCCAACTCCATCATGCGTGTGTACCTGTCACCTATGTCCGTTGCGCGCAGCTTACACCCAATCAGGACCTTAGCTCCTTAGCATCGCACACAGACGCGCACGCACACTGCGACACAAATGGAGTTGGACTAGTTGGAGGTTGAAGACCAAATATGCTGTCACTGATCAGCAGCGCCCCCGCCTAAGTGAAACTAAAATCCCAATTTATAATATGTGATCTAGATTCTACATTATATATATACATGGACTGTTTCATTTGAAACCAAGTAATCTTTTCCCATCCTTTTCCGCTGCTCATCATCGCTGTAAATTATATGATCGAGACGATACCACTCGTACGACTACACCTACAACTAAAGTCCGTGCTACAATCAAGTAAGCGTAGGTCAGTGTCAGCATATTTGGTCGAACTCCATCTGTGTCGCAGTGTGCGTGCGCGCCTGTGTACGATGCTAAGGCTCTGATTGGGCGTAAGCTGCGCGCATCGCATACAGGCGCACACGCATGATGGAGTTCGAGCCAAATATGTTGACACTGGCGCAGTGATAGCAGATCTGGCACGAAAACACCGTTGGTGTTTTTTGGGTGGGGGAAACCTCGGCAAGTGTGCGTGCGTGTCCGTGAGAGCTGCGCGCGTCGTTTCTCGCCGAATCGCGCTCGGCTTTGAGAGAAGGACGGAACCATGCTGCGTCCTCTTTCAACCAGCAACGCGCGTTGCGTCTTTGTTCGACATGCAGTCGCGGCGTCGCGTCTTCGTTCCGCACACAGGCCGGTGACAGTGGTGCCAGATTTCGCATAAGGCATCGCACGTACCATTGCGTTCTTTCAGCCGGAAGGCAAATCGGGCACCACCGCTGTGAGCAGAGCGCGATCCAGAGAAAAGTGAATCGAGGAGAGTTTGGGATTGACTCGTCGTACTCATCGTCGCTCGTCGACGCGGTTTTTGTTCGTTCGTTCGCGCCTAGCCATGGTTCAATTTTTTTTCACAGAATAATTTGTTTTTTTAATTATTCATCACACGGCATCAAACGATATTCATTTAAAAATATTTTATTACTTACTACGGATAGTTTTTAATATTTTGTCAGCGGAATAGATGTGTCGTATTGGTTTATAATAGATATGGGCAAAATATATATTTCATAAATTTTGGTTTCAGTAACATTAATCTTTCTGTGGTAGTAATAAATGAGAAAGTATATAATAAATGTCAATTATTGCGTATTATGCATTAACCGTGAAACAAGTAATAGGAGCACTTCTTGCACTAGAACGTTCTGAGGGATCGTACTAACACGCGATTTTAACACACGACAGCGTACGTCAGGAAGAATTTGCTTGACACGACGCGACGACGGTGCGAATGTTTTTATGAGTTGTTCTCTATGATTTGTTCTGCATGATTTCTTTTCTAAATAGAAGGTGATCAAATTGTGTATATATTCTAACAGTTCTCAGCAAGTCCCATCACATTGATTTGAGACGTTTTTCTTACTTCGCACGTTTAGTTTAAGAACGCTCTCCCCATTTCGTGAAAGAAAAAGTTGTTCGGTTGAAGGCAATTCACCGTTCATACTGTAATCCATATGTACGTCCATTGTCGCATTCTGCCCACGAAATGTCGCAACGTGCGTATTGTCAAAGAAGGCATGGTAAAACAGGACAATAATAACAAAATCCCTGTGACTTGAAAACCGAAACTTTCATTGTGCCGCTCCCGACCGACCGTGGGTCGC
Organism: Priocnemis perturbator; assembly: GCA_963942575.1. Lineage (NCBI taxonomy): Eukaryota > Metazoa > Arthropoda > Insecta > Hymenoptera > Pompilidae > Priocnemis > Priocnemis perturbator. Next base: position 9,994,222 of record OZ012648.1, read on the forward strand.
AGTTGGACTAATTGAAATATCTGAAAAGTCTAACCATTCTTAGCACGTATTTCACGTACGTACTAGAAATGATTCCCCCGGAACTGTAACCGACTTTTCCAATGTCATTTATTCATCATTATGTACGATATGTATTACATTTAAATGCACATGTACAGGGTGCACAGGTTGTGATAGTCAGCTTTGTTCCTGTAAACGGTAAGTATTACACAAAATTATACAGGAAAGGGTTCGATGGGTTCGTAATATCTATATTCTATGAGACTTCATTCAATTGGAAAGTGCAACGCCGCACCCGACAACAGAGCCGGATTAAGGGCGAGGCGAATGAGGCTCTTGCCTCAAGTTTAAAATACAAGGGGCGCAAAAATGTCGTTCTGTTAAGTATAAGAGTTGCGTGAGCGCTTAACAAAACGAAACAAATATAGCAACATTATCAATCTATGTAAAACTATCAATTATGAGTCAGTAATTGATGAATTTGCTTCAGTTAAAGCAAGGAAAGTGCAATTTTAAATATTGGACCCGTTAGAATAAAAAATTATGAAGTTAATGTTGTGTTTTGAAATTTAATCAATTTTAATATTATTCTTTTTTAAATTGTTCTATTTGCTTAGTTATAGGGAAACATTTAGCAAATGGGGGCGCATATTTGGCCTTTTGCCTCAAGGGTTTAAGGCCCTAGATCCGGCTCTGCCTGACAAATGCAAATGCGTATGTAAGGTTTCTGTTTATAAAATTTAAGATACGTGGACTTCCACGCCACCCATGAGGTGCCACGACTAGCGCGTTCGGTTTTTTAACGTGGACCGTCGCCTATAGCCCTATTGTACCACATTTTATGATAATCATACAGCGTGCGGCAATACCTCTGTCCACTTTGAACGACGGAGATATTCAAGGTGGACAGAGTTATTGCCCCACGCTGTAGAAGTAAGGGTTAGAAAAGAAATGAGAGCATTTTTGTGTGGTGGCGCCAGCGGCGGGGGGGGGGGGGGGGCGCCACACAAAAATACAATGTCAACATTAATATGAAATAAAATTAACAAAAAAAAAAAAAAAATTCCTCTCGTTTCTTTTCTAACCCTTAATTCTACAGCGTGGGGCAATAACTCTGTCCACCTTGAATATCTCCGTCGTTCAAAGTGGACAGAGGTAATGCCGCACGCTGTATGATTATCATAAAATGTGGTACAATAGGGCTATAGGCGACGGTCCACGTTAAAAAACCGAACGCGCTAGTCGTGGCACCTCATGGGTGGCGTGGAAGTCCACGTATCTTAAATTTTATAAACAGAAACCTTACATACGCATTTGCATTTGTCGGGTGCGGCGTTGCACTTTCGAATTGAATGAAGTCTCGTAGAATATAGATATTACGAACCCATCGAACCCTTTCCTGTATAATTTTGTGTAATACTTACCGTTTACAGGAACAAAGCTGACTATCACAACCTGTGCACCCTGTACATGTGCATTTAAATGTAATACATATCGTACATAATGATGAATAAATGACATTGGAAAAGTCGGTTACAGTTCCGGGGGAATCATTTCTAGTACGTACGTGAAATACGTGCTAAGAATGGTTAGACTTTTCAGATATTTCAATTAGTCCAACTGCGACCCGCGGTCGGTCGGGAGCGGCACAATGAAAGTTTCGGTTTTCAATTCACAGGGATTTTGTTATTATTGTCCTGTTTTATCATGCCTTCTTTGACAATACGCACGTTGCGACATTTCGTGGGCAGAATGCGACAATGGACGTACATATGGATTACAGTATGAACGGTGAATTGCCTTCAACCGAACAACTTTTTCTTTCACGAAATGGGGAGAGCGTTCTTAAACTAAACGTGCGAAGTAAGAAAAACGTCTCAAATCAATGTGATGGGACTTGCTGAGAACTGTTAGAATATATACACAATTTGATCACCTTCTATTTAGAAAAGAAATCATGCAGAACAAATCATAGAGAACAACTCATAAAAACATTCGCACCGTCGTCGCGTCGTGTCAAGCAAATTCTTCCTGACGTACGCTGTCGTGTGTTAAAATCGCGTGTTAGTAAGATCCCTCAGAACGTTCTAGTGCAAGAAGTGCTCCTATTACTTGTTTCACGGTTAATGCATAATACGCAATAATTGACATTTATTATATACTTTCTCATTTATTACTACCACAGAAAGATTAATGTTACTGAAACCAAAATTTATGAAATATATATTTTGCCCATATCTATTATAAACCAATACGACACATCTATTCCGCTGACAAAATATTAAAAACTATCCGTAGTAAGTAATAAAATATTTTTAAATGAATATCGTTTGATGCCGTGTGATGAATAATTAAAAAAACAAATTATTCTGTGAAAAAAAATTGAACCATGGCTAGGCGCGAACGAACGAACAAAAACCGCGTCGACGAGCGACGATGAGTACGACGAGTCAATCCCAAACTCTGCTCGATTCACTTTTCTCTGGATCGCGCTCTGCTCACAGCGGTGGTGCCCGATTTGCCTTCCGGCTGAAAGAACGCAATGATACGTGCGATGCCTTATGCGAAATCTGGCACCACTGTCACCGGCCTGTGTGCGGAACGAAGACGCGACGCCGCGACTGCATGTCGAACAAAGACGCAACGCGCGTTGCTGGTTGAAAGAGGACGCAGCATGGTTCCGTCCTTCTCTCAAAGCCGAGCGCGATTCGGCGAGAAACGACGCGCGCAGCTCTCACGGACACGCACGCACACTTGCCGTGGTTTCCCCCACCCAAAAAACACCAACGGTGTTTTCGTGCCAGATCTGCTATCACTGCACTGGCGTAGGTGTAGTTGTAGGTGTAGTCGTACGAGTGACAGCCAACCAATCAGAGTGCTCTTAAGCCGGAAGTGCTAGTTACAAACGGCTGCTTACGACAGTTTTAGGCCGTGTTCAGAAATTGGCTGACAGTACTGTCAGTACTAGATTTCCGTTCAAAAATGCTTTTCAGTATGGCTGACGAGACTGTAACGTACTACCATTTTGTCAGACATCTACTGGAAAACGCGTTCGGCAGCACTGTCAGTAAAACAGAACGACTATTTTTCAGTAAAACCAGCGTCAGTACTGACAGTACTGTCAGCCAATTTCTGAACACGGCCTTAACTTCTTGAAACTTACGAGGGAAACTCTAGGGAGTTTGACTAGGGCCGTTCACTGGCGCTAGAGGCGCGCAGGTCGCCACGAAAATATATATTTTCGTCGCCACTCTTATAACCAATTCTCGCGATACTATATATTAGGCATGATCGATTCTGGGTGGCTGTTAAAGAATCGATTTATAGAAAAATTGGATAAAAGCCGCTCTGCAATTGCGTAGTGCGTACACATGCTTAGAACAGAAGTAAAGTCATAGAGTATAGTACGTCGAAACATGATCACGGCAACCAATCACAGCGCAGTTCGTTTCGGTGAGACCGGCGTCGTTGATTGGATACTTAAATAAGAGTGCTCTGATTGGTTGGCTGTGATGTCAAAAGATTCGATTCTTTCCCTTAAAGAATCGATTCTTTGAAAAATCGGAAAGCAAAGAATCGATTCAAAAGATCGGATCTTTTAACCAAAAGAATCGATTTTTTGAAGAATCGAATCGGAATCGAACATCCCTAGACTGAGGTGTCTATTCTGTACCTCGACTGTGATACCAGGATGTGAGTGCACTTATGATTTCGGATCGGAAGCCATCAGAGTGGCTGTATCAGAGAAGTGGAAGCGATCAGAGAGGTGTAGGAGGGTGGCAAGATTTAGACTGGTAAATTAAATAAAGGAAGCAAAGTGCTGGAGGAAGGAGGGATGGACTATGAAGAAAGTGTGAATGTGTGTGAATGTGGTGATTGAGATAGTATGAGAAAATAGGAGACGGTAAAGGAAATACTAAGAGAGAAAAAAGAAAGGGAGAAATGGATGAGGGAGAGAGTGAAAGAGAGAGAGAGAAATTACGTGTAAAAAATGCCAAATATCGCTATTGTAAGTTACGCCTAGTAAGAAAAAATGTTTGTTTGTATCCTTGTGAGAGCTATCCAGATATGCAAAACTTTCTACCCCGTTCCATCAAAACAAAGAATTTCCTCTAAGAAGACTCTTTCGCCCATGTGTTGCAAAAATTTAAATTGATGTATCTAATGGTCGCGCAGAAAATATTCTGTAACACTTTATGTATGACACCTTGTATATATATTCATGAGAGGCAATTAACTGTGCCCTTTGTGCTTTATTTCAGAGTCCCTACAAAAACACGCAAATACTTATGGACTGATGCGAATTCTCGAAAGTAATGAACATGATTATTGATACATTTACGAAAATCCGATGATGCCACAGGCTAGACGGGCGCCCGCCGACCCAGTTTTAAGGCTCTCTTCGGTTTCTCCGCGTCCAAGGTCATCCGGTTTTTCATGGACCACCAAAGCTCGGCCGATTGCTCCGCGAACACCGATTAACGTTAAATAATGATCCACACCGTCGATTTGGGCCACTCCGTCCGGTCCGGCTTGGATATTGCCGAGATCTCCGACATGACGCAACCGGTCACTCGGCGATCCATGGTTGACCTTCGCAAATATCAGAATTTATTCATCAAGATCATTTCGACCGTCGAAAGCAAACCGGTCGATTGACCGGTAAAATATAACGGCCCTTTTGCAACGATGGAATGGCAAATGAATTGTTGCTTTTAAGGAACCCAATAATTGTTTTTCAGAATCTGTGTTCAACTCTTTGTATAAGTAAACGAATCAATATGATGACGGCTTTAATTATAATTACGTGTGCGCGTGGAGTTGATGTTGTCTGTAAATAGGCCACATATTCTCTTAGTTTTTCCCTGGAAAGTATCGAACTACCCCAAAGTTTCATTACAATTATATTGCTATTTCTTGATGCTTACGCATTGCTTCGGGAAACTAATAAACAATAATGATTTTTATTGATTTAAATAAGATTTAAGTATACGACATTATCAATTGATAACAATGGATTGTTTCAACGAATAAAAATAGAAAAAATCTTTTCATTTTACAGAAACAGGGGATTCTAAGTATCCATTAATACATTACAGGAATGTCGTTTAAATTACATATGAATTACTAACTCGGTGGTGAATATATTATTAGACATTGACATGCAGTGACTTGGAAAACTTTCCTCAGTACGTATCCACATGCCCTACATGTAGAGCATTGAATACCTTGGCAGACGGGAAAATGTGTCCATGAAATGTCGATTTCGGATAATGGCAATCTGTTAACCTTCTATTAACAACATCTATAACGTTTATTAAACCTATGTAGCAACGTTACAAATTGTTATTAATGTATCGATTATAGTCCGGTATTTAGACAATGGTTAAACAAAATTTGTAGTTAAAGCTTTGTAGATAATTTATGAATAAATGATAATATTGACTTTTTCAGCTGTTTTTCAAAAACTAGACAATTTATGAGTTGTTCGGAATTTGCAATATGGAAATATTCTAAAACAATTGTTTGCTAGCATTTGAGGTCGGAGACGTTGTTAGTAAACAAGATAATAAGCAATAAATTTGTATAAAAAGAAGAAATGATTGTTACTTTTGCGAATGCATATATTTAAAGTACGTTTTTCATTTTTAATAGATAGCGAATGGTTGACAAACGTTTTCGTCAAGCCAATGGCGCAGGTTGATCAAGGTTCACGATAACAGAAAGCTGCAGATAAGCAATTTCGCAAAGAATTTTAGTAACACCGTTCGTGGGAAGGCTAAGCGCAATAAATCGTTTTCCTGTCGATCAAAGGAGAAATTTCCTTCATAACTTGCTTCAAACTTTCAGTTTACGTACAGTCACATAACGTGTCATAATTGTTTTGTTGAATTAATTGAGTTTATGAAGGCCTAACGCGGACGGCACACGTAAATGATCAAAGTTCTAATATACCAAGTGTATATTGCATATTGGTAGGACATACTTATAAACTTTGAAAGTTTATTCAAGACTTTCGGATACAGTCTGTATCCTTGAATGGAATACGACCAACATTTAGCTAATATTGCAATTGAACCTATCAGAATTTTACGATATGTATCTAATGCTGTCTATAGTTACCATGTAAGGGTTGAAATGTGGTCCCGCAGAAGTACAACCGTTCCTAAGGTCACCTTTCTCGTGAATATGAAAACCGTGCATTCCTGGACTCAGGCCTGTGATGGTACCACTGATTCTGACTCCATCGGGTCGTTGTTCCAGAATAAGGGTACCTTTGGGACCATCTTTAGGTGATCCATCTTCCCCGAGTGCCTTCAATTCCACCACAGCCTTTAAACTGATACTCTGTAATAAATCGCATACTACAGATCACATTTTGATTTCATGGTTGGATGATGTGCCGTGAGTGGTAGCGTTCGTGAAACTTTACAGAAAACCTAACTCAGGCAGGAAGAGAGATTAGCACTAGCACTATCGATGGATCAACGTTAATTGTTCCGCGTGTTCTTATAATGATTGTCCATTCCTAAATTTTCTTCTGTAAAATTTTGCTTGACATATAAAAATATATCATAGATCATCGATATATAAAAGTGAAGCAAACTTTCAGAAAAATAAGATCATAGAAAAGTAGTAATTTAGTAGGTCTAGTGTTAAAGTAATAATGAATTTTTCAACGGTGTCGATTAAAATGTCTAAAATGATGACTTTGAACTTTCATATTTTTTATTTCATGTATCAATCGCCATAGGTGGCCATAAACGAAAATATAAATACTTTAAAGCGTCTCATAGGTGGAAAGCACATTCATATGAAGAGAATTGTATTTCTCACGAATAAGTACGGCTCCATATAAACTTCGTAAAGATCGCTCCTAATGCCAGGATACCCCGGCAGATTTCTAATAAAGAGTGTCCCATCATTTGTGTTGATTCCCATCCGGTCGTAGATACCATGGGAAGCGGATAGAGACACTGTTATCAGGCTAAACACCAATATGTGTTGTTCCCACATTTTCCGTTTCCGTATTCAACGCCTTCCAGTATTATGCGGATCACTGCCGTTCCTAATAAGCATCAATAACGTCCTTAAACATGGGTAGGAAAAAGTACTCGAGTTTCTCCTTACATAATAACCATCAACATTATTAGACGAATATTTAGATACCGTATAATTAGCCTAAAAAAAGTGTTATGTGTGGGAATACAGTACAGATATAAAATTTCTTTAGAATATGGTTCTCTGTACATCCTAGGAAATGGAGAAACCATAAATAAAAACATCTATTGTTAATGACAAATCACAGAGCCGTAGTCGCAGTGTTTGAATTAAATTACCATGAAGCGCAAGGGTACGATTCTTTTCTTCTGTCGAAAGTTTCTTGCGTGCCTCCATTATTCTATTTTTAACAGACAAAAAAAAAGGAGGAGAATATATCTATTCGACATGTATATGTCCTTTTCTTTCTGGAGGCACTTTTTTTTTTGCACGACCGATCTTGGTGATTTTGGATAAGTTTCAAACACGACCCTCCGAGGTGGTCCCATATCAATTGTAAAAACAATTTAACAAAAAATACCCATTTTTTTTTACCAACTTCATTTACTAGCAAATTACTAGCCCAGCGTTTGCCGGGGGTTACTCTTGATACAACATGTAACTAAGAATTCAAAAATTAAAAACTTAAAAAAAGTAACAATAGACTCCAGATCTGCGCTAAAAAGGATACAATAATCTTTTCTTTCTGAGGGCGGTGCAAAGACAGATGCAAAAACCATTGGTCTGTATTAGGTTACCGACCTAAAAATGGAAAAATAATTGTATTCTTTTAAGAGCAGGTGTGGAGTCGGTTTTCATTTTTTTTTAAGTTATGTATAACATTTTGTATCTGTTGCTAAATTGTACCAATATTAAGCTCTTACTTCTGTACAAGATATTCTTATAGTTTATTTTAGGTTTTAACCAATTTTGTACTTTTCAATTTAGAAGTACCATTTTAACAACTGTTACATAATGTTAAAATAGTAAAATAATGACAAAAGTTCGCTTAGATTGTGGAAAAAGGCCTTTACAAAAGTAGCATGCACAAGATTCTTTCGACGGGAAAGAAAAGAGTCGTATGTTTACGCACTTCTCAGGAGTCCCAGGTGATGTAACTGATCACTACGACTATCTCTGCAACAAATACTTGCTGTTTTGACTTATCGCTGACGATTGTTTCTTTAATTTTCCCTTTACTCTCAGATCAAATATGATTATGATTTTACTATTTCGTTGGATGTAGAGAAACATGTTCTGAAGGAGGTTTGGCAATATCACTGTGGTCCCACATATAACACTTCTAGTCGGTCTCCTTTAAGTTGAAACAAGGATCATTCAAGTTCAGTTTACGTACAAGTAAAGAAAATTAATTCATGGATTTATCAGGCACTTAGAACGTTGCCGTCAGAATGAGCAGTACTTGACGTCGAGATTGTTGGTGATAAAATAAATATCGGAAGAGGAGTAGTCAGTTTAGTGTCAGTATGCCGACAGTCAGATGAGAATTTCTTTCCTCTCCTTCCTTCCGTATCTTCCACGCAAAGCTACAAAGCACGTCTCTTGATCTGGCACTTCTACGAGATCTACTTATGGATCTGTAGTATTGACCACCACGATTTACAATCAGAGCTACCTTGCAAAACGTTTTGGACGAGGCACAATCGATTGAGAAACATTGATAGCTCACGAACGCACAGATAGGACTCGTTCTTCCTTGAAAGAGCACGCATAATCTGTTTGGCTGTACTCCCATGCGCTGGTATACTTATATGTTACGTCACATGCCACTCACGACGAGGACGGGACCGGATTATGGTGCTGCAAGGCACCTTGCACTATCTATTGGCATCTACTGGGTGTCCTATTCCAATAATTGACGTCTTGTTTTTATTCAACGTGCAATAGTACGCTTTGTGGCTCGAAAATTTTCAAAAACTTACAATTCACCGTTTCCACTTACGACTGAATTAAAAGACATCCTATGAGTCTTAGAAATAGAGAAAAGTCCTGTGCTACTTTCGTACTAACTTTTGTCTTAAGTAAGTAAGGAAACTATGGTAAAGCCTTTGACTGTTCATAAGAAATTGTTGTACCGATGTAGTGGTACATGTTCCAATTATATTTAAATGTTCCACTGACAATTAATACGTTATAAAATGCTCAATCCGATTATGAGATCTGAGTATCTCGAATAAACAGTAGTTTCAAATGTAACAATTGCAACATTATCGTTCTTCAATAATATATATATATTTTTGCATGGTCGAGCGTTTTCTACTAACAATAAGTTACAAACACGGCAAAAGAAGCGCGAAGTCACATGCTGTTTTGAGTATCATTCGATAAAATTGAAGTTGATTTAAATTAACTAAAACGAAAATTGTCTAAGTACATTCAATGCTTATAACTTTAAATAATTCAGATTGTCATTATATGTTAATTTAATTTAATCCATTTTAATGGTAAGTCAAATTGTAACATTGTATTAAACAGATTTTAATTTTCTTAATAATAATATAAAATTATTAATACTGCATCAAATCTTTTGTATTGCAGTATATAGTTAGACTGATACGTTTAAATAGGTTCCACAGTAATTTTCCAAGAAGTGAAAGGGGCAAATATGAATTTGCCCTCAGGATTGAGTTGTGTCCTAACGTCCTGTCAACCTCGTTTCTATCAGATCTACGCGGTTACATTATGTTGCTGCTTAACAAACGTTGTATTATTCAAATAGTTGCGCAAAAATGTAATATTCAAGTTTTTACAAGAGCAACGTGAATCATTATCCATAATATGAATATAATATATGCATGACGTCAAAAAGGAAAATATATTTTATCCTTTTTAGAGCTGTTTTCACGTCGGTGTTACATGTTTTTTTTAAGTTTTTCATTTAAAATCGGTTTATTAACCTGGGGGATATTATATCTGAGTTTTCGTCGAAAAAGGCCATGAAAACATACTTAATGTAAATAATTAGTATATGATGGTTACGTTTGTTTTATCTATATTATACTAAAAGTGTGTAATATATTATAAATGTGTGTTTAGTAAAAATGTATCCTTTACAACCGTACAAATTTGAGTTTATTGAAAATGGGTCTTGTGATCCGCGGTTGAGATTACAGAAAGAGTTTACGAGCGGGAGTTTATTTCGCACTTGATGAAGAGATGTGCGTGAATACGCTACAGGCTCAGTGCTCGATTATGTTTTTTGAGGTAGAGGAGTGCGGACTCCGAGGTAAGAAAGACAGATAATACAGACAGCTGATTAGGCCAATGAACTCTGCCAGATATAGTTTTAAGAACTTGTCATTAACTGAAAAATGTACAGACTGTTTGTGTAATTTGTCCGCACGATGATCTTGTCTCGTCACAGCGGCGCATGGCGGTTATAATTTATGCGCGATTTAAATCTAATTGTACCCACGCGTTTACGCGATTATCTATTATTACGCGGTCTGCTTTCACAATTCGATGGCTCATTGCGCCTGTCTTCAATTATATTCAGATTATGGATCTAAATCCAGTATGTATGTCAAAATGGTGTCTCCTGTATGTTACGCACTAAAGATATGTTGCAAAGTAGTCAACGATTTTTCTTCTGGTCGATGTTTAATAAATTATTCGCAGTATAAACTGCACGTTCCGTGTTATACTTACGTAATCACAGCATAGATAGGGAGACACACGTCATATTCGTTGCTGGATCGATGAACGTATGTGTCGAGGACTTCCACTGTGAGACATAAATCGTTTCGCGTTGACAACGTTGACCCTATAATATTCAAATTACAACCGCGCCTTGACAAAGACAGCCTGTAATATTGCACAAATACTTATTCTCTTATATATGTCAAGTATATATGTACAGAGATGTATTTATATATTTGATGATAGAAAAAAGAGCTTCAGGAAGAAGCTGCTTGCGTCAAAGTGGGAAACAGTTTTGTTGCAATAACTTGTTTTTCAAGATTTCGCTTTTAGAGTTCTCATGGCCATGGATGCATTTTTAAGTGGAACTGAGTAAACATTTCTACATATTCGGATATCGCTGACCAAGTTCCACACCATTTACTTTAAACAGTTTTCCTTATTAGGCATAGTTCATGAGTTATAACAAGAATATTATTCTCATACAGAACCGGTGAATTAAATTTATATACATATTCGCACAAATAATCAGGGTTTGCAAGTTAATCATAGTGTCCTGTAAGAGAGACATTTTATTTAGTAAAGCACGACCGATGCTTACTAATTGGAAATAAACTACCACTAATATTTCGTTGTAAATGTGTTGCTGTTGTCTATACCTGCAATTGTATTATTTGCGATGAAGTAATTGATGGTTGGAAAAACACATATATGTTTTTTTAACGAACCTATCTTTTTGTATGTATGTCGGTCCCATTCACGTTCGAAAAATTCCAACAGCGAAAGCCCATTTTTAAACCCCTCGGCCACTAATTTTCTTTGTAATAATTTGTGACGATAATATTTAGTTGACTCTACTAATATTAATAACTTCTAATTATTTAATAAAAACAAGCTTGCAAGTTTGGTTAGATGTATTGAAGAAAGAACACGAGTTAAATGGATCTTCGCGTACCACCGAGCACAGATAGGGATCAGGTGGTTTCTATCATTAATTCCAAGAGTCAGATGATTTTGTTGCAGACGATTTTTTATTTTATACATTTAAACGAAGATTCTCGTTTATCATATTACTCGTATGTATGAGTAAGGAAAAGTAGGTTATTGTGCAATTAACAATGGAGAGGCAACCCCGAATCGATTGGCGGTAAACCGCGAAGTTCAGTTTCCTTGTAAGCTGGATTCACTGCTCGTGAATTCATCGTGCAAAGGTTGACGGAGCCTTGGACGCGGCAACCGGTGTTAAAAGCGATGATGCTTTAGGAAAAAGGTGGGGCGACGGAATGTACACGTAGATACGTGTGTCTAGGGACCAGTGTCGTCTAAGGTGAATGTTGTACGTGCCGACACAATCGCTTTCAGTTTCCACTTGTCCTCGGGGCTAGCTGTATGTGACTAACTTTTCTACCGTTTCTTTTACATATTTCTCTACTATCAAATCGCTGCTCACATTCGCTTCATTGTAAAACTTCGTATACATCCACCATCGTGACGTTTTACGTTCGTTTACCGTTGGATAAGTTTTTTCTTCTCTCTGACGTATGTATTCCACTTTTTGCACGATCTTGAAGAATGCGACGGCCTTTTCTGGATGGCGTTAATTTGAGATTCTCGTCCTATTCGAATGCGATCGTGGATAGGATCAACGGAAAGATGCATAAATGTCTGAGATTTGTCGTTTACCGATTTTTATAAACAACCGGCATATTTGAGACGCATAAAATAGAGTTCTCTCGATTAGATTTCAAAATTTTGACACTCTTTAAAGAATCGACTTAAAAACTGCACTAAAAAGGATAAAATAATTTTGCCATTTTGAGGTCGGTGCCGAAATAGAGAAGAAAAAACAAAAAGGATATAGCGCGATATGATTCATCAGAATCGAATGATATTCTTAGGATAGGACGGGGAAGCCGTGGTAAACCCCCGTATACAATTTTGGTTGTGGGTATTTATTAGTTTCTGAGATATTAATAAAAATCTGTTGGTACACACATTGAGTTCTACCTGTACAAACATGACTGATAACTTCAACTCCGCTGTGTTAGTCGGCGTGGTGCAAGATTCGTCGACGTAGTAGTGTCGACTAGCCGATGATGTATAGCGATACCGGCCTCAATATCTATAGGATGTCACATATGTATACAATTCGACATCGATGGTTAGGATTAGTGATATCAAGACACACCTCGAAGGAAGTAGGTTCTATGGGGCGTAGTTTGGTGACGTGTCCGCGGCGCCCAAATAATATAAACACGTACTGGGCTCTGTGGGATGTGCAATGTGCATCGGTGACAATGTAATCACTATCTAGAATGTCACTATCACTGTCTAGAATGTCTAAAATACATACATATGTATTGGTTTAAACGTGCTCGCTACTACCGACCTGAAATTGAACTAGCTTGTAAGAGCATCATACGCTTTGTACACTAGTCATTCGATAAACGAAACAAATTATAAACATTGCTTTCGCCAATTAATAGGTTCTTCTGTTTCTATGTCGGCACCGACCTCAAAAAGGAACAATTATTTTATCCTCTTTAGTGCAGTTTTGAAGGCAGCTGTTACATTTTCTCAAGTTTTTTATCTTTATATACTAGTCATTCAATAAACGAAACAAATTATAAACATTGCTTTCGCCAATTAATAGGTTCTTCTGTTTCTATGTCGGCACCGACCTCAAAAAAGAACAATTATTTTATCCACTTTAGTGCAGTTTTGAAGGCAGCTGTTACATTTTCTCAAGTTTTTTATTTCCGAATTTTCAGTTATGTTTCCTCAAACTTATGTAGGGCCACCGCGGGAGTGGCCTCTTTCAAACCGACCAAAAATCATAAAAATCGGTCTACCCGGTGGAAGAGTTATGCGCGAACATATATGCAAAAAGATTGATAAAAAAAATATACGCGTCGATTAAAAAAATTCCTTCTATTTTGAAGTCTGTTAAAAATAAAACAGAATGAGGCGATCATTGATCTTACCATATACACTAATAGACGTTGCCCGCGTATACGAATACATGAATCAAAGTGAAGCATAGATAACGGGGAAACTATTACGTCACATGTGGGCGAGACGAGAGATACTGCATGTACTACGAGAAGCTACGTTTGAAGAAGTCACATACGAACTTCTATCATTACTGTGCTCACATGTGACGTCACATAGACGATGTTATCTTTGCCTCAAAGCAGGTATTTGTAGCCGCGTTCATTAGTATATTTGGTCCAAAGATCTTACAGCAAGCTATGGCAGTTAACGATTTACTAGTGCTGTCTGTCTATATGGTGACTTATGAAATTGATCAAATTTGAACAATCTTACAGATTTATTCTATACCGTTTCTTAATTAAACAGAAATATCCAAAGTAAGTTTGTAGAAAGTAGTTTGTTGGAATATTTTGCTATAATCAAACCCCTTTTCATGAATGCTCTGCATTTCTGTAGTCATTGAATAAATTATTGCGCAATTATCTGTTTTCGTTGTGTTCAAAATCTATTTATCATTATCATTGAACCTATTTTGCCGAGTATTGTTAATAATTAACCAAAACATAGAAGAGATTTGTCACTTTGAATGGTACTCATATAACAGTTTTCGATCATTTTTCTCTCTTACTTACATTAGAAACGAAGAAAAATCGTTACAGATCGCTTTAAATGGATATCTCATATACTAATTAAAGAAGAAATTTTCTCTAAGTGGGTAAAAACATAATGTTAATTCGAAATCGCGATATTTCGGGACGGTTTCAGCCGACTATCCTTTTGCCTAAACTACGAAAGTGATAATAAAAATAATAAGTGATCAGTTTTGGGAGTCACTCAATGTCTCCATTACCACTATTCCATACACTAGATTTTGAACGCAATGTTTTAAACGCCATTTGGCTGAAATGTTTTGTGAGCAGTTCTGAGACAGTGTCGGTCGGTTCGTAAAAACGAAGAAGGTGTCTAGGATATCGTCCTTCAGAGTTGAATTGGTGTTAAGTGTCTGAAGAGAACATCGCTGTTTCGGAACTTTGACCTTCGCCCACGAAGTAAGTCGCAAATCTCTGTTTTCTTGTAGTCTGTCTGTGTGCGTGTGTGCATTAGCGAACGTGTTCTAAAAGCAGAGTTGACTGACACACGGTGGTGTGGAAAAGTTTGTCGGTAGTCAATTTTATTCAACCTCTTCTAAAAACAGAAATTTGAACTAAATTGAATACAGAATTAGATAGAGGCACGACGTCAATGCAAAGGATTCATATGGCAAATACAATACTATTTACATTCATAAAGGTGCTTATTTATTTTCTTCACTGCTCCAGTTTGTTATATAATGGACTGGAAAGATTGAGTGATCCGAAATTGTCGAGTGCCATTGTTTGTCCTTGTTGACATCCAAGAACTATAGTGTGTGGTGTACAATGTAGCTTTCGATAATATTATAGGTGTATATTAATAGGAGTTAAGTTATAAGCGTATTAAAAAACGTTCAGATTACCACAATTATACGGCAAGCCTGAACTCTACAAAAATAATATATAAATTGGCGCGTTATTATTTTTGACAGGGAAGCTCATTATAATGATGCAGAAGATTTTTACCAAATAAACTGTTAATGTTATAAATTATTTTACGTTATAATATAATTACATAGAACAATCCAATGCGCTTCATTCCAATGGATTTATCATTACAGAACTGCATAAAGGAAACATGCGGTAGACACTTGCGGTAAGCTGGTTAGTAGACACAGACTGTTCTACTAATTTGCTTTTTATAAAACAAAATAGCTTGCTTCTTCTATTATTCGTAAAAATATAACGATAAGACAGTTAAATACTACTATGTATATTATAGGTTTCTGTGCAGGAAAAGGATTACACTGTGTTTAGCAAACCGAATACAAAGAAAATAAGTTTAGTGGGATTGTTCACTGAGCTAAGTTTTAATAAAAACATGTTGCAGTATCAAGAAATCCGATACAGGGCACATAAAACGATTCATTATCGTCTTTGCGCGTTCACTCATCCGGAAGTAATTATCACGAAGTTCCAATTGTGAGAAATGTTACTGCGCAGCTGAGCTGCCAATCAGAGCTTTGCAAATGCAATATCCGGTTTCCTTTACAGAGAGAATCCATGCATACAAAGCAGACTTCAATCTGTGCCTACGATTATCCCCACTGTTTAGCCCTTGCAGTAAATGTATTCAATTTCGTTGAGTCCGTTCCAAATATAAAACAGATGTGCGTTTTCTGGTCACGCAATATAATGTTGATCGTAATTGGTCAAGATAAATTTTCATCTTGCCCTGCTTTTGATTAGAACGTTCCTGTTAGTTTTTCAATTTAGTTTGCTGATTAGTTCGACTCAGTATCTCATTCAATGTCAAAATGTTCGTAAAAAAAATATGTATAAGGAATGGTTGATTTCAATACAAAAAATTCAATGTCAACACGTAGATCGACACACCAAGTCCCACTTATAACTTTCCATACGATTCCAATCAGAGACGTACTGTAACGTGCATAAATTGCGTTTTTTACCACAGTAAAATGTGGGAGAAATACTGGAAGCCCAATGGATGTTTAATTACACATTTTACAAAAAAATCTTATATCTCATTATTTCGATATATGTGGTCGCTAAAACCGGTCAATGGTTTGCTCATGTTTCTGTTGTCATAATCTTATGGACTACATAAAGAAACACAAATAGGTGTTTTCCGCCTGCCATCCACGATTGGTTTCTCATGAAAAATTATTGAAAAACTAGCTGACTTTGATGCTTTCATATGAATGCAGTAGTATTAAACAGTATGTAAATAATATAATGATAAAACAAATGGTAAAAAAGGTCATCGCGGTCTTTAAACAAAAGTGCAGAAAAAGATTATGTCTGCCATCCATAGTATGGAAACTGTGATTTAATCTTGAATAATCATTTACTGGAACGTTTCTTATATATCACGGATAATCGACAAATATCAGAATGAAAAGGATGTCGTCGCATAGTTTTGGCACTATTACGAGTCACCCAAATGACAAGTCCATTAAGCGAATGGCCCGATTAGATTGCACGACGATGAAAGCGTCGCCCAGGCCTAGAATGTTCCGTCATCTTCTTCTCGAGCATAATTCAACTGCTACAATGACCGGCTCCCGGTACGTCTCTGTTCATGCGGCACTTGTTAGTAACTGACTCGCCTCATGGGTGGGGATGATAAGTGAGTTGGGAACTAATATAAGCAGTAACATGGCTCAGCATCCGCAGTCAGTCCATTCAGTGCTCGTAATCGTGTTCGTTTTTTCGGTAGGTCTCCTTTCACTTTTTCCGAACGGCGGCGGTTCGCGAAAACGAGAGCGCACGGTATTCCACGTAATGTCAAGCTTCAAGCCCGACTAGTACAATTGAACTTGCCAATAACTCACGCGTCAATAGCATCTCTTTCACATTATTCTGTGCTGTGGTGAAATAGGCTACGTGGACACTTCGGAGCTTCTCACGATTGTTACTCTCGAAAGTACTTCCCAAACGTTTGTCTGTCACAGTGAAAGCATGAGGTTCGGCAATTGCAGATAGCTGTTAGTGAATGATATGTAAACCGAAAGATTTAGATAAAGTGAAGTATGGTAAACCCACGTTTGTGTTTGGGCAAAAGTTTTGACTATGTTTTTAACTATATATACTATGTTTTTAACTATGTTTTTGACTATATAATAGAGAATAGAAGTTTTGACTATGTTTTTAACTATATATACTATGTTTTTAACTATGTTTTTGACTATATAATAGACAATATATACATTTCCTAACAAATGTGAAAAAAAACTTCCAAGTCCATGCTTTTACTCTAACAATAAGATATCTACTTAAGAGCAATCGCCAAATATATCATTGTGGAATAGTCACTTATCTTTTTAAGGGAACTTGAAAGGTTTCAACGGCCGAAAACTCGGTGATATTCGAATGTCCGTTGTGGGCGAACAAGTAAACATATACAACATTTCTTCTTATCAGGGTTTTAATGCATTCTTCATAAACGAAACAAGCTTTGAAATTTCCCAAAATATTAAGAATTCAATTCTTGCCGCGATTCTATAACCAAAACCTCTATAACCGAAGCTCCTCCTCTACAAACGAAACCTGAATTTTCTAAAATAACTTTAACATACGAGCAATTCGAGCGACTGGAAAAACTAAAATCATTGAAAAATTAAAGTTGTTTGTTCTTAAAAACGGTATTGAGAGTTGAATTATTTTGTGCAGTATTTGGTTTATGCATTTTGTTTTTATCTTCAATTTAAAAGAAGAATCAGCTCGATATCTTTAACGGTTCTTGAGTTATCGCGGCACGAAACCACCGAAAAATAGTATTTTCAGAAAAACGTAGTTAAAGTTTGGGAACAGAATTGTGAAGTAACGCCGACTCTTGCACCGCCTCACACTTCTGGTCTTCCTGAACTCATTTCCGAATATTAATATTGTTCAAGCGCCAAATATTTTTCAAGGTTTGCACTAGCCGATTACAAAGGAAAAAAAATGGAGTTTTTCAAAAATTCAAACCTTTCTAGTCCCCTTAAATCTCGAGAGGTACTGTCAAGATATTTACTCCCAGGTATCCATATAGCCTTAAGATAGGGTTTGATCAATTAAACGTATACTACATGCTCGAGTAAGGTCTGACTTTTGGCAATTGCGTAAGTTTAAGTAAATGTATAAACTGGTCGTAACGATTAAACGTTTTCGGTATCGGACATTGGATCGATATTAGGTTGTCTATTCTGTTTACTGACGTCATCAAGACGATTAATGGACGCCGGTTTGCACATTTTTTATCGTTTTTCTTTAAACGAGGCAGTGGCGATAAGCGACGAAAATTGCCAGTCAAAAAAGGATGCTTGAGGTGAACGATAATTTTGTAATTATCGGCATAATCGTAATATCCATATAAGTTCGTAGACGAAGGATGATAAGTAATATTTTTTTTTATCCTTATTTCGGCAAATATCTGAATAATCAATAATGTTTAATGCGTTTTATTAACCGGTTATTCGAAGTACAAGGCACGCGGTCGAAAAGCGAAAACAACGTAAAAGCAAAAAATTCGCTAGTGACATCGTTTTTATCTGAATTTTATTGATATAAATATTCATCAATCATATATCTCAATATTACTATTGCCGCGGAATAAAATAATGCAGCTGTATATTACATACAATGCAACAGGTATATCCTCACATTTAAAGGAAGTCGCTATATATCACACTACGTGATACGTTCCATCGCCAATAGTATCACCCTGTAATTACGGTCTAAAATGGTATTGCGATTGATATCAATGTGGACCGATGTTTTAATAGATACATAGTTACGGATGCATTTCCTTAACGATAATCAGTAATTTATTGCGGTCATGTAGATATGCGTCAATATGCAGGTCGGTGTATTCACACGCGTCGTGTCGTCTGAATCGATTATTTTAGGAAGTATTTCGCCATCAACCCGTCCTCACGTATCCTTTTGCACGCGGTGCAGCGTAATCCATGGTACCATAAAAAATAAGTGATCTTCTTTTAGTATTTTTTTCTTTCACGATTTTTCTCATGAAGATTGAAATTCGAAATTCATCTAGAATTTTCCATTATCTATTCAGGAATAATCCACCCTTTTCCGGCTATATCGCAACTTACGAATCTTCTTGTACATGTAGGTTTTGAATGTATAATGCTTCTTTTGTTGATAAACCGGTTATAATGGGCAAGCACTCGCCAGTTTGGGTAGCGCAATTATTTAGTCGCAGAAATTAAACATACAGTTTCAACAGGCATTTTCTGCGATTACTTAGTCGCATGTGCGCGCATGCCTATTGAAAAGTGTGTGTTTTATGAGTGTGTGTAATAAGACTTTTGTTATTTTTAAATAGAGGTAGAGGGAAGGGATTAGTTTATATATATTAATTTATATGTTATTTTATATATATTCAACCTATTAATCAGCCAATTTACTGTTGTACTACGACTTTTTTCTACACCTTGTATATGCCAAACATGGCACACTTTGAGACACAAGAAAACGTTAAACAAACAGATTACTAAATATTTTCAGAGGTGAATCATTTCATGACATAGTGGTGCAATTATCAGCTGTTACCGTTCCAATACGTAAATTCCGTAATCTGCAGACCCGACGACATCCTTGGGTAGATAACGGGAACTTGTACAACAGCTTATTAATGTAAACAACTATGTTACCATTGGCAAAAGTAACTTATTCGGTCATATTATTGACGGAAAGTTATATGCTTCAAATAATTTTATACTTAAAAGTAAAGAATTTAATTGTATATTCCAAATAAGTTGTACCGAACTTTTCTTTTTCGAAAGAACTTTGTATATAAACTCTAGGCCCAATCTACGACCGCCTGCATTTCAGGCCTCTACATTTGTTCGTTCTGTATTATGAAAAGAAAGTCGGCTTGAAACTGAGAGACGCTTTTGAGAACATATACTATACGTATATACATAAATTACTATTGTTACTATATTATGTCCTTCGATCTATGCCATGTGTCCATATATCTACTATCCATTGAATCTACCATAGGCTTCCTTCTTTTCTTTTGGTGTAAAATACCGAGAAATCTATTCGCCAGAAATCTTTGCACTTTTGTGGCGTATACTGAAGAGAAAGATGAACAATTATTACGCGTTCGAAGTTTGGTGTTAATGTAATTTATATATAAATGTATGTCGTTTTAATTAATTTCAGATTGTTCAAAATGAGTTGGATGGTCATGTTGCTTCTCGCAGCTGTCGCTGCAGTTACAGCTGAGGTGAGCAGTGGGAGAATATTGATTTATTTTCATTGCCAGTAGTAAGGCTAGCGTGATTTTTCTCTGTGTTCGTTAGACATATACATTAGCGTTGGTCGGCCTATCTCAATTATTCAATCCCAACGGGGACTAATTTAGTTAGTTCATAGGAAGCAATTCTTTAACAACGTTTCGATAATTATTCTAATACAATGTTTCCTAAATTGCGGTTTATGAAAGCTGATGTTGTTCTGGTTGTGTACAATAGGATTTGTTGATTAATCTTCCCATCTTGCAAATTTTAGGGGTTTTTTAGGTTTTCGCAAAAAACGCGGGTGAAGTTGTGCATGGTGACATATCGTACGTTTAAAAAGTGTGGTGGGGCTAAAGTAAAGTTGAGCCGAGGACAAAATAAGACACGTTATATAAAGCATATTGTTATTCTACATTACTGTATGAGCAAAGCCTACATAATATGTAGATCGTGATTACTTGTCGCTGTAGTAGTTGGATTGTGATACTAAAAGGTTTTGGAAGCATTTTTCTAGAAAATTGTGGAACAAGCAACAAAATTTCTAAACAACTCTGTGATCGTCACGTTCAAATTCGATTTAAAAGTTGTAACGCGCTTCCAAAAAGTGTTTAAGCACACAGGATATCAAGGATATAGTAAAAAAAGTGTGCGTGTAGCAAAGTGCAAATCAGTGAAACATCGATGTTGCGTTCCAGTTTTACTTAATTTTTTATAAGGCCCTTCGTAGTAAACCAAGCAGTTAGAGTGTTACGTCTAAACAAGCATCGCACATCCAAACATATATATCTATAAATATATGTACTTTGTTTTGTAACTGTATTAAATCGATATCATAGTGTGAAAAACAAAAAAATAATATTATTCATTCAATAGTGCGGAATCTTAAATAATCCAAATAATACAGTACATAATCTACGCAAAACAGACTACACTTTATTTATATGATAAAATAAAAATTAAGAAACGCGTCCAACAGTACAAAGCCTCATTGAACTGATAGGAATTGTGAAAATAGCTCTGCTTGAAAACTGATTGCTTTAAATTCTTTTCATAAAATATGCTTTGTGTTTAACGATATTAAACAGGAATTGGTAGCCGTGGTGCGTTTGGTGCCCCATGATGCCGTCAAGCAAAATGTCAACGGCGAGTTAACAATCACGCAAAGTGTCACCAATGGTCCCATCAAACTAACTGGCAAGATATCTGGTCTTAAGCCAGACTCCCTTCACGGCTTTCATGTTCATGAGAAAGGAGACGTGAGCGATGGTTGTCTATCCACCGGAGGACACTTCAATCCTGATAACGTGAGACCTTTGCATTTTGGTTCATTACAAGTTCGGCTTAAATATCTCGTTGTTTTTACTAAATTTTCATAATGTAAAACATTAATTTGCTACAATTCGACACAATCCGTATCATGTAAGATTTCTATTGCAATTATTATCAGTCACGCGATTATTAGTCAATGTGAACGTTCTACCCGTTTGCTGTATTTCCGATAGACACATATGATTGCATTGTGTTGTCAATAATTTGTCGATCTCTCTACGATTTATTTCGAATAGATTCAGGAAACGTCTACCTGAGATTCGACACGTAAATTCATGACAGTCTAATCTAACGTGACGATATTTACATGAACGTCCAAAGCCAATATCCTGCCGTATTATATCCGGACAGGTGACTCATGGAGCACCGGAAGACACTGTGAGACACGTCGGCGATCTCGGAAACGTGATGTCAAATTCGGAAGGTGTGGCCATGGTCGACATTACGGACAACATAATTTCTCTCACTGGGCCGAACAATATCCTGGGCCGAGCGTTCGTTGTTCACTCCGGCGAGGACGATCTTGGAAAAGGCAACAGCAGCCTTTCTCTGACAACAGGAAATGCGGGCGACCGCTGGGCATGCGGCATCGTCGGTGTTCTGTAGGTCATCGTTCCTGCTATCCTTTCATTACAACAGTGTTCCTCGCAGTTATAGTAATCGCGTACCATTCTTGGAGCACGACTTCATCGACGCAATGCCATGCCGGTGTGGGACGATTGAAATCATCGCAACAGTTTACACTGGTCCCTCGCTTAACGCGGCTCACCTGTTCCACATGGTCTTACTTCAAGAGGCCACAGTCTCAATTTTTTACATATTTTTATACCAACGTTATTTCTCCAACGCGTGTTTTCAAATTTGTAGTAATTCTTTACAAAGACGCGTATGACAGCGATTTTTATAACTTTGCATTTTGTTCAGAATGTCAAATTTGGCAACATATTTTAGGGGCATAAAAATCGGTGAACAAGCCCTATTGTATGCTCTTATCATTGGTTTTTAAAGTGAAATATTTTAGGGTTTAAATGGTTTGTAAGTCTAGGCACAATCCCGAGTCGGCTTAATGGATAAAGTAACACTGCCGCCAGTATTAAAACAAGTACAGATCGTGGTACTCATTATAAGGTATCTGTGGCAAATAAGGCCGGCCTTAGTTAAAACTTGAAGAATTTCAACAATTGTTCCACATGGTCTTACTTCAAGAGGCCACAGTCTCAATTTTTTACATATTTTTATACCAACGTTATTTCTCCAACGCGTGTTTTCAAATTTGTAGTAATTCTTTACAAAGACGCGTATGACAGCGATTTTTATAACTTTGCATTGTGTTCAGAATGTCAAATTTGGCAACATATTTTAGGGGCATAAAAATCGGTGAACAAGCCCTATTGTATACTCTTATCATTGGTTTTTAAAGTGAAATATTTTAGGGTTTAAATGGTTTGTAAGTCTAGGCACAATCCAGAGTCGGCTTAATGGATAAAGCAACACTGCCGCCAGTATTAAAAAAAGTACAGATCGTGGTACTCATTATAAGGTATCTGTGGCAAATAAGGCCGGCCTTAGATAAAACTTGAAGAATTTCAACAATTGTTACACATGGTTTTACTTCATGAAGCCACAGTCTCAATTTTTTACATGTTTTTATACCAACGTTATTTCTCCAACGCGTGTTTTCAAATTTGTAGTAATTCTTTACAAAGACGCGTATGACAGCGATTTTTATAACTTTGCATTTTGTTCAGAATGTCAAATTTGGCAACATATTTTAGGGGCATAAAAATCGGTGAACAAGCCCTATTGTATGCTCTTATCATTGGTTTTTAAAGTGAAATATTTTAGGGTTTAAATGGTTTGTAAGTCTAGGCACAATCCCGAGTCGGCTTAATGGATAAAGCAACACTGCCGCCAGTATTAAAAAAAGTACAGATCGTGGTACTGATTATAAGGTATCTGTGGCAAATAAGGCCGGCCTTAATTAAAACTTGAAGAATTTTAACAATTGTTAAAAGTAATTGATAATACGGTGCTCATATTAAAGTTTGCTTTGTTACGGATTAAACAACAACATAAATAAGAACAAATTTTGAATTATTCTTTATTTTGCTCAAGTGTTCAACAAACACTATGCGTGGTTTTTATTAAACCATGGTAACTTATAATAAAGCCCCTGAGAAAAACTGATTATTTGAACAAGAAAATAACAGTTATTTTCTAACTTAGAAACAGCCGCAAGGGCATACAAACATTGTATATCACGGTCTTCTTTGGTATGACCAACACGCTCAACATGGCAATGTTTAAAACACAGTGTGCATTGTCTCATAATAATACCCATTTTTATTTCTAACACTTTCAATGTTTCCAAATTTGGCTTTGCTTGAATGTTTGTGTTTTATTTACACCGCATAATGCTGATAACGCATTACCATACTGTGAGAAACACTGTTTTATGACATGCCAACGGCTACTGATGAAAACTCTTGTAGAATAATCAACATATTTATGTGGCATTGTGTACATTTTGTTGGACAGTCAACTTCTAGACCGATTCTAGTCGAGCACACATACAAAAAGAAGTCAAATAGATACATGTCAAGCAGGGAACCGCTTCTTTTTTTTAAGTCAAAAATAGTTTTACTTCTACAATGCAACGCTCTTCAATACTCTTTCAACGAACTGGTTGATACTCCCTTAACACAGAGCAAATCTAGTTTGGGCTTACCTTCGTTGTGTAGAAAAACACTATTTTTGTACCTAACGCATTTCTGTATTTTTTATGTTGTTCTTATACTTTTCAGTAGAATGTGAGGCATCCGATTAAACAAACGAACCAGTGACGAGAATGCAAGATCGCTGTTCCTGTTGAATGTTCAATTAGAAACCGTATTCTGATGTGAACGTTCCAAGTCACTCGCGTTTAATACTCACCGTATTTTTCTACATACAAACACGTCTTCAGCGTTACCTTGACAAGTTCAACCCATTATAACGTGGACAGTTCTAGACATTTTATAGCAGTTAATTAATGATACATGATTCATTTCGGTTCATGGAAGGGAGAAGCAGCATTCAATTTCATGAAAGTGCAATGAAGTTGGGATTAACGAAAAAGCCAAACGAATAAAAATACGACCTGTCAAACATGTGAGGTCCATATGTTATCAAATATTCATCGTAATTGTTTAAATGCGTCATAGCTATATACAGCGTAACTAATAAAGTATGATCAAGCTTCAGAAAAATATGAATACTTGAGTTTCTACTGAATATAACGAAAACGAATGCGTAATTGTAGTTGCGTTAGACTGTAAAATGGAACAGACACGTGTCGGTAGAATTTGTCTTGGGCTGCAGTTGTTGTACGATATGTTTTTATTACCATTTTTTTACATGCTAAACTGTTGATGTGTTAATAAGTCTGTGTTGTTTTTGTCTTTACTTCCTTCTCCAGTTCTCCCTGTTGGCCTTGTCTTCTTCCGCCACTTCTCCTTCTATTTAATGTAAATGGAATACACCCAATGGCTACTTTTTTTACGCTTTCAAACATTAAAAAACAAACGACGTATTGATTGCGCAGACGTTGCTTTCAAACTGCGCGTAAATAAAATGCTGCTATGTGCTAGCTTAAATTAGTTTTCCGCATTGTGTTTTGCTTTTAAACTAACGATCTGAACGTTAATACGATATTTCAGTACTATAGTTTATTTTACGAGAAAAAAAACGATCAATAAACATTAAAAAAGTTATGTTACGCATTAATATTGTTTGATCCAATTGACGTATGTTATTAATTTGTTGCTGCTTGGACATGTAGAAATTATTCTCGACATTTTGTGAATAAGCTGTTTGAAGAATGGGTTTTTGTTGTCGAAATTTGTCGAAACTTAAATGGGACCAATGGGAGGATAGGCCCCTTCATATGAACCAAGAACCATCAAGATCCGACAGTCCGTTTGCGAGGCTTGCGCAAACATACACACAATAAACAGATGACGAAAAAGAAAAAAATAAATAATCATATCGAATAAAGAACGTCCTAATTTTTTGAAGTCGGATAAAAAGGATAGCGTCACCGTTAAATTATAAAGGCAAGACGTATCTAACAAATTATGAGTTTTCAAGGGAATACAACAAATTGTATATCTTTACTGTATCCAAAATTGTTTTAAATTGGGCCGTCTGATTGGATACTGAACATTGTCGGAAAGTCGAAATATCAGGATTTAAATTAACATCGATGATAAGCTAAATCTTCACTTTGTTAGTCGCAAACGCGGGCCACATATCTGAGTTTACCATACATTTTTCCGTATAAGTATACATTCACTAATTATCAATTCTTCTCGCGTTCTGCTTTTCAGGTCGCCAACAGGACGATGGTCTAATGCTGCCAGTTTCACGTCATACAGCCCTTTCATGATCTTGGGGTCCGTCATCATTGCCGTTAAACAATTGCGGTATTAAATTAGAGCTTCGACCTCGGCCTTCGAACTCTAAACCGTTACAGGCATAAAAAAAAATTCTTTCCTGCATTATGCCGATCCAAAACCAAAAATGTCACTGCGGACTGTTTCCACCTACATGTATGTATGTCATTGGGCCGGAGTGCAATAACTGAGTCAGCATGTGCTCATGTCAGAACCTGACAAAGTTATATTACTGAACCAAAAGTTTAGAATGATAGTTCTTGTGGAAGGAGCGAAGAATTCTCATTATTCGGTAACGATTATGAGTAATAGGATGCTACAGGAGTATTTATTTTACCATTAGTTGCGAACTTAATTTTGTAAGATTGGATATCGCTGTAGGAAATATCAAGGGTCGTACATGATTTACTGTTGATCTTTAATGGATTTAGCATTATATCTCTGTGTCAGAATAATGTCTTTTTTAAATTTGCGTTATGTCTGATATGCATACATACGCGGTGTATCATAATATGTGGGTACCCACTTCAGGAGTGGGCAGGAGCAGTGGTGCCGAAAAGTGAAAACAGCATGCCATCCCGTCGGGTGAGACTGCCGGAAAACACTCGCAGCCACGGAACGCATACCCAACGGGATGGGATGCCGTTTTGACTTTCTAGCACCACTCATTGTCAGCAGGAGGCACACAGAGGCACAGAAACCATGAGAAAAGTACATGTAAGCACGCGTCCTATTTAATCTTGTTTCAGAACTATTGTCATTTTCATGTTTCGCCTGACAATGACTCACATTCAGCAAAGCCTTACATCAAATCCATGTCTGCCATTTCTTGAATTAAAGATTTATTCATTATTATTTACTTATTTACGGACTTTTCACTTCTGATGCACAGCAAATTGAGTGCTTATAGCAAAAGAACACACTGAAATGGGTAACCTCGATCGCCAGAATGTGTGAAACCAACAAGATTAGGAAATATTCATAATATACAGAGCATTTTCTATAAAAGATTCTGTTTTAGATTATTGAAACACAAAACTGGCTATGACTGACAATGAGACAAGGTCAAATAGAACATATGTTACGGTACCCTGTATACCCGACGAGTACGAAGTTAAAGAGGCGCTGACGTACATAATGTTTGTAAATGTATTACTTCTTGTACTTATACAGTTACTTTGTGCAGGTTCTGTCCTGTAGACACTTTGATAAGAAATAGTATAGTGCGGCTATTCCTAACGTTTTTTAGATGACAGCACCCTGATGCAAAACATGACAAATTAAAGGCATCTTGCCCTTACATAATTTAAGTTGTACTTTAACGGCAACCGGTGGCGGTTAGACGAGAGTCGCCTGACCAACCTAAAAGATAGCCCAAAGTTAACTGGCGGTACAGCGGCGACTACAGATCCCCATGCAAAAAATATAATTATATTAGAGCTCTTCTGTATTTATCTTACAGAGCTCGCAGCACCCCTTTCACATACTTTCGGTACCCTGGTTGAGAATCATAAATATTGAGTATTAACGGCAGTGTATTACTAATTATAATAATTTAAGCGATCGGTATTTTAACCAGTCTCTTACAATGTATACGTTGTGAATCTTATGTTTTTATTCTATGCCGAAAGATGAGATCACTGTCACAATTTTCTCTCAATTTTTTCACATACATATTTTTAAGCAAGCATATAATTATGAATTAATATTAAGAGTTTGTTGTTATTACCTGATTGAGGACCTCTGTGTGCGTGTTTGTACGATCATATTAATATAAATTCTTATATGACGTTTATGCCCGTTGTTCTGCACTATGATGATGTGTTACTGAATATATATGAAGACATGTGGAAATAAATTTTTCAGCGGTGTACCCACAATTTCGTATAGCATTGTTGGTAAATGTTTACAAAGATGCACATTCCCACGATTTTTATGACCTTGAAATATGTTATCAAGGTCAGACCTTAAGGTACGTCTACATATGACCATAAACTCGCACGACGTAGCCCTGAGCATGACGTCATGGGAAACACGTGAACAAGCCGAGGCGAACCGATTCAATGGTTTGACGGTCCTCTCATCGATTGATCTGTTCGCCGCTGGTTCGCCGCACAGTCTACGACGCACGATGAAACAGTGGTGTGTTCGAGATTTATTCTAGTACATATTGTAGAATCAGTGTAGTGTGTAGCTTGCTCGGCCCGATCCGAGATATGTACTTCGGCATGTAGTACCAATTTTGTAGTTGTGCTCATATTTGTAATAAGACCTCAATAATATTGACCATATAATAATATGATAAAACATCTTCTATTTCATCAAATATAGAATTAACATATATAAGTATAAAGAAATACGTAATTATGAATACGCAGCGTAGTGTGTATGGATATGTCATCGACTATTTGAATTTTGTGCATTTTTATATAATGTACCTTACAGTCATAGTTGGTAGCTCGTGGTAGCACTGGCATATTTGGGACAGGTGTGAATTACATAATGCACAGTCCATACTTATATAGTCAAAGGCTTATTCGGTTATCGCGAAAATGGATTATCCAATTCAACTTTCCCCTCAATTTGTTAAATGTACCAAATTACCCTGCCAAAGTTTGTACAAACGACAACAGAATTTTGCCTTGCAATTAATGTATTGGTTTCTAGTCCACACAGCAATTAATTTTAACGATCATAGCACCTTTTGTTCTTACTGTCTTCCATAGCATATTTTGTAGAAGGCAGTACTACACATTAAACATTACCGTACACAAATTTAACACAGCATAACTAATTAGATTAGTAAAATAATTAATACAACAAGCTGTTATGATTGTTTTTTTATATACAATCAATAATAATAGTAGCTTGTCGCTCAATTATCTTACTATTTTATGTACTTACGTTGTACATTTGTGCATGATAACCTGCAAGGTCGAACACTGTGCAATTGTATATCTAATAAACTTTGCGATCAATTAAGTTACCTTTACTTTGAAATATTAATTTATTTCAATAATTACGATTCAATATTATAGCAAATTCTTACTTTTAAAACCTCTTTTACAAGGCACTACGTTGCTAATTGGTTCATTCTGGTTCGTTCTTAGTCTTTGCTTGTCCACTACATTATGTGAAAATAATATAATGATGTATGGGGTCTCTTATCTTCAACACAATAGTTTTATGAGTTTTTCATTTTTGTAACAATATTTTTCTATCTAACAATTAATAAAGCATCCTTTTGCTTTTTAAATGTAACCTCAAAATTCATAAGAAATATTTTTTTAATAAAAACGTAAATAGCTACCTAAGTTACAAATTAATTCGTATTCTGTTTAACTCAAGAAACAATTACAAATACTATGCTGTATACACAGATATACAGCTTCGCTGTACTCAATAAAACGTTAAACATACCGGGTGGCGTGGGGCGCTATCACAGCAAATTACGCTCGAACTGCTTCAGGTTCAGAGTTCGGTGGAGTTCGGAGTGCGTGATTCTATTCGTGAAACCCGAAATGAACGTATGAATCGACGTGATGTGCCACACATCATTCATGAAATTATTTCTGAGTTAATTCCGAAGTAAAAAATATTGCTGCGCGTAAAATTTCACGCATACCAAAATCTATATGTAACAAAATGTGTTCCGTTTTACGTCCCGCAAATACATAATCCGTCGCTGCTCATATGTTGCCTTTCGTGAAAAGAAAAATCTACATGTCGAATAGAGAACCTCCTCCTTTTTTGAAGTCGGTTAAAAAGACATGCTTTAGTCGATTCACAGTCAACTGTTAAAGTAGGCAAAAACCAGTCACGAAATGGTCAGCTAAACGTCAACTTACAAAGTCGAGTGTGGTCGAGTGCAGAATGCAGATTGGCTTAAAACAATTGACCTTTAGGCACCAAATTAACGTTTGTGTGAGATAAAACAAATGTGGAATCAAATCCGTACCCGTTATGGTTATATAAGCTTTGGCCAGCATCTGCTATTGCTGCAGGTTCCAAGGTTCGGCTATCTGGTTGCATTTTCTATTGTATTTGTATTAGAAAGATCAATTGTTAAAGAAGTTTCAACGTAATGTATGTTATGCACTTCGTTGCTATTTGCCTGGACTACTCCGCACTCTGCACCCTCTGCACTTCTCCGCACTGTTACAAACGCTGATAAGCTCCGAGATATACAACAGAGAAGTCACATAAATTTCGTATCAATAATATCATTTCCATGTAACATTTTATTCGAATTTTGGACAGAACTGACAGATGTAACATTTACGTTGCAGTGTTGTCTTTAGAATGGATAAAATTTCATGGAACAAAATGACATATATTACTTATATCTACAATAAGTAAAACTTTTACTCTGCTCTTTCTTTAGATGATTTTATTTCCTTTATACATCAGATCATCGTTTATGAAAAAATTACAATCTAAATTAAGAGCTTGTAAAAAAATTATGACACAAGTATATCGTTTTTTCCCTATTAATTTATTAATTATAACTTTTTCGATAAACCCAGCTCGAATGTGACACACGCATACACCACGCGCGCGCGCGCGCACACACACACACACACACCCACGCACGTGCGCGCGCGCGGCGTGTGCGGATGAGTGACATGTGTATAGACGGAAAGTATATATATCGAGAATAACATTGTCACAGCTAATTTACTGGGATCTTGAATTTTGCCATTCGCTGGTAATTTCTATACTTACAGCCCTAAAATCGTCGACGTACAAGAAATTATTTATGCTAAAGCATTTACATACTCCGTTGTGTCACTTCGTCGAATCGTCTCGCCCCTGTTGGTCATATGTAAAAACGCTAATGTATTGTATACCATACAAGAAACAAGTATATATCAATTTTGACGTTCGACCGTATAGCGGCTACACGATCGTACAATAACGGCGACGCAATTCAATGATAACGCTTATTCATGTAAACGATTTATTTTACATAAAGAGCGATAGAATCGGCGTCATAAAGGGAAAGCACTAATAATGATATAATGCGTAGCAATAAATAAAGTATGAAATGTAAATAATGGGATATTTACAATAATGTAAATGGCAACAAAAAATATAACAGAGACAAAATAATTGCCCCTCTCACTCTTTGTTTGCACATATAATCTGTACGGGTGTACTTTATCTTTTTTTTTTTTTCTCCATGATGGATTCTGCCGTCCGTCAGCATTCAATTTTCCGATTACGTATTAATACCTGTACACTTATAATCTATGAGACATGCCCCAACGCACATCACCGACGTATTTAAAACATTTTGCATCGCCGACGCAATTAAACGCTCTCATTTCCTCGCCCTTGGCTTCATTCATGTCGACGCTAATATGGCAAACGAACGGCAGGATCAATTCAAAAAGCCATACCGCGATAATAGCATATTGATCCGGCGTGAATGCTTATGTCACTATGATAATAATTCGTCTATAATGTCTCGAAGGGAGTACCATGATACACGCGCGCACAGAAACGTGCGGCTCTTTGTCCCACTTGGAAAATTGATTAAAGCTCTCGTGTCTCGCTTCCGATTAAAATTACTTTACTAAAATAAATGCGTTAATGACACGTCCGAAGCAATGGTTCGCTTCAGGCTCATCCTTGTTTTTTTTTTTCTTTGTTTATCGTTGAAGAGGATTCAAAGACAGAGCCCCGATTCTGAATGAGGAGATTACAATTAAAGATTTGACACGAGAATACGACAAAATATCACAGTTCCGAGTTTGAAGAGTCGCTCCTTTAAAAAAATCATGGCTCTCCCTATATCCATGTTTCTTTGCTTTAATCTATATATCCCAAGTGATAGATTTTTTATATATATCGTAAGACATCCTAGTTAACAACGAGAGCCTAGCACGCTACCATAAGATTATCTATTCCAGAGAATTGTAACATTTAAAGATAATACGTAGTTTCATACACAACTTGCTAAAAGGATGCTGGAAACAGTATACTGGCTGCTAAATGTTTTGAGTGAATACTGTACGTATAGTTGTATTGTAGAAAGTCAAAAGACTGACGAAATTTACGGATCGTCCAGCGAGTACTCAGCATGTAAACAGGGCTAACTTCACAGATTATTTATGATCGTCGACTGTTACTATTGTGTATGCAAATAGAGGGATGATGAATACAGTCATTGCCATAATGTTCTCTCGTGGAAGAGTGACCCAGCCTAACCCAGAATCTGGTGTGGAGGAAGTCTCAACTAACCGGAGTCAATTTTCCACAATCCCATTTGAGGCACCTAGTCGACAATCAACTACGGACAACGCACCGTGTCAAATAATTTGTGTGTACATTTTGCTAAAAAGCCAGTCGCTCAAGCTCAATGAATCGGTCTTCGTAACTTGAATGAGACTCTTTAGTGGAATGTCGCTTTTGATGCCCTTTTGCCGAAAGTGTCCTGAGCAATATCGTCTTTGTATGTCCCAATTCAAGAACAGATGATCGTTCCTCGTCGCGTCTCCGAGTACATGAAAGTCGCTGATAAGCATTTATGCACCAAACTGAATGATAGTACAAACCACATTTCTCCGCCTCTCCAATAATATTATCTAACACGAACGGTACAATCGTACATGTCATTTAATTTTGTCAATGTCATGTGTGCTCATGATTTATGAGTAACGGTGACGAGATGCATGCATATAATGAAAAATGATTAAAAGAAAGTGAAGAATCGTCAGCCAGATGAAGAGTAATTAAAAAACAAAGAGTTACGAAGATAGGTTCAATTCATCGATCAAGACACCTTTCACGCTCATATCTCTAAATGGTGGCAATACTTAAACTTCCTCGTCTGAACGAATGAACAGCGGAGTACATAATAAGTGTGAACGGCAAAGAATTCCTTTCTTCTGAGCGAATCAAACGGGGAAGCGGCTTGCACGATCGTCGATATTATTTGCCCAGCAAGCCCAAGAGAAAGCGCACTGTGGGCATGATTCAACGACAGTCAAAGTTAAAATATTTCGAATATTTCAACAAATTGCACGGTTCAAAAATCATTACATGAATATCACACCTTCCTCGATATAGATTACAGCACTTTCAAAAGCACCTTCACTGTCTCTCTGCATCTCTTTCACTGTTTCTTCACTTCAACCGCATAATTTCTTAATATAATACTTGTGACTAATTATTTACATCAATACGTTTTACAACTTCAGTCTATTTAACGTGTCACCCGCAACGGCCCCCGACTTACTTTTACTTCTTGTCTAAATTTTCCTACTGTGCAGGCGGCTGTGGTTCACTGGGCATGTTGGGATTAGGGTAGGGTGAGAGGAAGGAATAATTGGGGTACGGCGGAGGTGGATGGGGAAAAGGTGGGTAATAATTCGGAGGATGAGAAGAAGGAGGCGCGTAACCCCTGTGGATGTAAGGATCAGTCGGCGGAGGACCGTGAAACGCTGAATACATCCGAGCGTACTCTGTGTTATAAGTCGGTCCACCATACGCTGGATACCCAGGTGCTCCTAAAATCGATTGAATCGATTTTATTAAACAATACAGTTGCGGCCTTATGGTAGTTAAAACGATTTTACCCATTCGCAAACAATGGCGATCTGTGGTTTGCCGAATTTCTACGTAACTTGGTCAGGTAATAATTTCTCGAACACCAGCTATTGTTGCGAATGGACTAATTGTCGTATATTTTGGTTTCGTAAACGATTTCGGAAACGCTCAATCTTGATAATATAAGCATATTATATCCGTTACGTGGAGTCGAAAAACTTACCAGCGGGTGGGTAAGTTGCAGACGAACCAGGTGCCGGAGGATAATGTTGGGAATACGGATCATACGGTCCAGGCGGGTATGGGCTGGGATAACGAGTACTCGTTGGATGACTAAATGCAGTGGGTACGTGGGCCTCGTCTCTGCTCGAAGGTCCAGATGGTGCGATAACGCTCTTTGTCGTCGAGGCAACTGTGGGTTCTAAAATTTTCGACTCTCCCGTACTCGCCAGTACCTTGGCAGTGCTACTAGGCTGGGTATAGGCAACCGACATCACTCTTTCTTCCGCCGGCTTTCCCAGAGTATCGAGTTGTTTCGTCGTATCCGTCGGCAGTCTGGGATTCGCCGAGTGGGGGGGTACAGCCGGGAAATACGTGCCGTACGGAGCTGACAACGAACGCGATCTGGGATCGGTATATTCGTAGTACCTAGGGTACTGGGCATACGGGTAACCCTGCGGGACGTTTGCCGCCGTGCTTTCAGCCTGACCGTCTCGCGTAATAGCTTCGGGTACTTTAGGTGAAGGGACGAGCGTGTTCGTTCCGGTGCAGACTGAAGAGGAAGTAACGGACGATGTTGATTCCATCGACTTCGATGCATCTGTAACTCGAGTAGCCTGAGGAATCTTTGCTTGTACAGTTGTTGGCACGGAATGTGACGTAACAGGCTGAACAGACGTCGCGGTAGACGTTGATGATGCCGCCGCCTGTGGTTCCTCTATTATGATCTCATCGGTTGCGTCTTTTTTCTCCGGCTGCACGTTAAAACTATGTCCGTAGGGTGGCAATGTGTCCGACTTCATCGACTCCTTCTCCTCGGCCGGTGAACATTGTTTATGGTCGATCTTCGATGCCAGTTCTTGCTCCGTTGCGTCGGGTTGTGTTTGGACAATTTGTGCGCTAGACGCGGGCTCGGTTGGAGGATACACTTGAGTACCTTCTTCAGACGATTTCGGGAGGGAACCGTCAGTATCAGAATTTGTAGTCCGATTGTTGTTGGGACTGTAATCTGTATTCGAACTGACTTCAGCGACAACATCCTCTAATCGAACTTCCTCAACTCTTTGCTCCGTTCTTACTTGACTGTCGGAAGAATTCGAATTTTCCCCAAGGGTCGAATGATCGATAGGTTCCTGCTTGACCTTCGATAATCTCGATAAGGATACTTGATTGGTCAAAGTAACTTGACTCATGTACGGTTTAGCGGCTGCGGTTGCTACTGGCTTGGGTCGCTTGGATATTTCCTTGTCGGCGAATGGTCTGTAACCGGGACCGATTCCTGGTTTGCTAAGTGGACGGCCGCTGATTTGCTGATTGCTGGATGATGATTTTGGAATTATAGAGATAGCAGAGTTGTTTCTCAGTGGGAATCCAACTTCAGATTTCGAATTTCTTTGTGTTATTGTTGATATACCTGCAAGAATCAATTAAATTAGAAAATATTACACGCAGCCAACACTGCGACATGAATGAAAAAGCCTAAAGGTCTCGAGTTTCCACACACCTACCCCGTGCGGCACGCCAACGGATTGACCACGACACATTACTCCGCCACGGAGAGCACGTATGCTAGCGTGTTAACTACGGTACCACCACCACCACCACGAACAGTATTAGCTAAGAGTGCAAGCCATAATTTATTTATTATGCACTGTGTCCTGCACGAGGCAAAATCAGTTCTAAGTCAGACGAAGCAATAATGGTGGCAGTAGTATTAGAAACATTAAAAGATTTTGTTCAATTAGAAAAGCGTAAAAAAAAAAAGAGAAAAATGTGGACCCACTAGACAGTACAAAACCTGCCTTTTGAATAAAAAAGAATAGCCAATGGTGATTAAATTTGACATGCTGAAAACGAATCGGAACCAGTGTTTTCTAATTGGCCCTAGTTTTTTAATAAACGAATTTTTAACAAAATTATCCTCCCTATACTTTCAACAACATTCAAACCGTAAGTATTAAAATTAGACAATTTCCATTAGTCACCAACAATTCTGCAGACTTTTGAGAATACAATGACTCAAAGTACTTTCCCAATGTGAAATTGCAAACAAATGTAAATATTACTTAGGTTTGGGCATTTACTTCGCGCGAATTTTAACAATCGGCGGAGCGGGGCGTGGACCGTGGTATCTCTATTGAAACAGCGTGACTTGCACCTGTTTGTCTTCCTGAACGAAATCAAGATCTGTTCTGATCCGCCGCGCAGTGCCAGACTAATGTGTGGCATCCCATTATTGTACACGCATTTAACCGTAACCATTATTCGATGTGTCGTGCCGAGTACACGACGTTTGACAACAGCCTTAATACGCACTACAATTACTTACCTTTCTTAGGTTCTTCTTCACGCTTCTGCTGATTTAATTTAAGCGCTGTTCGGATTGCTATAATTTTACCAGACTCCAATTGCATGTATATGCCCTTTGGACTTTTCAGTACCATAACTCGCTGTCCAGCTTTTAACACAATGCTTCCTTTGTCAGGTGAGTTTGTGGGTATAACGACGTCCAATGGTAAGGTCATTTCCTGAGCACTCATTCCTTGCCTCTGCCACACTTCAGCCGGTATCCATCTACTTCCGGTAACACTACGCGAGCCCAAACCCTCGGCACCGCGCTGTTGCATTGGCCTGACAGAAGCAACCGGTTTTGGCGTCGTGCCCCCGTCGCCTCCACGAATTGCTCTGATTTGTAATCCACCTGCTGAATGGTTTCCAATGAAAACTCTCTTCGATCGCCAAGCTGCTATTAAATACACTCTGCTTAAAAATGAAAACAACACTACCTCTTGTCGCCGTATTGCCCGGAACGTAATTGTAACTCGGTCTAGAACAATTAGCGGCCATCTTCTCAAGCTCATATCCTCGTCGAGCCAGTCGCTTTTCTGCTTGACTAAGCTTTTTATCCTTACGATCGACCAGAAGACTCTCGTGATGGAAAGGTTGCTTGGTCAACAGTGAAGAATGCCGATCCAGAACACAATGCATTACCTCGTCGGAGTAACTATCTTTTGTTTGAGAGAAATCTTGTACTTGACTGTCTTCTTCCCAATCCCAGGACAATGTGGTCGCTTCTTTCAGCGATAAATGCGCATCTGGATTACACTGATCAACAACGCGATCGGCCATACCTTGCTTACTGATTTGCCTGTCGTATATTTTCCTTTCCAGGCAATTGTCCGTCACCAATCGATAGACAAAGCATGGCTTTTGCTGGCCGTATCTATAGACTCGACATACGGCTTGAGTATCGTGACACGGATTCCAGGAAGCGTCGAAAACTATTGCACGATTCGCGCCGACAAGATTAATTCCTAGTGATCCTGCACGAGTTGAAACGAGAAACAAGTGTATCTTTGGATTACTGTTAAACTCATTGATCAATTTCTCTCTCTCAAGCGCGCTGGTACTTCCATCCAATCTGTAGTAATTAACATTCTTTATCCAAGCGTCGGTTTGACCGTCGGGATACTTGAGGTTGTTTCTTGCTAAAAAATCTTCAATCAGATTCAACGTGAAGAGAGACTGAGAAAAGGCTAAGACGCGGTCTCCAAGGCGGATCGCTTCTTCCAGAATACAGAAGAACAGCGTCATTTTTGCGGACGCGTCAATTAACCCCGGTACGTATCCCTTCATTAATTCAGTGGCCTGAGTAAAAATAGGAAAATATTGAAGACACTGTACCATAATTGTTAGTATCAATAGTACCGGTAGATTGTACTTTTCTGAATAACACATTCGTTAATGTATCAAAAACTCACCCAATCGTACGGAATTCCCGGATCGTCTTTTCCTCCAGGAGAGCTTTTGCTATCCTTTTCCTCATCTTTGGTCAAAATCTCATCGTCAGATTTATCTTCTTTATCCTTCTCTGATATATCTTCCTTCTCGCGCTCGTCCTCCTTCGATGGATCGTTCTGACTTAATCGGGGACTCTGTGACGAATTAAGACCCTGTGAACCAGTTCTGGAAGGAAGGGAATTTTGACAGCTTGCATCAGTACCGAATCCTTGCGGATTCGGTAAATTGTTCTGATGTATCGGCTGACTCTGCACGCCAACGCTTGCCGTCATATCTTTGTTATTCTTTTCAGCACCATGACCATTTGTCCCCGGCTGACTCTTATTGTCATCTGATCGCGAGCCAATATCTGAACTATTACGATTATTCCCATAATCATAAGTCTGATTCGGGTAGTTCTGCGATGGAAAGTAGTTCTGATTCTGATACCGATTCACATTCTGATCCCTGTAGTAGGAATCATTGCATTGCTCAGAGCGGAAAGTTTGCGGATAGTTCCTCTGCCAATAAGAATCATCTGCGCCTTTTATCTGTCCCACTTGATTCTGATCGGTCGAGTATGTCGACATGACTGAATTCGATGTCTGGGTCTGGTTGGATGAGTAATTTACAATGGGATTAGTAGTAGCGGATGGTCCGCCTACTTGGCGATCATTAGAGAATTCATGAGGTGCGTTCGTATTAGCTGTATACGGCTGCTGCGCCGGTTGTTGTTGCTGTTGCTGACCGTCGGGTCGTGAATAAATCTGATCGTTCTGATTTAAGGAAGCGCTCGTCTGCGTTTGTTGCTGACTGGGCGAATAAGGTAACGGCTGACTTTGTGTGGGAGGGTGCTGTTGTCCTTGCTGTGGTGTAGTTGGATACCTGTGAGCTGGTACTTGCGGCATGATCGGTTGAGCCTGGTGACTGGAAGGATAGCCGTGCCCAGGAGCAGACGATGACTGAGCGCTCGCTGGACCCTGCTGTGCTGAAGTATAAGGAGGTGTTTGGTTCTGATGGCCGTATCCGTGCATAGTGTTCGTTACACTAGGAGCAGAACTTTGTTGATCAGATGCAAATCCATGGTTGTGTGGAGTCGAAGCATTACTGGTAGCAGGTTGCTGACCTGACGTTGCATTATAAGAATTGGTATTCTGAGGCATATTCAGCTGCGCTTGTCCGGGCGAATAACGTATCTGGTTCTGAGCCATTGGTGTTTGACTCGACTGATTCTGTGCATACACATGCGATTGAGGCTGTGACATCCCACTTGAAGTTTGTTGATTGAAAGCGACTTGCGAAGATGGGTTTGAAGCAATTTGCCCTGCATAGCCGTGCGACTGATTCTGGTGAGTCAAAGATTGGGATTGCGACTGCTGATGGGGTTGCTGGTGTGTTTGCTGATGAGATTGCTGTTGCTGTACATATCCATGGCCGGAAGTTTGCAATCCGAGGTTGGGGCTTTGCTGATTTGGAGAAAAACCACGCGGCTGAATAGTCGTTGAATTCTGTGTCTGCTGGCTTGGCAGATATCCGCTGGATGC
Organism: Priocnemis perturbator; assembly: GCA_963942575.1. Lineage (NCBI taxonomy): Eukaryota > Metazoa > Arthropoda > Insecta > Hymenoptera > Pompilidae > Priocnemis > Priocnemis perturbator. Next base: position 10,033,620 of record OZ012648.1, read on the forward strand.
TGGTGGCTGTGACGTGGTATTCGGGTTCGATGGATTACCGCCAGTGTATCCCACTGTGGAATTTTGTAACGGCTGCTGATGATCGTTTCGCGGGTACATGGAATTTGTTTGACCGGTAGGTGGAACATAATTTTGCGTTTGACTGGCGGCCCCATAAGAGGAATAATCTGAAATTGGTATGTTAGGAGTGGGCTGACTCGGTAATTGTTGAAAGGATGTAGACTGATGCGAAACTTGTCCATAATTGTTAGTCCCTTGGTTGATAGCGGGTGTATAACTGCGTCCTTGATCTTGATAGGGATAAGACTGCCGTGGAAATATTCCAGATGTCTCGTAGCTACCTGGTTGATTTTGCTCCGGACGAAAATCCGGGGGTGGCGGAGCGGTTGGGTATCTTTGCGGATGATTTGCTATTGGTTGTTCAGCAGCTGGCATGTAATTCTGTGTTTGATTCTGATATCCCTGAGTGGAATTCGTGTATCCAGGCGCTTGAGAGTATCCTTGAAACGATTGATTCCCGTACCTTTGTTGATTTTGATTGCCATAAAAGTCATTGTATTCCGTATGATTATTATCATTTCTGTAATAAGCACCTTGTTCGTTTGATCGATAATTTTGATAACCGTGTGGATAAGAACCTTGTGATACGGTTGTGTTTGTATATCCTGAATTGGACATTGGTACAGGGTAATTGGGATAGTTATTCGGTTTTGGGTTGATATGTGTATTCTCACTTTCTACGGTCGTGTCGGTATTGGATGATGATGATGATGCGTTCGGCTGAACACTTGCTGCGGGCTTGTTCTTTATGATTGTGTTCGTCTTCTTACCCTTCTTCGTTTCCCCCTTTGGCTGTCGAGCTTTCGAGCGCTTACTACCGGGTGCAGACTTCTCTCCTATGGTTTCTTCCAAATCCAGATCATCCTCCTCGTTCGCTTGCCGTTTTCGGAGAAAATGATAGAGGATATCTGGATGATTCCATATTTTGCAGCACACAGCGAATGCCTTTAAAGGGTTCGGGACGGCGCGTGTCTTCACAACTTGATTCATAAATGTATCGTACAGTTTTCGTTGATGTGGTGTCATACGGACCAGAAGAATGTACTCTTCCTTTCGCGGTAACGAAACTTGCAACACCGAGTGCGATCTTCTCTGTACGAAGCCCTCGAGCAATGCGTGTAACACGTGAGCACGATATCGCATTAGACGAATATCCTGCGGAGTCGAATCAATACACTGTCCGTTCTGAATCGGTCTTTCGAACATGTTGCAAAACTCGCTCTTCGTACCCAGGTAGTTTGGTCTAACAAAATCAACCATACACCAATACTCCAGTAGATTATTCTGCAATGGATATCCAGTGAGTACGATTCTGCGTTTTGTGCGCATTTGCTTGAGAGCCATACTGATGCTGGCATGAGAGTTCTTGATGCGATGACCCTCGTCGCAGATTACCAAATCGGGTCCAGGACTAACCAATGCCCCGTGCATGTCGTCCAGTAACCCTTTGTTCTTGTCCTCTTCTTCGACGTCTACCGTATCTTTAAACGACTGACCACGTTTCCTCTTCGCCTTATTCGGTTTCTTCAAAGACAGTTGCCTATACAATTCATAACCGATCAGTAAAACACCGCCACTCGTCTGCCACTCTTGAATCACCTTAGCCCTTGCTGTCATAGTTTTGTGCGAATCATTCAATATATGCAAACGGAAATGACGTGGTCTAAAGTCCAGTCCTATAGGAGCATCTACGCTAAGCGGTGTTCGTACCTTTTCAACTTCCTTCTTCTCTTCTATAATCTCTTCTTTAGTGCACGAAGTACTCTCCCCCTTTCTCATTGAACTATGATTTTCGTCTCGTTCAGTTTTCACGCTAACGATACTCGGATTTTGCGAAGATAAAACGTTCACGTTTTGGGGAGGTAAAATGTTCTCTTTCCTCGGTTCTTGGTCTGACTCGGGATTTTGTTGGGGCGGCATGTAATTTTGAAACGCAATAGTCGTGGAGCCGTCATAGTTTGAATACATCGGCGCAGAATTTCGAGGATCAGCTGTCGAATACGGTATCATGGGCACTGAATGCCGATTTTCCATATCCTGGTACATCGGAGGCTGTTGCGCGCGACTCTCGATACCCGCGTACACATTTCCCGGATTCGGACTCTCTGTGGTAAATTTTGGCAGAGGCATATTCGTCGGTCTCACTTGCGTCGGGTCAAAGTTCGGCGTCAAGCTCGAATTTGTATTGTACAATGAATTTTGAGACATATCACTTTGGTAATTTTGACTCATAGGAGTATGAGAGTCAACCATACCTTTGTTCATCATGGTATCCTGCACGTAATTCGACGCCACATTGTGAGTATCGTAGCCCTGATGGGAATGATTCTGATACGGATGATTTTCTGGCATACTTATCGGCTGTGACGTGCTGTCTTGACAAAATCGATGCGCGGACTCTGTACTAATAGGCCTCGACATGTTTGACAAATCACTTTGACTCCCGCACTCCTCTTTAATCTCCTGCTTAGGTTCTATACCGGCTTCCATCTTAACATTTGGACCTTTTACTGTACCTTTCTCAGCATTAGGATCCTCGTACGGCAACCACATATTAAATTCTGCAAGCCAGTTTTGTAGAGTGTTTATGGGCATGATGCAAAGTACGGTCTTGGCAGTGGTACATCGAAAGAATATATCGCAGAAACTAGCTACTTGAAGAGTTTTCCCTAGGCCCATACTGTGAGCTAGAATACAACCGAAACCGGAACTAGTCTTGTATCTTTCTATACTTTCAACAATATTATCATAGAGGAAACGAATGCCGCCAATTTGATGTGGCTTAATGATACGAGCTACTTGTGGGGCTAAAAATACGTCAGGTTCACTCTCGGGGTGACCCACATTTATCAATACTCTTCCGTGCTCATCCGGAATGTTATAACGATCGTTTGTATGCATTCCAGAGTTAGACGGATCATCTTCGTTGTCCGTTTCCTCCTCTCCACTGGGATCACTCAGAACTATGCAATCATCATCGGAACTCTCACTCGAACTAGATATCGTCACGACGTCCTTCCCTTTGGCAGTTTTCGATGATTTCAGACTTCCCGGCGTTTTCCTCATAGCGTGTAGTTGCTTTTCCCTCATAGCTTCTTCAGCTTCAATATCCGATATTTCCGAGTCTGAATAATACTCGGATCTATCTATCGGCTCCTTCTTCGGGATCACAGGTGAAATGCTGACAGAAGGCGTCATCATTCGTATCCTCTGTTGCAACATATTACTTCCCGTAGCACGATTTGGAACCCGCGAAATAGACGTTTGTGCTCCTTGGTAAACGCCTCTACCTTTTTGCCAGCGCATTCCTTCGACAGTCCTCCTTTGCATCTGGCTCGTTTGTACACTTGACGGGGACTGTAATCCTGCTCCAGACGCGGAATTCACTTTGAGCAGTACTGTACTGGGTAGACGAACTTGAGTCGACGACAACGAAGAAGATGATGATGACTGAGAGATTGTGGTGCCCGACTGATTCTGTTTGCCTTGTAGCAAACTAATCACCCGGGTCTGCGTTTTGTTGTTTTGTCGATTAATAGCTATTTGACGTTGAACTTCCCGAATAATTCTTTGTTGCTCTTGGACTCTTCGCAAACGTTCCATCTCCTGTCTCTGGGCAGATAATGTCGCCTCATCTAACTGAGTCTCATCCATTACTTCCCGAATGTTTCGCCTCATGTTAGCTAATTTCTTCTCTGCTTTCAACTCGCATTCCGACGAGGATCCTTCCATACTTTCATCCTTTTTTTGTTTTTTCTTTGCGGTGTCAGAATGCTCTGAATCAGTGTGCCTCTTATTCCCCTCCACGCTACTCTCCCCATCGACCTGGTGCTCCATTTTCTCATTTTCATTATCTATGCTGTCTTCGTCGTCATCTGTGTCCTTTGAAAGTGGTTTTCCAAGTAGATCAGCTTCGCTGACTTCTTGACCTTCTATTGGTGCACCTTTGAACAATAAATATGTACTAAATAAGGAGAGAAACTATCATATGGCACATTATCATATTAAGTAAAATGATAAAATTACATTGTTTATAATACTGTTTCAAAATATGCATCTTATAAAGTACAAACCTTCTAATGGTAATGTGTCCAAAATATTAACTGGTTCTTCATCGTCTTCCTCAGGCGAAGAATGGTGCTGCTGTCGTTCAGACTCCACTCTGACACCGATGTGAGAATCAATTGTTTCGTCTAAATCCATATCGTCACCTGATCCTTCAGAACGTATTTCTTCAATCTCCTCTGACTGCAGAGGATCGTGCTTCTTATCTTGATCACCGTCAGTAGTTTCTCCACTTGATTCTTCAGAACTTTCGTCATTAGGATTTTGTGACTCTGCAGTATTCATATTTGTGTTAGTGGAACACTCGTTTGAAACTGCTTGTTGGCTAGGCGAAGCTTCCCCACGAGGTGTCACACGTTCAATAGTGACATCTCCAATACGTGTTAGAAAATTGTCTAAACTATTTGACATGATGCATAAAGTCCATTTAAGTCTCAATCTGCCTCTGCAGTATTCTATTTCAAATCATGGAATGTCTTAACACTTGTACACAATACACTGTGAATATCTAAGTTGCCCCTGTCTATTGTTTACATTGTCGGTCCATAATTTTACATTCCTTCAATCCTGCAACGATAAATATACTCTTTATGCACGCATATGCTAGAAAAAAATTATGTTTACCCATTCAGAAAATGTGTAAGCAAATTCTAAGTACATGTTGACACCAATGATTGTACCAAAAACAGGGTTCTTTACATGATATATCTTTACAAAGAAACACAACACAAATTTCAATACTTATTCTAAATAACAGTCAGACAGATCACAATCTATTTGAGCAATATTGCGTACACGATACTTATCATGTCATTTACATGACGATATAAATGTCCAATTAAGAAGACATATACTATGGAGCTTGTATACAGTAACATTGTTAATACTAAGCCAAATATGAACATTAACACAGAGCTAATATATTGTAAAGACTAATAAGATTTATAAACAAACTGAGCGTGCACACGACAACACATGGCTTCTGTATTGTAACGGCCAGCGTTGCTCAGTACTACTCTCAATTGCTTTCAACCACCAATAAGTCTAAAGTAAGTTTCAATGAACCGATGACTTACCTTAATGTACAAAGCTCTCAAGGGACTTATAAAACTGTTGTGTCTGGTAACCTGTATGTCGACACTTTAACTTGACGTAAAAGCATTCGTTCGTAGCACGTTGTCTCGTGCATAACGGCGAACAACAACGAGGACTGACGACGATCTTTTTCATTGGCTCTCACTGAAATTAGGACGAAAGGGTTAGAAGACGCTCATTCGTAACTATGAGCGCGGAGCCTCGAAAGTGGTATATAGTGTTGGACCGATCGCGATCACAACGGCATCGTGCTTCAATTTATTTCGAATCCACGTTCTGTCAAACAATCAAACTCTTGATCGAGAATGTTTGTTTTTCGACGGAAGCACCATTCGAAGATTGCCGATCGAAAACTGGGAAGCTCGATCGGCCGAGTTTGTCCTCAGCAAGCCCGTTCGGGGTCAATCGTTCACCGTGTGCCGCGTCGCAACCGTTTAATTAGCCTCCGAGATCGTCGATTAAAAAATAATGACACACACATACATAGGTCCGATGGACGCCATGGCGTCGTTGTTCGCCGCCTTCGCCACCACCTCCGCCGCCGCCGCCGCCGCCGACCACCTCCACCGCCTCCACCACGTTCACTACCGCCGCCGCCGCCGCCGCCGCTACGAATTTTCCCAATACCCCAAGATTAGCCAGCAAGCCTGCTGCCACTGGTTACCCGAGCTACTTCGATGCATCGCATAATCCACGTAGACATTCCACGGACCTGTTTCGCAGGGAAGGCTACACTTGTGACACCCGATCGCACATGCGGCTGACACTCAATCGAAATCACCTAGGACAAGTCCGACCGCCGAGATGCCGTCAGCGTAAACTCTCGCAAACCGTCGCAAATCCCTGTTTATCACGGCATTTTTACCTCGCACGTCTCTTCTAAACGGTATATTCTGCACAGTCATACGCCATCTTGACTACGCCATAATACACATTTGCCGCACGGACCCCGTACCCGTTGCGTTGCGACTATTTCGAAATAGCATTAACCACCTCGCTTTTCGTTCCCCTCGTCGCATATCAAAACTACTGACGTGATTTCATGGCGAGTTAGGTCTCTGCCCGGACTTAAATAGAGGATTCACTGAGTCGTAATTCAAATTTTGCCGCCTTTAATTCTATGCTATTGCTATTGCGATCCTGCTGTGAAACATAGTACATAGTGTAATGATCAAACGCCGGCGTGTAATGATTGAAAGTCATTTTAGCGGAGACTTTGCGTTATCGTGTCAGCTCATTTATTGTATTGCTTTTACATCGTAATAATGTCTACTGTTACAATGTAAATATGTATTAAACATATATATCTTATACATATTTCATTTGATTATATCAAAATCTTGCACTTCTAAATTAAAGCAACTATGCCTCTACGTTACATTTGCAGGTACATAAAAATGTAAGAGTTCTGAGAACCGTTACTAAATTTGTGCCTAATAAACTATCAGTCCTAATATGTAACTTATATATATTATATATAAGTAAGTCTTATCAAATGTGTACAGATCCATTAAATACTTTGTTATGCGTACGAGTTAGAGACAGTCTATTCACTGTACGGATGTTAAATAAAATATAAGCGAAATGCATGTCTGCCTTTAGCAGTAGAGGAATATCATACATCAGACTAAAATATTTCAATTGGCACTTTCACATGCGTCAATCCAATCATTGTACACGTCTAATGGTTCAGACAGAAGATTAATCGTTGTTTGGAAGTCCTCCAAACAAACCCTGCACGTTATTCTGGCGGTACTTCTTGACTTGTCCCTGCACATTTGTCGTGTCCAATAAAGTATTCAGGAAACAAAATATACTGAAGTAACGGCTATGAGTCTGTGTACTCACATCTTAACCTCACATGACTTTTCATGATTACAAAATGGGCAATTGAATTGCGTATCTAAAGGCTGTATGGCTTTCTTTTTCGTCGGCGGCTTCCGTTTACTCTTCCGACGTCCCATTCTCTATATTCGTGTCATCAAACACGTGTAATTGTCTTTTTAATGAAACACTATGACCTAAACGTCACGCTAATCGCCATTTGTCATCATAATATTTACGTTTTGATTCTGAGTATAATGTAACCATTGAACTATATATATACATATATATATATATATATACTACCTGCAATGAGAACACCTATGAAAATTGGGGCGAGAGAGCCAGTTCTTCTTCTTCTTCCGTTTGTTTGCGGGTAAACAGCAGTTCTGCTGTATCGACTATGCCGTTACGACATTATGAAGGTTTTCATTTTTAAGAGAAATTTTAAGATTAATTTGACTAGTTTTTTTTTCCGGTTTCTATTATACTGATTACGTTAAATGTTGAGCAGTTGTTCATTTCCCTTTAGTATCGTTATGTTGTTAATGTGTCTTTTCTTGTCTTTGAGTGAGCAATCCCATAAGATGTGTTCGATGTTTTATATCTCGGAGTTGTTGCATTTAAAATTTGCGGATGAAATGTTTCGGACTTTAAACAGGAATTCGTAGTTCTTCATCCCGTAAGTAATGATTTTGTTTAGGTACGTAATTTCTTTTCTATTCATGCTCATTTTGTAGAATCATGTTCTTGGATTGTTGGAGTTTGTGTATGTAAAGTTTTTGTGGTTATTAATGTTTTCTAGTGGTATTAGATGATTTCATTCTCGTGTAGAATAGAGAAATTGACTTGATTGTGTAATTGTTGGTTGGTCATTTGGTCTGTGATTTTGTTTCCATCTATGTGTAGTGGCTTAGTATTGATACAAGATGGATTTTCTTTCCTCAGTCGCGCTGTTAATTTCTGTAGAATTTCTATTTTTCTCTTCTGTTGGTGTCCAGTCTTTGCAGGCGCTTTTTGAGATGATTCTTTCTCTGTAGCCTACTTTTTACCCCATTAATACATTTCATTAGATTATGAGTTGATAATGCATCACTCCCATCATTTGCGGTTTGCACCATTTAGGCGAATGTTCTCTGGAAGAAAACATGTAAAAATAGTATTCTTTGTACTACATAATATCATTGTTTTCACTTTGTTTACAATTTTCTCAGTTATATACTAATGTTATTCTCCAAAATAGGTTACTAATTCATATGTATCAGGTAACGTTGATGTATCGATCAAACGCATTGGTGTCCCACTGCTCGCAGCATCTTTTTCACTTTTTATATGTGATTACGGTATACATAGAAACATTTGTATTATCAACTTCAATGTCATTGTGTAATTTTATTTACCCTAATACATTTGTTGGAAACCTATATATTTCACATGGCGGTTATACGCTTTGACTATGAGTCTACCTTAAGATTATTGGTAAGGGGAAAGAAATTGGCAAAGAGTAGCACAATTACTACATTTAATTTCAGTATATTGTAAATGGAAAGTAGATGTACAATGAACAAGTAAGTCTATAGATGAACGAATAATATGCATAACAATTGGAACTTAGAAACTACTAGCGTACACGAGCTAGGCGATACTTTGGTTCTAAAACGAACGATTGCTTGAAAGGAACGTAAGCCCGATCTTACTGTGAGTTTTGGAAAGACTCTACCGACTCTATTTAGTATGCTCGAAACAGATTGGGTTCGATCTTGCAGCGAGTTCTCAATCTCGAGAGGTCTCGCAGGTACGTTGCTCGAAATGGGCTAGCCGCTAGCCCGATGTTGCTGACAGAACTCTAAGGAACAAACGTTAATTTCAAATGCTCGAAAGAGACGGAGTTCGATCTTGCAGCGTATGTTCACAAAAAGACACTGCCACAAGCTTATTCTAGGTTCGCCTTTTTACACTTAATGATCTTAAGAAAAACTGGGACGGATGCATATGTAGAAAAGCGACAGAAGATAGAAAAAAAAAGGACAGACTGGAATGGTGAAAGTTATGGTCAAACGTTAAAGGCGCATCTCGACGGCACCGATGAAGCCATCACATTCGGTAAACGCGACGAAAAGCCGAGAAGAAGGTTTAACATTAATTGCCTTTGCAACTAGCCCTTCTTAATTCTTTTGTCGCATCACCTCCAAATCGCCTAGGAAATGCTTAGATGAGGGAGGGTGGTGGAATTTTGTTTGTTCCGTTTCTGGGGCGTATTCTTCATTCCTGCTCGTATGGTATTCCTTGGTCACATTATCGACACCTTTACATTGTAGTTGGTAGCATGTGGGGGCGCTGTCAATTTAAAACTTACGACTTACGAGAGACCCTATAATCAGAGCAGTGTCAGCATATGGATCTCTGAACACCATTCGTGTCGCAGTTGCGTGTGCCTGTGCGCGATGCGCACAGCTTAGGCCCAATCAGGGGCTTAGCATCGCACACAGTTCGCGCACAGACGCGCACGCACACATTATCCTACTTGAGGAACGTCGCTATTGGTGGTTGGTCGAACTGCTCCATCTATCGGTAGCGGCTGCTCGAGAATGTCCAATTCTCGGATTCGGACTTTCGGACAGTACGCCGGTGGTACAAGGTATCAGGTCTCACCTTGAGAACCGTCATATCGTCGTAAACATTCAGGAGCATTGGTCCGAGTCTTTTCGTATTTCTCTTCTTTTTAATCTGTTCATTAAGACGTTCCGTGCCACGCCGATTTTTGAAGACTTTCCGTTCAGGCCATAAGCGCAGCATACAATGAGAATACCAGTGGCCTGACGATCACTTTCAGCGGGGGGCGTATACGACCCACGTGGCACGGAACGTGTTAATGATAATCCGTCAAGTCCTAGTAGTAATTTGGCTTTATACGCTGCCGATACAGCGGCTTATGCCTCATCTACTCATTGTCAGCTCAAGCAATCCTTCAAATACATTCAAAGGCATCTTATAAGCTTATCGAGGCCTTTTTCGAACATTGGAAACTCGCCCCGAATGCTGGATACACAACGGCACAACAGTGTCGAATGGTCAGGTGTCTCTTATTGTAGTGTTACACCATGTTACACTAACACTGTGAGCGCGACGCCGCTTTTGCTATCCTTTCCGCTCAGACGGCAGCGAGCGAGCACTTGGTGTTGTTGTGTCGAGCGCTCAAGATGTTTTTGGGATAGAAGGTCGTTACTTAATGTAATAAGTGTCAAATCTGAACCACATCTTTGGTTAGAATGTTTTAATGAACCCCACTAAAATTATACCATTAATTTTTTAACCCTTCACAATGCCGGTTTCACGCGCCGATGTCACCCAAACGAAAAGTCCATTGTCAGTCCTCAGGGACTGACGCCGTCTGAACGGAAAGTTCACTTGTTAATGTAAAATTTATTACATTTGATCAATGTACTATGCCAAAGTCGATTTCTTCAGAGAGCCAAAAGCTGTAGACTGATGAATTTTGCAAGATTTTTCGGTGCAGATGAGAAGTCAGACACCGTTCAATTTTCTATTTTCGATTCCATTCCCACTGGAACTCGCTCTCCATCCTATTGCTCTCATTGGCCGTCTCACGGACGTTCATACCTCAACTTGTAACCATTACGCAGTTATGTTACGATTAGCGGCAATAAAACGAGCCGCGATCTCGTTCCAGGGGCTCGAGTGAGAGCCGAAGAGGCATGGGTCTTTGTGAGTCAGTGTTAAATACGCTTGTGGCTCATTGGGCCCGACGTGATGAGAATGTCACGTGGCGTTCTCGCACAGAAAACCTAGTTCGTAAATTCAATTATGGATACCTCATCCCATTAAGCGTCTCGCGGAGCAGTAAAAACATCCCAAGATATAGTACTAGACCGCGTACTTACGGAGAAGGGACATTGCGTGCCGCAATAGCCGCTTGCCGTCTTCTATGTACGTACGCATTTTTCTCTTACCTTGCTACACGGTGTACATGCAGATAACGTCCTTTCGTAATGCTCGCGAGTGTGTGCGTATTTGCCCGCATACGTGTCCCGGCGGTCTTTGTACGTGTTCATGTATATTTCGATGTGCAGGCGCACCTACAAATGTGTATATATACGTTCAACGGCCTGTTTCGCACTCGTCATTGTTCGACCAGTCGGCTCGTATAACCCGACTTTAATCCGCGACTCAAGATGCACTTATGGTCGGATGTACTGTCGCAACTCTAACGATAAAAAAATAACAAATCATTTTTCTCGATCTTACGTGTATTTACATACATACTGGCCTTATTTCCAAGGTCTCATCTATTTGCGATAGAGGTCCACAATTATTTTACTTTCAACGAATATTATACCTTCTGAAGCTCTTGTTTTAAAAGTACGATTTGAACACGTTACTTAGCCGCGTTTTCAGTTCTATTTAACGTGCAAATAAATTGTTGCAGTATTCTGCTGATTATACTTCATGTCTACTTAACATTGTATTATATATATTAAGCTAACTTTTTCGTCAATCAATCTCGAATCATGTCGCAGTTTCAAAGGTTGCGTAGCTTTGGCAAAAGGAGCGTACAATGGGAGGCTGGCCATTACCACTTTGCTCGGACCTCATCGTGTGCAATGACTGAACGAAACCCGAAAGTCGTTTTTCCATCGTTACAAAGTGTTATAAATCATGTTTCTCTCGTATGCGTGTATGTGGTTCGGTATATTCGATTGCACGCTCACATAAGTGACCGAGCTGAGTATGAGAGTTATGAGATGGAAAGGACGAAGGGAGGGAGGGAAAAACCGTTTGGTAACTTGGTAAAAGTGACGATATAATTTCAGCCGGACATTAGAAAGCGAATTACGAAAACACGTCTGCGGATCGTAAAAGGAACTGGCACGCTCATCACGCTTAGTACATTTAACTTTTTGCATTTTAAAACGTCAGCGGAGTAGCGCGCTGAGAAAGTATTAGTTATTCATGAGATCAACAATATTGCCGGCCGAGTTGAGACAACATGGAACCGTAAATGTCAAATTCAAAGAACTATATGCGAATGAACGCAGGAATTATTCGGTATCAGAATATGCCCAACTCGTTCAATGATTTTTGGAAGGAGTCTGTGTAAACAATGCAAAACCCCCGTCTTGCCGTCGTTAATGAATGCCGATGATCCATGCATTCATGTGGATCTATGAAGATATGTATTTGTGATTGACCGCCGTCGATAGAATGTAAATGAACTTAATGCCGTATTATAATCTATCGTTATGTCCGTATTTAAGTTAAATATAGTTTTATATATATATACAAATTTATTATTTCATCTTTCTAATGCATATCAAGACTGTGTTCGAAATTGGATAGTGAAAACGAAATTGGAAAACGTGGATAGGATTGGGAATATTATAACGGCAAATTCAGTTTTTTTTTTTTTAATTTTCATATCATCACCCTGCCAAATACAGTAGTAATAGTAATATTATTAATTATAAGAATCATAATAGTGATAATGATAATAGTGTTATCCAAAATACGTAACTATCATGTCGATTGCAATGTTACCGATAGGGGCATCGTTGTACCACATATCATATTACGCGTACAGTGTAATGCACCTATATACATACAATCTATTTTTACCCATGTGTTACAACTGACGGGACGTCGATCGCATACTATTTATCGGTCGATCACTTAGCGTAACATATCACTTTTTTTATGCCCGTTTTTCTTAGAAAATACCAGAGAGTTTCAACTCCCTAAATAGGAATCGTGCGTCAAAATGCATTCTTGTATGCAAAAATTCTAATGTACCGAGTCAAACATTCTTAGGACCTTAAGACATTCTCTCTCTCTTTCTCTCTCTCTCTCTCGTATAAAAAAAATGACGCCTGATACGGTCACGGTACAATGTATATAAATATATAGTTTCACGTTTATGGATGTATACTATATGTATGTATAATATATTTTCGCTCTAATTTCCTTCCGTACTTGACATACGTTCCTCTAGTCGCGCTCTTTTAAACGCGCACAATAAATAAATTATCCAAATTAAAGTGACATCGACATATCGATAACAGTGAATAATATTACAACCACATTTACAATATATTCTATACTTATTTGCCATCTATATAAATAATGCATTTACGTACCTATTTTTTCTGTTAGTTAGTTCAAATTGCACTAACGAACCGCTCCGGTTGATGTGCGTGATAGCGAGAAAGCTCTCGTTCTATGAATCGTAGGAGATATTTTAGATGATACTAAAACAGTAGTTCTAATGACAACAATGGCGTTAATATTAGATCCTTCTTAACAGCGACAGCGGTGATAGGGAAAAATGAGTATGAAGTAATGCCAAGTAGTGAAGTGGAGATTGTGATTAGCGATAGAATGATGCGACGGTGACAAACGAATAAAAAATGTGGGCACCAATAAAAAAACAACTTCAGTGCGATTCTGGTAGCAACGTATCTTTATCTATAGCAGCGATGTCGATAGTAGTAAGGACAGACGAGTTAGGACAGTAGCAACGGGTAGAAAGTGTAAAGGTAATGCCATCGTTTATACAGAGTTGTAATATATTAATTATTAATCAAATCTTCATTACGCAAAACATATACAGTTAACTCTTACGAAATAATAGTTCCTGGCGGCTGCGCGGACCCATTCCAAATTTTAAGGAGCACCTGGTGTTTCGAAGATTGTTTTAGCGTGGGAGAAATTGTGAAGAAAGCTTTTTGCAATATCTATCTATAACCGACCTTCATTGAGGAGTACAACAAAATTGGTTAAAATGTTAAAGAAGAAGTGATTACAAATGTTTAGGATCTATATGTTTAGTAATAGGCTGTAATTATCATGTGTCCGAAAAATCAGCGGTTCTTGAGTGGTTAATATTTTGTTGCCTTATTTTCATAATAAATGTTTACTGCGATACCATTTTGTAGAACTGATTGATATAAATTTCTTAATGATAATAATACTAGCTACAAATGATATATTGGTATTATTCCATTAAACAGCAAGCCACTTAATGAACGTTAATTCTACACCATAGGAAGGATAAGTGCTTGCAATACGTATTATGCGTACGTATTACTTCCGAAATCGAACAAGAAGCTTCCACTGTACAAACCTGGACGGATCTATATCAATGAAACCACTTTGACATAGCTCATTGATTTGTGAACTTATTCAAAACTGTTCTACTATTTTCCTCAGCATATGACAATTTTATATACAGGAATAGACGTTTTTGTGCGTACTCGAATACTCATTTAACTTCTCTCTTGCTAAAGCGAATACCACATATCGTAAGATTTTGCAGCTTTTTTTCAAAAACAACACACATTTTACCTAGATTGCCGTCTAAAAGAATAAAACATTTCTGATCGAACGACAAGAATATGTACGACGTCATATTCATGAACGTCATGTTCATTTTTCAGAAAATGTATCTTTCTGCTAGTGATAGCAATTAAGGTAATGTATTTCTTCTTAGATAAAAATGGTAAAACTTTTATTTCCCTTGACAAAATGTTCTGTTTGTTAAATGTTTTATTTAAACTTGTAATTTGAACAACGTAATCTGCCCATAATATGCTCTATTTTGTGGTCAAATATAATTGAAGAGAGCATGTAAGAGAGTCGGAGGATGTTTTAGACAGAATTAAAAAAAAGCCATACCGACTACAAAAACGTAATAATAATGATCGATATGATCATCGTGTGTAAACGTTTACAAACAATTCCGATTACACTCGTGTAACATTAGTAAATTACAGGAAACCACAAAAGTGATTGTATCTTTTTTTCGCTTATCTTCTTCAATTAATTTCGATGAAATAATTAACCAAAAGTCTGCTGGAACCTTTTTGATATAGGATGGTGGAATATTTTCCCTTTCCGTTACCTATTGTTTTTCTACGAAACATTGTTATACAATTATTAAAACCGGTAGACATAGACACATTTATAGATGATTTTCAAGCCTTTCTTTGTTTACGTTTCAGTGAGGAAGAAACATTTTCTGACAGTATGTAACACGTGCAATAAGAAGCGAGTGATAAATATTGCCGTTACTATGTTTCCACTTGGCAATGACAGATTTTAGGGGAGATAACTTAAACAAGAGTAAGATAAAATTTGCAATCGAATGAAAACGAAAAATCACAACACGGTTTGTTTACAGGTAATTTGTTCACCGTTAATAGACTCGCAGAAGACTATAAATGAGTAAAGAGTGCTTCAATTAGTCTCAGAACGTATGAACAAACTATCATGTACAATTTAAGTCCGGGCATTTTTGTTCTATTCAATACCTGTTGAAGAGGTATACGCAAGTGCTCAAACCTTATCAATTTCGTGACTCATTGTCAGTGCACATGGTAATGTGCATGATTAACGTGAGTCACAAATGTTGAAATGTTTCTGGAAATGAAAGCCCGTGTTTGATAGAAGTGACATTATTCGACTAATAATGCATCACCCAAGACCCTTATCCCCCACAAACGAGTAAGCGTTAACGTGTGTTCGAGAAACATGCATGTTAGTGTACAAAATGAGTTAAAATTTGGAACTTGGGGTCCTTACCGTGCGCCGTCACTATGTATAAATCCGTGCGAGATCGGAGAAAAATTACTGGCCCCATTGATTCATGTGCATTATTATAATGTCAACATTACTTATCGCTTAGGTCCTCCATCTAAATATTCGCTGATTCTGTCGTTAACGATAATTAACGGATACACATGTTATGTACAGCAAATATTATTGCTCGCGCTATCGGCTCTAACAACTTACGTTCTAGTAGTTCGTTTACCTAATTTACGTCAATTTCCGCAATCAACTTCGTCTCCGTGAAACAACACTGTACTGCCAAGTGATAAAGGTCGAAAGACAATTTCTTCAGCCAAATGTACCGCGACTCCTTTCTAACAGTCTCCGATATACACAAGCAGTAACGATTATGTACCAATTAGTATGATGTCCAACATATCACGCGTTAGCGTGTAAAAGACAAGCGAATCGAACAATCAACGTTAGGGTTAGGTGTAATAAGTTGAGCGAATCGCAAATGCTACCTAATAGTCGGTGGTGCCTGTGTACAGTATTCGAGCGAGACTTGAAATTTCTGAAATTCCACCGTCATCGTCGGCGACACTGTGGTGCTTCGCTTACAGGTAGAGTTCGCTTATCTTCCAAAGAAATTCGCAGATCTGACGCAGATCATAAGGAGGACGAAACATCTCTCCTCTCCGGGCGAGGATTCGAAGGATTAGATTACGTTAGACATAGAAAACACGAAGATTCGCGTGACTTAAGGCACTAGCAGTATTACTTAAGACTTAAAACGCAACGTACCTCTTCCTTAGTTTTAGAAGGCACTATTATCTATATCAAAATATAACGCGTAACAATGTAAACTTATAACCATACTGTCGCACTTCATCTTACGTATGTTCTATGCGCAGGTAGAAGGATAAAACTGGCTCTAGCATATACTGGCATCTTGTTCCGTCGTTCTCACTAGCTTCGTATGAGATTTCGACTCTCTACATTATTGTGACCATTCATTGTCGTCGTACTGCTAATGCACAAGAATATGGTGATGGATCAATACGGATCCTTTTATAAGATATAAAACAAACAATGTTTGAAAACTCGTGTCTTTGCAGGTGTCGTTCTCGCAGTTATCACTTTTAAAGCTTGTCAAGATTAAATATTCGTTCAAGGCTATCGAACGTTAATAATACAATTTCGTATTCGTCTTATCACGTATGAGTTTTATTAGAATCATATAACGTATGATTTAGCCAGATTTGTTACTTTATGTAGCTTGTCGACTAGACACCTTCATGACATTTTTCTTTGTCATACGCAAAAATGTACTAGAAATTGATGGAAACCGCACTAGAAATATTTTACATACAAATATATGATTGGTATTATCTTGCCAAGTGAGGTTTGCAAAACAATCAGAGAGAATGATTAAACTAGTCTTCTCGAGTGATACATTTTTCAAGATTCATGAATTACCAACATCTCACTACCCATCCCGTGTGCAGATACATGTAATTTTCGTTACATTCATTCTGGCTTTGTATGTGACATACTTTCTCGACGGCATGTAAGAACTACCTTATTTTCAAGGGTGCCAAAAGAAAAACTTGTTTAGTCAAAAAGCACTCGATTCTAATTTAGACGTATGATAGGACGTCGATCAATTCGACCGATCAGTAGGTGACCATTTCTAATGATGGAAAATGCGTAGTATGACACGGAAAAAAGTATAGGAACGATATTTTATCCTCATAATCATTGAACGCATATATGCTACTATTAATGCAACAAAATAATCGTTTCAACACTTCATAAAGCTTTCCCAGAAACATGATTTATTTCAATAACAATCAACGGATAACAATGGCAGTAATAAATTTCTCTTTCAATCATACACCGGTGATCCAAGTAACACAAACAAATAACAACTAATACGATTAATCAACAAGAACAATAAATACGATAAATATTTGACATAGTTGTTTGAATCACCATTCTACTAAAAATTGCAAAGAAAGAATCCTTTGTTTTGTAGGACGTACATATTTTGCGACAAATGTTTGCACAAATAAAACTTACGTTTTTCCCATTTCCATAATGTCAGTTATATTGAGAAACGCTCATTCATTTTTAATTGATCGACGCCCTACCAATTAGCAGCCCAACCTAAAATATTAGCGTTGTTGGGAAAGATGTGAAAAGTTCCAATTTCAATTGACCAGGATAAGATTTTTGGACGATCGTTATTGCAATCTCTACTCCGGCACCTTCGCACACAAATTTTGTGTACAGTTTTCAAATTCGTCGCTGATCTTAACATAAACATTTATACATAGAATATAAATATGTTATGTTATAACATAATAACACATGTACGCTTGCGTATCTGTTAATTCATATATCATCATTTCTCAAAGAGAGCATCTGCAATACGACTGAAGGATGGGTACAGTCGAACGTTTACTTGAAAGAGCGTAGCGTACGTGCTGCACGTAACGTCGCCACAATATTGGTTATTGCGCCCATCTTAATACTGTTTTTCAGAATGTCTAAAGTTTCTCTGCTTCATCAATTTACATTGCCGTTCCCGTTTTCTCACTCTCCGAATCGTTATTATTCCGGCTTTTTCTTTGTCTCCCTTTTCTTTTTTTTTTATTCTTTTTTTATGAAGAAGGCATCTACTGATTGTCCGTCCCTTAAACGCGAAATTCTTTGTGCAAGTTTATCCGTAAAAAAACGTCGCCCATTGGAAGGAGCATTGTGTCTTGCAACGGGACAAACACAAGACGATAGAAAGAAAAATAACATTATTTATGATCACGATTGCGTTTTATTTATTTAACTGAGCATGCTAAGTCCCAAGCTCCGCTATCGGAGTTCGAATAGTTTTAACGTTTCAACGTTTACTTATCGTTTATTTTCAAGTCATTCTTAGTAACTCTTACGAACATAGTACTTCTCTTTGTACTGGCTCTCTATTTCGTTCATAATAGATGATATAAATGATTGCTCTAGACTAGTTGAGCTGGCCTTATTTAGTTGTAAGATATAAACTGGATAAGTTGATGAAGGATATTAATAGAAAAAGAAGAAAAAATTGGCTAGAGACTGATATTAGCCATCGCGTCGAACCTGTAGCTAAACGTGCCTTACCTGTTCAGATTTCTATTATATTGACCAAAAGCACCTGTGCCGTTCAAATTTCCATTTCGTACTTCTGTTCATTAAATAAAACCACGGTATAAGATTATGAGTGTAAATCACTAACCATTCCAATTAGCTTGTACGACAAATCTTAATTCATTTTTATAAAAATGTACGAACGATTAGAAGCTGAATTAGCTTGATTATGAGAATTCTAAAAATTCACTCCAACGAGTCTAGGACGTAACCTGCAGTGAAAAGTTCCACAATAAAATTCGCAACATATTCTCTTTTTCTCTGGCCCGCTACTATCTAAATTCTAACATCTCATCAATCCCGAATATGTCTGCATATCCATAAATTGATTTTAACATAGATATTGGCTACAATAGAAAAGTAAGTGACACCCAATGTAACACAAATCGTCAAGCTTGTCAGTTCACCTAGGCTGTCAAGAATGAACATCGGTGAAGCGTTTATATTCTGAAGGCAAACGTGGGGAACAGTTTGTTACACATGAAAAAATTGGTTAGCGCTACCGACGAGTCCTACATTCTCGCGTGAACACGTGAATGTACGAAAATATTCTTGGTCGATGAAAAATATTCTTTGTTAAACGAATCAAGAGTGGCAACTTCACCGTTCAACGAATAATTTAATGCGACGTTAGCTTACAGGTTCGCGCGATGATCTTTTCATACGCTCGAAGCTACCTCGTATTCGTCGGACAAATTCTAAATCTACCAAAACGACGTACTTCCGCATGTGCGCCTGCGTAGTCACGTGCATACTTGTTCTACCCTTTAATGAGCAATATGTGTACATGCAGGACGATCTATTTAACCGTGTCACCAGAAATATTTTCTCCAACATTTGCCACTACTTTTGAAATTTCGAGGAAATATTCTACCTAACGACTCTATAGTTGTATGATTGGTAATATGTGATACATTTATTTGTAGGCTTTGTACAGGCATTACGGAAGTTGATAGATGATTGTTGCAATTTTAAATGAAAATTATATCCTTCGTGTGCGTATAGCGAGTAATAAGAGGATTTGTATAATCGAAGCAACCCGTGTTCCGAAAATTTTATACCGTATTTTTCAGCAAGTATGTAGATTATGTAATATCCGATGAATGCGTTTCGCTTGAAAGAAGCACCTAATAAGTATTATATTACGACAGGGTTTATCACATTTGTTTTTATCGGAAATTACTATTACTTTGTTTGAATAACATCTCAAAGGACTTTATACTGATCATACAATGCTGTGTTTCTGTGGATTCTCGCAAATTTTAAACTCCATTTGAGATAGGGTGCTATAATGGTTCGTATTATAGATTGCCCAATTCTGTAATTAATCCTCTATAAGCTATATTATTTAATTTAGGAGCACAGCAGTAAACTTTAGTTCGTTGCGAGTTGTTCGCCAAGTAAAGTAATATTTTTCTTACACGACGGATTCCGTAACACCGCCAACAAATTTCAGGGAAAACTTTCCTCAAAAGTAGAGAAAACATTTCAAATGGCAACGTTCGATAAACCACCCTATACGTACGTGTACGTGTATAGAGTGAACGCACGTGTCCGTTCTGCAACTTTCGTCATAAATCTTGCTTATTCTGAATAAACGTGTATATTTGTGTGTGTGTTTGTGTGTGTATGTGTGCGCGTACATGTATAATATTTACGTGTGAACGTAGGTGTGTATATTCGTATTTTCTTTCCTAGATTCCGCTCGTCCGCCCCTCATAGAGTTCAACCTGGACTGGAGATTGTTTAGAGAGGCGCCGAGGCCATCAGGTCCCGAATGTAAAAACGTTGGCGTCATTTCTCGCGTCTCGACACGTGTATATAGCAACTATAGCTGACGTTCTGTTAATATTCCATTAACAGCGAATACCCTAGAATCTCTCAGTGACGGTGCACTTTCATCTTTCATCTTTTCGATTGCACTTCCACATGACCATACGATCAAACGATTTTGTCGCCATTCCCTCCTTTCTCGTGTTTCCTTAAGTCATCCCTCTCTGTCGTCCCTCTGGATATCCGTTGGCAGCTTCCTCTACGCTTAATTAGGTATACAGTTTTCGTTAATTAGTGCCTCTTCATGTGTAGTGACAAATGGTCGCTTCGCGAAAACGACCGTTGACACAGATGGCACTTAAACGGTTTCTGACCCGTGTGCTTTCGATAGTGTCGCGTCAATTCGTCCGAACGTGCAAATTTCCAGGTACATCCCTCCCACGTGCACTGGTACGGTTTCTCGCCTGGAACATAATAGCGATTACGGTCATTCCACCAATAACAACGCATTTGTAATCATTCGCTGTATTCGTGTAACGCGATTGCGAAGAATAAAATATATTAATGTTCTATGTGCGAAAGGGATTTTGCGTTTTATTTAAGGAGGAATTGGACACACATAAGAAAATCGCAGAATTTGTTGCAATTTTGGGGGATTATGTATTTTAATGTAATAAAGGGGTATACCAAATTTCCGAATTCCGTACTACATAGTTCAGAAGAAAATAATTTATTAATTTAACACGGTCTCTTATGGAGAAATCGCAAATTGAAGCTCTTTTGTCATCAGAAGCAGCAGTTGTACAGTCAATATAAAAACTTCTACGCTGTGTTACCGAATAATGGTAATTTTTACCGTAAAAAGGATTTTAATCGGGAAGTCAATCTTTCGTAGCACCAACTACATATTAATCATTCATTTGTCCATGTTAAACATGTACTACATTATCCACATTTGTAAATATGTACGCATTTCCGCCATGTGGCATTAACTTTTGACCAGATTGTCTGTCCCATTCCTCCTTAATTTGAACTTCTTGCGTTTTAACATCTCGCATATGTTACGTTCTACTGGACCCTATTATACCGATCGAATAAGCAGGACAGTCCTTTTGTCTGCATAATGTCGTTGGAAATGGTAACACGGTCAGTCGCCTTTTTAACAGACTGTTTTCTCCAATTTTTGTCAAAATAGTGGGTTTGGCGTAAAATCTGATTACACTGATTGTGAGCGAAAGAGCACACTGCACTGACACGCACGGTTATTTAATTCTCCTGTGCGAAACCAAAATCAACGTTCCACATTCCAATGATGGGTTTCCACAGAAAAATGTCTACCCGTTTTGAAGGAAGTTTGAAGAAAGCGTCAAAATATAGGTGCACGAAATGCCAACTTCAATTGATGTTAAGCCTCATCCAATATTGTCCAGGAGGTTCAAATCTACATGTTTTGCACCGCAGCATTTGTACAATGAATAGTATTTGTCCAATTGTTATTTGTCTGATGAATATTCATTCATTCCATTTTACCATATCTATACAAGACATTTTTTATCGCAATATTTCCTTCAAAGGATGTAACGTAAGTTCGATGAGAAGAACGCCGATAGAGAACGTATGCATCTGAAGTAATCACTTGAAAACCTGTCTAATCTACTTAAACTGAATACAACTGGAAATATTTGATCAGTTCTGCCGGTCTCTGTATTTCGTATGCGTGGTTCACGGTAGACGGTAGCATGAATTTTTTCTCGTTCGTAAAAAACGTTCAATCGAGTAGGTGCGAAAAGTCGGTGATATTTTGGGTGTTGGACGGGTGGATCCGGGAGGGTCGTGACGGTCAATGCAAACATGTCGGTCAAACGCTTTGCTCTGTTCGCCGGCGCGAGGTGTAGCATAGAACCGCCCGCGCCGCGACGTATTATGTACGTCGTTTTCTGATGCTTCCTTCGTTCATGCGTCTTTCGTCCGTTCGTTTTACCGCCGAAACCTGACCATTACCGGTGTTTATTCGAGCAGTTAATGGGATCGTGGCCAAGGGGCCAATCGCAACGCCCGATCCTTCCAGTTCGTCTTCGTCCTCTCACAGTCACTCGTCGTCGTCCTGGCAACTGGATGTTGCCTGAACTTGATGGCGATTGCGTCACTTGAGCCGCGACCGAGTCGTTTCTACATCCCAGACGGCTCGTCGACGGCCGAGTGTAGCCTGACTTTACAAGTTTATATTACGATTCGCATCAAGTTCCTTTAAGGTACTACTAGCGCTGGGTGTCCTATCAAAAAAAGGCTTCATTATTTGTTTTCAATTGCGTCAGAAATTTCTTACGTCCCTGATTCAATCCATGCACACAGTCCGTATACATATGTGCACACTAGTATACTTGGCAATAATGCATACTAGAGTTTGTACTGTTTGTAGCGCGGTTCAGGCTGAACACAAGCACTCAATTTACAATTTTATATTCACAATTTGTTTTCTCCTTATCTAGACGGTGAAAAGTGTTTTTTTTTCTTTTAAAATGTTCCTCGAATGTTAATCTATAACCTGGAATTTTTTCAAAAAAAGTTTAAGTGCCGTTTTCGAGTTATTATCAAAAAACCGTTTTGTTGTGATCATTACCATTGCTTTAGATGGAGAAAACGCTAAACTTTAATTGTTAATAACTCGAGTTCTAGACGGTGGATCAAGTTCATTTATAAGAAAAAAATGGTTATTTTTAAAAAATCTTCAATTTAAGTCTGGTTTACAAAAAAGTTTAAGTAAAGTGATTCAGCGCTAGTAATACCTTAATCTACGCCATACTGATAGTCGCTGGTCATAGATTGCGCAGAGTACGGTGCTCAGACCACGGAGCTGGCTTTTTCATAATGCTTCGATTAAAAAAACGCGACTAAGGCCCGGTTTCACCAACGACTGATAAATCTCTGAATAGTTATTCGGCCAATAAAATTGATTTGTCAGTTAACGAGAGCGTCGAGACCAATCATTTTGTCGAATAAGCGCTAACTGAAGTTGGTGAAACGAAAAACATCGATTTTAACCGACAAATGACTTTATTCTACGAATAACCACTTATTCGTCGTTGGTGAAACCGGCCCTAAGACTTCGCGCTGGTGATGTCACATAAATTCTAATGTGATGCTTGTTTCTTTACTAGTACCTAGTCTTGCTTTAAAGCAGATGGGAGTCATTAAGTAAAGCGTTCATACGTTATTATTGAAAATGACCGAGAGTGCACGATTTTCATTCAGTGTTGAGTTTCAGCTAGCTAGAATGGATGAAGATTAACGAACCGTTAGGGGCGTTAAGAGAATCGACGTGTGCACTAACGTTACTGTGCCTAACTTCTTGAAATCGTGTGACCCGCTCCGTTATCAGGTTCGGAATTGTGGCAATTGCCAAATCCGCAAATTGTATTTTTAACCAAATAATGTAGGAATAAATGAACGAAAAACAGAAAACAAAGATAAATACATTTTGTCTGCCACATCACCCCGATGTGAATGACGGTTTGGTTTACATAGCTAGCGACAATTTCTTCATGCATTTTGTTGAAATCTTTCGGGCAGTCAAAGCCTTATGCCATCTGCGATATTCAAACGTAATTTGAAATAATGGAACAAACGTACTGAACCGACTGACCTACGAAAATATCTCTAAAAATTACTTTAATATTAACTATCACACCGAATTATGCATTAAAAGAGTAACTTTTATAAGTTTTCATACCGAATAAGAAATATATTACCGCGCGTCGCCCCAATCAAAAATGATTCAAATAACTATTACAAAAATTCGTAGGAATATCCAGTTCGATCGCCTGAGTTACTCAATCATCTCAAACTGACCTTGCGTATAACGTCATGATTTCTCGCCAAAATGGCATGCGTCGCGCTCTGTCGGTCAGAGGATAGATTTTTCATTAGATGCACAGGGCCGATGCTGACCCTTCCGTATGAGTGCTACTCGTGCATACGCGGTCATTTATTACCGCGTCACGAGAACCTGGAAGAGGTCACACCGTTCGTTCTCCGCATGGGCACGATCAAGGAAGAATACCTGCGTCCCCCGACTTGATGATCCGCAAGTGTGCGTGCAATGGTAATGTGTGTACGCAAGAGCGCGTCGAAAGAGCCGGGATTCAAGAATTTCCGGTGGATAGGTACCTTCGCGAAGGCATTGCAACCATCTAGAGAGGCAGAGGCGGCGGAGGGAGAGGGCGTGGTCGTGAGAACCAGGATCCTTTTGTCTGGTCGCTGATTCAAACGACTTACTGTTATCGCGGTGCTCAACCTATGACTATACAGGACCGACTGACTGTCTAAATACTGCTAACATTCATTAATATTGAATCTAAGAGCCATTTACGTATGTCTATTTTTACTGGGGTAGTAAATAAGAGCTGTCTTTAAGAAGTCATTCAAGAAAAGTGTGCGTATTTGCAGATATTACATGATCATGGTATGCTGCTTTAATCAAAATAGAAAAAATGAAAAAAGAAGTATTTATTTATTTAAAAACAAAAAACAGGAATCTTGGGAAGAACGTAAAAAACGATTTCAAAGTTACGCTAAAAAGGACGAAATGATTGGTTGTTTATATCGATGCCAAAACAGAAAGAAAAGGACCTACTGCAAAAAGAAGTACAGTGGCTCACTGGTCAAGTGTAGAACTGCGTGTGCTGGCGCGGGCGGATGTGGTCAAAATTGGCGAAAGAAATGTTCGGAACTTGTTCCATTTGTTGAATGATTCGTCTGGGTTATGCCACCGGACAAAATAAAGCCAAAAAATAAGCTGTCCTTTTTAACGCCGATTTTGAGTTGGATTTTACTTTTTTCTTTAATATGCCTTTTTATAACCATTCTTTATGACCACTGGATGTACACGGCATCTGCGCGACGTCCTATCTGTACGAATGCCGAATATAAATACGTGTGCCGTCTATGTTGGAGGAACGATTGTTTTGATTAAAATATTAGAAAAGAGAACGTAAATAAACGAAGTAACACCGACCTCGAAACCGCACGAAAAACCCATCAATTGGCGAAAGGAATGTTTATCATTCGTTTCGTTTATCGAGTGATTACAATACGAAGTTCAGTAAGTAAGAGCGTCACTTACCGGTGTGAGTTCTTTTGTGAGCCTTCAGGTGCGAGCTCTTGGTGTAAACTTTGTCGCAACCTGCCACGTCACATCTATGAACCTTACGTCTCTTGAGCGCGTCACCGCATTCGCTATCAATTCCCAATCCGCCACCGTTGCCGCCGACACTTATGTTACCTCTACCCCCGATCCCGAGGCCGGTTGCTAAAGTTGGGCGCTTATGGAACACACTGGAATCATAATAAACACATTCCTTCTATTATTATTGCTTGCGGCAAAAAGCGCGAAATATTAACCCCTTGGGTACGGATTTATTTGAGAAAATATTTGCATGTGGAACCTTTTTTTAAAATAGGCTGTGCCACTTCCATGACTACACTCTCAGTAGCAGGTATATCACTTCCCTGAATTTTATCCTTGCCAACATAAATTTTGAAACGAATACAATAACCTGATGTAGATTCGCAAAGTTTATAAAATTTTATGCCATAGTGCTGGCAAAAATTGGAGTACTTATTGCATATCTTTTTGACCAATACATATGCATTTTCGGCTTCTTCATTTGCGACATCAAGATGCATAATTATTAGTAATTGGTTTTTTGTTGTGAATGACGTCTCTCAGACGTCAAATGTACCCAAGGGGTTAAGAACAGCCGAGTAGCATTAATTGATGCCCGTCATAAAACGAGGGGTGTTAGAAGTTTGACACGTATGCTCGTGTGACTGTGGCCAAGTAGCTCATCAACGAGTTAACCGATTTTGATGCGGCTTTCTGTGTTGGAAGTGTATATTTTCGGGAAGATTAATAGCAGCGCTTAGTGAAAATCGGTTGCACAGTTTCCAAGAGCTTCACCATTCGTTACAATTTCTGAAAGGACCTCTTGCGCAGCTGTTTTTGCAACCTCGAGTTTGGATTCGAACGTTCAGGTTGTGTTGGGGTTTTATTTAATTTTCGAGTTATGAGATATTTGAATGATAAATATCTATTTGTCATTTAGAACGATGACGAGTTTAATTTTATTTTAAATCTGTCATTCATGAAAATATCGTGTCCCTTGACAACAGAGTGCTGTTACTAGAATTGCATCTTAATATTGCTATATGTGACGAATGTCGCAAAGGTTGATAAGAAGTTGAAGAATTGGATGTACACATAAACATACACGATACGGTGAACAAGAGATTATTACATATTCTTCCCTTACTTTATCATATTTGTCGATTAATATGTATGCTGGTGATTAATTATACCAGGTTTGCTGTAGTCAAAGAAGCTACGTCGATTACCAATAATTACTACGGATAAAGAGAGGCATGATGTACAGTATTAACAATAATTGGTTTCACGGATTTCCGATATTTGCGCTGTAACACTTCCCAACAATCCCGTTCAAATTACTCCAAATATGCATGTCGATGTGCCGTGACTAAGTGTGGAAAGTTCGATGTTTAAGCTTCATCTGGCGTGACTGTTGCTAGAATTAGATAAACTGAAAGTGAAATAAATATACATGTCGAAAAGAGAACCTCCACCTTTTTTCGAAGACGGTTAAAAGCGCGAAGACATTAAATTTCATTTTCTTCACTCGACTTCCTCTTCTGTTTAGTGTTGGGAACAATAGTTCATAATTATTACTGACATACACATAGAGTACGGTACAATGGGCAGCAATAAATTGTGGATCACTGTCGACAGCTCTTGACGATAAGTTTCTCGCCGCTTGTGGCGTGTTAACAACCCTGTTAGCAGACGGGCATTCGCTGGAAATCAAGTATTCAATCCATCTAATTGACTCGTACTTTTCCAGCACGATTTTGAAATCGTCGAAGGACGTAATTGATCGGCACTCAGCAGTGAGCGAGAATTCGGCAAGAGCCTTGACAGTAGTTCGCAGACCGTCTGTCGTTCATGATCGTGATTCGAGTTGAATCATGCTGCGTCGAACCGCGATCTTGAAGCACCGTTTTTTTCCTTGTTACATACATATACGTTTATAGGTGGCCGATGTTGCGATAGCAACAGTGGATGATATTAATACTCCACGGAGCATAAAAAAAGTAGAAAATGTTCTGATATGAGGATTCCCCAGCCTTTAAACACCCATTAGATATTAATAAGATATTAATTTATAAAGTTATTAAACAGTGTTAACTGCATAGATTGTCGACAGTGGACATTTTAATAATACAGATCTAAATATGTCTCTCGTTTATAAAAATGATCTCACTAACTATTAAGCTTAATCGACAAAGTTCGATAAATTGTTATCCTAAATTTGATAATCTTTTAACTTTCAGCATAAAAAATATGACATTCCGTTCAAACAAAGTTGGCGATTAGACCTGCAGAACGCCACTCCCTGGAACAAACAATATATTTACCACATTTCAGAGATTTTTGTTCAGAGAATCAATTCTCACGATTCGATTCCAAAATCGATTCTTTCAAGAATGAAGAACAACCCTACAACAAATGTATATGGGCAGTACCCAGTACCCATTATGCAAGCGCTTGACGCCACGTGGTAGAGAGAGTGGGGAGCCCCCCCCCCCCACCCCCAACTCCCCTTACCCCCTACCCTGCCCCCCTCCCTTGCCCTTTCGAACCAAGCTCTGCTTCTTGATTGGTGAAGAAGCGTTTCACTTTTCGCATCACTTTAGGGAGGGGGAAACCTTTCACTTTTCGTAACTTTTCACTTTCGTCGTGAAAAATCAGAATTAACCTTCGCATCCTCTCTACACCTTCACTCATCAAAACAATTGCATTGGGATTATGTCTTCCTCGAAATCACGTAAGATTGGTCGAAATAACTTGTTTGTCACACCGAGAATCAATTTCAGTTTCGACAAAAAGTGACCTTAACAGTTTCTGTCGTCTTAAGTAAAATGACCGTTATGTTGTATGTGATTGTTAAAAAAGTGGCGTTACTTACGGTCAGATAAATGAAAACTTAATTTATATTAAGAAGCCCAACGTTTTTAGAATTAAACCGTCACGGGTTCAACACGTTTTAGTGTTAACCCATTCATAACCCTCCTTCAAAATTTCATCGCCCCTGAGGAGGACCAGATACACTGGTCGAAACGTTGGGCTTCTTAATATAAATGAATTTTTCATTTATCCGACCGTAAGTAACGCCACTTTTTTAACAATCACTTAACAGTTTCTGTAACGCACGAGACAAAGTGTGAAGTCTGTTATTTCGAGGGGATCGGTTGTTCGAGTGTTAGAAATAAGAAATTAAGGTTTAAACTTACAGAGAGGCCTCCTTTATCCTTTGCAGGGCCAGAAGAGCAGCGGACGACGAGACAAAGACAGGATCCGCCGGTTCCATCACGCAGACCGACATGTCCCTTTCTCTAACTCTCTCCCTGTCCCGTTGCCGATCTCTGTCCCTCTCTCGCTCCCTTTCTCGTGTCTCCCGCTCATGTCTCACCCCGTGCTCTCGTTCCTGCTGCCATTCTCGGTCCGTGCTTCTACCCCGTACCCTCTCGCGCTCCCGATCTCGAATTCTTTCCCTCCCCCGATGCCGGTCCTGGTCCCTATCCCATGCCGTATCCGTCAATGTTAACGTTGGCTGCGGCTGCGAAACTGGAATTTGCAGAAAAAAAAACAAAGTACACTTTTTTTGTGCCAGGACTTCTCTTGTGCTACTTCGTTCTTCAACATATCAAAGGCTAAACCGATGTTTTCCCGTAAACGGATAATTTACGATATACTGCATACTCTCTTGCATTGGATTTAGTTAAAGCAGTGCTGTCCAGGGAGCGCTCCCAGTGCTCTATAGGCCCCCCAACTAAATTAATGTTGCCCTGGTAACGGACGTCGCACCGTGTGTCATATGATCGGTATAAACAAAAAAACGCGATGAAACATGAAGGATAGAACCATTTCTTTCTAGTGGAGGTGGAAATAGCGGCGTAAGGGGCGCCTCTCGTGGACTGCACTGAGTTAAAGGCTCCAACGAGTATCGAAGTTAAGATCCACTGTATCATGCGAATATCGTGTACGTCGAGGATTACGCCATTTCTAGCTTACATAATATATGGAACATAATACATATAAAGAATCCCTCTTCGCCGAGCGTCCACACTTATTGTATATTAATTAGCGGCCGTGGTCATAGGGCTTGCGTCTGTTTAAACGTCTGTTCGCATCTTCCTTAGCCCGTCTTACGGACAACTGTCTTTAGGGCCCTCCATCGAACTTTCAGTGCCTTTAATCAGCCGCTGATTAAGGGGTTATCCTACTGTGGTTAACCTCAAAACAGGCTAAATTTCGCGAAATAATTCCGAAAAAACTATTAATGCGATATTATTAATTTTTTAATATGTATTTGTACACACGTTAGGGAGCTTGAATTAAAAATTTTACAACAAAATGTTTATATTTGAACAAGATATGTGACTTCTTGTTCAATGGTGCTTTTCGTGCACGGTTCGACGGTGGGCACGATTTTGGTGATTTGGTGGGTCTGAAACGGAAAAACAAAAAAGTTTCATGAATTATATTGCAATAGCTATCGTGTATCGAGGGCTTTGTTTTCCTCCATATATATAAAGAAATACAACGTTTTGATTTTTTTTTCGCTATTTTGCGCACAAAGTGGGTAGTTTAAAGTGGTTTATTTCTTAAAAAAAATATGTTATCGAAAAAACCGCCCGACACACGATAGCTACTATTTGTCCGAACATGTGTACAAAATTGCAAGTCAATTAATCCATTACAGTCTGAGATATCGTGCCCCCCGTCGAACCGTGCAGGAAGAGCACCATATTGAACACGAAGTTACGTACCTTGTTCAAATATAAACATTTTGTTGTATTTGTTTTTATTCATGCTCCCTAAGGTGTGTACAAATACATATTCAACAATTAATAATATCGCATGAATAGTTTTTTCGGAATTAATTCGCGAAATTTAGCCTGTTTTTGAGGTTAGTCACAGTAGGATAACCCCTTAAACCAACTCCTATGCAGGCACGATGAATTAACCCTTATTCTTAAGCAAGCGACCTCTGCGTCTGACTTCGTGCCCCGAACGGCAGAAACGTAACGCGATGGAAATTTTCTAATGACGCGGCTAGCACAGGTAAACACTGTCGATAAGAGTGGAGTGTCAACCGATATTTTTTTTAATTTTTTCTCTCATTACCCGAGGCCATTTACGGCCAGGGAACATATCGGAGGAGGTGGGCACTCGGTTATGCAATCGTGATAGTTCTCTCGACGTGGCCGTTCGGCTGGCTGCGAGGCGGAGAGATTCGTGGCCGTCCGGCTAACGAGGTGTGCAATATGGGCGGAGGATAATAAATTAATTAACGGTTCGACTGTTGCCTCCACAGCCGGCGCCGTCGTCCTTGTCGGAACGCGGCGGTTGTTGGTTCGACGGGGGCGTATTAGATTGCGTACGATGTGCACCTCAAAATTAACATGTACGCGCTCTCTGAATATAGTGATGATAATGTAACAGTAATAATAATTGCAATCATCATGGGAACAATGAGGTGTCCCAATAATGCCGGAATCATTTGCTGAAAGCATACGACTAATCAACATGTACCGAACTATGTATGCACGACTTCAACGAAAACAACAAAACTACACACGTGTAACACATTCGAAAATCAGAAATGCACCGTTATTTGACGTACATAGTATAACACACCCGTGGCGTCACGTGGAGTTAATGGAAGAACCAGGGTAAAAACTTGAAAGAATAGTGTGCATAATATAATAATACATTTATTGACACTTTTGAAAGTGAACAAAATATATCAAATTATTATAAAAACAATTGTTCTTAGCCTCGGCGTCCGGGCTTACGTCTTATAGCTGTATTACGCCTAGGCCAGGCCGCCGTCTTGACGTGCTTTTGTATGTACACTTTTCTGATTGTGAGTGTTAAATAACAACAGCCGTCTCTTCAACATAGGCGGCGCTCGTACATGCACGGAGGTTGTCGCACGGATGCCGTATTATATCCGATGCTCGACTTCGAGTATGGGTGAATTCGCATTGATCATCAATATGAATACGTATGAGTAGAAGAAGTATTGATCTGGTTTGGTATGGTTCATAAGTTGCACAAGTGATGGGAGTTTAGAAATCGATTTAAGTGGTTTCTTGCTTCTATCTCGGCACTGACCTCAAACAGAAAAAATTATTTGATCCTTTTTAGTGCTGTTTTGAAGTCGGTGTTACTTCTTTTCTTAAGGTTTTTTTTTCATCAAGTCTAGATAATCGATATTCATGAAATCTCATTTATCATTCTCCTTAACACTTTCAATTGCATCTATTGACTATCAGCACGTTTGTCAGGCATTATGGTTAGTATTCCTTTTCGTTCCTTTCTCTTTTGCTCCCTTTCTTCACCTTGCTTCACTTTCTTCTCCTTCTCGATGCATTACTAAGCCTGCCTCGCATCGTAATTGAAAAATTTCTGACCGCAACTAGCGAGAGTCGTTTGGCGTGCAAAAGCGTATTGCTATCGTAATGGCACTTACCTACATGCGTGTCCATACGTAATCGGCTGCGATGCGTAGAGTACGTCTATGAGAAGGCGGTTAGAGAGAGAGAGAGAGAGAGAGAGAGAGAGAGAGAGAGAGAGAGGCAGAGAGAGAGAAAGAGAGAGAGAGAGAGACAAAAACTGGAGCATTTTCAGTGACACTCAACTTTTGTTCCGTATAACGGACAATGACAACGCAGTCAAGCCAATCATCTTTTGCAGCTGATTATTCAACCTTCGCTAGGGCCGAATCTATTTCCATCGCTTTCAATTTCTTCCTTTCATTCAGCACGTGCTTTCAGGTCCACTAATAATTGCTTTTTAATCTATTAACGGGGGAGGCAACTATGAATGATATGGTATCGAGCTTTTGGCGGATATCTGGGAGCATCCTTAAGGAAGATAAATAACTTTTCTTTTTAAGTTTAAGTCCATGGCATTGTCCATGACGCAGTGGTGTACGGTGTGCAAGCTAGCATCTAGCAGAAACAACAAAAAGTAAAAATTCAAGTTTTCCTTGAAAGGTAAGACAATTATGCGGGTAATGAAAATTTTCCGAAGGAAAAATATGAAAAACTGGAAAAGTCACAGCGATCGAAAGAAAAGTTCGATTTTTTTACGGGAAAAGCTTATGCTTTTCTGTTAACAAAAATGTTATAAAACGTAGGTGCAAGAACTGTATAAAACCATTAGAAATCGAACAAGCTTTTAAAGAAAAGGCAACTTCAAAATTGCACTAAAAACTACGAAATAATTGTCAACTTTCGAGGTCGGCGGCGAGATAGAAAAAAAAAAAAACGAAGACATAAATCGATTTCTAAGGGGCGACACTGAAATTCAATTAGCCTGCAAGCACACTCTGAACTTTGTATCATAGTCATTCGATAAGCGAAACAAATGATAAACATTTCTTTAGCCAATCGCTGGGTTCTTTTGTTTCTATCTCTCGGCCGACCTGAAAAATAAGAAATGATTTCGTACTCTTTCGTGGAGTTTTGAAGTCGGTGTTACTTTTCTTTTTCAAAAGCTTTTTATGAAACTCCTGATAGCCGAGTTTATCGCATACAGACACGTCTTCGAAAGGAATGTCCGTTGCACAGTGCACTCGGAGAAATATGGGATAGGTCAATCGGCGGTGAGCGCGTCAGATATATCCGAGTCGAGTGGTATCCGATCGCCGCGGCATGGAAATAGTCGTAATAAATCGCTCGCCAAGAACCGTTCCATTATAAAGCAGCATGAAGTAGTCGCCCACGAAGTAGCGACACGAACCGAGGGAGGAAGAGTTTTGACGACTCTGTGTACAGTCAAGCCTGCGTACATCGACTGCCGGCAGTCGCCATCAAAGTGAATTTCAGAATGGACCAAGTCGAGAAGTTTCCTGGGACGCAACGATCGTTGATGGAGGAGACACAAGGGAAAATGTATCTGCATAATCTGTCTTAATCGTAAATAGACAAAATATGCATTAACAATTTACCAGAGCGAAGGAGTAAGCGCAACTAAGTCATCGCTACGAAATTTATAATTTCTGCCGGCGCGGGCGTTCATAGTTAAGGTCTTAGACTAAATATATATGGACCGCTAGTTGCTGTATTCACGTTAGTTGGAAGACCTGTGGCGCCGCCACAACACAAGAACTACAGAATCGCAATATATTTCGCTCACTGTGGCTCTGACTAACTTCACACGAGTCAACCAAGAGTCAATCGAGCGCATGCGTACATCAATATATATAGATATATAACGTACGTTAAAGTTAGTTCTTGGGAAGTAGCGGCGCCACAGATGTTTCGTCACGAATTTAACACGGCTCAGGCATGCTCTTGGCAGTCCATACATATATAGTCTAAGGTTAAGGTATTACTAGCGGTGGGTGCCGTATCAAGAAGGGGCTTCATTATTTGTTTTCAATTGCGTCAGAAATTTCTTACGGCCCTGATTCAATCCATGCAGACATTCCGTATACATATGTGCACACTAGTATACTTGGCAATAATGCATACTAGCGTTTGTACCGCAGTTCAGGCTGAATACAAGCACTCAATTTACAATTTTATATTCACCATTTTTTTTTCCTCCTGAACTAGACGGTGAAAAGTCTTTTTTTTTCTTTTAAAATGTTCCTCGAATGTTAATCTATAACCTGGAATTTTTTCAAAAAAAGTTTAACAGCCGTTTTTGAGTTATTATCAAAAAACCGTTTTATTGTGATCATTACCATTGCTTTAGATGGAGAAAACGCTAAACTTTAATTGTTAATAACTCGAGTTCTAGACGGTGGATCAAGTTCATTTATAAGAAAAAAATTGTTATTTTTTGAAAATCTTCAATTTAAGTCTGGTTTAAAAAAAAGTTTAAGAAAAGTGATTCAGCGCTGGTAATACCTTAAAGGAACCGCAGTTCTGGGCACGTATCAACGCAAGACGAATGGACCTGAGGAACGGACTCAGCCGTACGGTACGCACACACCGATACGATAGCAGACTAACCAAGTGGCTTATACGCCTGTTATTACTCGCACAGATTGATGGAATCAAGCAACCAGTTATTTCGTGAGGGAATCAGTGTGAATTAATACCAAGCTATTAATTTCTCCTCGCTTATGGCCGATTCATTGACTCACCGGTACATACGAGCACGCGTACGTACGTTCGCGCGTGCTAGCCAACAAGGGAACAGACGTGGATGTATGATTATAAAAGGACGAAGGAACGTAAAGACGAAGACTGCGTACGCTGGAAATTATCAATCCGGCTTATGGATAAATTCATTATCAGAGCGGCACTTTCAAGTGCCAATGACAACTGCCTCTATCATTTTTATCAACGCTGCTTTTCGATAATTATAAGGCAATAAATGGTGTGTTTGGTTTAGTTTGCATGTCAGTGAGATGTGAGCTGATGTTCTCATTAGAAAGCAGCGAACTGAGGATTGAAACTGCGAGAGTCCAACCCCGTAAAGTGAATACACTGCAGATTTCCTGTTCCTCGCTCCCTCTTGTCTTTCCTGCGCCAATTGATGCGTGAGCATCAGTTATGCGATCAGGTTCTGGAGAACTGTGACCCCGGGCGGTGATCAAGATGAGGGTACGTCGTGCAATCAAGACATAGATTTGTACCGATTTGTTGATCGAACGTGCATGCCCGAGATGGAAAAGATGGGAAAACGTTTAAATGCGGCATAATTCCCGGTTATCGCGGCAAATAAGATTGATCGTGAGTATAAATTGAAAAAAAAAGGAACCATTAAAGTGCTCCCTCCATCTTTATTCGTACGTAACGGAACATCGGGTTGCAGGAGGAGTGCTAAATCAATGTAATTATTGTCAACGGGAAAGGGGGTTATTAACGTATTCGTTGGTACGTAATTTGTCATGCCGTACCGTTATGCTTTATTATAATGCCGCGAGAAAGATGGAACAATCAGAGCTGTGCGCGTTAATCATATTTATGTACAGGAGAAAATGATTTTAAAGTAGGTACCTATATAGAATTAATTTTGTTCGTGCGACAGTTCTTCTTTCGAAGACAGCTCTAAATTCCTGGCAAGCGTCGTTACTTTCGCCAGCTTCTATGAAAAAGGATGAACTGATAAAAAAGAGCTTACTTCATTTTTTCTTCGACTGATTGCATTATATGACGGGTTGTCGCGCTAATACTAATATAAATATATACTAACAACGCGAGAGTTCGATATCCGTGTCTCGCTCGTCGCCACGAGTGATAAGATCGTCTATTGTCCGCAATGTCGATGCTGTCTGTAGTCCGCAAACAGGTTCACTAGGTAGGTACCTATATAGAATTAATTTTGTTCGTGCGACAGTTCTTCTTTCGAAGACAGCTCTAAATTCCTGGCAAGCGTCGTTACTTTGGCCACCTTCTATGAAAAAGGATAAACTGATAAAAAAGAGCTTACTTAATTCTTTCTTCGACTGATTCCATTATATGACGGGTTATTGCGCTAAAACTGATATAAATATGTACTAACAACGCGAGAGTTCGATACCCGTGTCTCGCTCGTCGCCACGAGTGATAAGATCGTCTATTGTCCGCAATGTCGATGCTGTCTCTAGTCCGCAAACAGGTTCACTAAGTACAACGATTACTCGTCCGTCCAAGGTATGGCGAATGCGGACTTTTAATTTCGTTCCACGTCCGGACGGACAGATCTCAAAATTGAAAACGCTAATTGCGGCGAAACGTAGACGAGTCTAATGTAGGGACAAGATGGAGTCGCCAGATGGAGAACGGAGTGGACGAGCGAGTACGTTTAATGTTCATGTTACCCGTTCCGTCGCTCTCCACTCGGGTGCGCGAGTGTGCGAGCAAGAGAGGAGACGAAAAAATTATTTACGTGAGAAAACGAGGATGCGAGAGGTGAGCCGAAGGAAGACGGCGAGGAAGAAAGTGAGACGGAGAGACGATGAGTCCGTGGACGCACAGATCGTAAGTCGGGGTCAGGGGTTAACCCAGTCTCTAGCGCATGCACGCATCTAAGAGAGCGGACGAGGTTAGCTCTGCAAGGAATATCGCCGCTTTTGCCTTTCCATGCGAGTCCCGAGAGACGACGAATCGCTCTTGTAAATATTGCAAATTGCGGCTCAACCGAGCTGAGATTTTTCGTACATCCGTAAAACGATGGACGTATATGATTGTTGATCGTTAAAATTGCGCTGTTTGACGGTCGACTCAAAGTTACTGCTACAAACACTGTTGTATTTTTAAAACGTTACTGGAATGAGGACGATATTATATGGGCAAGAGGAACAAGGGCGCCGAGCGAAATGAATTATTTTCGTATTTAGTGGTAGATCATATTGTGCACAGCACACGCTTTCGCACTACTGTCTGACGTAAGCTGATGATGCTTCCCGCATGAGACTACCGTTGTCCTAGAGACTGGCAACGCTAAGTATGGCTGTGTGAGCGAAATTTACAGAAAAAGATAATTCGATAACAATTGTCTCTTTAGGCGAGGAGACTGTCACATTGAAGGAGAAAGGTCGGATGTTTTCTACAGCGTTGGCAAATTATAACTTGGGGAACGTGCAACGACGAAACGCGATTAATACAAATTCGTTATACGATCGTCGACGCTCTACGCAATCAAGGTCGTTTTTGTTTTACGTTATTCTATTGTTTTAATTTCGATGTTCCAGATGATTCCAAGAAAATCAAAGCATGGTCCTCTTGCGACTCACCCGCGGCATGTTTTGCAATTCCGCGAAAAGAAAGCTCCCGGCCCCCACTTATCTATATATACACTGGATGTAACATGGCATATGGAAACCTGGGAGTATTTGAATATGAAGCCGCCACGATGCAGATGAGCAAATATCACATTAATATGGCGACTATTGCGAATGAACGAAGAGAGTACATCCAAGTATAACCGATTTTATGAATATGTGTTTCCAGTAACGTAGTAAGACATCAGTGCTATGCATATAGATATATTACAATTTACACCAATGGGTATTACATGCAGCAATATTTAATTATATAACTTTAATTGTACATAATTAATACATGAATATTTATAAGGCAAATGTACATTTGCATTGTTTGTACATATTTTGCATCAAAAGGCTCATGTTTGTAGACGCCTTCCCGTTTAATATGTTTGTAACTCGCAATAGGTATTTCAGAATTTTGATATACACTTGTAACGAATTTACATATTTATTACGGTTTTGCTTAAAACAGTTGTTTAGCCCATATTGATTATTCGTCGTTCACATGTTATGCACACCAACACTAAGAATCTTATTACATGCACTGCTAACTAATTATCTCGGGCTATTCAAATAATATATGAATCGATATACATATATGATTACGTTTGTAATTATTCAAACATAATCTATTGTTGGAATGATTCAACTTAACACTTTTAAATATTTCAAATCTTTTACCTCAACCCAGAGATGCAAAACTTTTTAATTTTGCTGACAACTAAAAATACTAAATAATCCAAATTTGTTGTATTTGTAATGCACACTAAAGAGTGCTATTTGCACAAAACGCTACATCATAATTAAAAGCAATTTCATAAGTTTGCCATTAGCAGTAAGAGACATTTATTTAAGTTACGCGAGCATTAGAAATGTGTTTTAAGCACAGCACTCAGATGCAGTATATTTTCTCCGGAATGTTATCTGAAAAGTTTGTGGTTTGGAGACAGGTTCGCAAAAGCTTGGTAGTGCTCTCGCGTAAGCTGAATGCGCGCGGCGCGCACAAGATCCCATTTCGAGATAAAATGAAATAACAAGTCGACAGAGAGTAGTAATCCGGTTAATCGATCGCTGCAAGATAATCGATAATGTCTGTAATCCATTCTAGGTGGCCCAACAAGAGAACGTGGCGTAATTTGTGGTAAATGATGCGTGTAATGGCTGTCAACGAGTAAACGGTCTTACTTAGATACCGCACATCTTCATGCTGTTATTAATGCACTGGCCGTTCTAGCTAGCTCGTTAATAAGCGAGAAACGGTTTTCGCGTTCAATTTTGTGTTGGACTTGCTGCCGTAAGGGAAAGGTCGTTCAAAATTTGGTGAGTCCAATATGGTTCTATAAGATTGAAGCATCCCAAATACTAAAATCTGAAAAGTTAACAAAACACAAATCTTCAATTACCGTCCCATTAGGCTTGTTACCAGCTACCGATCTACGATTACTCTGAGAATTAGGACTGCCGAGAAGAATGCAGGTAGTATCTAAAATTCCAAATACGTAGTTCGGACTATCAGTTTGTTTGCGGATTCACTTGACGCAGCACTTATGGAACACCTTGTATGCTGCTTGATAGTAAGGTTGCGATGCGGTTCATTTGCGTTCGGGAGAAGTCATGGTGTGCCCTTGGCGCAGCCAGCACCGACATCATAGTTGGCGCATAGAAATGTCAACTCCAGTGAAGTGGGCGTAAAATAAGATGTAGCATCACTGATAACAAACGCCTCTTTCTGCTTCGCTCCATTTGTATGCATGTACCTACGTTCGCCGCGAGAAAGAAGGTAAAACAGAGACGACGAACGAGGAAGGACGGGAGCGATCTGATAACAGGTACCAGAAACCTTGTGGTTCGCTACGCTGCTACGGTGAGTAGGTAGCGATGGGCATTTATTGCGTTATACAGAAGTTTGCGAAAATATTTTAATATTCATCGAGCATGAAATCTTTTTTGGTTAAGGTATTAATTGTCGTTAAACATATTTGTCATTTGTTCATTTGAACGTGTGGATTTAATAACGCGGGTACTACCGAGGACGCAAAGTTGTCATCATTTTGTACACAGGAATTCATTAATTTAAGAAAACGGAATAATATACACCAATACTGATTTCCACTCCACGAGATCGACTTGGAATCAGTGAAAATGTACTTACTTTTGATCTGCGTTTTTCTATTGTATGTATCCTGTGTAAAAGCGTTCCGGTAACTGTACCATAGAATTATTCCAGATAGCAGAATATTATTGTCTTGTCCTCGAACGTTTAGAAACGTACCAAAATTCCCTTTGATTCGAATCACTGACCAATGTAACGCTACCCCAAAAGACACGCCGTTGTCCAAATTTTCTTAAAGTTATCGAAATTTTGATGCACGCAACTTCTCTCCCGACGTACATTTTGATACGAACGGAAAGGAGACTAATTAAACAAATAATCACATTACGCAAGATGATGCATGAATTACCGGCGTTTTGAATTCACTTGTTCCCATCGCTACTTAATGCGGTCGTTCAAGGCAAACGCTGACTGGTTGCTTCCCCTGTCTCTCGGCTCACAATCAGTACTGTCTCGTAGAAGTATTTCCTTTCTCCCCCTCCCCATTCCACTTCTCGTTCCGTTATGGTCGAGCTTGTAAATTTGTACTCGCCTTCTCGATAAAGGCATAAAAGCGCCGCCGCTCGCGGCTATTTGCATAATGCGCACGAAAGAGGAACTTGTGGAAGGATAGGTCATGCCAATGTTCTTCTTGCATTATATGAAATTTTAAGGTGATTATGACAGATCAACCCGTAACCTCAACCACTGGTCGAAAAAACATGACATTAGGAGCATACGTTCCTTTTACGACTAACAATAAGGCACCCAGTAAAAGACGATTTTTCCTGATTCTGCCCCACGGGGGATGGGGAAAGTATTTTTTATGCAAATTTGATAATTTTGTCGGTATGATTAGTTTTTGACGTGTCAAATGCGGAGGATACGTCAAGGACTATATGTAGGAGAAGAGATTTTGGGAAGTTCAACCTCGAAGGAGGTAAAGAAGGGTCAAATGTGTCATCGCACATTCCTCAGTATCTCTTAATGAAAAACTTTACACCAAAAATTAGCACCGACTTCGAAAGCGCACTAAAAAGTACGAAATAATTTTCCATTTTTGAGGCCGGCGCGGCGGCGAGATAGAAGCAAAAGAACCTATCAATTGGCGAAAGAAATGTTCATAATTTGTTTGGTTTATCGAATGACATTTTGCATGTTCCCTACCTTACCCCATGAAACACTTCGAAGGAGAGTAAAAAAAAAACGGCTTCAAAGGTGCGCTCAGAAGGATAAAACAATTTTGTTCTGAGGTCGATAACGTAATCCAGACAAGTCGTTCAATAAACGAAACGAATTTTGCACACTTCTTTCGCAAATTTCAGCCACAAACGCCCGCGCCAACAAACTGTACTTCTACGACCATAAACTTTCTAGTTGCGTGCGGCCCACTGCAACTAGTAAGCCATTGTACTTTTTTTTTGCCGATAAGACTGTCCCATGGCTGTTTTGGCGCCGACCAAAAACAAAACAATTTTACCACCTTTAACGCACCTCGAAGTCGTTTTTTCCGCCTCTCAAAACGCTACTGATATTTATACAAAGTTTCATATACCAATTGGAAAAACTTATCTCGAACAAGTCAGTATTTGATGAGAAATTGCAAAATGGCAGCCTCATCTCACTTGCCTTCGCCCGACGCTCACACGCCACTCTCAATCTGAAATATGTAGTTCAAGGCAAGAAGACGCGGATTTCACGACAACTCGAACGTAATTTTCCGGGCAAAGGAGGTGAGGCATCATTGAGATAAAGGCAATATGTCAAGCTGTCGCATCGGACGGACGGTTCGTCCGCCAAAGACGTCTGGCAAAGAGCATCAGCTAAGGTGATCTCGGCCAGACGAAGTTTCAACGTCTTTCGCCGGTGATGTATGGCCGCGAGGCAGATGCTTTTCATCTCGCCAAATAACGCAACGCGAGGGGACGAGCACGATTGAAAGATGCTCACGATAATTTCTCAGCGTTGTCGCATCTTATTTACGGCGTGCCGGTAATGGGAGAAACGTGCGACGACTCGCAAATATCCAGTCGTTCGAGAGAGTTTTCTCGAGGGAGGGGAGGGGGAGGGGTGGGGGGGGGGGGGTAGAGAATGATAACGAGGAGGTGGTAGAGTGGAAAGCAGAAGGAGGGACGCAAGACGTATACCAGCGGAGAACGGTAAACTTCCGTTTATACGGTAAGCCGCTTTTAGTGTCGCCACTCTTTCTTTTTATCCGATTCACTCGGTTTTTTCTCTTTTCCGCTGTGCCAGCCTCGTCCGACAAGTCGTCCGATGTAAGAAAAATCCAGGCATAGTTTTGTTTGCCCACAGATTGCATTCATACGTGTTCAATTTCAATCAAAGATTCATGTAAACGCCAACAAGGATGGGCTTTCCAAAGAAACTTCTTTACCATACTCGATTATCACTATGGCGTATTACGGTTAAATTGAGAATTCTCATAATTTTCTTTATGAAAATCATACGAAGTGTACGATGGATACAATCGTTCAGGGTCAGATTTGGTGAATTTAATTATTCAAAATGTGCTAACCAACGGAAAATCATGCACACTCGTCACAAATCTTGCACACAATCATGTTGACAATATGTGCATATATAGAAGGCAGGGAACACATGTGCTATATAAGCAGTACGGGCAACTTTGATCGTGTCGGTGTAACCGTCCGATAATGAATGCGGTGCAACAGGTTATGAATGGTTCAACATACCACTATGCAATTTTTACATAACTCCCGTGTGGTTACGTACTCGCGTACAGTCCTGTACTTTACGATTATTAGAGGGTGTAACTGATCATTCGAGGAAGATCCCTTCCGTCACAACTTGAAATTCCTCATTTCTCTTTCTTCTAGTTTAAGCTATTGCCGATCTTGCACGTGTGTATCTTTCAAGATAGGCCATTACACGGGAAGGAAGAAAACACGCGAGGGAATTAACTTTACAAGTATTATCATTGTCCGCTGAATTCTGCGAACATCAAATGAATTACTCGAAATAGATCGATTCCACGATGAGAGAATAAATGCAAGAATCGTTTGCTAAGCAGTCGACACCAGTTGCAAATAAAAGGAATGGAATGAAAATAAAAAGAATATAGTGCGATATGGCCACATCACAACTGAATGAGGTTTTGTGGGAGAGGGGGGTATAAAATGCAGCTTGCGGGTATTCATTAGTTTCTGAGATATTTATACAAAACTTTCGGTACACACTACCTATACACGCATGACTAAAACTTCGGTGTTAGTCAGCGTCGTACAACTGTCGTCAACGCCGTCATAGTACGAATTGCATGTAGTTACTAAATTCAATAGTATCAAATATTTCTTCGGTATTTTTATATTTTTGTTACCATTCGAGAGCCCATATGGTTCACCAATGCGTCGTGCTGTGACAATAAATTTGCGTCTTTAGAAACGGAAACTGGCGTGGTTTCATTAGATTTCTACCCAAACGCTGTTGAAAGCGCATTAATTCTCTTCATGGGACAGAAAAATCTAGTCGAAGCGTTTGGAATGAACAGGAATTCAAGAGCCCCCTGATTAGACTATGCGAACTACGCCGATGAGTATGTGTCTTGCTGAGTACGCTCGCCGAGTACGCACGTGGCTGTTTATCAATGTCTCTAACTCCACGGTAAGAGCAGTTCGCATAATCGCATACTCGTCTACCGGATGGATCGTTGGATCTTCATTTAGCGATGTTTTTCGAGAAACTGGTTTGCGAATCGTGCCACCATGTACGCGAGTGATGCAAGATTTGACGGAAGATTCATGCCCGAATTATAACGAATACGATAAAGTACTTGTTTCCATTAGTAACTTTATATGGGCATTTTTTCTTACGCAAAAATTGTACGTATATAGTGTGCAATAAAGGTACCGATTTATAATGATAAGACTGGAAATTTTAACTTAGGAAAAGGTTGCGGTTATTGGACCAGCGCTATCATTCGAGAAGATCTGCTACTACATTGCATAACGTGCACAATTTTACACTCAGTATATGTAGACAACATTATATTTTCACATTCTCCTGAAAGCATGACATAGGCCGATCGACGTACATGAATACGTTCTCTTCACAATACCGCGCACGACACATGTACATGCCAGTAGTAAAGGTAATTTGACGTGTCATGCAACTTGTGAGATACCGTTGAACAATCACATTGAGAGATTTAATCGTTTAACGCAGCTAACTGTTGGAACATTATCCATGAATTTTTACACTAAACTAACGATAAACCTGTGCCAGTTTACGTCAT
Organism: Priocnemis perturbator; assembly: GCA_963942575.1. Taxonomy (NCBI): domain Eukaryota; kingdom Metazoa; phylum Arthropoda; class Insecta; order Hymenoptera; family Pompilidae; genus Priocnemis; species Priocnemis perturbator. Next base: position 10,077,397 of record OZ012648.1, read on the forward strand.
CCGCGTGCCGATCGTTGATGTTCACATGCTATCGGGTACATATTGAGAAAAAAAGCATTTCCCACGCCTGGATTGATGACCGCCACACAGCGCGATGATGAATAACTATAAACTACCGATTCCAGTAGACGGTGTTTGATGATTCTTTTCAGCGTCTTCTATTTCCACATTTCACGCGTACGTAGACCGGAGTAATTCGATCCGTCAGAATCTAACACTGGACTGACTGAGTAAAGTCCTCGACGTAAAGTTACGATCACTGAACGCATACGTAATCTGAATATTCGTTTTCAATTAAACTAACTGCAAGCCTCTGGGTTTGGGAATTAGGACGTTTCGGTAACTGAATGAGACTATACGTATTACAGTTGATGTTCACAACAGTTGCCATCAAGTCGCCTATTTATGTATACATACGTCCTTGCGTAACTTGTACGATTTGTTCAAGGACGTCCGTTAGCGGAACCCGGAGACAGGAAAAGCAGCGCAGAAAAAGATGCTAACCGTAAAAATCGCATCTGCATGCATGGAGATTTAATTTATGCGTAGGAACGCAAAATACATGGCAAGAATAATTCGGAACAATACCGAGGCGTAAGTATGCCCGAGGGCAGAAAAATATCCTGAAGTGGGTGTCTGGTGGGTGGGACAATCCTGCGAAAGCATTCAGCCTCGACCTCGTACTCATCTTCGATCGAGGAGGAAGAGAAGGTTGAGGAATGTGAAGGAGGAAGACGCGTTGATGCACGGCGAAGAGAATGATGAGAGGAAGAGGACGGAGAAGAAGAAGAAGAAGAAGAAAGGGAGAAGAATCAGAGGGAGGAGAAAGCTAAAGGCCAAGAGGAAGAAAGCGTACAGATACAGACGCAAGCATGTATCTTCGTGAAAGAGATCTAACGGATCGAGTGGAATACGTAAGAACGATAAGAGAGCCACGCCGCAAAAGCTTTCGTTCCTTTGTCCCTTCGGTCGATAGGTTGTGACGCATACTACGCATGAACAAAGACTAACTACCACTGACGGCGCCGCTTCCCTGGGGCGTAACACCGTTCTTCCATTTAGCTATCCAGCGAAAAATCGCGCCCTCTCTATATGGGAAAGAGGAGGACACCCACACGTTGCTTTTTTTTTTACAATTACAATTTGCCCGCCTGCCTCTGCGTCTCACCTGGAAAGGGACGGATGCTGAAAGAGAGCGTCATTAAAGAGTTTGTCGATCGTGATATACATTTCGGAACTTTCGCGAGCAACGAAGGAATTGTGTGTGTGTGTGTGTGTGTATGTGTGTATACCTAAACTAGCATTCTGTCGTGCAGCTTTCAGCGTCCCTGCCTATCCAAGAAACAAAGAATTGAACTTTGCTATACAATTGATAGAGGAAAACAATTCGGCGAGTTTTAGTTAAGGTGACTTATTGTAACGACCCAAAATATGGAATATCTCGTAAAGTATTGTCTTCAAGATGACCCTACCCTAATACTTTTATACGTTGAATACTGAGAAGAATCGATCAATGTAAAAACAGAAAAATATGACAGCATCTGAAAAAAACAAAAGGTGCAATTGCGCAACAAAACTGGTGTAATACAAGTATCCTATTCTTTCTACGTCGGCGCCGAGGTCCAAAATTGAAAATTATCCCGTACTTGTCACTGCAGTTTCGAAGTCGGTGATACTTTTTTTGAAAAGTCTCTTATCGCGCGCCACCGTATTTAGGACACAACGACGGAAGGAACGGGCGTTCCGATTCTGACGCGACCGGTTGGAGCAATAATTCTACCAGCGACCCCGCGATTCCTCTCCTCAACGATGCCGGATTTATCCTGTCCTGAGATTTCCTATTACCGCGCGATAGGTATATCGCGTCGAACGTATCGGCTCCCACACGAGCCGATTATTCTGCAATCGCGGTTGAACGACAGCGCCTTTTTGCACCTGCGGCAACCGCGGTATCTCTTCCTTCGCCCTGAATACCTCGTCGTCTCTTTCCGTCTAATTCCGTCTATCCTCTCCTCACCTTCGCGCTGCTCCTTTCTTCGTCCGCAGTCGCGGGACGCAAGTGAAGCGGAGTAGCAGCCGCGGAGCGGTATCGTTTATTCCCATTTAAGTAAAGTCAAGGCGACGGCACCTTGCGCACACAAATCAGTCAACCCTCCGCGACCGAAGTCTCCCGCTTCCTAGGCGTCCAATCCATCTCGGCGAAATCACCCTCTCTAGACGACGACAACGCGCACTCGTCCTCGTCCTCGTCCTCCTCCTCTTCTCCGCCTCGTTCTAGCCTCCTTCCGAGCGGCCGCTGGCCCGTCTCGATACCGTGAGAAAACCGATCGATCCGCTATCGACTGCCACCGCGGCTCCCGACTCCCGACTCGAGACTCTGTATGCATAAATATTGCCGCAGTTTTTTCTTTTGTTTTGATACATTTATATGTACTGTTGTCCTACATGTCCTCCCGGCCCAGCTATACTCAATGTTTCTTTTTTCTTCGGCCGGACGCGTATGATACTGTGGTTGTAAGGTGAAAAATAAATTAAAATAATTTTCAAGTGTTTGTGGTAAAGTTAGTGTGACTTTTGATGTTGAGATAAATTGTTTACTGTTCTACAGAAATCAAGTGTAGGTACTGTTGTCCCACATGTCCTCCCGGCCCAGCCATACTCAATCTTTTTTTTTCTTCGGCCGAACGCGTATGATACTGGACTTGTAATGTAAAAAGTAAATTAAAATCGTTTCAAGTGTTTGTGGTAAAGTTAGTGTGACTTTTGATGTTGAGATAAATTTTTTACTGTTCTACAGAAATCAAGTGTAGGTACTGTTGCCCCACATGTCCTCCCGGCCCAGCCATACTCAATCTTTTTTTTTCTTCGGCCGAACGCGTATGATACTGGACTTGTAATGTAAAAAGTAAATTAAAATCGTTTCAAGTGTTTGTGGTAAAGTTAGTGTGACTTTTGATGTTGAGATAAATTTTTTACTGTTCTACAGAAATCAAGTGTAGGTACTGTTGTCCCACATGTTCTCCCAGCCCAGCCATACTCAATCTTTTTTTTTCTTCGGCCGGACGCGTATGATACTGTACTTGTAATGTAAAAAGTAAATTAAAATCGTTTCAAGTGTTTGTGGTAAAGTTAGTGTGACTTTTGATGTTAAGATAAATTTGTTACTGTTCTACAGAAATCTAGTGTAGGTACTGTTGTCCCACATGTTCTCCCAGCCCAGCCATACTCAATCTTTTTTTTTCTTCGGCCGGACGCGTATGATACTGTGCTTGTAATGTAAAAAATAAATTAAAATCGTTTCAAATGTTTGTGGTAAAGTTAGTGTGACTTTTGATGTTGAGATAAATTTTGTACTGCTCTACAGAAATCAAGTGTAGGTACTGTTGTCCCACATGTCCTCCCAGCCCAGCCATACTCAATCTTTCTTTTTCTTCGGCCGGACGCGTATGATACTGTACTTGTAATGTAAAAAGTAAATTAAAATCGTTTCAAGTGTTTGTGGTAAAGTTAGTGTGACTTTTGATGTTGAGATAATTTTTTTACTGTTTTACAGAAATCAAGTGTATAACTGCTACTTGCTACTCTTGACCGGTTAGCTGCGGAGTTTAGTTTTAATCAAAATACACGTCGATACACAGGGCAAATGCTCCTCTTACAAATTGTACGAAAAAAGTAAAGCAAAACTTTTTTAAATCTTCACAACACAGTATCATCTTGCACAATGAACCAAAAACTATTGTGGGCCTTCATAGTGCGCGTAGCTTATCTATGTAATTGGAGATCCGATATGTGTACAAAGTATACAAAACAGTTCGGGGAATACCCGAATGTACACAGTAAAGTATACAAAACAATTCTGAGCATACCAGATGCAAAACTTTGACGTTAAACCGTTTTAGTAAGATGCACTATATATTAAAGAATAATTATTTTTACGAATCACTGCATTCTTCAGCATAAAAGAATTGTATTGGGGCATAGACGAAATTTTAAGAAGCAACGGAAGTCATAGCATAGGAATTACATATGTATATAAAAATCATTACACTCGTCTCAATGGAAATAAATGAATTAATATAATTACAAACGATATGTGTAAGTATGCTGATAATATAATTACTTGAACCAATTTAATTTTAAAAGATAATCCAGACTACATTACTACATAATATACATTCCCAACTAATATCATTATTATTTATGGGCACCCTACGATTTTATTTGCACTGACAATGAGCAATGATTTTTTCGGAAAAGTTGCAGTCGCAAAAAAATAATCGTAGCGACACGAGGATTTTCTGCTCGTCATAGAACTTTCACGAAAGCTCTATTCCCATTGCGGAAAAGTGCGGAAAAATATTGAATTGAAGTAATAGCTACTGCCCCGTCACTCTACCGTCCGTTGACGCTGCAGAATTGATGAAAACTAATCGTGCATATATCATTTGTCTGTGAAACAGTTTAGAACAATGACTCCGCCAATAATGTGTTACACGATATCAACACAGAAACGGGAAAGAACTATTCAGGTATGTGCATCGAAGTTGCGTAATACGTGTACACTAGCTAACAGAGTACATAAGATCATTATAAAGATAAGAAGTTAAGGTCACAGTGCATTAACTGAAGCTTTAATCAATGAGTTAATAGTTTCATGGTAGAAGACCGCTACTGTGTGAAACTTTGACCCCTTCGGCAGAACGTCAAAAAACACCTGACCGCACGGGCAATAACCGTAAAACCGGCTTTTAATGTTCCTGAACGCATCGAGGCTATCGTGCCTCGTGATCAGACGTTTTCAGAACCTCTTACCGAGAGAGCACTTGAAAGTAAATATGGACACGTGAGTACACGTGTCAATTTTCATGCTTGTGTACTATATATATATATATATATATATATGTATATGTATGCATGTACATGCAGATACGATAATTATTTAGAATCTCATTATGTTTTTTCCTATCATTTTTGAGAGATAATACCTCTTTTTAACCGACTTCAAAAATAGGAGCGGGTTCTCTATTCGACATCTACATTTTTTAACGACCTTGAAAACAAAAAGTCTTAAAGAATTAAAAACCGTCCGCGGAAATTAATCAAAATATTACGGCGCCCGCATCTTCAATTAATTAAGCCGAGCGACGATCATCTCGTCTCTCACCTCGATCGGACCTTAATTAAGATAGTTGATTAAAGGAAAAATGTGACGCGCGCGCGCGCTGGCGACCAATTACGGGATAGTTACAAGTCATTTGAGTACGTCGATGACGATCATTAGACATTAGGGCCCAGCTCGTAATAACCGTCATTATTGGCCATCACGCGTGTCGAATGTATCGGCGACGAAAATTTATATTCCGGAGGGCGTATTGACACTCGCCTTTCTCTCGATCTTTCGACCGTGGTCGTGGTTGTTGTGTCATTGCGATCCTCGTCACCGACAGCTTTTCGTCATTATTCTTCTGTGCCATGTCTTAACGGTATGCTCATGACATGTGATACGCTAACTGTACTTTGTTACACGTTATTATGGCTACTCTGCTTTTATGTTAGAGTTCACTCTAAAGTGCACGATTAATGGGGCTTGTGTTGGCGCTGGAAATTTTATGATGTGAGAGCACCGTATGAGAAATCATGTAAATATTTAGCATCAGTAATACGTTGGGGTGATAAATCTAATTTGTTGGCTTATGTTTAAACGTGCTGTTACTTCAAATACTACTATTTCTGCCGGACGATTAACTCGTTTCCGTAATAAATTGACAAATTTAGTCTATGATGGTGAAATTGTTAGTTCGAGTTGCAAACGTGGGCTTGTAATGTAATGTCTGGGTAAATTTGATCCAGGCACCTGGAGGTGGTACTATTTTACGATTCGAGTACTATCCGAAAGTATAAAAAAGAAAATAAGAAAAAGGTGGTGCACCAAAACGAAGTTAAACCTACAAATATTTCCTATGCTGTCGATAATGATGCAGTAAACGATCGAAAGCTTTGAAGCAGAACTGTTCCAAGGTACACGCTCTCGTCACTCATTTTTCATCAAATATATAAATATAATAATACCTGAAATACGCGTTGGAGCGTCACCTTTGCGCATTTGTACTCGTTCATATTTTATAGGCCAGGAAGAATGCTTTCAATAAAAAAACATAAGCACACTATCTACTCCAGAAATGTGACATTGCTTTTCGGCCAATTCAATGTATATTATGTACATTCGTGATTCAATCATATCACTGAATCCTTAGAAGATTCCGAATTTTCACAGCAATGACGTAACATCACGAAGCATAGCAAAAGTATTGTCATCCTACGATACGTTAAACGGTGTCCCTTGTACTCACAATGATTGACATCGCGAGGGTTGAAACGTTTGCAGTGGGCGTATCCTTGCTCCGCACGAAGATAGGTCGATACGTCTTACGGTAGTAATCGTAACGAACGGACGAGCCATGGTCGGAAGTTAACGTAAGAAGAAACCCGAACCTACGTTCGTACAACGAGCGACAACATCGAGGCATCTTTCATCCGGCGTGCACTGTGCACGTCGCCGATCCCATTAAGAGGACTCAGAAATAGTTTTGCACGTACAAATGATCGTCATGGCTACCCTGCGTCTGCAACTACAGGATGTTCCATGTAACGTCATGTTCTAATACACTGTCCTTTAACCAGTTAAGTGTGTTTGACGACTATATCCGTCATGGAGATGTGGCAGAATTTTGAGTCATGACGACTATATCCGTCATGCGTAAAATTTGGTTACAATTTGATATTTAAATTGTAATTCTGGCGAAAACTAAGTTATATTCGTAAATTTTAATATGTTTAAAATGTTTAGAGGTCAAGGCGAAATGACACGACAGCAACAGTTTAAATTTTTAATTTCTATAAGTATTTGATTTTTTTTCTAAGTTTTTCGTTCATTATGTGTAAATATATGTTCATGTTGAGCGACTGTGTAAATATTACTAATAAAATTGTTCATTTTCTAAAATAAAGTCGTCTTTTTGACCCAAAATATTTCAACAGCGCCACTTACTCTGTGTTTGACGACTATACCCGTCATCGCTTGATTATTATCGCGACACACACTGCTGGACGCTTTGCAAAGAGATCGCCACACTTAACTGTTTAAGAACAACATGGTCAAATAATAATACCGAATTGTCATGTATGATTGAAAAGCAGATGTTAATCCAAAGCATGGGATTGCTCATAAATGTCGCTATTGTTATCATTTTTACAAGTTTTCTTTGATGAACATAAGAATTGATAAAGATGTCTTCCAAGGTGCGCTAAATAATTTTTGTTAGTTCGGTGCCAGAATAGAAAAGGAAGTAGGGCCGAGAGTGTATGGACGTAGAACTACGTTTGTTGTCGTCGAAAGAAATGTTTAGAGTTTGTCTCGTTTATCGAATGACTGGCACGGATTATTTCACCGAACAAAACAAATAATTTTGTATCCACTTCAGCGTAAGTTCGAAGCTGCGTGTCTTTGTTTATAATTCCTTCAAATTTTGACATGTGACACACCGCGGTAATGACCTCTTCCAAACGTACCAAAAATGCTCAAAATCTGTCGACCCGATGAGAAGTTAGGCGCGAACATATGCATACATGCGCAAACACAGCATACACATACTGAATAGTGTAACCTCGTTCTTTTTCGAAGTCGGTTAAAAACGATGATTCATGCATCGAGCGCGGATCGTAACAAGAAACGCTGTGCGCGGAGAGCGCGTAGAATTGGAGGCGGAATGAATCAATGATGAAGCGGCATGTACATTCTTCACGTGACATGCCAAACAAACGTGTAGTACCGTGGAAGAGCGCAGAGGTACATACCGCGGTGTTACACAGTGGCTCGTGACTAATGAACCTTTACAGTCACCTTTACGTTCGACTGCCGGCATACAGTACCACTGTGTCGAGTTTATTGCCGATGCTAATTCACGAGTCTCGACGATTAGAGACATTGAACGCCGCACCGCGACGATTCTTTGAGATCGTCAGCGTGCAACGGATCTATCTTTGTCACCGATGGAATCGTTATTCTCAAACATGAAGTGGGAGCCGGACGTCGTCGACTAAAGTCGATCATTTTATTCCAAAGAGAAAAATCAAATTTCATTTCCTCGGAGGGAATATATTTCTATATTTCTTCTGTAAGTATATATACTTGCCAGATGACAAGCATAAGGTGAGGCATATCATTAATTTCCAGTGCAAAATGGTTGTGGACACCTCAATGAAATAAACGAAAATCGAACGAATTTATGTAATGTACAGATCGTTATATTATTTATTAATAACGCTGCAACAGAGAATGTTAATGTCTCTTGAACATCGTATTTTCGATAATTCTCAGATTTCCGAATCCTGCGTTCGATTTTCTTGTTACGAGTAAGGGTCATCGTTTCGAAGATCTGTTAAAAAAATTCAGGTCTATTAAAGCAGAGTTGTTCTTTTTTTGTTTTGAAGTATCGGATACCTCATAATGGTGAAACATCAAGAAATTGTCGAGAGAGCGCAGGTGAAACGTAAAGAAGTCATTGAAAGGATAACGGTCCGCGGCTACAATAAATCAAGTACGGAATACACTGTTACAGAGAAAAAAAAAAAGCGGTAAAAAACGATCGATATTGATTTACCATCCTGTCTCCTGGCTCTAATGTCCATAGCGGAAAGTTACTCCGGGTTGGGAGTAAAACGATAATGGCCCGAGCGACTGAGTTCTCTAGTGTGCAAAAATAGTCGACTCCCTCCCAACTACGATATACGCGCTTGAGTGTTTGCGAATTACGGCAAAATGCAGACGAGTGCGTGAGTATGGGCACATACAACGATATGAATGCATGTACGACCCGCACACTCGATAGTGATTGATGATGATTAGCCACAGATTCGACGATAAGAGAATGCACTACGCCAAGGTAAATCCCGAGAGTGTAGCCACGCTATGATACTAGCTACGATATTGTATATTCCTGTATATTCGTGAAAATTGCTTATAAACTACGCACTTGCGACGTACAATGTGAATTCTAAATTTTTCAAATATTTCCTTCTGATTCTTGTCGAAGTTACCTACCGACGGAATAAAAAAAGTTGTAACGTTGGGCCAAAACATTCGGCACAGGATTATCTATTTGTCAATGCGTCGGTGACTCTCATTCTGCAAATTACACTGTGCATCGAAACAAATTTTGCCTCGTACCTTATTTTGCCTTATAAACTACGCACTTGCGACGTACAATGTGAATTCTAAATTTTTCAAATATTTCGTTCTGATTCTTGTCGAAGTTACCTACCGACGGAACAAAGAAAGTTGTAAAGTTGGGCCAAAACATTCGGCACAGTGCGTCAATCTATTTGTCAGTGCGTCGGTGACTCTCATTCTGCAAATGACACTGTGCATCGAAACAAATTTTGCCTCGTACGTTCGCTTTCTTATAACGCTAAGTATACCGATCTATTTTATTGCTGATAACGTAGCGTGAATATGCGAAGACAGACGCAAGAACGGCGAAAGAAGAGTACGAGACAGTGAATGTGAAAAAGGAGCAATAAGCTGAAGAGGAAATGGTGGAGCGTGTAGATTGCAAATAAGAGAGAAGGAGAGGTAGACCGAGAAGCGGAAAGAGAAAGTGAAACAAGGGATTGCACAGACTCACAGGTGTACCGACAGCTCTCAGCTTTGCTGTACTACGACGTGGATAAGGATCTACCTGCGTTGGCAATCTTTCGGTAACGCTACTTGCCGGGACAGCAGCGTATTGTGGAGGCTGAAAGCCGGCTGAATGCGGGTAGCTCGCACTTTACCTTCTTCGAGGCTAGATACGAAGATGCGTCATGATAACGCACGCCGGATTATTGTTGTTACGGTCCATTACGTTGCTTCCAGCCTGAATTTATGATCTCGGTGTAAATTCGATTATCTTCGAACCCACTTAACGCTCTGCTGACGGAAGCAAGACGCTACTTACTTCTATCTGATATTTACAATTTATATTGCAGTTCAACGTTAGTGGGGCATTTAACTATTTTTCGACTGTTTCAAGATGTATTTAAGGCGAGAATTTCGGAAAAACTTGATCATAGTTTATGAATGTTATTATAGTCGGTATTTCGGAGGGGAAAAAACTGGATCAGCAAATTTGATTGCTGTTTTGCCTGTCAAAAGTGATATAAAATTCATAAATGTGTGCGCAAGACGGCAAGTAGATCGGATGGACCAGTCGAATGAAATGGTAAAATATCTGAACATAGGACGTTTCCGAATGAAACAAGAAATTGCGAATGTAGATGAATGTGTTTTGAACCACGCTTGGCTGTCGTAGAAAATAAGTTTTACCTGTACTCCTACACAGAATCTGTAAATAATAATTATATTATTATCATTGTCGTTTCTTTGAAGACTTCATCCAACGTTTTCTCGCCACCTATTCGAATACAAACATTATTGACTGCTATATCCTGAGATAGCAAGAAATTGTTGAAAACGCGTCAAATTTGTGAGAGAGTGACAGTCGCAATGTGAAGCAGCATGCTGCCAATAATCTGAGAAAATACTCAATCAAACTTGTACAGCCTTTTGCGATGGTTTACCGAGCGAGTATTTGTTCTGGTACTACGACGTTTCATAACTGCGTAAATGTTCATACCTGTCGTTTCTAACATATTATATCCTTCCCTCGCTCTCGCTGACTCTTTCTATATCCTCACCAACGATTTACGATAAGATTTTGCCACGGACACTTAAAACGGTATCGGAGTCGATGCGAAATTTAAGACGTTGTACAGAACATAATTACGGTTCGATAAACATGGGGGGAGGGTTAATGAGGACACTCATATAAAATCTTCGCATTACTTTTAATATCGAAGTAAAATTGAAACATAAAAGTTCCGTGGGATTCCTACCACTGAAAGAAGGATTTTTACGGAGATTCATAAGAAAATGAAGGTAGATTAAAGCATCCTCATAATCTCGTCATTATATGTTTTCCGTGAGACAATGTTGTCGTTGAAATTAACTTTTTCGCTACATATTCTTTGCAGCTAGCAAGGTTTACTTTTAATCTAGTTTTGAATGCGGTGGAAGTAACAGCTGATATTAAATCGTCTGGAATAATGATAATGTAGAAAAATGTATTTATACGTGCGTATTAAGATGACACTTCAAGTGTTCAAGATAAGGTTTATTAAGTTTTCATAACAGACACTTACCAAAGCCACAGTAAGAGATTCGTTTTACCGTCACACGTGAACACTCACCTGAAACATAAAACGAACACGATATTAGCGTGTTACGTAACTAGTACAAGTATTTGGTGTTGTGTACTAGATTCTCGCGTTACGCCGTGTATTTTATGCGCCATTTTTCACCGCTCCATTCTCAGTCGTCACACTTTAGACTGCCGCGTTTGTACGTCACTAACATTCTCCCCTTACGCTACCTTTTGCGCCCTGCAAACATCCTGCCGTCGTCGGGTCAATCTCATCAGATCTTTGAGAGTAGTGCACGCTACGATCGTGTGGAAAGAAATAAGACGAAGAAAACTGGGAAGTAAGCAGATGCAGAGAGAGAGAGAGAGAGTTTAGAGCACGGATGATGATAGAGTGAGAATAAAAGCGGTGAGAAAGTTTTACGAATCGCTCGTGCGAACTCGTCCCGCTCGTTCAAATCACGATTCATAACGAGCAACCCTTGAGGAAGTGGGAGGTTACGTATTATCATTTTAGATGGAGCAACGCCGATTTGACGCGCTCGTGCACCGAGTAACGTGCTCACTCTCGCGTGAACGTGAAAATAATGCTTAACATTGTGCTAACATACTCACCGCGATTACCTGCCTCAAATTTTGTGATAGTTTTCTGAACAGGTAAACATTTAGTTATTTGCACATTAATTGCACGTTTTTCGCCCAAATTGACAAAGTATTCGTATGCTTACGTTGACGAATAAATTATCCGTGTCCGCAGCAAAGCATGATAATATAACTTTGGTTGAGGTTTCGTAACGCAGAGTCACTTATTTTCGGCAAAAGTTTAGAAGAGATGAAAAACAATTTCTCTTACTGACTTTTATGGTTTTACAGTAAAAACGGCTTGACTTTTGCTGCAATGTACTGCGTACTTTGGAACAAAAACGTGCAAACTTTTGGAACAAGTCAATGTAAGAAGTACTCCTGTGGCTTACGAAACACACTAATTTGTCCTTTCTCCTGTTCAAGAATCATCGAGCTTTATTATTCAGCAAAATATGCGCGACAGCCGGTAATACCCACGAAAATATTGAATCAATAATCACTACGAAAGAAAAATACCGAAGTAAATGAACAGACCTCAGTCATTTATAAACAGTTTTGTCTCGGTTCTCTGTTCATGAAACAGTACAAGATAATAACGTAACCGGAAACTTTTGTAAGCCATTGTATAGCACGAGCAAAAGATTGTTTCGTATGAAAAACAATTTTGTTGCGGATGACCACTTTGAGATACATTGAAGAAAAATCGCTGGTGGGCAATTAACAAGACACGCGCAGACGCCGACATAACTTCACTCCGTGGCCGAACGATAATATCTCGGTTTGCACCGCGTTTGGACTTAATCGGACTAGTAGCATCGCGCACGTGGCATCCGTGTATCAGTACACGAATCGCTACCGGTCGAGATTATTTCCAAAGCTACGCGACGACATGGAATTCGTGATGTCGTATTGCGGCGCGAAATTTCATGTCCCGTGATCTTTGATAATCTTTTCCTGCGGCTGCGCATGTATTTACTTGCGGCTTCTTCAGTTTTCTTTTCAGTTCCGTCAACGACTTGCTTTATTGGCGGCTTGCTGCAATAATTGTTATCGTCATGGGTGGAAGTATACGAAAGGGCACTTCTCACCGATTTTCATGCCCTTGAAATATGTCGTTGAATTTGGCATTCGCTGAACAAACTTTTTCCTATACTTGTTATTAGAGACAGTATAATCAGAGACTGGACACGAAACAGCCACTTTTGATTGGGCCGCCATTTATTGTCTTTTCCCGCTAATTTTACCCATATGAACGTCACAAATTTATGTAGACATACATAAACAAAAAACGCAATAACCCAATACATACACATATGAACGTGATGTTATTTTCGTACTATTGTAGACAATAGTATTATCTACAAATTCGTTTACTGTCACCTAGCTGCATTTCTATGAATTCTCTGCAATTACACAATATCGATAGATTTTAAATTTGTTGCCTCTCATCGAATACGGAAAGCTGTTTAGATCGCGTACCTTGCTTTGGCAGTTAAATCTCGGATGGAAACGGAGAACCAGGTGGTCTAATAGACGAGTACAAGGCGCGTATAGCGTAAAAATGATTGTAAACATTCAAATTTCCAAAATTCCGTCATACGTAGCGTCACAACGCATGCTTGCATGTGTACAAAAAGAACGTAATGTTATTTTCGTACTATTGTAGACAATAGCATTATCTACAAATTCGTTTACTGTCACCTAGCTGCATTTCTATGAATTCTCAGCAATCACACAATATCGATAGATTTTAAATTTGTTGCCTCTCATCGAATACGGAAAGCTGTTTAGATCGCGTACCTTGCTTTGGCAGTTAAATCTCGGATGGAAACGGAGAACCAGGTGATCTAATAGACGAGTACAAGGCGCGTATAGCGTAAAAATGATTGTAAAAATTCAAATTTCCAAAATTCCGTCATACGTAGCGTCACAACGCATGCTTGCATGTGTACAAAAAGAACGTGATGTTATTTTCGTACTATTGTAGACAATAACACTATCTACAAATTCGTTTACTGTCCCCTAGCTGCATTTCTATGAATTCTCTGCAATCACACAATATCGATAGATTTTAAATTTGTTGCCTCTCATCGAATACGGAAAGCTGTTTAGATCGCGTACCTTGCTTTGGCAGTTAAATCTCAGATGGAAACGGAGAACCAGGTGATCTAATAGACGAGTACAAGGCGCGTATAGCGTAAAAATGATTGTAAAAATTCAAATTTCCAAAATTCCGTCATACGTAGAGTCCCAACCCATGCTTGCATGTGTACAAAAAGAACGTGACGTTATTTTCGTACTGTTGTAGACAATAGCATTATCTACAAATTCGTTTACTGTCCCCTAGCTGCATTTCTATGAATTCTCTGCAATCACACAATATCGATAGATTTTAAATTTGTTGCCTCTCATCGAATACGGAAAGCTGTTTAGATCGCGTACCTTGCTTTGGCAGTTAAATCTCGGATGGAAACGGAGAACCAGGTGGTCTAATAGACGAGTACAAGGCGCGTATAGTGTCAGGTTCACCCGGGCAGTTGTGGAGAGAAGGGGAGAGTCGCGGCGTAAAATTTTTCGAAGATTCCTCCGTATGTTCCTTCTCCCATACGGCATTTTAGCAGCAGCGGGACTTTCGTATAAATCAAACGTTCGTTTCGCGCCAAGGCGCAATGCACGGACATAGGTAGGCATAATATCTTACGTCGGGGTCAAGGTGAATGCGTCACGCTCGTACACGGGTTGCACACGTGCAGGCATCAAGTACCTCGCGTATGTTCAGCGCAATGCGAAAAGAAAGACAAATTTCCCGTGCGACTATAAGACGACATGCGGATTTTCGTAGATTGCAAGGGGTTTGGGCGAAAGAATATTGCAGGAGCTGCTTCGGAACGGTCGAGAGCGTTGCGTGATTATAGAATGGTACCCTGAACGAATTTGTAATGCCTTCAGATAAATGTAATGTACAGTCTAAACCTTAGTCTTAAACATTTTTCCGCCTTTAACACTCTTGACATACAAATAACCCAATTGAGGTACGAATACTGAGTCCGCAAAAAGAACTTGTTGGTTAATAGTGCGATAACAATTAACTTTCAATTAAGAAGGCACACGTGACACCTTGATGTTTGCGGAATACTAGTCGCGTGAAAAGAAAAACAGAAAACGAGAGTTGTGCCGATTTGAAGCTACGTGTTCAGCATCTACCACGATCCAGGTCTCAAAAACGAAATATCGACCGCAGGTGCGATATATGATGAAAAAAACTGGACGCAAAAAACCACTAAATCAATTTCTAAACCTTCATCGCCGATACAACCTACAAACCATACCAAACCAAATCAACACTTCTACTCATACGTATTCGTATTGATGGCCAATACGAATTCACCGATACTCGAACTCACCTGCCGAGATGAATGTCTCAAACACGTAATTGTTTTAGTTTCATTTATTGCTCAACAGATGAATACAGCGAAACTATTTTGCTTCTATCTCGGCAACGACCTCAAAACGGACAAATTATTTTATACTTCGTGTGCTGTTTGAATTCTGTATTGATCTCCTTTTTTTTTAAGACTTTTTTATTTGAAGCCGGTTAAAGAGAACAATATACACACCTCTATGATTACACGGAAATTAAATGCCGCTAATCATTCCATTACCGGCAGAGCTGCCGTGCGCATCGAGCCGGTGTTAATTGCCGCTTGCCCACATCATTTTCCGGCGAACATTATCCTAATGCAATTCCACACTTTCCACACCTCCTCCGAGAAGATAGGTCAGGACTCGCACGCTCGTTATCTCAGTAAATGCCATTAATTATGCTTTTACCGTCCGTAATTAAATAATGGCACGGCATCAATGCGAAGAGCATGTTTCCGTAGATGGTCGCAGAAGCATAAAGATTGCATGACGCGACTACACCTATCTTAACAGGACTGCTTTTACATATTATAACCGTACACACCGGATCGCAGTGTCGAGCTAGCGTTGTGTACGGACATTAACACTAGATTGCCCAAGGAAGTCATTTTGACTGCTTTTGAATTTCAATTAGAAAAACAATTATGTATATAATGACACAATTTCTCAGAATTTTGTGACTTTTTGTACAACATATAAATGCGTTTATTAATAATTGTCCCTCCTCCTTCATCAAAATTCTAAGAAATTGTGTCATTATATACATAATTGTTTTTCTAATTGAAATTCAAAAGCAGTCAAAATGACTTCCTTGGGCAATCTAGTGTTAAGGGTGCACGACCCTACTTGGCAAAGACAGCGAGAGCGAGATGAGGGGGACGAGTCTGTCATTGACGAGAGGCCTCTACTACCCCAAATCAACCGAAGGGGAAGCGGCAGTGGCATGGTATAAAACAGTGTTTCCCAAACTTCCGACATCTTTGTACCCCCTTCTATAATTTTCGTAAAACAGAATATAGCGTGTAAAAAAAAAAAATATTGCATGTACTATAATAACAATCAAAATATATTTATTTTTTCCTTTTAATAAAAAAAAATAATAATAATAAAATATGAATAAAACGAATAAAAATTATATTATAAATAACATTCATTATAATCAATGAGAAGACGACACATTACCATAATTTGGTTCCCTGGTTGTCAATTTTAATCTGAGCGGTTCCACATCTAATAGACTGTTCCTTTTTTCTAACTTAAACTTTTTTTTACTTTTATCCCGGTGCAGCGCGTACCCCCACCAAACTCTTCCCGTCCCCCAGGGGGTACGCGTACCACACTTTGGGAAACACTGGTATAAAAGACGGCGCGGCGCGCACACCGCTTGATTGCTGAAATAATTAGAGCCGAGCAGAGCGCCTTCTGTCATATTAAAACCAAGTATCTATACCACCACGCCAGCAGCAGAACGCTTCGGCACATCATAGCGAGATGTTAGTTTTTCTTTTTATCCATTCGACATGCTATTCAATTATTCTTTTGTTTCTATCTCGGCTCCGATCTCAAAAATTGAAAATTATTTCGTACTTTTTTATCTGATTTTCTTAACGGACCAACGGCACAGCACACGCCTTATATGTCTGTTAGCCAAGGGAGGACGTCAACTAGTCTGCTGACCACCGACCACACCCTCTCGTGCTCGAACTCCGAACGAACGTAGCAGGCCGTAACTACTGCTTCGTTCCAAATAGTAGATAATATCAGTGAGGATTTCTGACCTGCAGCACACTGTCAATCGAACAGTTGCAGTATACTTCTAGAGACACTATAATCAGAGACTGGACACGAGTCAATGTCCGCCATGTATTGTCTTAATCCTATGAGAGAGAAAGATATATCTACTTTCTACTATTTCACTGTATCTCACTCTTACCCATGTTTACATAGATTTTTCACGTTCATATGTGTATGTATTGGGTTATTGCGTTTTTTGTTTATATGCGGGAAAAGACAATAAATGGCGGACCAATCAAAAGTGGCTGTCTCATGTCCAGTCTCTTATTATAGTGTCTCTAGTATACTTCTGGTCGAGAATCCTCACTAAGGGTGTCTGATTAGGGTGACTTCTTACGCAGAGTATGATAATGAAAATTCACATTATTTTGCTTGCATTCGACAACTTTACTCGAAGGTCATATCAAGCTCTTTTTTTTTTTTTAAATATAATGCACTCTTGCGAAAAATGTTGTTGATCTGTCGCAATAATATAAAATACTTTAACGAAATTATGCAAAGCGACAGTTGACAATACTACTCATACGCAACAATTGTATGCATCGATGTGGTCAATTCAGGTAACAGTAACAATAACCTTATGTGTATGCGAGCCGCTACATTCGCGTACAATTCGTGCAAGTGATCGCGCGACAATGAGAGAGGCCTGGTACATATCGAGGGCAATTCATTAAAATTTATTTATGAATGCTTGGTAAGGGCTCGGCATCCCGTTCAGCAATCTCTGTCGGCATCCTTATTGTCACTCTCGCCGCACAATCGGCTCGTGGCCAAAGCCGAAGCCGAAGCCGCCGCTTGCGACGAGATTTTTATCCGACGCAAGGTGTGTCATCGCGTGCCCCGCAATTTGCTTCAATTCTTTTTTCTAATTCACCTGTCTCGCTTCGACGTACGAGACAATTCGTTCACCATTAAACGTTTTTCTCATAAACAGGAGTGCCACTAGGCGAAAGATACAAAAGCTGCTTCAGAGCAAGCCGAGAATCGCGTGCCATAAAGCCATAACGTTTATGCCTCCGATTTTACGATGCGTTTGCCGCGAGTAAGAAGGCGTCGTTTCTGCAAAATGGTGGGCTGAAGATGAAAAGAGCCAGGTCGACCAAACAAAAGATTAACGGTCGCACTGAATATTAAGAGGTAATGAAAATGAGACATGCGCACAAGTTGTTGCGGGCGTGGATCGATCGTCGAAAGGAATCTTTTGTTCGGATAAAATGTTTTCAGACGGATTCTCCGCGGGATGTCGACGAATAACGCAAACCTACGCCAGACTTAACCTACAACCGAAATCGAAGTGACTATAAATGACTCATTTAACCGTCACTGTTGTTTCGAGTGCGTCGTAGAAATTGAATGGGTAATTGGTTTACTCCGCGTCTGAAATATATGCTCGCTCAACCAACAACGTATCTTAATTCCTAAATCTACGAACATATCGATTCACAGTGACGTAACGTGGCCATTTTCTTTGTCCCCTTGCGAGCCTCCTCGTCGAAATAAAAGCCAACGTCGCTCACGTAAAGCGGATCTATTAACTATCGTCGCCGTGAGCCGAGAATTGATAGAAAGAGAATGGGAGCCATGACGATGAATAATCTTGAAGTGCGCCCGTTTCGCGGGAACGTATTGAAAGTCGTTGCCGCATGACTCATTATTTTTCTCCTTGTCAGCTATTACGTATTCCGTTGTCTCGGTGGGACTCGTTCTATGCGGGTACTGCATGAGCTAGATCGGGAAGATCGAGCTTTCTTGTGCTGCCGATGCAAGAAAAAACGTGCATCATGAAGAGCTGTCCAGTTCTCCCGAGATTCCTATTTTTAATTCCTATTCGCGGCTGCGAACTTCACACTTCGTATGTACGCGACGCACATTCCACTGTCTGCTGTTTCGAAATTGGCATCCAAGGACGCGCTCGTGAATGTGCATTTCTATGAAACAAATCGAAGCAGTTCGCGCTTAATATGATTTACATTTTACGTTAGAGCGAGATAATTAGTACTGTTCTTCCAGATGAGATGGGCACTTTATTACGATTTTTCGCATCGATGTTTTCGGATTAGCCAATAACGTTTGATATACTCAATAATGAATGAAATAAAAGTTTTGGTTATAACAGGTCAGGTAGTAAATAGAATAGTGGAAGTATCGGAAAATGGCGAGTAGTCCTGTGACGCCATCTACGTAAACAATATAAAAGACGCAGCCCGTGGTCAGTAAGAGACGAATTCTGATAAAAGCTAGCAGTAGAGAATCACGTATACCGAATCAGCAAGCAAAAACCGTTGCACGTTAGAAATTGTAGTGCACCGTCCGTTTCCGCTATATTCATTTGTGAGAAATTGTAAGGGACTGTGTTTTGACATAAGTGAAATATTATAACCCTTTGCCCCACGATTTAAGTTCCGATGGCGTGTGCCAAAATCAACATCAAGGTCGGTCACAGGTCCAGCCATATTACGGTTTGACTAATTGTGAGCGGTCGATATTGTACCAATTGTACACGTCTTATGATATGACACATGATTTTCATGCTTGGCCCAATCGACGTACCACGGCTCTCCCACGATATTGTAGAATTTGTAGACGAAGGGGTTAATGTTGTTTTGAAGTCGGTGTCACTTTTCTTTAAAACTATTTCTTTTCTGTTAAACTCAAAAAGAATGACAACATCACACGGTGTTCCCAAGGGGTCACCCCCATTCAAGTACTGACGGTGCCCATTGCGTTGCTTAATACGTTCGCGGACGTGAATGCTATAGCATTCATTTTCATGATGATGCAGAATGACATGAATGCTATAGCGTTCAAATCTTAAAGTCAAATTATTTTGAATTTAATTTTATATAACCTTAAGTTTTTGTAATTATTATACAAGGTAATGACTAACTGATTCTTTAGGCATTCATTGTATATAACGATTAAAATATGATAATCTGATTACCCTTATAAAATGTGTTTAATCAAATTTCGGATATGACAACCAATTTAACAATAAAATGACTGTCAAGTTTTGGACCTCGCTGAAACTTTTACTGTCCGCGAACGTGTTAACTTCGGTGATCGGACGAGAAGCGATGTAGCAACAAAATTTGAACGTCGCCTTGTTAAATAGCATTTGTTCCATGAGGTTATAGGTGACGGTTAGTAACATGTATCATTAATGTTATATCTTAAAAGGCCGAAAAACGCAAAATCTTTTCATATTTGTACATTCTTTCCTAACATTCCAGAACATCAATATCTGAGCTTATTACGGCCATCCCACCCAACATATTAACTCTCGATTATCATGAATCTGCCAATGTCAAGATGACAACGCATGCCCACACATTTTGTTTCCCTCGCCGAATCACAGGCATATTACCCTTTATTCGACATACCTACTCCCGATCGCATGCCAGCCATTCAAATTTTCACAGAACTCACATTGATTAACGCACAGCAAAATCCATGTCAAATCAGACCCGACATTAATACTTGAAGGCGAGAAAAGTATTTATTCGCCAATCGGTAGTTCAGGATCGCCGTCGAAATAGTAGAATATCATGCACGTGTGCGCGCACAAGCTGCACGCGCGATATTAATAATCCGTCGTTTCTTATGCCTCGTTATCGCGCATCGTCACGTCTTTATAACGCGCCCGGTCCTCGTACGTCAGATGTAATCGCGCTATCTTTCGTATACGGGCTAGCAGCTAGTAAAGCCAGTTCGAGTAGGTATAAACTACCGCGATGTGCTGCGGGCCGCCACCCTCGACGTTCCGCCCCAGTGGCGAGATAACATCTTTCGCTCTCCCTGTCTCTCTTCACTTCTCTTTTCGCTCTTTCTCTATGTGTTCTTTGTTTCTGTTGCTGTATGTAACTCACTTACACTATCTCTCTCTTTCTCTCTCTCGCTCGCGCTCTCTCTCTCTCTCTCGCGCGCTCTCTCTCTCTTTCTCTCATTGTCCTTCCCGATTGCACGTTGTTTCTTCGCAGTCTTTCTCGGTCTTCTCCTCAACCCTTGCTTACCTTTCATTCCTTCGCTAGAAGGCTTCCCTACGATCAGCTACTTCAGTAGCTTTGCGATCCAAGCTTCATAAATTCTGTTGTCCGTCTATGAAACAGTGACGTAGTCCGTTCGATCGAAACATTAGCTTTAGGAGTACAAGTTACACAGATCGTTGTTTCACGATTTTTACAATTGCAACGTGATTGGACGATGGAGGTTTCATCAGTTTTCTCGGATATGAATCTTTTGTAAGGAGAACACTTAAACGTATATAAGATAAGGAGGACATAACCTATACACTTAACGCGTGACATCAGACAACCTAAATTATAACCATGTGTTGATTAAGAACCTCTATTTTACAAAAAGATAGTTTAATTTATGAAACCTGTTTATTTACCAGTGTAACATATGCTTTCCATCTATGTTTTTCAATAATATTAATTTTTTTTCCGTCCAATAGGCGCAGAGTGACTGAGAACAGTGTTCCGTCTATTGAATAATTAAAGATAATATTTAATTTCATTACTTCCTTTCATTACTTCCCGGTGCAGTTATTGATAGCAGTTAAAATGTATTTATATATATGCATAAATAAATCATTGGACTTTAGACAAATTATAACGATTTGTACATTATTTAATTTTATTTAATTCTTATTTATTTCAGTACACTAATGAAAACGGAATAAGCGGGAAGGAAATGCCACAGTGGAATGCTATGTTGTAATTATGCTTGACCGTCTTTTAGTTTGTAATCATTTTAACGTCCTATTTTTTAAATGAATCACAATCGAAAATCTCTTTTACTCTGCAATAAAGAATAATCCATACCATAATTATATGATTACGTTATTATGACACCAGTACTACCTTAAAAAGACGTGAAATAAAAGATCGAAAATGTTGGACGTTCTTTCTCGTAAAAATGATAACATTACGGGCACCGTCGCACGTAACGGCACGCAATTTCTTAAGGCCCAGGTTAATCGCCTACTTTTAGTTTCCATTCAACGTCATCATCAAAAGCATAGTCCAGCATTGCGCAGAAAAGAAGCTCGCCTCCAGATAGGAGAATAAACGTATTGGCCGGTATTCTTAAGGATAAAAATGTTATCGCGCCTAATTTCCACTAACAAAGGAAGTCCTTAGAGGCTTAATCACTATGTGGCGAACGGTAAAATAGAATGGAGAGAAGAAAAGAAGAAGCCACCTTCTCACTTTGCCGACGTAACGACCGTCGACGCGGCAGCGAAGGTCAAGGTTGTTAAATCTATTCACTGTGATTTTCTCTTGTGAAAGAAGGTCGAACATAGGCGAATGTCTGATTCTCGTATCCTTTTTGTCATTCCCATGGAACAGGCAGATGCGATGAAACGAAAGGGATGGGAGGGAGCGAAAGGAGGTATCGTTTCTAAGAAGTAGTGGTATGGTTTCATGAGTACGCGAATCTGCAATTATCGTAATACATCGACTGACAGCATCGTAACTTGAGAGCGTGACGTATTGACGCATGCACGCATACCCCGATGTGTAATGTCGGAGGTCTTGGACGTTACTCTGTGTTGTGATTAATTTAATCGAAGATCATCGGCACGCAGCGTCTGAAAGGAGGGTGTTAAAGGAAAATATCAGGTTGACAATGGTAAATCAAAGATACATTCAAATTAGGGCTGGGACTATTCGAATAATTTAATATTATATATATATTAAATTATATATATATATAACGTGACGTGTGTATTATATACTTATATATATATTAAATTTATATATTATATTATATATATATATATATAATTTAATGCGCTTCATTTTCTTCGCAATGATTATCCATTTGCGCATATTTGCGACGAATGATGTGGACGATGGAGAACAAAGTGGCAGTGACGTGTGTATATCGTCCACATCATTCGTCGCAAATGTGCGCAAATGGATAATCATTGCGAAGAAAATGAAGCACATTAAATTATACATATATATATATAATTTAATATATAAATTTTATATATATATATATATAATACACACGTCACGTTATATATATATATAATTTTATATATATATAATATTAAATTATTCGAATAGTCCCAGCCCTAATTTGAATGTATCTTTGATTTACCATTGTCAACCTGATATTTTCCTTTAACACCCTCGTTTCAGACGCTGCGTGCCGATGATCTTCGATTAAATATATATAATATTATATATAATACACACGTCACTACCACTTTGTTCTCCATCGTCCACATCATTCGTCGCAAATATGCGCAAATGGATAATCATTGCGAAGAAAATGAAAGACGATCTATAGGTCTGTGCGGTGAAAGACATCGATGAGAGATGGCTCGTGGCTCACGTGAAGATGTCGGCTGTCCACGTTCATGCATAAGCGCACACGAGTCCTAAGTACGCGGACTGCAGGGAATTCTTCAAGTTTTTTGGTGTCGCGAAAAATACCGCGCGCACTACTCGCCGGTCCTTCGCTTTGCCGTATCGGTGAATTATTATGACATTATCGAGAAACGCACGCACAGACATGCCATTTTCTTGCGCAAATCGCGGTCATGCATTTTTTATCGAAGACACACGTGATACTCATTCCTGACATGATTGTTTTGAAATGACCCAGAGGTTGTCTATCGAGTCACATACATATATGTACGTGCACCGTATCTGCTCGATCAGGGAAACGCACAGCTGTCGGCACGTATACACGATGGTCCAAAATTGTTCAGCAAAACATTACAAGCCTCTTCTGCTAATCGTATTTGTAAGAACGATGACAGATCGGCCGATATCTATTTTCTAAGTTGCACGTATTGAGTGCTACACATTAATGAATATATTCCAACATTCGGGGAAAATATCTTGCACTCGAGAATTAGCGATCGTTTGGACGACATGTTTGGATTAGTTTTATAAATGTCCATTCTCAATGTTTTCTCTGATTGGCAAGTATAAAGCGTTGTCAATCGAAAAAGAAGAAGTACAAAACCATTTTGGTGAGTTTTGTTCGTCGATGTAAATAGTACAATATGTTGATAAACTTTGGGGAGTTATTTTTGAAACGTCCTTGTACTTTCCAGATTACACATCGGTATTCGGTAGAAAATGATGACTGAATGATGATGGATTGGTTAATGGGCACATAACAGGACATAATATATTATTCAAGATTTGTAGTGCCAGTGATATATTTATGTAAAGTTATAGAAGCACATCAGCGCATACGGCAAATCTATGTCAAAGGCACATAATGCTTTTCAAAAAAAAAAAAAAAAAAAAAAACCATTACGATTGCACTTGCAAAAAAGTTAAGTTCACAAAAACATAAATATTGTCGAAAGACGTGAGTTTTTCCATTAGAATTATTAATTCTTTTCCATCATCGACTAATCGTAAGTAAGAAGGAAGGAGCGCTCGCCCTATAAACCGATATCAAGCGTTGGAGAGAAAATCTCGGGCTAGTACAAAATTATATCGTAACTGTATAATGTGTGAAAACAAAGCGGGATGAAAGGGAGAAAAAAATCACATCGAGAATTTGAGCGAACGGACGAGGAGGAGGCAGGCGAGCGAACAAAGGAAACGACGAGCGAACCGTAGCCAGAACGAAAAAGAGAGGCACGATCGCGGCGATAGGTGAGGTCACAGCGGTATCCTTAACAAGGATTCAAATGTCACTCGCGGGCGCGATTTGACCCTGAAAAGAGAAGCTTGGCACGTCCTGGCAACCTACAGCAGCGCTTCGATCCGCTCGGTTCCACGTTCTCAACTTGTCTTCCCGATAGAGCGCACCTGCAGATCTCTCGTTCCTCTCGGTGGACGTCGTTTATGGGCACGCGAGGTCATGAGATGCGTTATCGCGATCTGACAATGGGCACTGACTAAAGCTGAGCTCCGCTGTAAATCTTTCAGCGCTCCCCGCGGCAAGGGAAACGATCGTTTGCTGCTCGCGCGCAGACATTTTTCTCGTCACGTCGATAGACGGATATTCTCTTTTAAGGTATTACTAGCGCTGAATCACTTTTCTTAAACTTTTTTTTAAACCGGACTTAAATTGAAGATTTTTAAAAAATAATAATTTTTTTGTCATAAATGAACTTGATCCACCGTCTAGAACTCGAGTTATTAACGATTAAAGTTTAGCGTTTTCTCCGTCTAAAGCAATGGTAATGATCACAATAAAACGGTTTTTTTATAATAACTCAAAAACAGCTCTTAAACTGTTTTTGAAAAAATTCCAGGTTATAGATTAACATTCGAGGAACATTTTAAAAGAAAAAAAAAGACTTTTCACCGTCTAGTCCAGGAGAAAAAGAATGGTGAATATAAAATTGTAAATTGAGTGCTTGTGTTCAGCCTGAACTGCGGTACAAACGCTAGTATGCATTATTGCCAAGTATACCAGTATGCACATATGTATACGGAATGTCTGCATGGATTGAATCAGGGCCGTAAGAAATTTCTGACGCAATTGAAAACAAATAATGAAGCCCCTTCTTGATACGGCACCCAGCGCCAGTAATACCTTAAAGTCAACTGCTCGCGGTGAGTTCGAATTGGGCAGGCTGTACTGGTATAGTTGTCATCCTTTCTTCTATCCCACTGTTGGTCATTTCAATGCTGATACGAAAGTGATGTAAGATAGCTGTAATTTCTATCCAAAGAGATAGAGATTGCTACTTTTAAAACTTTTCACCTGCTAATTGCATTGTCTCTACTAAACTAATTCTTTTTTACTAATCCAACCTCCAAATTGGATCTCTAAATCGGAAAAATCAGTGAAACATCCGGAATTCTCTTGCTCAAAGAAGACTGACGAACACCACAAGTCACATCCATTTAATCTCCACCAATCCCTATGATCAACACCTACAAAGCGCCCTCAGTTCGTTCGCCATTAACTCGACAGCCGAGCGCATGCGAGAGTGCAAAAGGAGCGATTCTCCCAGGCTTCGTTTTTGAAGTCCAAGTCTCTAAGCAAGCGGAATTTACGCTCGACAGAGGCGATACGCGAGACAGCGCGGTCGGAAATCTTCCTTCCCTTTTCGGGGTAGCCAGTCTCGTTCGTTCTCGCTCTTTCTATTATACCCTGTTTCATCTCGTTGAATCTCCATCTCCTCTCCCGTCTCTTCTCCTGCCCGCTTCCTCTCTCTCTCGGTTACCAATTCCGGTTCCCACGTTTACATTTCGTGCATGCGCAATGCATATACCGTGTGGCCAGTGTAAAACGGTGGTAGCTCGTTAACTGCATAACGGTAGGTCGGCTTGCACTAAGCAGTGGCAGCGGCACGATACAAGCACCTCACCATCAGCGGTAAAGGGCTCTCTCAGTTGCTCGGGCTGCCCGAAGGGTCTCTTTCTCTCTTTTTCTCTTTCTTTCTCTCTCTCTCTCTCTCTCTCTCTCTCTCTACCCCCCGTTTTAGTTCCGCCGTCTGTCCCTCTCCTTCATCCTCCCGCAGCACCCCTTCCTTATGGCCAAACGTATATCCGCTTACAGGGGCCATTTACAAGGTCTTAAGAAACTGACTGCATATAACGAACCCGCATCCGCAAGCCCTTAGGCGCATGGAGGAGGCCAACGTTAACGTGTCTATTTGAGATATCAGCGACTGGACCCGACGCCGACGGATCGACAAGTCGGGTCGCTATGGGAATCCATGTATGTGCGGCCGTTTCTTTTACAATGTTTTTTTCATACTTGCGGTATCGTTTGTTATTATCATCTGGAGCTATATATGTGGACTTCACAGTAATGGACTGCATCTTCCATATGTCGGAGATGCTAGGAATGTGACAGGTCAATCGAGTGACAATGTAGTGTACTTTGGAGAACAATTTATGTCGTTTTCTGTTCCTGAGTTTGGGTAAATGTATCTAAAATGTATCGTATTTAAAATAGTCTAAATCGGTCAATTCGCTGAAAAAATTACGCGTGAACATGTAGAAATTAGTCTGGAAATTTTGTGAAACAGTTGTGTCAAAAATAGGTTAAATGGTATCAATGGGAGAGTAGGCCCCTTCATGCATATGAACCAAGAACGATCAAGATCACAGACACGAAAAAAAGATCAAAATAAAAATTAAATATGCACGTCGAAT
Source organism: Priocnemis perturbator (assembly GCA_963942575.1). Lineage (NCBI taxonomy): Eukaryota > Metazoa > Arthropoda > Insecta > Hymenoptera > Pompilidae > Priocnemis > Priocnemis perturbator. Next base: position 10,104,533 of record OZ012648.1, read on the forward strand.
AGAGAACCTCCTCCTTTTTTTGAAGTCGGTTGAAGATGGTGGTAGTTCCCGACCATCCATGAACCCGACACTCTCTTACCTCTGAGCAATTTTTTGCGTCAAAATACCTTCTTACGCCTTCTCTACTAATGAATTTTCCATTGGACCTTTGTCTGGCCTTGCCTAGGATCCACGAGACTGATAATAGCGAAGAAATGGGCAAAGGACTTTGTTGAACTTCTTCACACACATCGCTCACATTGCAATGTAAAAGCAAATGATATCTCTTTTTATTAAGATTCTGATTACGATTTGAACCAACGGCTTTAACAATAAACATACTTATCCTTCGAATCATCTGCAGACCGTACCTACTCTACACGATCAAACATTTTCCGTAACAGTCGCCGTGCTGGAAATCAGCAGCCTCGCGCCACATATTCCATTGATGGTCGCGACTCACTCGATCTGAAGTGCTCCCATTGTCTTGACTTATTGATAGATAAAGCGTATAGTCGAGAGGATTTTGTGTCAAACGACTGGCGAGCTTACAGTTGCACACCAGGTATTAGCGTAATAGCACATATGCCGTATGGCGTGTGCATGCAAGCAGTTTTTGTCTGGAAAGGTATAGAGATTAACGCGCGTGGTATTTAGTCAGAGACTTTTGATAAAGTTACTTTACAATGAGTGACGATCAAGAATTTGTGCAAAAAAAACATTGAAACACCTGGGTTTTCGAGACATTTACACGCTCATTGCGTTCCCTCCACAAGAAAACGAAGAGTTCTTCATTATAATGTTACTCATCTCTTAGTAAAATCTGTTGATGCGCAATTATTTTATAATTAAATAAAATTCTGTGTCAAAATATTATTCCCATTAATACATTTCTACATCAAGCGAAAACAACCTTTCTGGTTGTAAGAACTAAATAGAAGTAACCAATTTTCGTTGGTTGGAGCAACCAAAGTTTTTTGTTGTGCGTACCAAATTTTGGTTATCTGAACCAAACTGATTTTTCGTTGCGGCTTTCGCAAAGCGACTATTGCCAACGTAAACGCAGAACATGTTAACCTGTCCAAAGCGATCTTCTTGTCTATCGGCAGATTTGAAATTAATCAGATCGCACCCGCGGCGAATCGAAGCACGTCCTTAAATGGACGCTAAGTAGGTATAAAGTAACGAAGCAACACGCTCAGTATTGATCCTAATAATAACGATTGCCGGCCAGTACGATAATTAGCCCCCGCTAGCCATTTCGCTGTGTATTCGCGGAGGAATCATGCGAGATAATCCTGGCACATACGTTTCCCCTACGGCGATACTACGTCATCATCCCTGATACTTAATGCAGGCCATTCTACAATCCGCTTCAAAAGTAACAAACCACTTTCGCACAACTTGCGTCGTATTGCGCGACGCAATTTGTGTGAAACAAGTTGGTATGAGAGTTGTTAAGTATAATAACTTTAAATATAAAAACACAACTGACTAATTGCGAAAATTTGAAAAAAGTGTCCCAAAATAGGCGCACAAAACGTGTCTTGCCCAATTCAACTATTATTTAAACATCTTTGTAAATTGATATTGCAAAACGATTCATACCAATTTATGCAGAAATGTCTGCTGAATTATTTGCGACTATTCGAATCTGTCTATCTTTTATAGTTTCCACAGAATTGTTATTCAAAGTTGAAAAAAGGTGTTTATTTTCAAAAATCGTTCTTTGAAAAACTGAAATTGATGGAAAGGAACGGGTTTCAGATTCGGTTTTAGAGCATCGAAATCTATAAGAATCACCTAACACATATTATGATGTATAAAGAAAGTCAAAAATTGTTGGACAGTGTAATTGAGGATATTGAGAACCAGATGAAACTAAAGGAAAATATGGAGTAGTGTTGACGGGAGAAGCTAGAAAACGCGGAAGAAAAAAAGATAGTGAAGGGAAGAAAGAACGAGTGACTGGCCAGCACACGAGCAGTTCTCTCTAATTCTCTGTAACTGATGGCGATTGGCAAATTTTTGGTTTCCTCGCCGCGGAAGATCGGAGTGACAGGTGATTACCGTTGGTAGGCAGGCTGTGAAGCAGGTACGTACACACATTGACGCGCGCGCACACAGACACGCGCGCGTCATGCAATACGGCGATCTAACGATTGGCGATTATTAGGATAGACGGGGAAAAGGCGATAGAGGCATAGAAAAGGAGTTAGACGATAATGGCGACCGATTGCGTAAAGCATCCTTTTACTCCTCGCTCTCTTCTCTCTAGATTGAGAATCACGATTGAGTCGTCTCCAGTTGATTATGAATAAAGAATGATTGACGAAAAAGTCCCGAAATTAAAGAAATTGTACAACGATATACTTGTGAACAATAAAAGACACATTTATGTACGGTAACAGACGACGCAGCAATAATAGGCGCCAAGCACAATATTTGTCATTCTGGTTCTGGTCTGGTGTCGACAGATCATCTTCGGATGATAATTGAAGTCACTCGTCATTTTGGTCTCACACAAGTCAAATGAATGTCTGAAAAGTTTGATAGTAGCGGAAGCGAGGATGTGTAGACATCGTCGGTACATCGCCATGTGTTTTAATAACATGTTTACAACGTGTGTATACGTTGTCCGTTTGCTAATACAATTATATAAAGAGAAAAGTGAAAAAAAAGCGTACTGCATAATGACTGTATGTTCTCATCATCTTACGACTTACGAGTTACGCAAACAGAACGAAAAGCCTTGTTTTGTCAGAACAATCGACTTAAAGTATCCTTATCCTTCTATAACTTATAATGGATAGATATGGCTTGGGTTAGGTAAACAAAATTCTAATCAAATATTGGAAGTCGATATCTGTCTAGTCGTAATTTTAAGCTTTCTATCTCTTTTTCGATCCACGCTTATATTTATTTTTATATATTCCATGTTTGTCCATGTTCTGCACTTATTCTATGTTCCATGTATTATATTACGTTACCATTTCTCATGTATTCTATTCTTAGCATAAAATGGGCGTGTACCCATAAAATAAATGTTATTATTATTATTATTATTAAAATAATTATTATTAAAATAATAATAACTGTCAAATTCGAAGGCGTACTTACACGCATAAAGGTCAAATCGAGAAGATCGAAATTTTTCTACAAAAAATTATAGATGTAACAGGAATAAACAAGAGTCTTAATATCAAGCCAAATTGATAGAAACCGTTGGCCACTCGGTCGGCGACCGCTAAAAGTCCCATTGTGAACAATTTAATCTAATCCTTTTGCTTCATTAGCATTCGGCACTGCAAATATTTCCATCGATTATGTTTGGTGTCGACAGTGCGGAATGACAGAATGGTCACGCATAAGGGTCAAATCGAGAACATCGAAATTTTTCTACAAAAAATTATAGATGTAACAGGAATAAACAAGAGTCTCAATATCAAGCCAAATTGATAGAAACTGTTGGCCACTCGGTCGGCGACCGCTAAAAGTCCCATTGTGAACAATTTAATCTAATCCTTCTGCTTCATTAGCATTCGACACTGCAAATACTTCCATCGATTATGTTTGGTGTCGACAGTGCGGAATGATAGAATGGTCTAGCCGTGCACGAGCTGTATCCACTGAATTACGGACATTGCCGCGCGATGGCAGGAGAGGCTATTTGTTCAGCGGGTAGGAATTGGTTCACCTGTAAGCGTGGGAACCTTTCGAACGGCCTTGCGGAGCCTCCTGTGTCGGTCGGAGGGAAAGAGAGAGGACTACGGAGAGGTGGTCCCGTAAAAACGCTAATGATATCTGATTGCTCCCTATTCATGATGATACCTGGGTTCCGAGTGCACGCTCATCGTGTAGAGGTAAGCTGGCTCTGCTTCTCAGCACTCGCTTCTCGCTTCTGCTTATCTTGCCCTTATCATCGCTCCACCTTGCAACAGGTATCTCACGGCTCGTCAAACGCTTACTCGCGGCGAATGTCGAAATGCTGTGCGTCTTGATGACCGACAATGACAAATCAGTCATTATGCCGTCATTAAATGTCGCTGTGGCTTTCGTTGGTGTTACGCAAGACAATGTAATGCCAAAATGAGTAAGGTGTCTGACCGATCGACATTGGCTTCAATTGTGTTAAGCAGTATTGTTCCGATACTAATGATAGCGGGACAGGGAAGCATTTTTTTTATGCAGGAAAGTACAGATGGTAGTTATGGCTGCGTGACATGTATAATAATATAGATAAGATATGTTAGCGGTATTAATTAAGGGAACAAAGAACATCTGGATCTATGTAATTGTTATTATATTGCGTATACGTCACTGTTACAAGCATTGGCGTATTTGATAACATTGGAACAAGCTTAGTAGGTATTATTTACTTATTATCGTAATAATCAGTATTTGTTTGGCTAATATCAGGTTTGGTCCCACGTTCATTGCATCTAACGTCAATTCATACTGCATTGGTTCAGCAAAGTTAAAAGAAAATACTTCAAACGCCGTGTACGTACTAACATAATTCAAAGTAGTCAAATTACACAGTTAATTTATTACTTTAATTAAAATAGCGTACAAATATACTATGTCAGTATTGTTCTTGTGAAACACGGCCACACTATGCAAGCAAACTTCGATGTTAAACACAGCACGTAAAAAATTGAACATAATTTTTTGTTCAGCGTACCGATAAACGCGTAAGTTGAATTTTGTGATTCAAATACCAAACGTATTTATGGTTTATTGCAGAGACCGATGTGAAAACGGGTTCGACTACAAAATTACATCGTGAATCACATTAAACTGCCAAACTGCGTTGCATTCAAGGTTTCCAATATTTGCCCATTTCTGAAATCGTAAAACGAACATCGGCAACACTATCACAGGGTGAAATAATAGTTGCAAAATTTCACATATACGAATGTTACGTGCCAGGACGTCACTCTGTAAGATGAGACGAACTTATAAGAAGTTGCAGGGAATACTTCTCCAACAAGACCCGCCGTAAGAGATTAAGCAGACTCTTTCCCAGAACGTGCAACCTACTTGCCGTAGACGATAAATTAAGCAGTAAAGTATTTTACGAGTGAGGAGAGAACGAAAGGGAACTGTCCGTTAGACTCGCGAGTACTAGTGACCCCCATAAAATAGAGAAACACGAGAACCGGACATGTGGAAAGGATCCGCACCCGCGGAAAGTGCGAAAGGTGGAGATGTTTGGGAGAGGAAATCCAAAACTGCCATGTCCACATTCGTGGACACCAAAGTAACCGAACCTACCCGAACGCCCCCAAAGAGTTCACGACAGCATCACGACTGACAATGAGAGAGAATCGGGACCCAGACAGCCTGCAGTCCCTTTTGTCCCACCATGTACCTATAGTAGGGAGGATGGTACAGTTTCGCACTGAGGACGGCCTCCGTCGTAGCACCAATCGTCATGCAACCAACCAAGGAGACAACCTGGGAAGGTAATTATGAAGGAAAAGGGCGCCCTGTCCGATGTTGCTGAAACTTGGCAATTTTATGCATTTTGGCCTAAAAATGACAACCGCGAAGGTTTTAAGTCTCGCTCTCAATCAGGAGAAAAGTTATGACGTTTTAAAGTGCGACTGTTTTGTGGTTAGGAAATCTGTTATACCGACGGTAAAACCGATTCGAGGTGTGTCAACTCAGAAATGAGGTTTACTGTATTAGTTTCGTGCCGATAGCGCGTCGCCGATGTACTTTCCATAGAGAAGTACCTTTCGTTCCTTCGAGACGTACGAACCCAGAAATGAGGTTGATACGCCTGGAAGGAACAAGGCTCTAGGAAAAGTACATCGGTGATGTACCTCTAAACCGGTTTTACTTACCGTCGATATGACAGATTTTCTAGGAACAAAACTGTCACACTTTAAAACGTCATAACTTTTTCTCTGATTGGGAGCGACACTTGAAACTTTCACTATCGTATTTTTCGCATCAAAATACTTAATATTGCCAAGCTTCAGCAAGATACGAGAGGGAGCGCCTCTTCTTCATAATTACCCAGCATCATTTCGGAAACATACATAGCAAGATCGAGCACCATCTCTTTCGAGCATATTAAAAGTAGAGTCTTTTCCAAAACTCACTGTAAGATCGGACGGAAGTTCCCTTTCAAGCACGTCTTTGCGTTGGGTAACCACTGTCTAAGGAACATCCTTTCCACACAGCAAGGCCGCATCTGGACATTACAGATCCACTACCTATATTAAAATCAAAGTCAGCGTGAGCCTCAAGCACTCGCTACACACCCTGGCTCGTAAAAAAGTTAGTCAACAAATTGTGCAACTTAGTTTATATAAAGATGTAACGTCTAGTAGTTTATATTTTTATCATACGCTCAATATTAAGCGAGATTTAATGCGCGTGCGCGAAAAAGCGTCCACGAGAGAACAATACTGGTCCTAACAGTGTTATCGGACTTGGCCCACTGGTACCATAGGTCCAGTGAGAGTGGGGGAAACGGGACACGGCACGCATACTCGCCCGTCTCCCCCCACTCTCACTGGACCACTGGTATCAGTGGGCCAAGTCCGGTAACACTGAGTCCTAACAAGAGGGCAGCTAGATCTCCGGCAGCCGTAAGGATTAACCAATTAAGAGTGTTTGACGACTATATCCGTCATGGAGATGTGGTAGAATTTTGAGTCATGACGACTATATCCGTCATGCGTAAAATTTGGTTACAATTTGATATTTAAATTGTAATTCTGGCGAAAACTAAATTATATTCGTAAATTTTAATAAGTTTAAAATGTTTAGAGGTCAAGACGAAATGACACGACAGCAACAGTTTAAATTTGTAATTTCTATAAATATTTGATTTTTTTTTCTAAGTTTTTCGTTCATTATGTGTAAATATATGTTCATGTTGAGCGACTGTGTAAATATTACTAATAAAAAATTGTTAATTTTCTAAAATAAAGTCGTTTTTTTGACCCAATATTTCAACATCTGTTCTACTCTACGCGGGTGGGCCCGAAGGCCGGCGGACACCTCGACTCATTGGTCTATATTCCGCAACGCACCCTTCAACGATCGAGATCACGCTCGATCAACGGGCAGTTAAAAACTGCTACCAGTCTATCGGGTTGTTAGCCCCAGCATCTTACTGGTGGAAGCGAGGCCTTCCTAAACCTGTCCCATAGTTCTGCCAACCATGGTAAGGCGAGCTGATTAAGTGCAGCTCCCACACCGGGTTTTCACACCCTAGCCAGCTATGGCTTCACCAACTGCCAAGACGATTTCACCCCGGAACCTTAGATATTACGAGCAGTTATACCCGGGGGCCGTCCCAATTGTTGAGGACCGGTGGCAGCTAAGGGCAATGGTGGTGGGACGGATTCCCACACACCACCCTACCACTGCCACCGGTAGGCCCTCAACCTCGTCTACCGATTATCCTCCGGTGGAGTGGACCCACAGCCTAGCAGCCGATTAACCCCTTGCCTTACGATTTAATTTTTAACTGTGCGTGCCAAAAGCGACCCCAAGGTCGGTCACGCGTAGGGACATAAACAACTTGACTGAGCGTACGAAATTGTACAAATCGCAAACGTCTTATGATTTGTATATACACGTGCATGGTATAATTAAATTTTTCGTACGATACGTACAATGTCACTACCACTGTCACTGCTACTATCTAAACAGGTCGTGAAATCATTGGTGGCGATGTTATCACTGTCCTCAATGCGAATTTTTCTTTTCGAACACATTTTGATGGGTGCTTTTATAATATCTCTTAAGATATTTGTCGAATGCGGTAAGTGACTGATTGTCGTGCCTCTACAATATTTTTACATTTGCTTACATTTGGCACGGTCGCCCCACCACGTCTCTGAGACGTCTTGTTTATGTTTGGGCCGGTAGACTTACTACGTCTTTGAGACGTCCTGTTTATGTTTGGCCCCGTAGAACTATCACGTCTCTCATACGTCATTGTAAGCTAAGGGGTTAAGGGTCCAGTACAAGCGTATGTAGGGTCCGTGGGTACGCCAAGCCCCAAAGGTCCCCACCACCAAGGGCGGGACCCCCCTGCGGGGCCCAATATTTCAACAGCGCCACTTACTCTGTGTTTGACGACTATACCTGTCATCGCTTGATTATCGCGACACACACTGGCGGGCGCTTTGCAAAAAGATCGCCACACTTAACTGGTTAACGTAAACAAGTGCACAGACAAGTAACTCGTCCGTTTTAAGTGGCTTGTCCCCTTAAATATTTCAGGGAATTTAACAGTAGTCACAAGATTTTTGCTCAATCATTTTATTTGCAACGAGCTACAAACGCACGCAGCCCTTAAGACATAATTTGACTCTTTATTTTCTCAAGCCAATTCGAGCTGGTGTGACACTGGTCTCTCACGGCTCACTGCAAAAGTGATTTGTCGGCACTACTTAAGTATCGATTTTCAAATACGCTGCATGGACAGCGCGTCCTGCAATGTTATTACGTATTGCCCAGTAACTTCCAGTAAAATCCGCGAATTTGAAACTCGAATCGTTATATGATAGATAATCGATAATGTCTCTGTCGGTACTGATGGACCATGCGCATGTCACTTTGACGACGTCTATCTCTGATGAAAATGTTTCGTGGATCCGTGGACTCTGTATAGTCGTTTACCTAGTTGGCTATGGCGTCGCACGTGCCCGAACGCACCTCTTTGTAACTCGCTCATTAAAACGTTTACTTTAATTAACTAACGTGCCCAGTTTCTTACCAAAACCTGACATCATAACGTCTGTAACCAAAACGCGTTCACGCACACGTACCGTACCTAGCAACCATGTACATACCTAGCGCGACCTGGGGTGAGTGCCCGTGATCTCACTGCTGTAATTATAACTGCGCTCATGCTTTGCACAATATACGCACGTTTTTTTTTCACGTAAATGTAGCATGACTTCTCTCTCTGTCACACACACCTGATACCATCCGCCCAGTGGCCTTAGGCCTTACCCACCGCTAGTCCGGAGTTGACCCCGTGACCGGTTCCACAGTCGGTCGCTTCGCCACCTCTTTTTACTTAAACTTCCTGCCGTGGGGGTGACAGTCGAGCCGGTGGCATCCGTCTTCACTCATTGAGCGGAGAAAACGGTTACAACGATACTCAAAATTGGAAGCAAGAAATAAATAAAATAATTATTCTTAGTTTATCCTTTTCTTCGAAATACTTTGCTCGTGGTCGTCGATTTGTTCTAAAACGATAGCATTACATGTAGCTCTTCTCTTCCTGAATGTGAGTAGAGAACGCTGCCAAAGCTTGGCCAAGTAACCAAAGAGTAAAAATGCTGACTTTGATAATTTGTAAAAAAACAACAAAGACATGCATTATCCGACGTGTCTATTACCTAAAAGGCATCTCCGATCTCCAAGCATTTGAAGGACGTCACTCACTCCGTAGCACGTCTCGACGTGAAATGAACGATCGCATGCAAAGATCGCTTGGGAAGCAATAAAAACGACCGAGGAGAGGATCGAAGGGAGCTCGTCTGCCGATTGGTCGGATTCGATGTTTTTCAGCATGCCGCCGCTAAAACGCCGGCGAGCACAACTGCACAAGGCGGCGTCGGACTCGCGGATTGGTCGACGGACGACGATGTTGCGCGAGTTTTCCGATTAGAAATGAAACGGTGGCTCTTACGGTGCATGCCTCTCTCCTCTTAGGAGGAGCCTGAAGAAGTAGGTCATCCTATCTATGCCTCGACGGAGTAGCTTCTCCGTTGCTTGGCGTGGGGGAAGCGACGCACCAGCAGACCATCGCAGAACTCTTCCTAGGTGAGCAGCGGAGCACTCCATTGTGACACCCGCACACTCGCTGCCATCTCCGCGTCATTTTTATTCGCGTGAAAATAAATGCAGCACTGTTAGCCGCGCGAGTGTGCGATTGGACTGCATACGTGTGCGCGCGGAATACACGTATGAACCGATAGACGTTTGGTTTATGCACGTGGGGGCCATAAATATGAGCGTCCGTATTATGTCGATGGGGGAAGGAAAGATGGGAAGAGGGAAAGGCCGGCAAGAAGGAGGCAGAGATTGCTGGCAGACGCGGAGGGGTCACGCGCCACCACCTGCCAAGTACGTCCCGGGTCGAAGGATATTCTCCACGTGCCACGTTTCACCGATTGGATCCCCGCCTGCTATCGCGGCCGAGACAGCTGCGCCGACGTGCACTCCATAATCGCTTGGGGACGATAGGTTAATGCATAGAAGTCGCTAGTCGCTGTTGCTCGTTAACGCTCGCGCGCAGGTGGATCGCGGAACGTCTGGTCTGATGCGCTAATACGGAATGGGTTTACTAGACATTTTTAGGAAGTATCGAGCAATTGTCTACGTCAGGGGTCGGCAACCTTTAGAGTCGGAAGAGTCCAAAATTACAATTTAGAAATTTTTTAAGTTTTTAAAGAGCCACAACATTTTTTCTTGCCGACAATAAATAGTACTGGCATAAATAAAGTTTTTTTATAAAAAGAAACTAATCTATTCATATATAAGTAGTGTTTTTCACAACAAATTAGATAATATATATATGGCATTATTAGATAATTACTTATTATTTAAGTAAAAAATTTTTGTTTGATAGTAACTAAATAATATTTGCGTATGGAACTAAAGAGCCGCAGTTTCACATCCAAAGAGCCGCAGGTTGCCGACCCCTGGTCTACGTCATACGAGTATGTCACCCGATATGAAATAAAAGAATTTAGGTACCTCATGTCGATATGCGAAGAAAATTTGTTAAGTAAAGACTAATTGGGAATTAATCAAATTTACTGCCGCGATTGAATAAGGCTGAGAAAGTCACGAGTGCTTTGTAACAGACGGAGAATAATTGTTGATGGCTGAGAACAGAGGATTGAGGAGCGCAACAATTATCGGCATTGTACGGCATGGTGACGGTTACAAACTTTTTACTTTGTATCTAATAGCAGTTAATCACATTTGCATGCGGTCCTGGGAGAAATCGATGTTGCAATCTTTTTCAGCATTATTTTAACCAACTTCGGCGGCCAATGTAGTATCGCCGATAAACAATTCTCGCTCAAATTCGCAGCTACTTTTCACTGTATCGTGTAATAAATCAAAAGAGTAATATTGATGTTCGAAAGAAAAGTGTATTAGTCACTGACAATTACCAGTTTCCTTTATCATAATTCCCAGAGGTAAATTATATAAAACATTATGTAATGTTAGCCGTAAGCGTATAATTTGTTAAGGTCCTTACATTTCGCAGGGGTCTTATGTGCACTTCTTATTATAGACATAAGAAATAATTTCTAACAGTTGATACAAAATTAGAATGAACTACACCGAAACGGCAACGAATAGTCGGAAAAAATCTTTCTTTTCCTCTGGTTTAATGTCGCACGGAGTGCAGTGTGGTCCCTATAGCAACAGACGATGAATAACATTAAGAAAATTTGCACGCAACTAATTTATCCGTGTTTATTAGAATTCGACAACCACAGCATTAGCCGCGATAGGATAGCGTCGTAAATAATATCAGTGCCTATAACCATCTTAGAGGACTTCATCATCGTTACACGCTTTTAACTACAAGCAAATCGTCGGTCGCCACGTAGCTGTAATAATCCTTCGTGCAAATTACCTCGACGTCTAATATAACATACACTGCAACGGTCGTCAAGGTCTTCGTCATCTTCGTCTTCCTACATCGACAACGAATGTAGAGTTTAGCGGCTGCGAATAATCTGACTGGACGCTCATATTAGCACCGTATGAGGTTAGATACCCTAAGCGGCTCGAGATACGTGGTAATGTAGAAGCTACGAAAATGTGCACTTTGATCGCGTGCTCGCTCGCCATCCATATCTCGTACCCGATGTCTGAATATCTTTCCTCGAAAAGGACACAGGACTTGTATTATTAATCGATGATCTCGCGACCCCGCACGGTAACCGTAATCTAGCCGGCACACCTTTACTTCCCTTTGCGCGATCACTTATCGTCCCAGGCGGACACGAACTCGTTTGCTCGTGCGACATTGATTCGGGAAAAGAAAACAATCTGTTGGACCATGTTTATTAGCGAATCTATATCGGATTTCTGCACAGATCATGGATGCACCTTCTTCGGATGAGGATGCATTTACAGTTTTCCGATTAACACGTTGTCCGCCAAAAATGTTCCGAAAAAAATGTTGCATTTTGAAATTAATGTTAATTGTGTCAAGTAAAGCGTTAAGAATCCATTTTTCAGAGTCCCATGTGACAAGTTTTTTCGTCACCCGAATATGGGTGACGTGGGAGTCAACGTGTTAAAGAAAAATGGATTAATTCCTTTATTTTAATTCTCTATTTATGTATGTGTTATCCAAAATCATGACACAGGTTTTGGAGGCAGAAACTTTTCATTATATAAGTGTGAAGTGATATCTGTCCCGTATAAGCTTGAGCACGCGTGTTCCCATGTACGCAGCGTATCTAAGCTGCAGTATCAACCAACTAAACAGGTGAACAATAGGTGCAGTTTTTGGAGTAACGAAACGTGCGGAAAATTCAAATAGTTAATGACATACTCGTGAGAGCTTTGCCACATGTTTACGCGTATATAGGCGTTTATCTTTCTATATTGGCTATAAATTTGAATATGTTCGTCAAAAGAGAAGGAAACATATGAATTAATTGGCGAAATAGATCCGACGCAATCGAGAAGCCTCATACGCTCAAAACTTGGAGAATTTCAATGTGGTTACCGCAGCACCATAACTTAGATTCTTGGATGAATGTCCACCTTCGACTCCTCTTTAACCTCGACGAGATGACTACCGTCGTCAGCATCCTTTTCGTAATTACGGACCGCGAAGAGTGTATACTTCTCGACTTCTTGCGCAAAGTGAAAAATGACCGAGAGTTGCGGTCGCTCCTCTCCTCGTCGACGTAGGCGATGATAATGATGATGATGATGCTTGTCGACTCTATTCTAGGATTCGCTCCTGCCATGAGAAATATCTCTACGTACGCCTATTCCGAAACTTTTCGAGCACTTCCAGCGGTGGGGACAAAACAATTGTGGGAAAGTGGTGAATTTAAGAGCACAGTGAAGTTGTCCAAATTTCTACACAAGACGCTGCTTCTGTACATCTTACGGAATCAGAAAACCATCAGTATTTGTACGAAAAGGTGATAGGAAGGTTGTGATAAACAATTGTGAAAGTACTAATCGGTGTTTCGGTTGAGGGTTTTTGGTCAATGCTGCAAAAAAATGCTACTAAAAAATCATCTATTGTCAATGACGCGATACAGAGTTAGTCGTAGTTATGGGCACATTCATTTTACCATTCTAATTTGAAATGAAAACCAAGACGAAAAGAAAGTATGGAATGATAATTAACAATGTCAATTTTGATAGCATCGAATCAATTTCAATTTTGTAAGTAAACTCGATACCATCTTTAGAAATTAAGCATCGTCAACAATAACCTTAGAGTCCTTAGACCAAACGTTACGAATTACATAGGATAAAACTAAAAATAGCCAGTAATATACATTGTTAATTAACATTTTAGACTCCTGAAGAGGGGACAAATTGTCCCGAAAAATGTAAAGAATAGAATAAATTGATTAGTTCAAACGACCATGAAGAGAGCTTATAAAATCAAAACAGACAAACGAAGATCGACCTCATAAACATTAGAAAAATATGACAGATTCTTAGTGTATGCAAAATTAAGTGCAACTGACATTAAGGACGTACACAATAATATCTTGTTTTGTTATCGAGGACGGCTTGTGTGGATATCAAACACACGCCACTTAAACCGCGAGGCATGCCTTGATTCGGGTAACTCCCTGTAGATATCAAAAATATCCCGATATAAGCACCTTTTATACACCCAAATAACATCAAGAGCAAATCTCTTGCAGGGATAATAACAACATCCAGTAACTGATTGTAAGACAAACAACAACATCCACTATATAATCATTACCTACATGTCAGTGTAATTACGGTATAAAACAAATATAACTGACTACATCCTAACCTCTAACAAGCATCACACCGTGTTTCATATAGCATACGTAATCTAACATAAACCCCCGCAACAAACGGCACCTATACATACACATAGTACGACGTAGCGTAAATAAGAAAGAAAATCTCGAACAAGAATCTTCGACACCTCGGAATAACGAAATACAGAATGGACTCTACCTAACGTTGCACGCTGACCTCGACCAACACTGCGGTTATGCGTAAGGAAGCAGGCAACGTTTCTGAGAGAACTCCGTACATCACTAGCGAACATTGTGTTGTTTTCGAGCGCGACGAACATATCATTACTCCATTATTAATCAAGTTTTCTTGCGCTGTCACAATTTTGGTTGGTAGCAAAATGGCCTTCTTGCGTGAAGAGGATGCAAGTAAGCGGCGCTGGGCACAAACAGCGCGGCGAGTTATCGACGCAAGAATATGATGCATGGGGCGCCACGCAACGCCTGCACGTTTCTTGCCAGCAAAGCTGCTAATGCCTGTAAACCTATTATACGAGCCGCGCATGCGCACGCGTCGTTCCATCTATGCTCTCTATCCTCTCTCCACTGCCCCTCTCTTTCACTCGCTGCTTTTTTTGTCCCCGCGAGCGCATAAGAGGCGAGGATGATTTCAGAATACGGAGCAGAGATTAAGTAATGTGGGTATTAGGGCAACGTAAACAGACCATTCATTTGACGCCCGGCATAGTAAAAAGGTATTGAAGGGGTTTTTCTCGTTGGATAAACTGAAAATGTGTCGAATGAGCGAAGTGAGTGATTAGAATAATGCGTGGTGTGAAAACTTGTTTAGGTTCGTTTTATAGTTGTGTAACTATCGCGTCGAACGTAGTACATGGTGCATTCTTTATTACGTGTAAAGTTGCGGCTGTCTCAAGAATAAGTTAATGTAAAAAGAAAGTTTTCGAATTAATGTCGCTTAATATCGAGGAAATATATGATCTACTACGCAATTACGCGGAAAATCGCGACAAATGGTTTGTAAATGAAAAAGGTTAGATCACTTAACAATAATAATATAATAATGTTCACTTTTGCAAAAATAGTATATAATCAAGCATTTAATACATACTAATAACAATGATAATAATAATAATATATGATTGACTGTGATAGTGAATAAAATCAGACGAAACGACCAGATGGATGGAAGATGGAAAACAGGATAATTTGAGAATTTTTGATGTAACAGATAGTGCAACAGAAGCAAGTGAGACATGGGGGGGGGGGGGGGGGAGGAGAAAGCTTCAAGAATGGCTGGGACACTATATCAATGTAATTGACGTAAAACCACATCGTCCCCAACGACCTTTCACCGTAAGGCACGTCTACCGTTATCGTCTTCCGTAGACCACGTTTCATGATGTTTTTCCAGAAAGCGCACGTACATACGCCCTGACGGCGAGTGGTAATCGTCTCTCGCATAAACTACGAGACGACGAACAGAGGATTGGGATGAAGATAACGATTGATTCGTAAGCATAGCGGGAAGCAGACTCGCCGTGCGTCGGTATTAATCTTTCATTGCAGAATTCACAAGGCAGCGTGTGGACGTTATGGATTTTGATGTAATCGATGTAACGATTTCGAGAAGAGCAGGAAAAGTGTCAATGAAAGCGGGCAAGTACTGAACGTTACCCAAATCATGATGTGTGGTAAATTAGAAAAGATCGTGCACTACACGAGCCACGATGGTATTAAAATGAAAGAAAGAAAACTTATGTATGGCTAAAATTTCTTATAGTTTTCATACTAACTGCAGGAAGATTGATCATGGAGAGAACAATTTGTTTTGTTTGCGCTACAAAATCGTTTAAATGCATGCTATTGATATTTAATATTGAATTGTCAATACGGATCAATATGTTAATATTGCATATCTTCATCTTTCACGCACAATTGGTGTAAACCAAAACATCTTGCTAATCTTAAATGTATTGTCGAGACGACATTGGCAAGAAATACGACAAATTTTAAGTAAAAATATATACTGGTGGCCAGTATTGGTTTATAGATAACATAGAGGTTTCCTTTCTTAACAAAATATAAATGTCGGTGTACTTTTTATTTACATAAATTAATTGAGTAATGAGTATTAAGTATCATAATTCAAGCTGATATACCTTACATAAAACGATAACCTATTCCAGCCGCAGTGCAACATACAGTGGATCATACAAGTATCGGCACACTGGCGATTTCATTAATAGATACAAGATTATTTAAATCCTTCAATGTAATAAAAAAGTAACACTGACTTCAGAAATGAGCATCTCTATCATGAGCACTTCGGATGAAACACGCACACTACAAACGCTGACATTGTAGCTATAAAATACCTGATCCCTCTGTTTCAACGGCACATTTGTCCGACCATCAGTCTCGTCAAGCTTCTTCGCGTCGTCCGTTCTGTTCCCCAATCAGCGTTCGGCATCGACCAGAGTATCGTACCAACCGCACACTGTTTTCACTGCCGCGTAACTTTCTTTCCTTATGCGAAAGATGTCACCGCATGCGTATTTTACCGCGAAAGAAATAAACGGAGCATGCGCGAGCGGTAAAGTAAAAGAAGAAGAGGCAGTGAGGAGGGAGAGGTAGAAGGAAAATATAAAGCACGCTTGCTAAATACGGCTGTATCCTTCAGATTGCAGATAACGAATAGGTAACGATCCGATTGTATTTCCAGAGATGAGAGCCAATTATGGAATAACGTCTCGCGCACGAGCTACGCTACAATCGTCGGCCGTTAGCTGTACACCCACGCATGCTCGTTGTCGGGAGCAGATGAGAATGCAGAAACGAGAAAAACACAGAGAGGGAGAGAGAGAGAAGAGAGAGAGAGCGAGCGAGCGTGCGCCTTTCAGCTTGTCGGGGATGATGTCCAGGAAAGCGGAGTGATCCTCGTTTACTAACATTTTACTGTAAAGCATGCCGCTTATATTTGTAAGTACAAAACACCCGTCCGCTTTGTTCATAGAAATCATTATTCTTCCCCTTTTAACCGACTTCCAAAAAAAGGACGAGGTTCTCTATTCGAAATGTATAGATATTTATTTTTTTATTCTTTTCATTTCTTCTTTTTTTTTTTTTTATGTTTGCGCGTAACTCGCGAAAACCCATTTGTTAAACAGGTTTTTCAGAAAACTTTGCGGCTGGTTTCTACGTGCTATACGAATACCCAGATTTTAATCGTGCATTAAAATGTAGGAAATGATGTTCGAACAAAATCTGATGGGTCCTTTTGTTTCTATCTCGGCACTCACTCCAAAAATTACAAATTATTTCATACTTCGTTTCAGAGCAGTTTTAAAGTCGGTGTTACTTTCTTTTGAAAGATTTTTATGACACCTGTTCCACATAATATTGTGCCTTATGGCCTGGTCAACATATTTTTGTATATTATTCACTGTCGGTGTACTAAAAAAATATCGTGATTTTAAATCGAACGAATTGAGTCTCAAATGAAAGTCAATATAGACTAATATCGGGTGTAGATAATAAAGTACCTACAGTATATTTTCAGAATGCTTGGATACACGCAGCTTGGGGTTTCTTTCGGCGTGTGTCACATTAGCAAAGGCAATTTACAAAATGAGCAGCCTTAACCGCAAATAATTATTAATATTGACAAAATACAAATAAAACTCGAAGGTGTGGTGACTCAATAGGTGCGAGGTACCTCAATGTCTTACCGTTAACTATGAAACTCTCGGAGGAACCAAACAAAAAATCGTCGACGAAATTGATCGAAACATGCCATTGGGTCAGTCGTGACACGGCACGAAGATTCCTATCGGGCACGTCCAACCGTCATCCGGCAGTCACGATCCTGGGGACATGCTCATACGTCGACTCACAAATTCACATACCTATGCATACCAGCGCAATACAGATCAAATTTCAGTATCATCGTTTTCGTTAAACATAAAATATTGGCAGATCATTATCGGCACATTTTCAGCACCTTTCATCGTTTTTCACCGTGAAATATTGAAGCTGCGAATAAATGTCGGTCAAATGAAAAAAAGTCAGTGACGTTCCAAACGTCTGCTATTTGATCGCACGACGTAGTTTAGGATTGATTTATTAAGTTGACCGAAATTGATTCGCCGCTTCAATTTTCCACATTCTTCAATTATGGCCAAGAATACAGTGTTGACGGGAAGCGTACAGTAGCGACATATGAATGACGTGCTCGACAGACACGGAGGCCTCGGCTAGAAGAAGATTGCGAGACAGAAGATAGATAGTGCGGCAAAAAGTGACGCTATAAGGAAGAAATAGGCGGATCGTATGAGGGACAGGATGAGAAAAAGGGGAGAGCGAGCAAAGATCGGCTCGAAGCGGCCGAACGAATCGTCGGTACGGAGGTCTTATGTACGATCTGGCACACTTCGTGCCACACTTGGGGCACACGTTCGCCGTAGTGCCGCGCACGAGCTCGAAATTTACGGCACGCGAGAGCGCCGGTTGGCACGGATGCATGAATGCAGCCGAATGAGCCGAAGAAGCCACTCCTATGCATCGTTGGCCGCGCATCTTCGGAGAGTTGTGCAATTTGCCCCGGCTGCGAGGTGGAGAAAGAGATCGCAAATAGCTAGATGGACGGATAGACGGATAGACAAACCAAACAAGATTGTGTGCACCTTGCACAATTCTGTTGCACGCATACGCTCGTCGATGGGTGTGGATGTGTAGGTGTGGACGTGACCATATGCACCGGCTGCACCCAATCAACTCGTTTTACTTATCGGCTGCAGTGTTAGTAGGAAAAGCTGATAGTCGGACGAGTCCCGCTATCATTTCTATAGGGATTATTAATAAACAACGTCACGGCAACACGATCTTTCGTCATTACCCAGATGAAAGTGTGAAAAACATGCCCAGCTGGCACTCGTAGTTGCATGTTTAATTCCTTGCAATGTATATCAAGAATTCAATCGGTGTTGTCTATGCTGATGATCGATCGTTGCCAATATTTGCCTGTCCCAATTGTATCGACGACATTTAGCAAAATTTTGGCAAAGTTTTTATTTTTTAACGTGCCTATTCTCCCGTTGGTCCCGTTTCAGTAGAGATAAATGCCAACAACAAAAACTCATTTTTTAAACAGCTTCTTCACAAATTTCGAGGGTACTACCCTTTTGTAAAATTTGAAAATTGTAATAAAAAACACCCATCTTTTGATGAATTTTTTTACTATCAAATTACTGGCCCGGCCTTGGTCGGCTCACTCGATACGAAAAGTAACTAAAAATTGAAAACTAAAAAACTTTTGAAAAGAGTAACACCGACTTCAAAAATGCGCCCCAAAGTATGAAATAATTTTCAAAAGTTAAATTCCATTACCCTCTATGCACACCGTGTACCCTGTATTCCAGTCATTCGACGAACGAAATAAACCCTAAATATTTTTTTCGCTTCCTTTTAAGTCGGCGTTACCTCTTTTCTGAACGTTGTTTTTTATGTAATGACCCGCTATACACGTATATTCGAGCCACGACTTCTGTCATTGCAAAGCAGATAACCGTTAGTTATTCTTCCTACTACCATTGATTTCTAGTCTCGCTATGCAACTGCTACAATCGCCACCACGGACGAGACATACTTTGTAGTTGTCGCCGTTTCATCCAATCCTTACGTCCCACGTACATATTCCATTCTGATTCATGGTAAGTTCGGTTCACCCAATGTTTCTTTACGTCGCCGCTAACGTCTTCGCTCCTAAGCGAGGCCGCATAAATTCAGCTTCGATGGGGAAATTTCGTGTTGGGTTTACTCGACAATGGACGTATAACGTCGTTTAGATCCGTGAACGACCGACAGATTCTAAATATTACTTTGGAACTTACAAAATGGAATGCCCGATCGATAAAGCAACTACAACAGTTCATCGTTAATTCAATAAACGACTTTTCCACAAATTTCGAGCGTAATTTCTACATGTTCACGTATAACATCCCACCGCACCGGGTCGACCGATCTTGGTCATGCTTTGTTTGTCTGAAACAGGATGCTCCCACGAATGGTCCCATATCAGTTTTGGAAACTAACTAAAACTTCAAAGGAAGTAAAAACCGACTTCAAAGCAGGACAAGGACAAATTATTTTATCCTTGTTAGAAGAGGTTTGAAGTCGATTTTTACTTTATTTTTAAGCTTTTTTTTTAAGGTCGTTTAACAAAGTTTTAAATCAACCCAAATGAATACTGGATCCGCGTTCGTTAAACATGGAGCTCGGCACATTAAGGCAGAAGGTACAGTTAAGTGCGTTAATGGATTTATCAGACGCATTTTTATGCAACAGTGTAAGACAACATATATATTTATGTGAAAATGATGTGTAAAAACTGTCTGTTAAATATATTATATATATTGTATATAGTGTAAAATCTTTCTAATTGTCATGACAATCAATTTGCTCCATATTGTGATAATTAAAAGTTATTTAGTTAAAACGGGATTTCAAGTGTGTGCTGCTGTTTAAGCACAAGATAGCCAGACTAGAACAGAGGCAATCGAGACTGACACACAGAGACTGACATTGTGCAAGAACAAGAGACAGTTTGCGAAAGAAACGTGCTAGATATGTGCTGTACTATACATATCAGTACAACAAATTAATAGAAGTCTCACTTTGTCTCTCAAAATTTGAACTCCACATTTTTTCTTGTTTCCCGCATATTATTTCATACATGGCATTGGCACGAATCATATTTCGAAATAAACAACTAATACAATTTATATTCAGTTCTTCCTCTCTCCTGAGCTTCTCCCGTCACAAACTTATCAACCCATAGACCAAAAAGAACAAAGTTCCAACTATTACACAAGCACGTCAACTAACGTACAAATGAAACGATAAAAATTCATGAATTATTCGCACACCAACCCATCGCAACACCGCACACTATAAATTAATGTACTATCCACATAACCCGTCGTATTGTGATGTTTCGATCGCCACTTACCATTGTAGTATGCATTTGACACGTGCACGTGTGACCATGTGTGTACAGAGTGTACACATTGCTTCTTAGAGCCCATGCAAACGGAATATGCAGAGCAGGTAAGTGATGCTCACCAGAGAGACAGACAGTCAGGTAGAGAGTGAGTGAGTGAGTGAGTAAGAGAGAGAGAGAGAGAGAGATGGAGAACGGCAAGGCAGAGTTCCTGGTTCACCTGTGTGCCTCACCTGGAACTCACCCGAGGCTAACCTGGCTGTGTTTGCCACTCCCGCGGCTTCGAGGCACCACCTCCGCGACATGCCGCCTTTTCACTTGCCGCGGCGTTATTATCAAAGGTCACCTGTGAGGTCGCGCAGGCCAAATTACCATAGGATAGGTCATCGAGAATAGTTCACAAGTCTCTTGGTCTCTATAGGAGTCGAGATGAGTGGAAGAAGAATAAAGAATTCTCTGGGAGAGATTCCGACTCGAATTGTACGCGTTGGCAACGTGCGTTGGTCCGTTCTTTAACCCTCGGACACCCGACTGAAAAATGTGACGCGCAATCCCACGATGGGTCATTCTGACCCTTCCTGCAGGACGGCAACCCGACATTTTAAATTCATAAACATTTTATTTGTCTAGATTTATGTGAGGCGAGAACCTCAAAGTAAATTCAACGCGTCCACGTAACACTAACATTATTGTTATAATTATTAGATTATGTGTTATAGGTAGTAATCCTGGAAATAAATGCTGCGGAATTTGGTAAAAAATAGTTAGGTTACTACGTCTAACCCATTCCATTTATAAAACACTGACGACCATGTCGCAAAAAATTATAATTTTGCCCGAAAATAGTTGTAAACAATTTATAAACAAATTGTCAACGTCAAAAATACATTGCAACGTCGCTAAAATGTACGTAGGCGAAAATTGGGTTGACGATCTTCAGGCTTCGGGTCAAATTGACCCATCGTGGGTATCCGAGGGTTAAGTAGCTTCGTCGGTAGCGATAATCGATCGATATTTATTGCGCGCCGATTTGTTTACGAGGGGGGCACATGGGCAACCTGTAAATTTCGAAAATTCGGAAATTTTGCATACTACTACAGTAGGCCGTCGATAACACAATCCTCTTTTTCGTTGGTTGGATAATTCGATATTAACGGGTGAATCGCCCGTTAAAAAGAAATCAGACTTTTCTTTTTGATGAAATAGATGAAGAGATATCGGTAAGAAAGTTTAATCAGACACTACTTAAATCGCTTGGTGAGTATAAAATTATGAATTTTTTTGAAGTACTTTAGACCCACTTTTGCAGATGCGACCAAGCGATAAGATAGTCTTGGATTAAACTTTCTCTCGACATCTCTTACTCTTTCATAAAATTCTTATGAAAATCGAAATACTTGTTTTGATAATTGAAGATTTACCGATCAAGATAGAATGAACTGGTGGTTCTAATTTTCGTATATTACTGCTGGCGAAGAAATGATGAAATTAAGATAATGTTAGACACGTGTCAACAGTATTTATACGTGTGTGAATAGAAACACGATGATTAACATGACGATTACCTGCACCTACCCATTGTCGTATCATAATAACCACGCGAGCAAGTCGTATGAAGTATCGACACTTAAATCTTTGATATGAAATTTCGCAGAAAACTTTTAAACACATAACGCCCGACTATACTATGAAATAATTATAATGATAATGGATGTAGCTATACTCGCATGCACCATGGTCCGGTCTTCATTCTAGGCCGCATCAAAACGTACAATGAGAGAGGGGCAAGGTGTTTAATCCGACGGTAGCTTTGTCATGGATTCACAATACAAGTTCCGCTTGACGTCTGTAAATATGTGAATAGCCAAAGTGTAACACGGTGGAACATTGCAGATGGCACGCAGCAGATCGGAGTCATATTTCTTTAAACTTTCACAACTCATTCCTTCGCAATAGTCTGTCGTTCTGCGCAATGGGAGGTTTATGCCAGAGACGAGAGTTATTCGAGTGAACTTTTTTATATCCACTGATTCAATCAATCCTCTTACCTAATTTGTTATGCGATTCCGTCTTATATTTTCAATGGTATTGTTTAGCATCTCAAACAAATAAAAGCGTTTCGTGTGTCGTGTTGCGGCAATTCATAGAATAACGTTGAGTGTATGATATCAGGAAAATAAGTTTCTAACGGTCTTTGTGGGTTCTGAATGTCAGAAGCCGTATTTATACATTCGTGGACAGTTGTACTGATCTTCGCATTTTTTCGTTATTAATATGTAATGTTACGTCAACTATAACGATTTTGGTAACGGCCATTGAAAGTAATTGTTAAAAAAAAATATGTCTCATATTGCAGGAAATAAACTGTGCGATCACTGACGTGTGTCGCTCCACTCTTACAGATAACGACAAGGATGTACCTTAGAATCATGATTCATTCCTTGATAATATTAATAAATAAAAAATATAAATAATATTAATTTAACACGTTTCTATATAGTACCTATCATAGTATATTGATGGACGGCGGTGAGCCAAATTTTTCTCATACTAAATATATAGGAATGCGGAAACAAACAGCAACTCCCTGCGGAGGAGTAAAGAAACTTGAAAAAAGTACAAATCCACTATAATACCGCGCTCAGAAGTATGAAATAATTTTCTTTTTTCGAGGTCCTTGACTTAACCCAGACCATAGGTTATGTTGCATCTATTTCGGGCACCGTCCTCAAAAAAGCTACAATTACATCATACTTTTCACCACAACTTTAAAATCCGACTTTTACTTTTTGCCATATTTTTTTATTTCATAAGCAGATACGATTAGGCTGACAAAGTCTGCGGAACACTTCCAAGACAATATCGGCGCTCTGCTAAGATTGGTAAATTGGTATAGCCGATTCGACGAAACCGACTTGTACCAACTTGGTGGCAATAAGCGGCAGTACAGGACGCACTGAAAATGTCTCACCGACCAAATGCAGATTGGGATATGTTGATTCTTCCCTTTTACATTGTAATTCTGGACCGATGCATCGGGCTACCCTATGTGTTCTGTGTTGCAGTCGTCGCGTCGGCTCGTACTTTGGCCGATCCCTCCTCTTCCTTACCAGCATGTCGAACACAAGTTTCTTTATCTTACTCTCTCACAAGTACGAGTATGGACCCCCCCCCCTTCGCCCTCTCTCACTCCCTCTATTCAACGAAACGGCCTATCGTTTTGCGAGCATGCACATATCGCTTTATCCTTCGATTGCATTTAATTCACGTAGGTAGGGACTAGGAAGAAGAGCATGTGGATATTCCAGTCGCTTCGAAAGGTTGGGCGTTCAAGCACCGTTTGCGAAACGCAGGAGCACAGAAACGATACGCGAGGAATGCCTTCGTAATTTGTCACTCTCCTTCCTTCTCCGGCCGTTCCCTGCGCTCCGCACCTTACTTCGTGCACACGAAGCCGTAAGCACATATCAATTAGTGTGTAGACACTAGAGTTTCTGACGTTTTTAACGTTTATCGAAAACACAAGTGGTGTGCACGCGTTTTAATCCGTGCACTTTTTAATCTGAGGATTCATTGAAAGAAGGGTAGGAATTAAGAAACGTCCGTTTCGTCGTAAGATCGGCCGTAAGTAGGTATGTATACCTTCTGCCTTCTGCCTATGATGCCTTCTGCCTTTGTCCGACAATGAGACTTTCGTCGGCGATCGTTGCTCTTGCAATTGGAAGGGGACAGTTGCGCGGAGCGATGCACATAGAATATGAGGATCAATATGCACCGTATATCTCGTGTCCTGGTGCATTGTGCATCTGCATGGAGATTGCAGAGGTGTAGGAGGATGACGCGGATGAGTTGTGCCTCATTGTCGGGGCGGCATAACATTAGAATACATCAGAGAATTCCCTTCTCGACCGACCAGCCAACCGGACAACCACAAAAACGTTAGAGAGCGTGCGATTTGAGCTAAAGCGAGCTAGCGTAATGTACGAACTGCCCACGGTAAGAGGAGGAAGATGAAGAGGGACGATGACAGAGGTAGGAGTGGTGATCGTCCGCTCGTGATTCTCAACGATTAAACGTGTGCGGAGCCATCGAGATATGTTTCGTCGTAGTTTGGCTGGCGAGGGGCGTCACGATACTACGCTCATTGTCAGATGCGCAACCATTTCTTTTGAGGTTAAGGTAACGTTTGTCGGGGAACAGCTATCTTACAGCTATGTCTACAGTTCGTTTTTCGCAGTTTCATCGTGTGCGCATAACGAGTCGATGTTACGTGCTCCGAAAGAGCTCTTGGGAAGCTGGGAGTCGAGTCAAGGGATGTTTGATTCTCGTGAAAGAATCTTTTTCTGAATCGATGAAATTTCTGAAAAAATTCCAACGAAAGAATCGATTTTTTTGCGGAAAAGAATCGAATCGAAATCGAAGATCGCTAGAGTCAGGCTCGGATGACGTTGATTTGTACGAATAAGATAATAGTGCGATTCGCTCGCCAATCTATCGCGGGTTGACCAAATGGAAGTTTTACTTAAGACATTTGAACGTCAAGAACCGATTTATTCGATAGCTCGTTCGCTCCGCATCGTGTAATCCATCGGCGGCATTGGCCGATTCAATTTAATCGAATTAAACCGGCGAGATAATGTCAGCGATCAAGAAGGTCAACTCATCCCGCGCACCCTTCTCCACAATCTTTGAGAATCTGAACGTGAAATTGCAACGTCGCGGAGCACCGCTGTTGTCTCGACCTTCGATTCCGCTGCTCTCAAACGAAATGGCAAAGGCATTTGCTTCGTTACTTTTACAACGTAATATCATAATAACTGGTCGAAAGTGAAAATTCGCAAAAATGTCGCCGTGTTAAGAAATTTTAGGAATCGTTCAATCACATTTATACAGCTGGATCCATTTGACGGGAATTGTATGTACATACGCGATGGCTTTACATACAGACATTGCGTATAAATGCAGAGTTCTTACAATTAGTAAAATTAATTTAACTGTTAGCATGATTCGATGGATAGGACTGAAAGATACTGTAATATATCACTTTATGCCACTTATGGATTGTTTAATGGCCACTTAATCTGTCCCATGCGAATGCACGCCGACGACGACGACGATGATTTTTTCTCTGACAGATCTGTGCGCTCTAGAAGCACAAAGGAAGGGAACCGAAACAGAAGCTGAACAGACAAGCAGGCGACCGACGTGCGACGTCTCGTCGATCGGCTTTTCATAAGGGTACTACGGTCGAAACGAACAGCAAAGAGTCGAATTAACTCGATAAAGTAATGGCAGGTGGTCCTTAATTAGTAGGACTAATTGTACGGTTGACTCTGCATGCAGAAAAGGTTACGTGTCGTGATTTATTGACCATCCTTATCCCGCTTCCCCACGTTTCACAGCCCGCTGACCACAGGCCGTGTCCTAATTAAGTGTAAGCGAACGCTATTGTAGCCACGGCAACGAACAGAAACAATTACGATCATGGAGACGGAAAAAAAAGGAGAGTGAAAGAATTCAACCGCCATACGCGGCCGGTGCTGTTGAGAAGGATTCGTTAACTCGGAATTGTGCATTACGA
This sequence comes from Priocnemis perturbator, assembly GCA_963942575.1. Lineage (NCBI taxonomy): Eukaryota > Metazoa > Arthropoda > Insecta > Hymenoptera > Pompilidae > Priocnemis > Priocnemis perturbator. Next base: position 10,131,099 of record OZ012648.1, read on the forward strand.
TCTTATGTTTGCCGCACTCGCGGAAAACGAATTTTTGGTACCGGAACGTCGGTAATATCTTAGATACATTGGAATAAAGTTACTCTCATTACCATCCAAGGAGAGAACTGCTGCTTGTGAAGCCAACAACACTTCCGCGTCAACAAATTATAATTAATTGTTGCTCGACATGACATGTCTCAACTGTTCAGCTGCAAGTGTGCTCCGAAAGAAGATAGAACGTGTAGGGAACAGAAAGACAGGGTAAGAAGAAAACGTAAAATAAAATGTCCAAGAATTGAATCTACCCGCAAACCCTCTATAATCCTCTTGCCGGCACGAAAAATCTGTACATGATAATTTCTCGGCCATGACAAGTCGAAGCGTCGAAGTTGAAGGAAACGAAGTACGCCGCGGCTCACAAGCGCCATTCTCAAAAAAGTCTCAAAGTACATCTCGGGGCAATTGCCGGCGCATAATAGAACATAACCGTAATTATAAAGTTAGCTTAGCGTCGGTAGCCAGTGTCATTACGAGGCGAAGAATAGGATCCGGCTACCAGCACGTACCATTCCATTCTCTCTTCCTCCCGTTCTGCGAATATTAGTGACGACGACGTGGATGCATTCCGTGTCATAACCCTCCGCCACCTGCATCATTACATTGCGACTAGACGGCTGCCGCAATGTTTTTGCAATTAACGCAAGATTCTCCTTTTGATTGAGAAGAACGCACGACTGATCGTCACATCTTATAAATCGACGTCCGCATGAAACAATATTATTCGCCAAAGTGTCGTTACAGACTGTCTATATTATTTCGGTTCTTCTGACTAACACAAATCAAATTAAATTTTAATGTCTTTAAAGAGCATCGGGTGGTTAGTATTACGCAGTGAAAGATAGGTGACAATGATGACAATATTCGAGCAAATTGGTGTACAACGTACGAATTCGGCTGTGGTCAATTAGCATTCCTGAGCGATTCGTTTGGATATTTAATATAATAATAGTTAGAACAGCCAGACCACTAGCATTAAAATTAACCAATCCAATCTCCACTGGATTATTCAAATCATGCTGACAAAAGAGTGTCCCAATATTTCCAGTGTCTCGAACATTCGAGGTTACTTACAAAGGCCGTGTTCAGAAATTGGCTGACAGGACTGTCAGTACTAGATTTCCGTTCAAAAATGCTTTTCAGTATGGCTGACGAGACTGTAACGTACTACCATTTTGTCAGACATCTACTGGAAAACGCGTTCGGCAGCACTGTCAGTAAAACAGAACGACTATTTTTCAGTAAAACCAGCGTCAGTACTGACAGTACTGTCAGCCAATTTCTGAACACGGCCATAGTCTGGTGCACTGCAGTAGAAAAATGATAATGAGACCTGAATAAATTGCTTACGTTCGATCTACTCGATTGAAATTATAAATATTGATTTTTGGCAAACTATTTCATTCAGTCGTCGTTATTATAATAGTTGAAAATACAGAAACAAAACTTGTGAGAAAAAAAGATGTGAGAAAAAACGACTTTACAGACGCGCTGAAAGGAATAACGTGAGTTTTGATTTTCTAGATCGATGCCGAAATGGTTCTGGGCAAGATTCGCGACAGAAATGTTTAGAATTTGTTTCGTTTATTGAATCACTGCTCTGGTTATGTCACGGGCCCAAAAACAACATTACTTAACCCCCTTTCGCGCACATTTCAAGTCGGTTTGTTTTTAAGTTTTTAATTTTTAGTTACATTTTTAACAAAGAATATCCATTTTAATCGACTTCAATTACTTGCAAACTAATCCGGCTTCCGCCAGGTTAACATAGGTACGAAATGTGACGTAAAATTGAAAAAAAGACTTGCTTGCAAAGGTTTGCTAAAAGACCAGATTCAATGAACGAAACAAATTTTCAACACTTCTTTCGCCAATTTTTTCCCGAACCGCCCATGCCCATTAAATGTAGTTCTACGTCCATAAGCTCTCCAGTTCACTTCACTAACGAGCCACCGTATTCTTTTCCTCACTGTAGCACCGACATCAAAAATAAATTAATTCATACTTTTTAGCACACCTTTGGGGCGGTATTCATAGTCATATCTTAAGATTTAAGACCGCCTTAAGTCGAATTTAGAGAATAGTTTGAATTGGTCGAAACGGTGCTTAAGATGGTTTTAAGTCTTAAGATCCGACTATGAATACCGCTCGTGAAGTCGATTTTTTTAACTTTATTTTTAAGTCTCATATTCATGACACTTTCGGTTTGTCGAAGAATACCAAGTTGCAATAAGAATGAAGCACACACTACGATGTGCGTGTTGATCGCAGTACGACCATATCACGATTTCAGTCTCCATATCCGACTGTATTTCAACATCGATAGATTCCGATTTTTCAACTCCTGACGCTCGTTGTGGCCAAAGTATTGACACCGATACAGCATCTGTTTAGCTTCTGTCCGCCAATCACGGTAGCTCTGGTATAAGACAGAGCGTAGCGCAAAACACCACTGCGGGTAAGCGAAAAACTTTATAAGGCGTTGCGTTCGTTCGATCGATTGCGACCTTCCACTTTTCTGCATTTCCAAGTAAGACAATCCGAGGAAAAATTCAGAAGCAAAGTCGGCGCATTGCTTAGTACATTCTTATTTGGTAGCATTCAACGATACGTTTCCTAAGCTATAATTGGACATCGTTGAACATACTGTACATGTGTTTGGCTACCGTTACTTTTTCGGCCCACATGAGTGTTTTCGAAAAATTGTGCAAACATAATAATTACATTTTTTTTTTGTAACTTTTTTTTTAATACGTTTCTCACATTTTTTTCTAGCATTAAGGAGCATTATTTCACTAGAGACACTATAATAAGAGACTGGACACGAGACGGCCACTTTTGATTGGTCCGCCATTTATTGGCTTTTCCCGCTAATTTTACACATACGACCGTCACAAAATTATATAATGACATACATAAACAAAAAACGCAATAATCTAATACATACACATATGAACGTGAAAAATCTATGTAAACATGAGTAAGAGTGAGATAGAGTGAAATAGTAGAAAGTAGATATATCTTTCTCTCTCATAGGATTAAGCCAATACATGGCGGACATTGGCTCGTGTCCAGTCTCTAATTATAGTGTCTCTAGTATTTCACTAGTGCAACGTCCTTATGCTTTATGTTAAATTATATAAAATTGATTACGCACCTTCGCGAAAGTGTTGGTGTCGATAATGAATACATCAGCATTTTTTCTCTATGCTCGTGAAAAACACTGTGTATGATTACTTACCAAAGGCACCGAAGGATGCAATTTACGTCTACATCTGGAAACTCACCTGCAACAAAGACAAAATCTAATAATTTTCGTGCACAAAAACTTGTCTGGAATTCGAAAGTTATCGATGCGTGAAACGAAAATAAAGTTGCGCCAAAATATGTGCTTTCGTTTATTGAAAAATAAAACACCGCCATAAATCGTTGGTCGGATACAAGAGACTGCAATAATTTTGTAAATGTAAATTCGACACATTAGTATATACGTATACACCGCACCAATCATTCTATCACAACAGACGGCGCGCGACGATCAAATGTATCTGTCGAGTGAACTCATAAGCTATTTCTGCGAAATGAAAATGAAATAGTCCTATGCGATACACATGATTGTCAGACACTACCCGTTAGTATGTGGAAACAGACACACATTATCACGCTCTAACAAACCTTTTCTGCAGAGATTACGAAGAAATTACGGGTAATCATCATCGGCGGAATGAGGGTCCGTCTTCCGCGAATACATTAATAACATCATTTCTCCGTTTAAATTGACGTGAATTTGTACTGATTACGGTACGTGCCAAAATGCGAGTTCGCCCTCTCCGACACAATGCAAAAGCGGGCACCTGCATAGAAACTTTCGATCTTCTCGTACAAATACGAATTTGCTTCCTACATAGGCTGTTGCTTTTTGTGCATGAATGTCCATGAACATGTACAAAAAGAATATTACTTTTTCCTTTTAAACGCATGTTCGAAGCCGATTTTTATTTTTCGTTTTAAGTTTTCACTTTCTAATTTCTAATTATATTTCGTGTCTATCTTAAATCGGGCAACGCCGGGTTAATTTGCGAGTGAATGAAATTGGTTAAAAAATGAGTATTCTTTGTTCGAGTTTTATGGAATTGAGATTTATCAACAATCTTTACCCCATGAAGTGGGGAAAAATTTGGCTCGATTCGTAAGATGCAAGGACTATCGCGTCTATCTTATTTCGTGTCTATCTTAAATCGGGCAACGCCGGGTTAATTTGCGAGTGAATGAAATTGGTTACAAAATGAGTATTCTTTGTTCGAGTTTTATGGAATTGAGATTTATCAACAATCTTTACCCCATGAAGTGGGGCAAAATTTGGCTCGATTCGTAAGATGCAAGGACTATCGCGTCTATCTTATTTCGTGTCTATCTTAAATCGGGCAACGCCGGGTTAATTTGCGAGTGAATGAAATTGGTTAAAAAATGAGTATTCTTTGTTCGAGTTTTATGGAATTGAGATTTATCAACAATCTTTACCCCATGAAGTGGGGAAAAATTTGGCTCGATTCGTAAGATGCGAGGACTATCGCGTCTATCTTATTTCGTGTCTATCTTAAATCGGGCAACGCCGGGTTAATTTGCGAGTGAATGAAACTGGTTAAAAATGAGTATTCTTTGTTCGAGTTTTATGGAATTGAGATTTATCAACAATCTTTACCCCATGAAGTGGGGAAAAATTTGGCTCGATTCGTAAGATGCGAGGACGATAGTGCAATGATCGCAACCATTTTACCCGAACAGTCGCCATTACCGTCAATTTGCAGAAAGATGTCTTCCGAATATCTACAACGTCCGACACCTTATTGCTAACTCATCGATTAGATCCGATAACGTGGGCCGCAAATCATGGCGAGTATAACGGGTACGGATGAGAAACGTGGCCTGCGACGTTCTCCTTTCGTGGGAGACGCGTCATGGGTTCGCGTGTCGAGTTGCGAGGCCCGACGCTGGTCGCGTGATGATTCCTGACGGCCACCATGAAGGAGTTTCCACGATCAATCCGCGAAAAATCGGTAACTCCTTCTGCAACGGTGGCCCTTTCGAATGGCCGCGAGGCCGTTGGCCCCGGCACTAAAGACGCGAGAAAACTTCATGGAAATACCGGAGACGAAAAGGGACGAAGGAGACGCGAGGAAATGAAGAGAAGAGAAGGATCGAAAGAGACCCCTTGCTCAAACCTCACGATGAACCTCGCCCGAGGCGAGGGGTCAGCCACCTATTCCTAAACCCTCGCTCCTCTCTCTCTCTCTGTCTCTGTCTCTCTCTCTCTCTCTCCGTCTCCCGATCTTTGCGAAGCCTTTTACCGTCGCACAAGAGGTTAATTACGTCTGATTACGTACCTCGTGCTACAGGTGTATGTATGCGTAGACGTTCAAGTAAATACACGTGAGCACGAGCCTTTCTTTATCAACGAACGCACGAAGAGTGTACGTATGAAATCGTGTACATGCGTGGTGTGTAGAATAATTGTAGATTAGTCTGCTGCATACTTATAATGCACTTTGTTTCCAGAACGTCAGGGTTAATCTGCAATTTGCTAGGTCCTCGTGCTTTTCTGAACATTACTGTGACCTGGGTTGTGCGAATATAATGCTCATGCGCACTGCGTTTTCGACCTTTCGTTTCTTTCTCTTTCACCCTAATTGGTTAATATCTTTTTACGGTTCTGAGGTACATTTTTCATTCACGGCGAGTAGTCGTAGCGACGAATAGGAGTAGAGTGTGGTAGATAACATTCAGGTGAAAGTCAGACAACGTTCTCTGAAAAAATCGGAACCAAAGAATCGATTCGGACGAATCGATCTTTTGACCAATTTTTTGCCCCACTATAGCTATTGTTTCCTCGCGATTACAGATGAAGAGCACGTGTGTGTATTAAGGTGCTCCTACATCTGAGCACGAACGCGCACGAGGCAGCCTGAGCATGACGTCATCAGAGGCGCGTGAATAAGCCGAGGCAAACCGATTCGATGGTTTCACGTTGCATTCATCGATCGATCGGTTCGCCGCCATACGAGAAAAAATTCAATGTGTTGGAGATTTATTCTAATGTTGGAGAATCGGTGTAGCTTGCTCGGAGCGATCTGCAACTGTCTGAGCGCGTGAACGAGAAATCACACAACAATAACAACGATGTGTACATGGTCAAAAACACAGTCACAGTCACAGTCAATGAAACCAGCGTATAAAAGTCAGTCAAAAGTCGGAAAAATGTCGGAAAAATATCGGAAAAATGTCGGAAAAATGTCGGAAAAAAGTCAGAAAAAAGTCGGAAAAATGTCGGAAAAATGTCAGAAAAAAGTTGGAAAAAAGTTGGAAAAATGTCGGAAAAAAGTCGGAAAAAAGTCGGAAAAATATCGGAAAAATATCGGAAAAAAGTCGGTAAAATGTCGGAAAAAGTCCTAAAAATGTCGGAAAAAAGTTGGAAAAATATCGGAAAAAAGTCGGAAAAATGTCAGAAAAAAGTTGGAAAAATATCGGAAAAAAGTCGGAAAAATGTCGGATTTTTCCAACTTTTTTCCGACTTTTGACTGACTTTTATACGCTGGTTTCATTGACTGTGACTGTGACTGTGTTTTTGACCATGTACACATCGTTGTTATTGTTGTGTGATTTCTCGTTCACGCGCTCAGACAGTCGCGGATCGGCCACATATGCTCACTGCCCGATCCGACAGTCTCGGATCGGCCCGAGCAAGCTACACCGATTCTCCAATACTAGAATGAATCTCCAACACACCAATGATTTTTCGTTCACGCGCTCAGACAGTTGCGGATCGGTCCGAACAAGCTACACCGATTCTCCAACATTAGAATAAATCTCCAACACACTGAATTTTTTCTCGTACGGCGGCGAACCGATTCATCGATGAGTACAACGTGAAACCGTTGAATCAGTTCGCCTCGGCTTGTTCACGCGCCTGTGATAACGTCATGCTCAGGCTGCCTCGTGCGCGTTCGTGCTCAGATGTAGGAGCACCTTTAGATTCGATGGCTTCGCGTACGGTGATCTAGATCTAGACTATAAGTGTCAACCAGATCAACCGAAATCGGATCCACTGGACTTGTATCCTGATTCGCACACGTGAATTATTCATATTATGTTTACATGGCTTGGGGTAGAAAGTGTATTCGTGAACTTAGTCATGACGTACCAGTACATTTCGCTCTGACAACGTTATTCTTTGGAGAATGGCGACGTACGTTAAAAATAAAACGGAGATACAAAGAGATTTGACCCCGTGCAGGCACGCCATTGGTTTACATTTTCGCTGCTGCACGACCGTCCTGCATCTGTAATCATCTTTCCGCGTCGTGGCGCAAGTGCAACGGTCCACAGCCTACAGATGGCAGAACTTTACAAAAAATGACACCGACATATTTTGGCCCATATTGGAGACGTGGAAATACTCAGAAGCAGTTATACCTGGATAAACCCCCTTCATACATTCGCAACAGTCGCCATGTTAATGTCATATGTGGACATCCGGAACATGGCGGCTCTAGGTTTAAATACTCACAGGTTTCCATATGCCATGTTGTATCTAGTGTATTGTTATGCCTTCTTATCACACTTTCCCATTCGGTTATTACATTAGATTGCCAGATGCGCATCAGTTCCTTCCTATTCTAAGTAGACAGACCTACCTACCTACCTACAAGACTTTCCGTTGCAAAAGGTTCCGTTGGAGTAAACAAACCCGCGACCGGAACATAAACTGAACAAAATTCCAAAAACACTGCCTCTTCAAACATTCCATCCTTTTCTAAATTCCACCTCGAAGCCCGTCTTACAAATATATATAACGACATCATAAACCGCCAAAACTCTCAATCATCCCCAGTCCTGGCAATCCTGGCATAAACACCGTCATTCTGTCAGTTGGATCCAAAATAAAACTACGGTACTGAAAAGCTCTCGAATTCAACTTCGTTACCTGCCATTACACTTTGCGCATTTTAAAGTGAACTAATCGATGCCAATAGGCTGGCACAACGTATAATATTATATAGTAGATCAGTGGCGCTGTGCACTATCCGGCGAATCTCACTTCCGCTATAAACACTGGATTCTTAGGACTGCGGTACTTTATAGAGTACCGCGGTCCTTATTATTCCGCGGCGGCAGCAAAGGGCCCGACGACGCCTTTTTGCACGTTGCCGAGGAGATGCGTCATTCTTTGAGAAGCCGCCGGCCGGCCCGGCTCCGATGGCCTCACGTCATCGATACTTCGTTGAACGTGCGAACAGTGCGAAGTGATAAGTAGCAAAAACTAACACAGGCTAAATCGGACGCGCCCGCGGGGTACATAAACCACGTGGGGTACGTGAACTGTCTTGTGCGCAGGGTGACCACTTCTAGTACTTCTCAACAATTTTTAGTGTCTAGTACGTACGCTACCACATCTAGGCCGTGTTCAGAAATTGGCTGACAGTACTGTCAGTACTAGATTTCCGTTCAAAAATGCTTTTCAGTATGGCTAACGAGACTGTAACGTACTACCATTTTGTCAGACATCTACTGGAAAACGCGTTCGGCAGCACTGTCAGTAAAACAGAACGACTACTTTTCAGTAAAACCAGCGTCAGTACTGACAGTACTGTCAGCCAATTTCTGAACACGGCCCTAGTACTTTCTAAAATTACTGGCCGTGATAAGTTGTGAAGTGCATGCGCGTCACCGACCACCGACAAATGGCGCGAAATGCGCCAAAAATGTATTATTTTTGTTTAAAATTGATTTACGTTTCAAATTTTTATTTATGCGGTCATTTTTCTTTTACAGTTATGAGTATAAATATATAAAATATTTATTTTTGTTATGAATACTAGTAAATAAAATGTTTTCATAGATGAAAAAACGGTTTAAAAAATATTTTGTACACCTTTTCCTTGCGTATTATTTTATTATTACGTTAATATTTTATAATTATGTTTGTGTATACACATTGCGAACTATGACTACATAATGCCTCAAGTTTTTAGGTTAATCGTCATACCTTTTGTTATTAAATTGCTAATTACTTATTTAATTTTGTAAATATTTACGGTTATATTTAATACTACGTGTGCATACGGCTTAATAGGTCCTCTCTTCTTCTTAATTAAACACCTTTATTATGCGACAATTGAAAGAGAAATAAAACATCAAAATTTAGTACTTTTATTTCAAATTTAGTACCTTTTTCTTCCATAATATAGTACGAAATATTTTTCCGTGGTGGTCACCCTGCTTGTGCGTGCTGCAGAGGGTGCATGGGCACCAGCGCCGTAGCGAGAGGTACTGTCGCCCAGGCCAATTGTCATTTTTATATCATAAATTCTTATATAATGTCAAATCAAATCCGCGAGCAGCGGAGGTTACCGCCGATCTTTCGCTTCACGCTTTCGCGCGTTCAAACTCATTTTCTTAAGCCGCGCCCCCCACTATGCCACCATTGGACTTTGCCGATCGACTACCAATGGAGACGTCACATTCGGCAAAGCCGATCCGCCCAAAATGCCGATCGGTATGGCAAATGTGCTGATCAGCCTACTTTTATTCTCTGTGTCACGTAGTATTTTCAATCAAATTGATTTTATTATTGACATCCGTTTTTACAGAGCTTCAGGAATTGTCTCTGGAGCGTAATGGGTTAAACATTTTTAGAGAGTTAGCTCTGTCAAATGCAACCACTTCGGCTCGGATCGACAAACGTACTGCCGAACGTTGGAACGGTTGGTAAGATATATGCGATATTAGTGTAACTTGATTTCGTTACATGTGACTTTAGCAAGCGACCACCTACTGATCGAAATGAAAGACGTCTCACGTCACAGGGTCGGTCCTATGGTTGCTGGGGAAGCTGAACTTCGTCGTCCTTTTTGTAAGTATAATTATAAAAATGTTCACAAGGAAAAAACAAAAAATACAAGAATGGGTTCATTATCTAGATTATTTTTCAACAAACAATAAACAATAATATTGTTTTGCTCAACTAGTATTTGGATACTACGAACCATTAGCTTACATAAAACATTTTGTTTTCTAGCCTTTATATCAGCAAATCTTTTCACGGTACTTTCTATATTTATATTCATTGCAATATCATTTTCTATAGACAAAATTGCCAAAGAATTCAATCTGTCTTGAGACATGACAGGTGACTCATAAGTTTATGTAGTACCAAATACCTATCAATATGGTTAGATATGTTTTCGAAATGTATTTTGCACCCAAAGTGTTAAAGACGCCCACGTGTTCCCCTGGTGATTAAAAGTTACACTTAAATCTATTCATTAGCGGGCGTTCATCGTTGATTTACTCTAATGATTGAAGCAATCTGTCGGTTCTGTTAACTTGGCAGCGGCATTAATCATCTAGTCTAAATGCGATAAATATGGATTCTGACACGTCGTTAAAGAAACGTTGTAAATCCCGCAGCAAAATCGATCAAAAGCCTGGAGAATCGATACGGTTGATTGAGATTTATGGTGATAGCACGGAGCAAGCAATAAAAATGTACAGCATAAAATTACATAAATCTATTAGTGACGCCCCTAACTACTTCTTCTTACGTATATATTATGTGCATATTATATACTCCCTTACATACATATGCATATAAGCTATTTTTAGCAATCATCACACATGACTCATAAAACACCTTTTTGCTGCTTCGAATATTCCTGTGCAGCCTGTATAATAATAAAATGTGGAATCTATCTATAAAGTAGAAAACTGTCCCACAATCTGCAGTTTTCGAATTTTTGTTACATTTGCAACGAAAAAATGTACATGAATAAGTAACTAATTCTGCAATATTGCAGATTTTTTTGAAATTTTTGCACGCCTTTAAATACGAACGATGTGGTGGAACCCGGATAATTAAGGATTACCCTGCAACCACCCTCCCGGTTGATATAGAGACCAATATAAATGACGAAAATTCCTTTTAGTCACTAATAACCATTATGGATGAGTCCAATTTGGCTTTTTGATAATGGTTGTTCGTAACCAAAATAAAACCCCTCATTAAAAATGATTATATGCAATCGAAAATCTTCCAATCATTTATAATAGTTACTCGTAACCAAAAAACTTAAATTTAATATATTAACTCTTACACCATAACGTAAAAAATTTGTCTTACAACAGTTACGATGTCTGGCTTTTTTTGACTTTGCAATATGTCGTGTCGGACTGTACAGAATATATTAATTGAGCTTTTGCGCTAACATCGAATATTTTCTGAAGGATCCCTCGAATCTCGAATCCACCATAGTAATGCCCGGTAATAATTTATTCGCCATCTGAACATTCGACGTACTATCTGAACGTAATGGGGCTCCAGAGATGAAGTGCACGACCCGTGGAAATCATTCTCGATCGTTTCGAGATCTTCGACGGGAATCGACGGTGCATCTGACTCACAGGTGTACAACTCAGGTGCAGTTGAGGCAGCCATAGAGGGAAAGGACCAAGCGGAAGGAGGCATTCCGACACGAACCCAGGTCGAACTCCGTAATGATACCGAAGTGGAAGAGGTCAAAACGGAGATAAGTTCAAGTTATGGATCGGCCGACGGACCGGGTTGTCGACTGTGATCCTTGAGCATCTTCGTGTGCGTCTCTTCTCCCTTCCGACAGTCACCAGTTTGCGAATTGTAGGGTACAATTATTACTACTGGTACAAGCACTAATGTATAGTGTGTCTTCCGGAGGGAGGACTCTACTTTTAACCTCTTTGTTTATCGTCCCAAGTTAGAGTTTATTAGCGTCGGCGTCTACCTACATCAGTGTACAATTTGGGAATCGACAGGTGATGAGAGTCATGTTCGTTTCGCGTAGGTTCTACATTCCTTCTCTTCCACACCCGACAGCCCAAAAATGTCAGTCTTTCTTGGTAAATCTCTACCTTTTGCTACAGTCACGGATAATACCGTCCCAATGGTCTATTTTATCCCCAATTATAATAATAATATTCACTGCCTCGTGTAAATTTGTTCACTGATTCATACTCATTCTTGTACGGTTGATTAATCTCTCAGCCACTGCTTTGTGTGATAGTAAGATATTTGTTTTCGAACCTGTATTGTCCGAATTAACTCGCGAAGATAATAAAATGTAATGCTTAAAAAGTGTATGACACCGAACAAATTTGTTTGTTTTAATGCAAGAAATTAGCACTGGACCTAATGCTATTCATCATAGAAGATCTAAGTAAGCATTTAAAACAGTATCTTATTTGCTTAAACCTATTTGCAAAACAAATGGTGACAGGGAAGGTATCAAATGTGCATTCGTTCCTTTTCGGCTGTTTCAAGGTACATGTTCAAGCAGTTTTCAAGAAACTTTCGACGCGTTTCTAGATTAAAATGATTGTGTACGTGCTTATTCTGTAATGTAGATATACGATGCATAATTTTCCTTTTTAAGGTCGGTGCCGAGATAGAAGCAAAATAGCCTATCAATTGGTGGTAGTAAACTGTCAGTTTCGCTACATGTATTCATTTATTGAGAAGTTATAAGAGATTCCGTTTGGACATGAATGAAAAGTGACAAACAAAGGAGCAGGTATAAACCAAAACAATCACGTGTGTTTGAGAAATTAGTCTGGACAGGTGAGTTACAGCATCGGCGAATTCGTATGACCATCAATACGAATTCGTATGAGTAGGAGTATTGATTGGGTTTGGTATGGTTTATGAGTTGTATAGATGATTAAGGCTTAGAAATCGATTTGACTAGTTTTTGGCTTCTACCTCAACATCGACCTCAAAATGGAAAACTTATTGTATCCTTTTTAGCACTGCTTTGAAGTCGGTGTTGCATTTTTTTTAAGTTTTGTTATTTGGAGTCGATTAAAAACTGGGCCTTCTTTATCAACAACATACGCCGTACGAGGAAGAGGAAGACGAAATAAAGAATAAAAGAGATAAAGGCCTCGATAATGGCGCGCTCTCCTCATTCTCATCTTGCATAAACAATATTTGACCCTTAGGCACTGTGATTTCCAAATTTTTCCAATGCTTCGTACGTCTAACATGATGTACCGTTCATGCTACGCGCGATTTACTTCCCATCCCGTCATGGAATCGACACGTTTCCATACTCAACGTCATTACATGGCGCTTTAACGCCTATCCTTTAGTCACAACCGTGTCTAATCGTGTCATCATATCTGCCCCGGTCAAATACCGCGATACTTAATCGGCTAACGGTCGTATCCATACAACTGCGTGCGGCCAAGCGCGATCGTGTGGGATCGGCTATCCGAAAATCTATCCGTGTCCAAAGTTCGCTATCGTTTCAGAAAATCTGTATAAATTGAACGAAATGTTAGGACTATACTAAGGCTATCAGATTCAATGTTTTTTAACCAACTTCAAGAAAGAAGGAGGTTCTCTATTCGTCATTGTTGATTTTTTTCTTTTTTTTTCTAATGTCTTTCCGCCAGTGCGCGAGTTATGTGTGAACATACATTAAAATTCCAAGGATGTTGTGTGACAATGTTTACTTTATTCTTCTTATAACTTTTCACCAAACAGCGATCAGCGGCTGAAGCCTTATCAAGGCTACGCAGGAGAGTCGTCTTGACAACATTCGTCAAGGTCAAAGTCATTGGGCGTGGATATTCTAAACAGGATTAGTATCCTCTACGCGTGTTGGTTCGATGGTTTTTTGTTCAATAGCAAAAAGACACATGCGAAACTTGACTGAGCGTTTAACCTAAGTGCAACCAGAGCAAGCACTAAGAAAGATGTTTCGCGTGACTTTTATTTTTCCTCTATCAGATTTTCTGGTTCGAAATAATTACAACGTTTTCAGATTTTTCAAAATTTAATTGCACCGGACAAATTATTCTATGTAATGATGTAATGTTATATGGCGGTGTGATATGTGTCTTATCAAATTTACTGTGCGCACTGTACGCAATGCACTTGCCGATGAAGTATAGTAATAACGGATGTGGCGGACGAAAGCCAATGTCGCGTGTAATCGGGTGGAGCGCGGAAAGAAATGCATGGCATGTATCATGAAGCACGTCAGTTCAAGGTCAGGTCTCGAAGACAGATGTGGGTGCTATGCTATTCATGAGGCCGCACAATCAAGATACTGTGTACTCCGGAATGTGCAGCTACATTGGTTTAAACTTGGCGTATTAAAAATTAATCAGTCACGTAAGCATATTAATCATCCACTCGATCCAGACGTTGAAAATTGTTCATCGACAATTTCTTCAAGTTTACCCCGTGGATGTATTGTGCTACAAAATATAGTATTTACAAGTGAATAGTAAACTGAGTTAAGTTCTCAATTAAATTGAACGTTTAATGCAAACAAGCAGTAAGTAATGTCCGTATTTGAGTTAGAAAGCTATGTAAACTCGATTAAATGAACGCTTATCCGTGTACGGTACGTGGGTGTCGAAACGTCAGGCAATTAGAATCGTTGAATCTTTTATTGACCGGTATACCACGCCACCAGATTAATTAACTTAACCGTGCACGGCACAGGAGAGGCATAAAATATATACCGACAGAATTACTTTACATTACGTGATCACTGAGCGAGGGAAGTTGTTAGTAACCCACCCTTCGCGCAGAAGTCAATTCTTACGATCACACGTGTCGCTCGTTCATCCACTGATCGTTGACATTAGCCATATGATGTAATTCGAAATATCCTCACAAAAGAACGCTCCATTAGAATCGATAGCATGTGCCAATCGTCGAAGCAAATCCCGGCAAATCCTTCTTACAATTAACCGAAACAGCCACACTCGGTTTAACACGTTGTCCGCCGAAAATGTTCCGAAAAAATGCATAACGAAATCAATGTTATTCGTGTCAAATAAAGCGTTAAGAATCTATTTTTCAGAGTCCCATACGACAAGTTTTATCGTCACCCGAATACGGGTGACGCGGCAGTCAACCTGTTAAGAAATCGCGAATCAGCAATTGGCAGGTAAAAAGGCAATCGCGCGTAACCTTGAGCCCATGCGATTATTAATGAATTAAATTGGACATTAGCCATATGATGTAATTCGAAATATCCTCACAAAAGAACGATCCATTAGAATCGAAAGCATCTGCCAATCGTCGAAGCAAATCCCGGCAAATTCTTCTTAACCGAAACAGCCACACTCGGTTTAACACGTTGTCCGCCAAAAAAATTCCGAAAAAATGCATAACGAAATTAATATTAATCGCATCAAATAAACCGTTAAGAATCTATTTTTCAGAGTCCCATACGACAAGTTTTATCGTCACCCGAATACGGGTGACGCGGCAGTCAACCTGTTAAGAAATCGCGAATCAGCAATTGGCAGGTAAAAAGGCAATCGCGCGTAACCTTGAGCCCACACGATTATTAATGAATTAAACGGCAACGAGAGAAGGGACACCGTGTAGAAGAGGCGCGGGACGTACCGTCCAGACGAGAAAACGGTCCGAGGCCGAGGCTGAAGGAAGGTGGATACTGGTGCTAGTGGGGGCGTGCGATAGTTCAAGTCGTGAGCGAGCAGCCCCGCCCGACACGACCGCGGAGCATCTCCGTTCTGACCCCCGCTGACTTGAGGGGCCCTCCAGTAATCCCCCACCCTTCAACAGTCCCACGAGGTCCACGGAGACGGTCTCCTTCTCGCCATCGACTCTCGGTCTTCCTTTCATTTTTTTCCTCTCTCCGTTTCCTGCCTCATGGTTTCGTGGCTGCGAGACTACAAGAGTCAATTCCACCCCACCCCGAAGCGCACTCTGCGAAGGGCGCAGGACTCTTCGGAGGGGTGGGGATCGACGAAGACAACTCTTTCTAGCCTCGCTCGTGCCCACGACAGACGGCGACGGAAGAAAGAGTGGAGAGGAAGAGATGGCGAGGGAGGGAGGCGGGCAATGATAAGTGTGGGAAGGGCAGGTTGCATAAGGTCTAATATTATGCAAGCACACATAGATTTGAATGCGTTAGGTTCCTCTGCCACCTCACTTCTTCTTCTTCGTTCTTCGCCCGGTCCACCGCCGGTTGATCTATCCTTTTTTCACCTCTCTCTCTTTCTTTCTCTCTCTCTCTCTCTTACGCTCTTTGCTTCTTGCCGTACATGGCGTCCACGCAGAACACAAGGCCCCGGGTAAAAGGGAACAGTTCTCCTCATGGGGTGTACATAGCTGTTCTTCTTAAGTGTACGTATGCATGTATACTGCTGCGTCTCTTGGCTCTATGTTTATACGTGTACGTGTACAGCTTACCCTACCTGCATGGAAATCGCGAGAGCATTGAACCCAGGAAGTGGCCATGAAATAGTCATTCCTGAAAGGTTAACTCTCCTACCGCATCTCGCGGGGCCTCGAGGTCGAGTCTGAAAGTCTGGAAAGTCCGCGGATGCCGGCAGAGAGACGGATGAGATTGTAGGAGAGGGTCCTTTCTGGAGAACGGCCGAAGAAAGCCGTGTAGTGGGAGTCGCAATGCCAACGAGGGAAACACGGAAGGGGAGAGAGAGAGAGAGAGAGGAAGAGTGCGATGGGTCGATGCTTCAATTTTGGCGAGTGTTCGCATTGTTCGATAATAATCGGCTTCCGTTTTTGTCCAATGCAAGCTTCACCCTCAGATTAGTGCTGAGAACGGATTAATTCTCTAACAGGAAACTGGACGGTAAATGATTGGGACACAACCCTTGACTGTTTCCTTCTACCAAGGGATCTGAGACGCAAGTGTATCGTTTTCACAATTTTATGTCACCCTGCTCAGCTACAGATTTTCGTTCAAACAACTTCGTCCAACTTAATAGAAAGCATCTTAATTAACCCTTGGACTCGCACACGAAGGTAGGCTCCCAAGGCTGGGTCTTTCTCTGTCCACACCGACAGTTCACTTCTGCTGAATCATGGTCGCCCAAACTACTCGCAGACTCTGTACTGACACAGACGTTCGGCCCAGCTGGGGACAAGCATTAGTTTCTCACTCTGGGACTCAGGGCGTTATGACAAACTGATTGTTGTCGCCTGCTTTACTATGTGCATGTGGACTTGCGCTGGGAAGATGCTGCGGCGATTATCGTTCTTTCTTATTAATTAACAATTGTGTCACTGTGCTAGTTATTGCTCTCAAGACGCGTGTGCAGCGTCAATATGCGTATATCGCACTCAAGATGGCCGGTCTCAAAAGACTTCGCCTTGGTCCACGAAGAGTCAAGTAAAACCACTTTCTTGTTTTTAAATCAAAGACATTATCTCCGTAATCTGGCAGACAATGATTTCCTAAAGAATAGCAATAATGTCCTATTTCATACTGCAAATCACGCATATACGTTAAACTTGAAATAACCATCGTGCACAATGTTACAGTCTCGGTTGACAGTTGTGCATATCATGAACACTATTCATCGACACCATAAACGAAATGAGCTCACCGTCCAGTCACGGATATATCGCCTACGGTGGAGTGGTAATAGCCGGGCGTCTTGGTTCGACAGTTCTCACAAGACGATAGATAGACGGCAGTCAGGGGTCGAGAGATCGAGGATCGAACGAAACATCGGGCATGTCAAAATTCGATCGCACTGTACGTCGAACGGCTGACGAGACCACGTATACTTCAAGTTATCTCTCTCTCTCTCTCTCTCTCTCTCTCCCCCTCGACTCCCTTCCTCTTTCTTTGGCCAGCGCAGAGCACGATGTGGATACGTTGAGAGTACCTATGGAAGAGTAGGTACCAGGGTATACTGTAGACCCCGAAGGTCACAGGGCTAAGGCACTTCTCACGCCCCCGCCATGTCGGAGAAGAGCACCTCACTTAGACGAGACGTACATACCTTAACGCACCCGATTAGTATACGTGCTTAATTGCCGTTAACATGCGTGCGTGACGCATCGTATCGATCATCCTCCACGGTCTTGCGGGGGAAAGATGGATGAAGATAGGAGGAAGGAAAGAGAACACGAATAACGATAGTTCTACAAAAGGAACGGCCTCGTGTTGATCTATATACATATGTATATAGAGGGTGTTACGTTTAAATGATAATGATAGAGTATCTCGCAAGGGGTAGGAACGATAAAAGAAATGTTTCGACGAAAGTTGTATGGTTTAGGTGGGGAAGTAATGTGGTGTGAATGACTTTTATGTGGGTGAAGTGGTGGAGGACTTTTCAAGGTAAAGTCAAGTTTTTTTTAACGGGACCCTACGGTTTTATATTCATAGGGTTGTAGGGGATGCTGAGACAAAGTCGATGATATCAGAATCAGAATCAAATTACCAGTGTAAACTCTGCTAATTTATTGATGTTAATAGTAAGTGATGGTCTGCAAAGTAACTCGACAAGTTTCTGCATAGATATGCTTGTAATTATCTATTTTCTGGCAACATTCATTTATAAACGATTGTTTTTTGTTGTAAAACTTACACTTAAGTTGTCAGTGTATTGCCAAATGTCGTAAAAAATAGACTTAAACTGAACCTGTAGAAAATACAGATCTATGATGTGATCAGTGCAAATAAGCTTGCCCATAAATAAGTCGATAACCTAGAAATTTCGGAATATAAGACCTTAAAAAAATCTTTCCCGTCACACAAATTGCCCCTGCAAATTACACATTTTCTTGAATCACTAAAACTAAGGGAGATATTTTCGGTTCTATTATTAGCTGACTCATCATGTGTGCAAGTATTATTGATTAAGTAAATAACCTCTGTTCTACCTCCTTTGCTAATGATCCAAATCCACAGAAGTGCAAATATATATGTATATATAGTGACTGATGCTTGAGACTGATGTCATTTAGAACTCAAGTTTGTTGCGAATAGTAGTAATTGGCATACTATATATATATATATATGTACATTGCCAGAAAGCCATTCTAAGAATAAATTATCCTCTTCATGTCCAGCTGTAGAATTCATGTACCGTTGTCACGAACTCTCTTCCTATATATTTGATCATATACAATGTCAACATAGCGAGTATTTGCCACTTACTGATTATCGCACGTATATAATACTTCATCTGTCATTTTTCTTCAAAACGTGCATACATAGAAAGAAATGGCTGTATGACTTTCTGCAAGTAAATATTACCGTTGTGTAAGAACAGCAAGCACTACAACAGAAAAGAATACGGTGCCAGTTTCAGTTGTACACGTAACGTGAGTCAAAAATACAACAAATGAATTAGTCTCATCAACCGAATGCCTGCATCAATACACGTTATTCTTGTGTCTTTATATAATTTGATTAACCTTAGCTGTACTTAAATCAAAAATGACGGACACTTTTACGTATTGAAAGACTTATTACATGATTTTCACAAAACTCGAGGAGATAGCAGTTAGAAACAAATCTTAACAGTACATTATTGAATAGTAGTTCCTACCTCAGAGGTGTTATTAGATGAGATAAATAAGGTCGATGAGAATAAGAAAGAGGAACGTGTAATGGAAGAGAAACTGAGAAAGTGTAAGAGACAGAAACAGTGTCGATGATAATCGGTGTACCTGTGGAACGAACGTAAACGCTATCGTGCATGTAGTTGTGCACAGTACATAGGGTGTCTTGTGAAATACTGAAGCGCTGTAGCACCAAAACGGTCTGTGACACACAGAAAAGTTAGCGCATGTATCTCACTATTATTGAATTATGTACATGCATGCACTTGCAAGGTTCTTCTAAATAATTTTTTTTTTTTTTTTAAATATTATTTGTCAATTCTCATGTGTATATTTTTCGCAATATCATTAGCTTGTTCGGACATTTGTTACATGTCAAATGGGACCAACTGTGTATGTAATATGTTGCATATTCGAATTTATCGTTGAATTCACGGCTTTATCTAACTTATATACCTACTTGTATATTTATCCACTGATCCAACATCGCCGTAATCAAGTAACAGCACCGTACTTGATCGTATTAGATTCTAACGTGTGAAAATGATGTGCGAATCTCTTAGAAACAAGACAAAACGATGCTTCATGAAGCTTCATGCAGTCGGTTATCCGAATCAATTGGGAGATAAATTTGTTTCAATAATCGATTTTTCGGATAATCTGTCCGAAAGAATAACATTTTTAATTATGTCATAAATCAATGACAAATTAAGCAAACTGCAACATCAGAAGCTAGACGTTCTTAGGTACTGCCAAATGCATCTATTTCATTTTCATGCTTTGCTCATTCATTATCTACTTTCTGTCGGAAGTTTAACAATTTTGATACACTGTTTTTGATGTTGTTAATTGTGGAACTGCCAAGGTTATCTTTTAAACGTTTAATAATGTTCCACTAATTTTCGAATTTCAACACCAGTCTTTTTCCTTTAACACTCATCGTATGAGTCAAATCTATACCTATGAGCGCACTAAATTCACACAAAATACTATAAGCTCGGGCATTCGTAGCAGCTAGGATACGTGTCCCATAACATAAACACTGTTAACTCTACAACTACCGAGCAGCCAAAATGACTGGTATGACATTTTGCTATAACGAAGGCTGATGTTGAAGACATGTTATTTCCGAGAATATTTCCTGATGGCTTTTATTGAAATATATACATGATTGCTAAATAAAAGTGTATAAAAATGTGAAAGTGTTAAATGCCTGCCCGAAATACATACATACACACGTGACTCATTCTATAATGACATAATTGACGCTCTAGCGTATTTTCGTACTTCCCAAGCCGTTTCCAGGATACAATCCATACCAGGTCCGCGGGACACCCTATGCAAACCCGAACACACGCGCACGGTTCATGCAGTGTCTTCGAGATCCTATCGTCGAGTGCAGAGAACGCGATATGACCGCCACTGCCTATTGCTACTCGTTTTACCGACCAGCCTCCGTTTCTTGATTATCGTTTTACCATTCAGCGAGGATTTATCTCGATCGCCGGAGCAAGCCGTTGTCATGCTCCCGACTCCTGATAAGAATAGAAGCCAGATAACGCATCCAGCGTACATTTCGTTCTCTGTCTCCACCTTTTTGCCTTTGCCCCTCTTCATCTTCTTCTTCCTGCACGAATTTTGTCCGCCGCACAACAATAACGATCCCCCGACAAAAAGCGCACGGTATGCAACTGATTCAGATTCTGTTAGATCGTTTATCATTTAATCGGTACGAAGCTTCGCACATTGTTGTTGGTGGGGTGAGAGCTCGATACATGTCGGCTGAGGAAGCGTGTAAAACGTACTGCGGTAAACTGTAGTATTATAGCATTGTACTTATATTATTTATGTATGATAGAGTGTGTTTCGAAAAGGTTGGACCTAACTTTGGGTCGACGAATTCTGAGTTTTCCTGTGATAGCTGGAGGAACCTGTAATGCGAAAGCAGATTGTTGCTGAACTGAGAAGACGAATATTGATAGTGTGCTATCACGTATTTGCGTGTGGCAAGGGCAAAGTACGTACAGTAGAACATCGATTTGAAACATTTGAACATTGAAAGTCGATTTTCCGAGCAACCGATTTATCCGATTTTATGGAATGACTCACGTGTGTACGTATTTCAGCTAAACATTTAATAATGTTTATGTTATAGGACACGTATCCTAGTTGCTTCAAATGCCCGAGCTCAGTATCTTGTCGGAATTTATATATGTATGTGCATATGATGCGTGTTAAAAGGAAAAGACTGGTGTCTGAAGTTCCAAGATAAGTTCGGCATTATTGAACGTGTGAAAAATGAAGAATGTGCCTCTAATTGAGCAAAAGAATATAATGTTGGAAGTTGTACGATTAGCGGCATTAGAAGCAGTGAACCAAAATGACTAACCTTTCAGCAGAAATTAGCTAACGAATGGGCCAAACATGATAATGAAATAGATGCCCGGAGAGATCTCAATAAATTTCGTAGTATCTAATTATAAGAACGTTTAGTTTTTGATATTGCACTTTCCTTATTATAACCTGTACGCATTCGCTTACGTATAAACCAATCACAGGACAAAATTCCTTAATTTCTAATTGATTTATGACATAATTACAAATTTCTCGTTTGTTATTATCGAAAGAAACTCGCCTCCGAAATTAATTCGGAAAACCGAAGCTCTACCGTATGTATTGATGTATATGATAAATATTAGGCTGACAGAAATTGCAGGTACGATCGGCACGTTCGATTGAGCCTCTTTCCACCGAGAACTGATTTGCAAGCTGCGTTTTCCATAAAGAGCTCGTTTGAGTCGTTATCGTGGCACGAGACAAAGTAATCTTTAATGCTTTTCCGCATGGCATTAACCTCTCGCCCGCCACGTTAACTTCCCGCGCCGCCGACAATAGACGTTGATCGGTGAGACGGAATTTTCCTCTTTAAAGTTAAACGAAAGGAGAGATTACGAAATGACGACGGACCGTTAATACGGCTACGCATTATCTAGATTGCTACCCGGCCGAGATTCGCTTCCGCCGGCCGCGAAACAGCATGAGTAATTAATCAAAGACAATCAAACTCTGGGAGCGTCGGCTCAGGCCGACTCCCAACAAACGGAACACTATCCGTCATCTTCTCTCCACTTAAAACTGGGAAAATAGAGGATGCGTGCTCCCGACGGGTGCCTGTCTATCCCGTAACCCGGATGTGAATCGTAATCAAAAGCTTCTTCGACTTTCTTCGCCCGATTCGCGTACAATCAATTTTGGCGCGACCGTTAATCGGGGATATCATTTATGCATAATCACATTCATGTGTGCGATATCATGTTTGTGATGTATTATAAATATTCGGCTGTAAGAATTAAGCGACCTTTCCGAATACAGCTTCTCCTCCTGAGTGACATTCTGAACTTTGATGGAATTTCTTAAGTGACCGAACGACCGAACGTTATACCTATCCTAAATCTAGTCCAGACCTACAATACCACCGTCTACTTATATTATACAAATTGTTCTGCTAATACGGCTAAAGCCTTCGGAAGGTCACTCATTGTCAGTAGGGCGATCTGGGCAACACAATAAAAATCAAGCCAATGGGAAGTGGGTTGCCTAAATGGCAGTTTTACAATTTAAGTGCTGCGAGCAAGCCTCACGAGAATGATTAGAAAACGTTTTTCTGCATCATGCACAGTCTGTGAGTTATGAGAAACTGTTGAACTATGTGCGACACGACGAAACATTTCATATAAATATTGTGGAATTCGGCAGAGCTATTCGAATATGTAAAAATGTCTATTTCCTGCCATTTGTTCCTGTGGCTTATTTTCATATCATCATCAGCAAATAATTACGGCATAATGAAGGAAGTAAATGACATTTACTTGCAATACAATCTGGAACGTATGATTCAATCAATTTACCGTGACAAAGATTTTTCCGTACGCTGAAATGTACGCTATGTTGAGGAATTTTGTGAATTCTGCTCCTTAAAAGCCGGCCGTATCACATCACGAACATTTAATACCCGACTCCGTTCGCGGGACGATTAAATTAATTGCGGGTTGTTGCACGGTTCTGCGGATGTGTGTTTCCCGTGGCCGCGCAACAACAATTTTGCTAATAAAATTAATTGTCCAGCAATTAAGGAAGAACTAAAATGCGAGCACCGCCGCATCATTTTGCGTAGTTTTCATGTAACTTTCTTGTGCACCGTGTTAAGCACTTTGACATTAAGCTGTACGATCAGTGGAATCGCGCCACATGTAATTGCAAATGAGCACGCCATATAGAGGCTCAGGCAATCGAATGAGCTGAGATGTGACAGATTGTCTCCGAACAGGAGGAAAATCATACACAGTAGACTTTGTCATATGTGTGTTTTGTAAGCACATTTGTCGGCTCTATTAGTTTGCGAATAAATTGTCACGTAGACATTAATTTATCTTGAGCAATTGTAACACTTTCACAAGCACAATACTCATCACTTTTGATGCTTTTTAATGCACCTATACACCCATACTTGAGACCCCTTTCCCTCATCTTCACTTCGTAGCGTCTAATATAATTTCAACAACGACTGCTATGAAATAACATTAAACAGCGGCTCGCAAATTTTACGGAAAATTATAGAAACTTGTTTATTTCCGGAAACTAACGCACAAAAACATTGGTATTATAGATTAGGATTGGAACGTTGAAATTTAAATTGTATTCCATTGTGCGTGATTTTCTTGTAATCCGGCAGTAGTTGTAGGCAAACAAACAGGTTATTATATTTTATTCGTTTCTCCCGAAAGGCGACATTTCTTTCGCTGGACACGTATAGAAAACTGTGTCAACTATACCTGGACGAAAAATATGATTTATCGTCCACCCTGTCTGCTCGTATAGAGAGCACTCAATTATACTCTTTCGCCGCTCTCATCCCTTTCTTCACTGCCATCGGCAGAACGATGATTTCTACGTGTAACGACGGCATTTAGAGCAAACGATCATTCCATAAGACAAAACTTTCATGAAAGAAGAGAGAGCGCGCTCATACGCGTGGGAGTTTGCGGAGTTCAACGCAAGAGCGGGACTGAGGGAACCTCATTTATGATGGAAGTTTTTATAGTTCACTCGAAAATCTCTGAATTTCGATTTTCTCGGACGAATTAATCTTCACGAACATAAGCCTTCCTAATTAGGGTAAGGTTGCGATCATCGGACCACTATCGTCTTCGCATCTGTAGGAATCGGTAGAAATCTTATCCTGCTTCATGGAATAAATATTACCGACTCCAGAGTGGAAAACTTATTAGCAATAATCAGCCGCGGCGGCTGACCGTGATCGGTGATTTCTCATTTTAACCCACGGACACCCACGATGGGTCAATTTGACCCGAAGCCTGAAGATCGTCAACGCATTTATTTTTAGCGAAATAAAAAATTTCGCCTACGTACATTTTAGCGACATTGCAATATATTTTAAACGTTGACAATTCGTTTATAAATAGTTTACATTTTTTACAAAATACAAATTTTTTGCGACATGATCGTCAGTGCTTTATAAATGGAATGTGTTAGACGTAGTAATCTAACTATTTTTCACCAATTTCCGCAGCATTTATTTCCAGGATTGTTATCAATAGCACATAATCTAATAATTATAACGATAATGTCGATGTTACGTGGACGCGTTGAATTTAATTTGAGCTTCTCGACTCACATACATCTATACAAATGAAATGGTCTATGAATTTAAATTGTCGCGCTGCCGTCCTGCAGGATGGGTCACAATGACCCATCGTGGGATTGCGTGTCTCATTTCTCAGTCCGGGTGTCCGAGGGTTAAACAGAGAGACTACACACATATCTGATGATCTATCGAATTAATTCGTTCCAATAACCACTAAATGCCGATCGAGCGATTAACACGTACGCGAACAACTGTTGCTGACGGGAGATTAAATTGCACAGCATGCTGAAGTGACGAACTCACAACTCACCTGTAGAAGCACAGAGCGGTGGTGGAGTGGGCGTCCCCGTCGGCGATGAGACTCTTCTTGCCATGGCTATAATTTTTGCCGCCGGACTGTACCGAGGCACCTGCAGCACCACAGGAGTTTTCACGGACAGGTCCACGGGTTCCAGCTGCACCGGCGGTCCCGCCGCCTGCAATGAAAAGAAACATGTTCCTTGGTTTATTGGTGTTCCGAACCACAAGATCCGTCAACGAACGGCTCTCAAAAAGTCATGCAATTAGATGTCATGCGTCGAACTGAAGATCCCACATGCTTACATCGAGGAAAATGGGAGGCCCGTTTTGACGCAACGTTTTCAAGTGTATGTAAAACGCACACGTGCACAGTGGCGTAGTAATCGGTCAATTAAGAAATAGTTCATAAATTTAATAAGCCCGAATTACACTGGCCAACACGTATTTTCTTGCGTTAGAACCTATCAGGTGATTCCTATAGATTCTGATGGTATGAATACGCGCCGCCATGAAAAGAAACATGTTCCTTGGCTTATTGGTGTTCAGAACCACAAGATCCGTCAACGAGCGGCTCTCAAAAAGTCATTCAATTAGATGTCATCCGTCGAACTGAGCATCCCACATGCTTACATCGAGGAAAATGGGAGGTCCGATTGACGCAACGTTTTCAAATGTATGTAAAACGCGCACGTGGACAGTGGCGTAGTAATCGGTTAATTAACAAATAGTTCATAAATTTAATAAGCCCGAATTACACTGTCCAACACGTATTTTCTTGCGTTAGAACCTATCAGGTGATTCCTATAGATTCTGATGGTATGAATACGCGCCGCCATGAAAAGAAACATGTTCCTTGGCTTATTGGTGTTCCGAACCGCAAGATCCGTCAACGAACGGCTCTCAAAAAGTCATTCAATTAGATGTCATCCGTCGAACTGAGCATCCCACATGCTTACATCGAGGAAAATGGGAGGTCCGATTGACGCAACGTTTTCAAATGTATGTAAAACGCACACGTGCACAGTGGCGTAGTAATCGGTTAATTAACAAATAGTTCATAAATTGAATAAGCCCAAATTACACTGTCCAACACGTATTTTTTTGCATTAGAACCTATCAGGTGATTCCTATAGATTCTGATGGTCTGAACACGCGCATCCGAAGACTGTTTTGTTTGCATATGTTTGAAAATGGCCTCTTCCAACATAGAACAATAATTCCGTGGAAAGAGAGCACATTAAGCCTAGAACCACCAAGTGGTCAAAATGACTTGTTTCACAGTTTCCTAGAATGAAGGCTGACACTTGAGTGATCTTACTTTCGGAAATTTACGTTCTCAGAAATAAGATGTATTGAACATCCCAGTCATTTTGGCTGCTCGATAGTTGTAGTGTTAATAAGTACACGAGGCACGTCACGTTTCACCGACGGCGACGACAGAAAGAATATTGAATGTTCAAGAAAGATCGTATTAGGAAAGGGCTCCCGCACACGCGATACGTGATCGGTGTGCCATGGAAATTGATTCCATTGCACATTGGTCATTGACTATTAATTCCGTCAGAGTCATTAGCCAATCGCAACAGCCGCGCGTAAGGTAGTAGAAGGTAGCGGTACGCGGGCAATGGGCAGGCAGACAGTCGGGTAATCAGGCAGGCAGACCGGCAGGCAGGGCCGGCAGGTCAGTTGAACCTCGTGGGAACTGGTTGTGATTAGTTCATGTCAATACCGATGCTAGTTATGCTAATTGCGCGAAAGCACCTCGCTCTATTGCCGATTGCTCCCGCTTCTACTGGCGCACAGCGTAGGAAACAGGTAGAACCTTCGTATGCGAAAAGTCTCTATATCGTCATACTTGCTGATGTTCCAATTTCATAATCGGAGTGCATGCGGAGATCCATAAACGGACGCGACGTAATGGAAGAATCCTTTCGATTTCAACAGTTTCAGGCAATCACGCACTCGTTCGACGTCTATTACTTAGTTTCCGTTAAATGTTTAATCATGTCAAATTTTGATTTACTGCTTTAATACTGTTGCCAATCGTGGATCTTCCAACGATACATTTTTTCATTTTTGAGCTACATTCAACGTTTTTGAAACCTTCAATAACGTCCAACTTATCGTCTAATTTCAACAGCAAGCTTTTCCAAACTCAACACTCATCGTATAACTCAAATCTATACCTATGAATGCTCGAAATTCCGACGAGATACTAAGAACGCGCATTTATAGCACCTAGAATACGTGTCCCATAACATAAACATTGTTAAATGCCTAGCTGAAATACGTTTACGATACGACGCGATGTTTCGCATAATCGATGCTCCACTGTACATCATTCTAAAACTCATCAACCGAATAACAATGCGGAACCATACCGAAACATTCCGTGGCGCAAAAAAGATGGCGGAGATGTATTGCTCGGCGAAGAATACGCCGTCTCTGTCAATATAATGTTCTTGAAGTATCAACTTTTATAGCTTCTTGGAGCATCAGAGAATCCGTAATGTCACATACTCTCAAAGCGACACGAAATCGTATAGTTAGTCGGTAGTAAGGAGTAGGAAAGCAGTGGGGTGGGGAGCCTCGCTGCGGCACAGTCGAGATATAGTATGCGTTACGAAACCTGTAATGCTACAAGCGGCACAGATTTTGAGAGTGGGGAGATTGTGAGTGCAGTGCAGTGGGAGCTGGGAGCACCTCTGCTTAGCGCTTAGCCGTAGGTAGTATAGTACTGTGCCAGCGTCACAGAAGTAGTAATGCTTGTTACGCCACGGTAACTGTAAACTGTATATGCGAAGCGTTTGAGTATTTTGGTGTGAGTACCGTCGCAGAAGCAATGATGCATGCTGCGCAGCAGTAATCGTCAGCCATACACGTGGAGTGTCATAGATTATTCCGTGGACAGCGTCCATCGTTTTATCACATTCTTCCGTCTTTTTTAACTACACTGGGCAACAAAAAAAATTGCTTCTTAAATGGAAATAGTCAATTTCGATTAATTTCGATCAGCTAAAAACGAATTCGAAATCCGTCTTTTCGGAAGTTAGCTCTAGGTTTCGAGAAATGGACATTTTTTTTAAATCTTCCTGTTGGCACTCTTGACAACATTCAGCTTGTTATTATAAATGGAGGCGATTTTCGTTTGTTGCACCAAATTTTGCAGACATTCGTGAATAAAATGGTGTGTACGTATTCCATGTTAGAGGGTCAGTTGCACGTTACAATTTGAAATTCGTCACGGAAAATTGAGTACATCGTAATGATCATTACTTCCACTTTCTGAGACTTATGAACTGTACGTGCAACATTTTCTTGCATACCGGAGCGGTAACGGGTAACGTCAAATGAGGAAAAATCAGAAAGTATTTACCAGCAATGTGAGACGGGCAAACGAATGTAACGAGGAGTGACGATATTTACTTGAAAGTACAGCATCCTGGATCGAGAAAACACACGGTACGCGGGGACGATTGATCTGCAATATCGCATCAGACAGATGTTTATTTCTTGAAAGATACTAATTACGCCTGACCGTACACTGATGCATTTAATGCGTTTAACGCCGGACTTGCGACGGGCAAATATACACGTGTAATTGGTATACTCAGAGTAGTCTGAGTAATTACATTGTACTGCGGTAATACTCATTTAATGTCGACAAGGGATTCCTATTTCATTACCACTGGGATAATTAATAAATGCTTGAACTACACCTGTTGATGATTAGAATATTATTAAAGATAACGCACCCATTAATAATGTAACATGTAACTCTTGACCGGCGGCGTTGACGTATTCATTTTTTGCGCTCGCATGATTAAATGCTAATCGAACGAGTAATGACAGCTAATTAACTGGACAGTGATTGTGAGCGAAGTGGCGCGTAAACCTAAGGGCGAATAATTAGGAACTAATTCAGGAAGCTCCGTCGATCTGATTTAATTGAGAAATAACATGTGTCGACGCTAGATTCTCTAGATATCTATGACAAGTCTACAAGTTCGTCATAATGATATTTTGGAAAATAGATTCAATTCGCATTTTACAGTTGAACGACATAATGGCGGTTCAGTCAGACCTTCGTCACGAAAGAGACGCCTGCAGCAATTACAGCTATCGTAAATCGATATCGAGACGAATATATTTAGCATGCAAGACCGGCACAGATTGACATTCGTTGTATTCGAAAATTATGAATGACGTATATTTCCGATTTATGGAATAAGCGGTAACAGGTGATTGATCGCTTGCCTCTGTTGTATTTTTAAACGATCTTGAGTGATATGACACTTGATAAAAATTACCTTAATATGATTCACTGGCCAGTGTCACAATAGGGTTCTTCCGCTTTGCAGTAAATGAAAGTCATCTAGACTACTAAGAATAAAGTAAAATATATAGGTACGGCAAGTAATATTATCTTTTTCTCTGCTTGGAGACAAACGAAGGTACACCAAACCGAAGACTCTACATGGATAGAATCAAATGACATATTAAATCCGCGATGACCAATAAAAGGTCGGATAAACTGTTCTTAATGATTCCAGATCGTCGCTGTAGTCGTTCGGCAGTGTACTTATATGTGTATGCCTACATGTACTTCCGCACGCACACTTTAAACGTTGGCGTATGTTTTCGCAGTAGCGAGCTTGAAAATGAGAAGGTAGCGTTCATCAATCATTTGTTGAGCAATCGCGTACGCAACGAGTCCCAATGGAATTAATTTAATTACTACAAATCTTTTAAGCGTATAATTGACGTGGCACAATGTCAGGTTAGTCTTTCTTGGTGCTTACTTGGTATATGCAACGACGACGATTTGTACAACTTACAATTAGAGAGAGAGAGAGAGAGAGAGAGAGAGAGAGAGAGAGAAGTATATTATATCGCCAGTATTGTAATGCAAAGATTGCCCAATAAAGAAAATGAAAATAAGACCATAAGTTGGATAATTGATCAATCGAATACAAAAAAAAGAAACAATATGCTCAGTATTAAGCTTTCGTTTCACAACCTAAGCGCACGGGATACTTTTTTGTTCGATACTGTGATTCGCCAATTGGTTCAACGTTGTGTAGTTCGGGTTCTACGAAATTGTGTTGAGAGGCTTTCAAGGCATGGTGTCGAAATTTGTCTAATAGCGGATGTCGAAGGACCCCGATCATTATCTTGTGCAACATGCAATATGATTCGGGCCAATAAGAATTGACATTCAACATAATAAACAAGATTATCGTACTTCTTTTGCTCTCACTTCAATTACAACATACAGGCATGCAGTATGTAAAGTGCATAAAGCAAATTTGATCGAAAGAACACTGGCCCCTATTTAGATCGCTTATATTACAGTTAACATAATGTGGATTATGCGGTCTTCAATATTAATGCGGTCATAATATCCTCCTTTACTGTAATATTTATTTATCGTGCAAGCTGGTACAGCAAAATAAAAGATACGCGGACAACCTCATTTTTAGCGATTTTAAAAAAGGAGGAGGTTCACTATTTGACATGCATATTTTGTTTTTTATGGTTTTTGGTTTCATATGAAAGAGGCCACTCTCCCATTGGACCCATTTAAATATTGAAAAAGTTCAACACCAAAACCGCATTTTTTAAACAACGTTCTCGCAAACTCGGAGTGTCATTTTTACATGTTCACGCATACTTAACATTCTACCGGATTCATCGATTTTTGTGTGATCTTTCGTATGCTTCGAACGAGTTTGTTCGTTTGTTATCAAATTAACCCGGCAAACTCCCCACAGATACGAAATGTAACTAAAAATTACAAAATTAAAAAACCTCAAAGGTGCGCTAAAAGAGATAGAATAATTTCGTTCAGGTCGGTGACATAATACTGATCGGTCACTCGATAAACGAAAGAAATTCTAAACAATTCGTTCAACTTCTTTTCTCAAGTTTTTTATTCTTAATTTTGATCAGTCGGACGGTGTACTCGCCTCACGTAATCTCAGCCGCCTAAACTGGAAACCATGTCAAGCAGATCGTCCGCATAACGTGAGAGATCTGTCTTCATACAGGGTGGGGCAATAACTGTGTCCACCTTGACAATCTCCGTTGGTTGTAATAATATGAAAAAATGTTTGGTACAGAACTTGAATAGCATAGAGGGGGACATAATATTGTGATGGCATTGTTTTCGTGCGTGGGTGGACGCGTTTCGAAGATTCCAAGGTCAATTCGGCTTATTTAAATCGAACGAGTTAAATTTTTGCACACATTTGAATAGCGCTCATCAAGTTCCATAACGTTTTTTGGGGGAAAATTTGGTCCCATTATGCCTTACACGAACTACAAATACTCTGACACGTCCATAAGTATACGATTTGATAGTAATTGTCAACGTTTTTCTTATTTATAAATGTTGCGCCCTCGATTATCATGAATCACCGACCTTAACATCCCACCTTCTTTATCGATTTCTTACCGAGTGTGGGAACCTCTTTCGGTTTTCGTAATGATAAACGCCTGCAAGCCAGTCAACGCCTTTCGTTTTCAGAATTATCAAGGTATTCTCGATTGACGTATGTCATGAGATCTCGCTGCACATCTCCGACTCACGTTACGTGGATGAAGAAAGTATTCCGCGATTAAACGAATGACGCACAGCGTTACGTCGATACGGCGTCAGTTTGATCTGGGTTCAAAGGATTTCACTCCTCGCCCGTTAGCGACGATCCGTTCACTCCGCGTTTCTTTTCTTTTTGTACTTTTCACTTTTTACCCCGGATTCGCGACATGCTTCGATCTTGTCTCTATTGTGCTCGATTCCATTTAATATCACTATTATTGCTATTTATTTATTGACAGGCTAGGACGCTTTTGTTGTACAGTAATTTGAGAATAAGAAAGTACATAGTAAAATTGTGGAAAAAAACAAAACAAACAAAAAAGAAAAAAGAAAAAGAAGATATAAAATAAAACGAGATAACAGATAACAATATCCACGTTGCCAACGTCAGTAATTAATGTAAGAGACATTACCATAGAAAATAATTTTCCCCGCATAATTTTTACCCAATATAAATATAAAAGTTTACATTATTTATTATACTAAAATTGTATTCCATATTCTCTAATTGTAAGCTTGAAAAGAATAAATACTTTCCCCCAGAAAATTCAGATGGCAATAATAGATGGCAATTTTCGCATATACCGCGAGTAGAAAGGTTAAAACGTGGGATATTTCAATCGATAATACTATGATTGAATTATTTGGTTTATTATTTAATATTTCCTATTTTTTCCATACTAGATTAGGATTCGATTAGACTTATAATCACAGCTATTACTTGTCGATTCGAGCATATAAGCTCATTGTCGGACTTATTAGAGTGTACTTATAAGTACTATTATTTACTACTATTCGAAGCATTCGCGTAATGGGGAACATTAATACTAATAATATTAACCGAGGGACTAGTGCAAGTATAAATTAACGATCTGTAACTCACGTTTATGATATTCCTCCCCAATATGAGCTTCCAAATATGTAGCAGATGGAAGAAAAAAATTGAAACAATAATAGACTACCACGATCGCTAAATTCATTACTCATTGACCGATTACTGTTTCATTAACGGTACAACCGTAGTCTATTGATTTGGTCCTCCTGTATAAATATCGAGACCGAGGTCTGAGGAAAGATGGCGAGAAGAAATAGGAGTAGGTATGTAATATTCCTTCTTTTTCCTTCTTCGTTTTGACGCGGAACAGAACGGCAATTTCGGTCGTACGCTACCTGTATTGACGATCGGAGTAGATAATCATTGATAATGACTGGAAACATCGTACGGCTGCAAATTGTAAATTCGCTGTGAAATTAGGCGAGAACCGTTGCTGCTAACTTTCTCCTTTCTCCAGAGTCGAAATCGCATTTATACGACTGACTTGACAGACAACCTCTGGATAGTCAAAATTGGACGGATCAGTGTTTCATCATCATTGTACCGGATGGTTGGTGGAAAAAGTATTGACAAATATTGCATGGGTTCAATATGACAACTGTTATTGTTGTGCCATACGTTGTGGGCAATTGTGACGATAGCAAGGCACAATTTATCACTCAACGGAAGAGAGCACAGATATCTCTACAATTTTGAGAAGAGTTCCCAGCCTAAAGATAAAACGACACATGGTTCCAACGCTTTTGGAAAGTCTTCGTTCTTAAAAAAAAAAATGTATTTGAAATTTTTAACAGGCTTCCAATGCGTGTTTCTTTACCTTCTTGCTATTACTATTTTACGGCTCATTGTCAGACTCGTTCACGTTATTTTGATCTTAGTCATTGTAATCGTGTATATAATGTGAACAAATATTACGGAATTAAAACGGTAACAAATAACAATACTAGAAAAAACCGTCATCAATGCAGTTCACAAGCACGTGCGTGGGCGTGTATTCGGATTGGAAAATTCGATTGGTGGTAGTAAGAAACGGTAGACTATAAGTGTCAAACAGATCAGCCAAAATCGGATCCACTGTACCAGTACCCCTCTCTAACGATTGACACGCAAATAATAATTAGCTACACTTCGCTGTACTGCATTATGTATTTCTACTGTATTATTCCACGTCGCGTATTTTGCACACTCTGCTTTGCAGTGAGCAAAACTGCATACACCTATTCGAATCCGCGCGTCCTCGCGCCTCATTAATGAACCTTTTCCCCGCATTCTTCTCGGGACGTTTGAATGTCATTTCCACTTCAGCACACACACTCATTGTCCGCACCCGCCAGCGCAGCGTCGCGATTCCATATAAGAAGAGGACACTCCACAATTCCCTCTCTTTCACCATTCGCCGACGTGGACGGTGAAAAACGACGCGGCACGGTTGTTTTAATCGGGCTTTCCTTGATGGTCGCTTTGCCGAGCGTGGCGCGGCGCCATATCTATATTCCACCATTAGTTTCTGATGTCTAAGAAAAAGCAAGGGACGACGCGTTTGCAACCGTAAACGCTCGGTAGTGACCACATTCGACTTTTCTTCTTCCTCTTCGCTCTTCTGCCTCTTCGTGCCACCCTACCCTCCCCTCGATCTTTCTCTTTCTGTCTTTCCACTTCCTCCGCCTCGTCGTGTGATGTCTCCTCTCGCATCCTTATAGCCGACCTCCCGAAGTAAGCGACATTTTTGTTTAGTCAAACAGGTTCTCGTTTGTGGGAACACCGGCGGTA
This sequence comes from Priocnemis perturbator, assembly GCA_963942575.1. Taxonomy (NCBI): domain Eukaryota; kingdom Metazoa; phylum Arthropoda; class Insecta; order Hymenoptera; family Pompilidae; genus Priocnemis; species Priocnemis perturbator. Next base: position 10,165,708 of record OZ012648.1, read on the forward strand.
GTCGTAGCTCATGTCTTCCTAGATGCGGATAGTATCCACCTGCCATATGGTACATTTGAATGCTCATGTTAGAAATCGTCTCCGTCTCGCTTTTTTCTTATCATCCGACGCTTTCGGTTTCTCGCATTGTGTTGGTCTTTCTGCCCTTTCCCACTTTCCTCGTGATACTCCCTTTCGCATAACGCGATTTAGGTTCGGGAAGGTCTTATGAAGAATCGGTAAATAGATGTTACACAGGTGGAATCGTACACTTTAAGGTTATGTGTGTACAGAAACTTGTGACTGCCGTTTTGGTTAGACGATGTGAAATGTGGAACCCGGCTTTGGATGAATTTGTATGTGTTGGGAGCTGGGCTTACTCGAGTAATGATGATTGATGATTGTGTAATTGCAATATCAAATTTCTTTCTTTACTTGAGTAGTATGTAATTCAACGCAAAATAATGACATTGTTAAATATATTTTTAATTTTGTTGTACGCACTTTTTTTTGAAATATGATCATCATAAACAAAATAGTAAAACGCGCCTAAAATTCAAAATGCTTCGATCACGCTTCATCGGTCACGGTGGCCTTTCATTGGCCCACTATACCCCTTGCCTTGGAAAATTCGCATGGTGGTGGTAACGATCGCTCCGCGTACGGCGAACGGCGAAGTGTCAAAACAGATCGGCCGAAGACAATTTCGGCCCAAATCGGATCCACTGGACTAGTACCTACTCTAATTGTAAGTGTCAAACAGATCGGCCGTACAAAAATCCGAGAAATCTTGAGAAGAATAAATAAAGAAAATTTTTTAATTTTATGTAAACTTCATCTCATAAATTATTCACACCAATATTGTCATATAGGTTGTGTATTTTCACCTGACACAGGCAGACATGTCCAAGCGATACCACTTTAGGTACCAAAGTTATCGACTTCGGCAAAATATTAGAGTAGATCTCGAAAAGTTATGCCGGCTGAAAAGTTGATCTGCCTGAATGTGCTCCTCCTCTCCCAGAAGGCTGCGCAAAGCGTCATGATACTCGTATTTACCGCTTGATATTACCGGAAGATGTAATTTCACATATAACGCCTGGGAGGTGAGTCGTTACCGACTAGGAAGAGGAAAGTGCCGCGTATAAAACGTGGGTCTTTTTCATCACGTGAAATATGTTGAGTCAGTCGCTTCGAGCTCAAATCGTAGTCGTACATCTGCCGTCCTTTTTTATCTGACTTAAAGAAAGGTGGAGGTTCTCTAATCGACACGTATATTATTTTTCGTTTCTTTTTTTAACGTATGATCGGAGGTCACGCATAACTCGTCGTTTGGGTTGATCCTCGTTGGGTCTCACTTAAGTTGCAAAAACATGTCAACAATAACAATCCGTATTTTAAACAACTTTTTCACTTTTTACCGCAATTTCCGCATGTTCACGTACAACGTGTAGAACTTTGCACCGAATTCAGACAGTTTACTATCGCCAATTGATACGCTACTTTGCTTCTATCTCGGCACCAACGTCAAAAATTGAAAATTGTTTCATCCTTTTTAGTGCTGTTTTGAAGTCGGTGTTACTTTTTTTTCAAGTTCTTTGTTCGATTGGGCGCCAGTGCCGTGATTGCCTAGACGCGTGTACGTATTTGTAGATATGTATGAGCAAATACGGATGTGAACGGTGACGCGGGCCGTATCGTTACTATAGCCGACACTTTATTGCAGTTGGCCGTGAAAGTCGTGGTATGTCAATCGAGTGAAATTTCTAGAGGTGAGTTATGAAGTATTATGCAGTAAACATACTATAAACGTGTGTACGGACATGAAGTGTGGTACGCAACGTAGTGACAACAGAGAGACTGTGGGAAGGAAGATATCTTGTCGTCTAATTAGCAAACTTACTAGTCCTCATTGTCAGACGCACCACACCTGATGGCGTCCGAACAGGAAGCCAATTCGGGACTTGTGTCGTAAAAAAAGCATTGCGATCACAGTCAAAACCTGTTAAGGCAAATCAGTCTTTTTTTGTAGATCCAATTCGGAAACTTCGTAATAGCCCCTCGTATGAAATTTCTACAATAATAATTTGAATATCATTTTCCGACACCAATACGATTATAAAGATATTGTAAGATAGTGCAAATAAGAGCATACAAATATACTGTTCACTAGCTGAATCAACCATATTATTGTTACTCATTTACTACTTGCCATAAGCATATTCAATGACACACGACTCTGGCAACAAATGTCCACTATTGCCGAGCATTTATTTCAAAAGGATTACTCGTCGTTTTATGAAGCAATGGTTGCGTCACAGTTTGAAGAGGCTATAGATTAAGCAGGGCCAACTTTCTCCGTGCGATATCTGTGACTACGACAATCCTCTTTTCTTTGAGATCCTCTCTCGCTGCTTTCTGTTTATCGTCATCACCTCTTTATACCTTTCCCTCGCGCGCTCCTCCGTCAATCAGCTTTCCTTATGTTCTTCCGTCTGAAAAGTGGACTTCATCGGGGTCTAGGAAAATAAAACGGTGCCATTCCGGCCGACACGTGATTTATTATCCATCGGCCGGGCCGCTCCAAGTGCTGCCCCCTGCGTCGTAAACACACGTTGCAACTCTCGGCTATGTTTGGCCCAACAGCTGGTAAACTGCTGATGTCTTATATAGCGCTGAGCGTTCTCACTCGCGCGCGCACAGGTGAAGGCTATATTCGGATTACATAGGTTTGCATACACGGACGGCGAATCGTGTTGTTGCATAAGTGAGATGGTGTTGAAATACTTGTAAGGACTCCTGTCCTCTGCTCACGCTCAAATATCTCAACTCTAATGTGCACCGCCAATTCGTGCGCATTGCACAAGTTTGACTGCGGAGGACGACTGATGTGGAATAATCGTGTATGATATTCTGTTGGACTGAAAAGTATCGTAGTTACGTTAAAACGATTACTACTTTAACCATTTTGCCGTTTTTCACGAGTACACTCGTCATGAAGAAATGGCAATATGTTATGTTATGACGAGTATAGTCAAGTGAAGTCGTCATACGTAAAAAGTATAGTTACAATTTACTGTTTAAATTGGATATTTAGTGAAAACTGAAGTATGTTCGTAAACTTCAAGATGTTTGAAATATTTCGAGGCTAAGATGAAATAGAAGGTACAAATAATAATATATAAATAATCGTTAGAAAAAAGCTGTACATAGTATGATGATTATTTTTTTGTTATTTATTTATTTTTTTATTATAGTGTATTGTTTTCTTTTGATAGTCATCATTGAAGTCATTACGGGTTCACATATTGTTTTAGCCTATGCAAATAAATGGCAAATAAATGCCAGGTTATGAAAAGTGCAAAGGCCCGCACAAACAGCTGCGAAGTGTCGTTATGTATCGTACCTTGCTTTACTCAATACCATTCCACAGCAGCAGATAAAACTAATTAATTGATTTCTTTCGTGCACAATGACCACTTTCCCGGTTGTGCCATAAGTTACCGGACGCCCCGTATATTCTCGATAAACTTATTTCAAGAAGTTAGCCAGGAAAATTGACACAGCAATTGCATGGAAAGCATCGAACTTACGTAAGAAGGATTCATTAGGCCGAGGATCGAAAATGAATTACGGGACGGCGCAACGCCTTAAAAGTAGGCACGTTGAATCATATACCATTCTCCGAAGAGCCAACCGGATCTCCTCACAAGCATATGGTCTGTCAGTCAGCTAATTTGAGGATCGACTAGGTGTACCTGGCGTGACGAACCATGTAATTGCAGATTTCCTTTCCTCTACGGCAGCCTTCGCGGATCCAAGCAGACACGGAATGCTTCGGAGATAACGTAATACGGATGGACAGGTTTAATTGATTGATAACATTTAATTGCCACGTTCCACTGTACCCGTGCTGATTGATAGGCTGGATCGTTCTCCGAAAACGGTCACTTACATTTAGCGCGTACCTGTGTTCCTTTCTCTTAAGAACGAATGGTAACATTCCGTCGGTAATTTTATCCAGAGTCTGATGACGCAAAGAACTGATCAAGTTTGGACGTTCGTGATATTTCTTATTCAAGTAATTCTTAACGGAAGTAGAATATATGTAGTTGAACCGTACATATTTTATTGAGATTGATAAAGCTTCTCCCATTGATCATTTTAATCGTGACTTCTAGCAGTGTGCAAATCATGTCATATCGTACAATACGTGCGATTGTTACTTTCAGATCTCGATGTATGATATGTGTATTTTTTGTTGCCATTCAATTCGTTTTGTGAATTTTTCCCTGTAACTGACATGATGCAAGCGAAAGAAGCATTTATGAAGACAAAAACTGACACAAGGCAACAACAGAAATGTAAGAAAGACACTTTCAAACACACATACACATAATCGTCATGTACGGTTTATTGCATCAATCATTATTTTGACTTTTTAATATTACAAGACACACATATTGTGTTATCATGACATATCGAAGTCGTTTTGACACACATTAACGTACTTATGACGGCTGAAGTAAATGAATAACTTATTCGAAGAAAACATAGAAGTCTTCATATATCTTGGTATTTTCTTCGAAGAAAGGAACCAGTATCCCTATAATGCAACAAGTTTCATTACGAGAAAAACTTGTTCAGTAGGAACGGTAGCATTCAGTCTGGGCCTTGTGGGAATGATATTGGTAATAAATATTTATAGCCGAACCGTCGGTACCTGATTTGCAACGAGTCAAAATCTATATGCTAATGCATAGATTTGGGAAGATTATTACGCGGTAGTACCAGGCCGGGTCTGGTAATTTCCTTTGCCCACTGTTCTGTCTCTCCCCATTCTTTGCTCGTTTTAATTGAACTACCTCGGTCGCAACGCTATCATTGAGATCTAAGTGACCGTGGCAATGACCCGGTGACCGTAATGATCACGTTACGATCGACCACCTCGAAGTTAGATGAGGTAACGAACGAACATATCAGGAAACTACAGCTATGGACGTCTTGCTAACAGATTTCGCGAGAAAGGTATGTATATCGATTAAAATCTCTCTTCACGTTTCTGTCCGAGTGGTATTGAAATTTTCGTTGATCCTGCCGTTCGCGCGGGATAGTTCTGTCTAAAAGTAAGAAAGTGAAATCCTGAAAGAGAAGAAAATCCTTTTTGACCCTGCCAACGGCTTCGGATGGTCCAGCGAAATTGGACAGTCGTTACATATGCAGTTGCAGGTGAGTCGTAGAAATCTTTAGAGAATGTAATACAATTACGCATTTTCTCAAATTTTTGTCCATATCAAGATAAGCCTGCAACTATAGAGCGCGTAGTGTAACAAGGAAAAATCAGTTAATGAAGTGCAATCATTATCGGTCAATGACTGTTGTCCGTGCCCTAAACACTTTTTTCAACCGAACGAACGTTTTGCGAAATCAAAGGTCGACGCTTGCAACGAAGCTTTTTGGTACGTTTCCTCATGAGTAAGGCGTAGACGATCGGACAACTGTAGCGAAATATCGGCGAGAATATGTACAGGAGCACGTGTCGACCCCTTCAACCAACTAAGTGGCTAATAAAGTAACGGACGTCGACTGCACAGCGTTGCTCCTATGCTCGTGCTCGCACAACTCGACAGGATTCAGCCGGGTGTTTCACGATGGAGAGTAGAAGGCATCATTATGTCTCCCTTTCTCCTACCCAGCGACACGTCGGTGTCAGCGACCAACAACGGCAGCACAATTTCTAAATCTCTAAATTACCGACGGACATTTATTGTCGGAAGAAAGGCACTTAATTTGTACACGAAAGCGTTGTTATAAAGGAGAACCGTTCATTTGCTAAAACGCTCTCCGAGTAGCGGCGGTGCGTGGCTCATAAATAAAAGGTGAACCGAGAAAGGGCGAGAGGACGATAGTCAACTGTAAAGAAGAGAAGAAGCGAGGAAGATGGAGAGATTGGAGAGCTGTACTCGAATCTGATTGTTAGTATCATAATACGTTTCTATAGGTCTCTTTCTCTCTCTCTCTCTCTCTTTCCGACAGACCTTGCTTATCTTCATAGAATGTGCTCGAAATCATCATCCTCGGTTCGTAGTTATAAACAATGCTCTGCGTGGTGTATGGGTTATATATTAGTCATTTTAGGTTCAGTGCTGTGTGCTATCATGATAAGAACTTACATTTTCCGTTTGCCGTGCGTCAGAAGTAAAAAGACCATAATTAACTGAGAGACAAAAATTGAGTAACAGTTATTTATATTGTTACGAGTCGAGGTGTGTGTCGAGTGTTTATGGCTGGCACCGGATAAAAGTTTGTGGTTGGCCGAATCAGAAACCGGGGTCAGTCTAGTTTCGAGTTTTAGGTTAAGGGAAATTTACTCGTAGATGATTCTCCTCGAACGGCTGCGGAGAATCTGTGGGTTGTTGAATTTGTCAGGAATACAAGATTATTCGAAAAGGAAAGAAAATGGCACAAAGTAGTACAATTGCTACGGTTAAATTCAATGTCCTGTAAGTCGAAAAATGTGTATGAAGGAAAGGTTGAATCTAAGTACGAAGTGAATTGAATGAAGATGTGCTTCCAGGTAGGGATGTCCGGTTCCGATTCGATTCTTCAAAAAATCGATTCTTTTGACGTCACAGCCAACCAATCAAAGTAGATTGATCTATTCACGGCTGTGATTATTCCTAGAACCCTACGCAAGAACTGACATGATCGTTTCATACTCAAAGACGCTATCCCTTCTCTACACCCTCTTCCACAATATTCTATTCTTAGAACAGGGTGACGATAAAAATTGCTTCAACCGAGTCTAAGATCTTTAAAGAAATCTGATTTTGAACAACACGCTCCAAGTTTTCCCAAATTCTGTCGCGCGACAGCTACTTCTTATATCACCATTTGGCCATCGTCTTGAAGAATTCCGAGAGCCAGAACACGGTCGACGATATCCAAAGTTGGATCAAGAAAAGACAAAGGATGGCGAAGTAGGCAATCGAACACAGCGTAATAACCTGCTCACCAGGACGTTTACATGAGATTCGTCAGTAAGCGCGGCGCAAAGATCTGAGGATGACAGCTGACAATGAGCGATCCGACCAGATCCGACTGTTGCGCCATAAGACAAAGTACATACTCCCGCAAAGCGGGCGGCACTCGCGGCACAGAGAGGTGGGTCTTTTTCCTTCTTCCGCAGATCCGCGCTCTCGCATCAGGTACGCCTCAATTCCGTTACGTGGACGTACGCCGCGGGCTTCCCACGCCAATTAAACATGACTCATTAACGGCGAGAAGCCGGTAGCGGCGACCGGGATCGATGCCTCGGCGAGTAACAGCAGCCGGGTAGCCTCGCTCAACGACCCTTCTATAACTCTCCACGGCACAGAGGCAATCGGAACTAATCTCGACCATCCTCTCTTCCACCGGCTGTCTCGTGATGCGATATTACCGCCGCGGTACTGGTAACCAACTGCCGCTACTCCCGGTGCCGTGCTTCTACCGTCGTTCTTCGCCAGAGCAATATTTCTCATCGCACGTTCACGACAGTCGATCGTGCGTGCGCTCTTTACGAGCCTCCAACGAGCGTGTCGTTCTCACGACTATTTTTTCCATAGGGATGAGGCCAACTTAATGTTCCGATTCTTGTTTCGCCCCCGGAGCTGGCTCGCAGTGAACGAATATATAGCTTTGATTTGAGGTTAGAATGGTCGAGCGGGCATCGAAATAAACATGTTTCGCGGTTTGTTATAATCGTTATTGAGTTCTTGAAAAGATCTTGTTGTTCGGTACTTTTTCCGACCTTTATAGAAATATATCAATAAAATATAATAATGAAGTAAGTAAATAAAATAAAAATGGAAGTACATTGGACAAATCCATAGTTGGATCTACAATACAAGTATTTGAGTATTTTCTCAGAGTACGCAACGTCTCTTCCAGAAGAAACATCGAGTGAACAATGTCAACAACTTTAATTGTCATCGGCCTTGAAGGCTGGAACTTTTCTTTGAACTTAACAAACTTTTGATTATGATCTATTGGGGATAATATTAGTCTGATTTGAGGTTAGAATGGTCGAGCGGGCATCGAAATAAACATGTTTCGCGGTTTCTTATAATAGTTAATGATTTCTTGAAAAGATCTTGTTGTTCGGAACTTCTGCCGACCTTTATAGAAATATATCAATAATTTATAATAATAAAATAAGTAAATAAAATAAAAATGGAAGTACAGTGGACAAATCCATATTTGTATCTACAATACAAGTATTTGAGTATTTTCTCACAGTACGCAACGTCTCTTCCAGAAGAAACATCGAGTGAACAATGTCAACAACTTTAATTGTCATCGGCCTTGAAGGCTGGAACTTTTCTTCGAACTTAACAAACTATTGATTATGATCTATTGGGGATGATGTTAGACTGATTCAGGTTGTCGGTTCCGAAGCTACGACAATCAGCGAGACTCCCGTTCGACATCTTCGCGCAATATGCAACGAGTCACCGCTAAATCGTAATTTTACGCATTCCGTTCTTCAGCCGTGACCGTGCATACCGGAAGTCCTGCGTCGCGGCAGATGGTATGCGACGAGCACCGAACAACGGTGACGCCCTCTGACGATATAACACACGCGTTGGCGGTTGTCACAGCTCTCCTCTGTCCGATTGCCGTACATTCGGCTCCTACCATTCGTTGGTGAATGATTTTCACGCTGTACATTTGTGTCTGGATTCTGCTGACGCCATTTCTTTGAAGGCTACACTCAGTACTATTCGCAGTTTGACGATTTGTACGTGTAAGGAAAAAAGTGTCAGTTTAAGCAGGGGCTGGCAGCAGCAGACTGGCAGGTAAGCCAAAAGCAAAGGTTTAGTTATTTTATTCGCAAACGTTTACGAAACGATAGAAAACATAATTGTGGTTAAGACAGAAAGAAATAAAATATGAGGTGAAATTAAAAGAATAATACTTTTTTTAACAAATAAAACGAGGTTTAATCCGTCTGATTTCAAATCTCACGAGGGATCGCACCATTTCTATGTTTTCCTATATTTTTTTCCAAATTTACGACATATGCTCGTATTTATTTTGGTTAACTCACACCAAGTGTTTCTAAAAGTAGTCAATGCTAATACGAATGGACAAATAATAATATACCATTCCCAAATATTCCATCACATACATGTAATTAGAGCCGTACCCGGAGGAAAAAATGGAACTGGAAATAATGATAGTTATACATTCTTATCACTGCATCATTTTAAGTATAGAAGAGCAGATTCACAAACTGAAAGTTATGTACAGATACACGTATACTTGTCCCTTTAAAATACCGAATGATGCAGCCCTCAAGAGTGTCAATCTCGGCGGTTGAAAAGAGGGTCGGAATGTAGCACTGTTAAATGCGATTAGTCAAATGAATCGTCTTGTAGTGTGAAGGGGTCGGTGCGGTCGTGTTGTGTACAGCTGTACCGCAACCAATTGTTTGACTGCGGTTGCTGGGTACAAGAGACGTGCATTGGTCGGACCCCGTGCCAGCGTTAGCAGAGGACGTTTTCAAAGTGCAGGTGTCGCCATCACACTCTACCTGACGGCGACGTGCGGTGAAACAGAAAGTTCCACATTTGCACGATCGAACCGACGACGGCGAGAGTTCTTTCGGCCTCTACACCTACATAGGCCGTGTTCGGAAATTGGCTGTCAGTACTGTCAGTACTGTTTTACTGACAGTGCTGCCGAACGCGTTTTCCAGTAGATGTCTGACAAAATGGTAGTACGTTACAGTCTCGTCAGCCATACTGAAAAGCATTTTCGAACGGAAACCCAGTACTGACAGTACTGTCAGCCAATTTCCGAACACGGCCATAGCGTACGCTGTCAAGATCAATTTTTGGAACCCGTAGTGCCTATAGGCCTGGACCTAGATTTTTCCATCGAGCAGTAAAGATAATAAGGGCCATCGATACCGATTCTGCTCACTCGCTGTCCACAGATTAGTTAGTAACTTTCCTATGCTTTCGACGTTCTAGGTATAGTTGAGTTCACAGGCAATATCAGTTTTCATGGAAAAAAAATTGTAATTATTAAAAAGAAATTTGCGTTTTATTTGAAATGCTCTACTATTCTATCTCTGAAAAGAAATCGAGACCCAAGGATCGATCTTGCAAGAATCGATTGCTTTGTGAATAGTATCACCAACATCGCCCCGGACGCAACTTTACCCTCGTACGTCTGTGCCTGTTAGAATGAACTATATTATAGACATCTCAATGGATCTTAGTGTTACGCACGGATCATTGATTTTCGACGATCTTCCTAAAATTCACGTAGCTTTCCACGCACACGTTTTCCTCAAATTTTCTGCCATGAAAAGGTAAACCGGAACGAGCTCGGGGCAGTGTCTTCTTGGGAAGAAATTGTAGCAAGATCGAGCACCGTCTCGTTCGAGCATTTCGCGAGACCTCTCGATTGAGAACTCGCTGCAAGATCGAGCATTTAAAGTAAACTTTTCAAGCAATTATTAATGTAACCACTAAAGAATCGCCTACTGTTATCTCGTTCACGCCGGTATTAGTTTCAATTTACAATTCACCAAGTCAATTGTAGTAATATCCGCCAAAAACTATTGCCTTCAAGATGACCCTACCCCAATACATACTTTTACACGCAGAACAGTGAGAAGAATCGATAAATGTTAAGAAAAAGTAGAGGTGCAGTTAAGAAAAATATGCCAACTGCACCGGGAAGGTGCGTGATAGAAAGAGGGACAGAAAAATGTCTGCTCTATCGCGTAGAGTACTTAAAATCCACGCCAGAAGCATCATTTCGACAGAAAAACGAAAAGAGTCCCTCAAAATAGGCGTGAAAAACGTGTCTCGCCAAATTTAATCAATGTTTACACATACTTGCAAGTACATATTCCACAATTATTACATACTATTTTATTCCTGAAAGTTTGCAGAATTTTTTCCGATAAAAGGAAATTGTCTCACTTTTATATTTCCGACGTAAATGTGGGTCAAAGTGCAAAAATGGCATTTTTTTTTAAAATTCGATTTCTCGAAAACTAGACCTAATAAACAAAAACGGATTTCAGATTCGTTTTCAACGCGTCAAAATCTATAAGAATTAGCTGATAGATGCCAGGAAGCAAAAAAAAAAGTCGAAATTTGTTGTCCAGTGATATCTGTCCTGCGGAAAGTTAACTGTACGCTTAGCGATATTTTGATCGAAGCGAAGGAGCCTATAGCGATATCCGGATTGGGATTAAGATTGACGGGTACGTACCTCCCTAGACATCGGTGCCCCCAGGACACTGGGGCTGTCTGGGCGGCGGGGCGCACTGGCCCACCGCTTGCTCGAGAGCTCGTTCTCCTCCTGAAACAATAAACGCGACCTGCAATTAAACAAAACGAAGGTAAAGGTGATAGGCGTCCGGGTCTGATGAGCGCCATTATAGCAATCGTAATGACCGCCCTCGGAAACGAAATTGCTCCCCCGAGAAAATTAGCAGGAAGGGGTGTTGCCGCGGACTAAAATACGAGTGGAGAGAGGAACGGGAAATGATGAAGATGGAAAAAGAGAGAATTGTGCCGCGGTGCTGGTAAGAGGGTACGTGTAACGAAATAATCAGCGACATCGGCGTGCCGCCTGCGCTACAATAATATTCGTATACCTCGGGATGTGTAATTTGCTCGCGACTCGATGCGAGCCATCTTTGTGAGGCGTTCAAAATGCTCTGCAATTATCGCTGAAAACCGGAGCTCTCTGATCTGTCAATCAAAATTCCACCCTCGAAGCATCGGAGATATCGTTAAATTAAGTTCGCATTTTTTTATTCGCGCTGTGAGTGTGAGGAATGATCGATGCGCGAATGAATCGAATATTTTCCGGTGAACAGAGTTTCTTGTCCTGTCATATGTACGTACGTCGCGTGAGAGTTGAGACTGAGAATGGTTCCTTATTCCTTGGAATCATAAAAGACTTTATAATTACGATTATAATAAATTATTATATTATAATGAAGATTTTATAATTAAAATATGTTTTACCCGCTTTTTCCTAGGTCACCGATTTTATCCGAACCTACGGGGTAAACCCGGGTATTTCAATGCTGTCACAAAATGTTGTTTCCCTGAGAGGCAAATAATTCGTTCGGAATGAGACTTACATCTCTTCATTCTAAAAGGTTCAGTAAAGATTTCTAACGGGGTTTAAAGACTCTTTAACCGTCCGATTTTTGGATAGACGGGAAAACAAATCACGTTCCTGATTTCATCCTACTTTCCGCCACTCTCAGATGCCTGCCCGCTCATTCTTGCGATTCGCCAGATGTAATCCCAGATGTTCACTATTAGATTATACGGACGTCGGATTCCGAATCGATTATTTGGATTTTCTCGCGGAATCTGCATCTGCAGCAGTCATTAATCTTAAACTCGATTAGCTACCCCAAAGCAATCGATCCTTCGGTCTCGATTTCTTTTCAGAGATTCACGATTCCGAATCGATTGAAAAGTTCTTCTTTCGACAGAATCGAAGAACCCTATTACACAGTGGTCAAGCTTCAGTTCCCCAACCATCAGTCAATTGCCATTGAACCAACCACCTCCTAGGCAGCTCTTGACGACTCAGGGGAACTCAACAGTTCCAGGCGCAATACGTCGTCGCAGTTGTCCTTGCGTCGACTGTTGATCGTTGGTAAGAAATGCCAGCGTAATTACGCTGTGCGCGCCAACAGCCCTTCTTTCTCTCCTCCCACTACTCCACTACTTTATCTCTTTCTCTCTGTTGCGGCACGGGCGTCATTGTTTGAACGTTTTAATAACCGCGCTGGCGTGCTTGTGAAAACCGCCCGCTGCCTGAACACAACTGTGGAGAGTAAGACAAAATAAAAGGGGGGACCTTCGCGCCGCGTGCTGTTGCACGGCTTCACGTGCTCATTATACGGGCGAACACGTAAAACTGTCGCGCCGCTTGCTTCGCTTCATTTCTGTGCACATCAGAGAATGCGACGATGCTATCCGAGAGTAGGAAATCGTAATACATACGATGAGTTATTCGTGTCTCTCTCTCTCTCTCGCAATAAAATAACTAAAATAAAGGACATGCTCGAGGCATTACATTTTATGTCAATAAGGGAAAGAATGGAATATAATGTATGTATACTAGTGTATAAAATGGTAAATGGGCTGTGCCCAAATTACTTAGCAAATAAGATAGAATTAATGCAGCACGAAGGGGCAGTGCAAACTAGACAAAAGGGTAATATTTATATAAGTAAGTGTAAGACTAGCAAAGAGCAAAAAATGTTACTCCATGATGGTTTTAAAATGTTTAACGGGTTACCAAAGGAAATAAGAAACCAAGGAAAATTGAATGATTTTAAAAGACTGCTAGTACCACACATAAAAGGTGGAGAGAGAAAGCAGTGAGGGCAATTATATATTTTATTTATTTTATACATGTAATAATCGGGCTATAGTGTTAAGACAATATATGTATATTACTACCGTGATGGTAGTAAACCTCAAATGGAGCTACTGGAGCTAAATAAATATCTATCTATCTGTCTATCTATCTATCTCTCTCTCTCTCTCTCTCTAACAATAGATCGATAAGATTTCATTTTTTTCTTATCATATAAAAAATGCAAAATCACATATGTTTTGCTTCCATGTTCCAATAGAGGATATTTTGTGTATTGTTGCCAGAGTAAACGTGCAATCTATCCTTTACAATGTGGATAACAGGTCATTCGTATGAATGTCGATACGAAGGAACATTTGCTTCAAAAATGAAATGAAACATTGCCGTTTCTTTAGAAGTTCGAGCGGATAGAAGTATAAGGTAATGCAGGCGACTGAAATCGTGTAAGAAGGAAAGTTGAAATGTTTCAACATGAAGACATTTCACTACTCTTGGTAATGACCAGTGCATTGATAGTTAGATAGCGCGATTACGACAGGATGCGTTAAACATTGGCGTACCGTTCTTATACACTTTCTGCAAGCAAGATATTGCATTTCTCAGTTCGCGAATGAGCATGCTTACGCAACTGTGTGCGATTTAAGAAAAGTGTTTTTAACTTTAAACAAGTATTTAACAAGACCCTCGTATGCAACACAGCTGCCCAAACTTGCTCCAAGTTTCCTTGGAATTATATCATTCACGGTAACAAATTTTACAGGGCAATTAACGTGATCGCAGTAAGCATTTGCAGCAAATTTGATTGAAACTACTGTATGATATCTGGGGAAAACTGATGAAAGGGTTCAATTAATCAAATTGGAAAAATAATTGGCTTTTGTCGCTAGCGATTATTTCTGCGTCCGCAACTATGTTTTAAGTCAGCGCGATAGAAACAGGGAGTGCAAAGTAGAGTGTGAAATGAATAGCATCGCCAATCAAGTTGTACCAGGGACTAAATCCAAGAATCATCTAGAAGACTAGGATGCGCACGATGCACCCTAGTTTCGTCGTTAAAGGAGCGACTATGTAACCACACGCTGTCCATAACACTCTCTTAGCCGGCCAATGCGCCATCATCGTCATCATATTCATTGCGTTATTATTACACAGCCCGTTGCAACAGCCGCACACCGGTGTTACGTTTGCTTTCCCCAGATTTCTCCTATTTCCAATAATACGTCGAGATTACCTTTGAAATTGAGCCGGCTTCTTTAGAAATATGCACATGTATACGGCTGCGCGAAGTTAATGCATCGCACAAATGGCATTACTTCTAGAGAGTGTACGTATTGAAATGTAAGCTTCATCAAATGCAGCTTTAGTGAATCGTGGTTGAGAGTTTCAAGGAATTTATCCGGTTACTTGTTCAGATCCGTAAGACCTAATGTGGCTGATTCTAAATTAATTAGAACACTCAGCACTCTATTTTATATCTATCAATTTCTGTTGAGTGATTCTCATAGATTTCGATGCTCTAAAACCACACCTGAAACCCATTTCTCTTCATTAACGTCGGTGTAGAAAGAAACAGACAAAGAAACATTATACTGGAAAGAATCAGATTTTTCAAACTGCACTAAAGAGTACGTAATTTCTTAGTTACCAAAAGATTATGAATTTTGTAGATATAATTTTGACGCCGCTTCGCAGAGGCGACCAAGCGAAATAGTTTTAGTTTAAACCTTTTTCCGCTATCTCTTAGCATTCTTGAGATGTTCGTCGAACAAGAAACATTTGTATTGTAAAAGTGTATTATTTTGGCGGTAGCTGCAAAATTTTGTTAATATACTGCCAATTATCATAGAATATTGTTTTTCATTATATCATATCCATGAAATCCATATAATAATTTTGACCCGGTTTTTCTCATACA
Source organism: Priocnemis perturbator (assembly GCA_963942575.1). NCBI lineage: Eukaryota > Metazoa > Arthropoda > Insecta > Hymenoptera > Pompilidae > Priocnemis > Priocnemis perturbator. The sequence continues at coordinate 10,181,021 of OZ012648.1, forward strand.
AATATTTCTATGCACCGTCGTACTGAGAATCGTCTTGAGCACTACGCGCACCTGGATCCTGGATTCGCAAGAAGAGAAAAAGGAAGGGACAGAAGGAGGTATGAGATTGCGCGAGGCACGAAAAGGGAGGAAAAGCGAGGCGTGGGCGTGTGTTGGCTTTAATGCCGATTGGCACGCTTGTAAAAGCGCATCTTCGCATCACGATTCGACGTCGTTTATTACCTCAAAGTGCCGGGTCGATTCCCGTAACAGGCGAAACGGCAACATTCGACTCTCTGTGAAGAGATACTCTCCGCACAGATCTAATTAGCTCGACCGAGAGGAAAAGGACGAGATTCTGATCGGCGTTTCGAGGGACAATGACCTTTGTCTGGGTTAAAATCATAAAGCGGTTTATGGTGAAATTGGTATAATTACGATGTCCCGTTGCGTTTGACCAGCGGGAAAATGTTTCGCGCGAAATTCGTGCTCGTTTGTGCACAACCCTCGTCCACGGATCGTTCACCGGGTCCCCAAATAAGGAGAGTAACAGTGTTCACGGAAACGATTGCGGTAACATAAAGTGTGTGGCTTAACATGGCTATCAATCGATCGATCGATCGCCTTCGATTTTTCCCGTCCGACAGAATTAAGTGCATTCGCAACGAAAGTTTAGGTAGGTATAGTTTCGTATGAATATTTCGGAAATCAGGGCCAAGCGGAGGTAACATGGTCTAGGAAAAGGTTGTTCCGAATGCCGACATTGGCAGCATATTTCAAGGGCATCAAGATCGGCGAGTAATGCACATTTGTACACCATCGCCATTAGCGGCTATGGTTCTTTGCATTGCGAGACATATTACTTCGACTTTTGTAAAAATTCATAAAATGGCCATTGCTTTTTCTTGCTATTTCTATCTTCTAGCATCATAGATAATCTTGTTAATTTTCCTACATTTTATCAGAAAATGTACTCAAAGCTTTTTAAATTATTATGGATCAGTACCGGTTTTCGCACCATTGGCGTTCCGAGCAAGATTCTTCAGGCGCCCCATTCTGGGGCACGGAATTTTCCAAAAAGAAAGTATAAGGTTGTGACCCGGCGCCCATCTCTTCGTTCGACCTGGCACCGTAAGAAGTCACCTGTCAAATTATATTAGAAACGAAATTTTTACATGCAACAGTGTAGGAAATTCGACATTTCCCTATAGATCTAAATAAATCCGACAATATTTATTTGAAATATTTGATCTATTATTCAGTATCATTACAGTTCTAGTAAGCATTGTGGTATGGTCAGATCTGTCCGAACTTGAAAAAATGTCTATCCTATTCCCATTTAATTGTAAGACGACACCGATGACCTTGAAACCTCTCGGACTTCTCCACCTATCGAAGTTTCGACAAACAATCAGTCCGACATATTCAACAGTTCCGCAGTTAAGTCTTTGTAGCAGAATCCGTAATTGACCCCGTATGGCCGACTAATCTGTTCAGTTATCTCGCCGGACGACCACGTTACACGGTACTTGAGAAAGCAGTTTAGGTTCGCATTAGTTCGATCCCCAAGTAAGAGATCGGCCGTCGCATTACGAATTGTCAGATTCGCCTGATTTGGCCGTGTGTCTGCGCATTAATTACCGCAGCACCCTGCCAACCTCGTTAAATATCGTTAATGGAAAGCAATTAAAGAGTTTCCGATTTGCGGACGACGGTGTCGTCGCAGTCGTTACGAAAGGCAGTGGCAACTATCAAAGGCTAGCCGCGATTGGACGAAAAAACAGTTGAGCGTCGACGCGGAATCGCACGGAGAGTGAATTGTAAAAAGCACGTCAACGAATATGCGACTGCTCAGACGACCCGAACACTTTTTGCAAACGAGCGGCTGCTAGGACGACCACACTTGGTCCCAGTCACCTTTCGGGATAGCTTTCTGAGTTCCAAATTGGTTCGGGCATTGAACTTGATGTTGTTGATGTAGTAAATTGATTCTGTTTATAATTATTACTCTCTGATATAGTTTTCCCAAAACTACTAGCACCGACGTCGATCGATATGACGCCGTTCTGTCCGAACAGCACAGGGCATTGAAGTTGATGTTGTTGATGTAGTAAATTGATTCTGTTTATTATTATTACTCTCTGAAATAGTTTTCCCAAAACTGCCAGCACCGATGTCGATCGATATGACGCCGTTCTGTCCGAACAGCACAGGGCATTGAAGTTGATGTTGTTGATGTAGTAAATTGATTCTGTTTATTATTATTACTCTCTGAAATAGTTTTCCCAAAACTGCCAGCACCGATGTCGATCGATATGACGCCGTTCTGTCCGAAGAGCACAGGGCATTGAAGTTGATGTTGTTGATGTAGTAAATTGATTCTGTTTATTATTATTACTCTCTGAAATAGTTTTCCGAAAACTGCCAGCACCGATGTCGATCGATATGACGCCGTTCTGTCCGAACAGCACAGGGCATTGAAGTTGATGTTGTTGATGTAGTAAATTGATTCTGTTTATAATTATTACTCTCTGAAATAGTTTTCCGAAAACTGCCAGCACAGATGTCGATCGATATGACGCCGTTCTGTCCGAACAGCACAGGGCATTGAAGTTGATGTTGTTGATGTAGTACATTGATTCTGTTTATAATTATTACTCTCTGAAATAGTTTTCCCAAAACTGCCAGCACCGATGTCGATCGATATGACGCCGTTCTGTCCGAACAGCACAGGGCATTGAAGTTGATGTTGTTGATGTAGTAAATTGATTCTGTTTATAATTATTACTCTCTGAAATAGTTTTCCCAAAACTGCCAGCACCGATGTCGATCGATATGACGCCGTTCTGTCCGAACAGCACAGGGCATTGAAGTTGATGTTGTTGATGTAGTAAATTGATTCTGTTTATTATTATTACTCTCTGAAATAGTTTTCCCAAAACTGCCAGCACCGATGTCGATCGATATGACGCCGTTCTGTCCGAACAGCACGACGTCGTCGGCACATCCGGCGCATTGACACTCGCGAGACGTCGCAGGTGGAAGGGACAAAAAACGAGGCGAGCTTTGACGACAGGTAGTAGACACACGCTGTCGACGTCTAACGTAATAAACCCAAGGGCCCTGAGAAGATGGGTCTAACACTTTCGTATGCCTCATGCAACTAACATTAGATGCATAATACATAGACTCCTTCTACTTGTCCGGAACGCCGCACTGCGCCATGGTAAACAACGCTTTACTCATTGTCAGTTTGCCGCTCAAAGTAGTCGAACGAGCTGCAGCGTCTGCAAGACTTCCTGTTAGTATTCGGACGACGCGTTACGTTTTCGAAGGAATTAACTTCACTCGGAGGCTGTTAACTCTGGTGGAGTATTAGTGGGAATATAAATACTCTGTTACTAGTACATTGAAAAGGGATTATTGGTTTTAATTTATGAGGAATAGTTTATTAATAACACTGCAAGAAAGTTAAGTGGTCGAATCATAGCAAGCTTACACTATATAGAGAATGTAGGAGCCAGTTTGTGCGAATACTTTTGGGCACGAGACATGATTGCGCATCTTGTTCCTTTCTTCGTTTTCGACGCACCTGTGAATATTTCGAAATGATTTGGGTACGTTGGCCATTCCTCCCTGGAATCAACCACATTTTGCACTCCACCCCAGGGTACTTATCTCACGGGAGCTTATCGTCCATGGAATCCTCAATGAATTCGTTGCCGCACACACCGTATCAGCACTCACAAATCGACCCGCAATAGTCGACATTTCCAGAACATTATAAAACTAGAAAAAGGTAGCCGAAGAAGCGGCAACGACTGAAGTGCGAGCGAGCCTAGAATGCGAGAGCGTGAACGAATAAACGAGGAAACGAAAATGAACGAGTGCCGCTTTCCACGGGCAACAACAACCGCGGTGGCTATTGTGGCATCATCGCTGGAGCACAGCGACTTTTACAAAGTGGATGTATAACAAATGCTTGCCGCGCATACATTAGCCCGCATTAATACCGGGCCCGGGATTTATTAATGTCCATATGATATTCATGCATTCTGCACGGTGCGCGTACGTGGGGAACGCATGCGTGCGGGAGAATCCTCGGGACTCAATGATGTATTCAGCGTCACGCTTACCCCATTGTTCGAGCGCCGCACTCTAGTGAGTTTAATCTTTCGTTGTTCCCTTTATTTCTTTACTGCCTTATTTGCCCTCTCGTCTCTCTCTCTCTCTTCTCTCTTAGCCTGCTCTCGCAGCAACCGCCCTTGCCTGCAAGACAAATAGACACGGGGAGAGAGGTGGGGGATCAACCCCTTTCTGTTCGTTCGAAGCAGCTCGTTGTTCCGCTTGTAGCCGCAATAAGTCTCTGCTTGAATAGCAGCTATTCGCGATCTTACGAGCGCCTCTTCTCTTTCCCGCGTCGCAAAGCAACGTCACTGACAATGAGTCTTGAAATACAGTACCGGTTACGATTGTTTCAACGATAAATACGGTATTAATTTATAGCTTAGCGTGTGAAAGGTAATGTTACTGTGTATATTAGTTTGTCGACGGTAGAACTACCGAGCGGTGAAAATTACGGGTTGACATTTTAGTATAATGAAGGCTCATTCTTAGTCCTTTGCGCTCCGAATTATTTTTCAACGGGAATTTAAATAAATAAAGGAAGAATCAAGTTCAATTAAGAGACTGTTCTATTTACATTTTTCTTAGATTTTGTCATTTTTACTGATGTCGAGTCACATTCGACAAAGGTGTACGAGGGGTTCGGTCAGCTTACTTTCTGAAATTTTGCTCCAATTTTATATGTCAATGATGTATGTATTTCAATAAAAGTCAGGCAAAATTTAAGAACCTTAAATCTTTTGCACACAAGCCTTCATTATACCAACATGTCGCACATCTAAAAATCGCATTTTACCCTTTCAACACTTCGAAGACTTGTGAAAGTAAAAATTATTTTGTAAACATTTCAATAATATTATTCATATCAGACCCTACATAGAATAATGATTTTTTATGCAGAATTCGATGCTTTACCAGAATGCAGAAAGAGAATTTAGACATTGCATTAGAAAAAGTAAAGGTCACCTGCATTATACGTACTACCTCAGTATTCATTTTGTTGAAAAAGAACATATCTAACCCAACCTTGTTGACAACTTCATGACTCCGGTTATTATAGGGTCAATAAAAGAATCGATTTTTTGGAGGGAAAAGGAACGAATCGGTTTTTTGAAGAATCGAATCTGAATCGAACGTCCCCACTTGACACGTTCTCTCAGTTCTCGTCACGCACGCTATCTGATCCTCTCAGATCCTTCCGCACACCATGTTCCCTTTCCGGATGTGTCCTCCTCTTTCTTACCCCGAATCCTTCTTGTGGTAGCCCATCATCGACACGCCGACGAACGTCTTAACGACGCATCATTCACTCGCATTCACACTAGCGTGTCATTCGCGCATCCCACGTATTAACGATACTATCTTTCAGCCACCAATATAAGCGTAACATAAGTGTAATTCAAACTATATCCTGTTACAGAAGAGAAAAATAATTAATTTTATTATTCATATGCAATATTAGGTCGTAACAAAAGTACGTGGCGCTTTCTTAAAAATGAAATTTCTTTTCAGAGCCATTCATTTTTATACCAAACGTTATATATCATTCGATAGCTCCTTCTATACTCTCCAACATCGTCTTTGTTGATATTTACTCTTAGCAAGAGATTGTAAACTGCAGTGAACGAAAATGCATATCGATTGATCTGTCAATTTTTGGCTGTTGAAAAATGAAAAATTGAAAATAAATTTGAAGAACTGAAAAATACCTTACGGACGTATGTTACAACGAAAGATTTGAGGTTCTTGTGAGTCTAGTAAAGTATTGTGGCAGGCCATAGTTTGAAGATCTCAGAGAGTCAAAGTTGGTTGACGGACGTGTAGAAAAAGATGCGTGTAAAGGTGCAGGAAAGGTAAGGACGAACGAGCGAATAACACGTGGAGAAAGGGTAATACCATAGGTAGAGTCTGCACGTAGAAAAGAAGAAATAGAATGAGATTCAAGTGATAAACGCGAGGCCGCACTGGTTCTCAGTCAGATGACTTGACAGCTCGACTGACTGCGTCAATACTCGTTAAGTATATCGTTCTGCACCTCGGAGATTGACGTATGTGCGCCACTCGACATTCTTGCATCAAGAGAAAGACAGAGAAATGGACGAGCGTCGTTGGCCATTATTCAAGCGAATCCAATTTGACATTAAACGTTCGGCGGCGTTGGCGCGCAAGTAAATCGCTTTACGTGCGCTAACTAGCATCATTGTCAATGCCAGACGTTCGCGTCAGGATTGAATTGCGAAGCGTTTTTGCGAGATGGCATCGTTCGGAGTTTGATACGTTGCGATTTCGAAATTCACCCTGACTTTTACGTTTCTAGAAAGTTTCACATATCTATGCTATAATTAGAAATAATTTCAGCACCCTCACATTTAAATTACTGAAGCGCCGAATCGTCGCAGTGAGACCGTTAACTCTTACAATTACTTGAATGAAGCAAAAAGCTACGAATAAATATGAAAACATCCAAGACACATGAATCAGAGATGCAATAGACTAACGATAAGTATATGCGTTATGGTCGAGAACTTTCTTTTCCGCCAACATGTCTACCGATCAACAAAACCTTTTCACAGACTGTTAATATTGCGTTCGGAATGCTCGAGAAACGTCTTTCGATAGTAAGGAAGTAATTGCGGTTAAGATAACGAAACGAACATCCACCATTAAGACAAGGCACAAAAACTTACGTATAACGATTTAACGGGACATTCGAGGAAGATCGGAGGGGCAGAAGGCAGAAGAGAGACTGTTTATCAGAGCATAATGCACGTCGCGGCGTCGGTGCGTCGTATATAGGTAACAACACAGCGCACCATTAATCGACGATAAACCGTCGTTTCCGTCGAAGAGGCTTGCCAATAAAATGGCCGAAGTTATACCTCGGCCCACTTGGTGCAGTCGAGGTGGCACCCAAGCCGCAAGGAGATCCAGAATGACGACAAAAAGCCTATCATTATTAACGCGTTAGTATAAATCCTTTCGTTCGTCCGCTTCTTCTTACTCTCGTCTGCCTTTCTCTCTCATGCATTGACACCTTCTTTTCTTTCACCTTGATTCCCTTGACTGTGTCGCTATGTCCCTTTGAACTTGCCTAAATTGCTCCCGCTGCAATTCCCGTGAATTAATCCGTACGGCCTAAGCCATATTTAACTATTAATTAGCTATCAGAATATTCAGATTTGCAAACGAGTAAATAATTTGTGATACAAATAATTTCATCATTTCTCAAACGTTCAATAATGTCCAACTTATCTTTTTCTTTGAACACTCATCGTGTGAGTCAAATTTGTACGTATGACAGCACAAAATTCAGAAAAGATACGAAGCATCTAGGATACGTGTCCCATAACATGAACATTGTCAAATGCCTAACTGAAATACGTATTACATACGTAACTCATTCTATGATCGGATATAATCGGTCACTCGAATACATTAAAATCATCGTGTGAGTCAAATTTGTACGTATGACAGCACAAAATTCAGAAAAGATACGAAGCATCTAGGATACGTGTCCCATAACATGAACATTGTCAAATGCCTAGCTGAAATACGTACTACATACGTAACTCATTCTACGATCGGATATAATCGGTCACTCGAATACATTAAAATCGACATTCAGACAATCGGCGCTCTACTCTATATTTACGTCAGACAAGCCAATGTGCAATTGCAAAAAGAGAAACATTAAGGTTGCAGAAAAAGAGAGAGAATGAGGGAGGGGTGGGGGCTCATTCCATCGAAGAAGAAGAAGAAGAAGAAAGTCACCCTTGGCGAAAAAGAGCGACGTTCGTGCGTTTCACTGCGCGGCATCTTTTTCTCGCGCGCTGCATGTTTAGAAGCTGTTGGAACGCAGTCCGCTGGATCCTCTTACAAACTAGAAAAAGCGCTTCGGACAATTCGTGAACACGCCAACATGCCGCCGCTGTCCCGGGAACGTTGTGCGCGTACGCAACTGCGCACGTACGCAGGCGCGTGTGCACTTTAAATCTGTGTTGGAGTATGTGCGAGGAGTGGCGGTGGTAATAGGTCGGCAGCGCTTGAGCTTGACACTTCGAAAGGAAGGGAGAGATCGTGAACACTGGAGTAATTTGATGAAACCGACAAAAATTCTGATGTCACGTAAATATGGCGACTCCGGCAGCGAGTCGTTCGACCGAACATTCTCTCTTGTCTTCCCTGCGACGCACAGTGTGTTATTTTGGCAATCTAGCGGGACAAAAGTACCGTCTTGGTGCTTGAACATGATTTTTAATTTTTTTTCAGCTGTAAGTAGTCAAAATGAAAAGAAAATAACCTGGTAACAAAACAATTTTGAGGCAAAAAAAAAAACATTTTGAAAAACTTATAAATTTAGATATTATGTAATTTGTTTTACATTAACTAATGTAATGTGAACAGAACAACAATTATAGTTCAAAAATATATTCTTAGCAAATTATGAATGATAGCATAGCTGGCAAATATGGCCTTTTTCGCATTTGTGCTCATTCTACACGCAGATAAAAAATATTCAGTTTCTACCAAAAGCGCAAGAATGCGCAGAATGTTTTTACAGTTTTGGGTACTTGAATGCTCATAGATTAAGTCTATAAAAGTATCTAGTTGGAATTTTGCGGAATAACTAAGAAAACGTTAACCTCAATGTCATGTAGTAAACGAATAGTTTCGCCTTGTAGAGCCCAAACTTTGAAGAACAACAATTGCACAAAAACAATTGATATTTATATAAGAAAATCGAGCAGAACATACCATATTGAAGGTACAATTCGGTATGAATAAAAACAAAAACAGGAAAATTTGCCACTTTTCCAGAATTTACGGGTAAACAGAACGAACTGAGAATAACGAGCGCAGACCATAAATTTACAAGATGAATACGGGTGGGTTCAAACATGTCCCAACACCCTGTGTTGAAGGCAAAAGAGTAAACAGTTTCGGTCTCGAGACTACCTAATATCCCTCTGAACACACGCAATAGCGTCCACTTAAAAAAAAGAACTTCATTTTTCGACTTTTGTCCACCTAGATTGCCGAAATAACACACTGTGCGACGCATTACGTTTGTAGTCTTATTATTGAGCCGACGACGTTGCCGCGGCTATCGCGATCAATTTTACTGTCTCACTTTTATGCCCGCATTGCACCAAAGTTTTGCTTTGCGTCGAAGAAGAAAGGATAATATGACGTACGTTATATGGCACGGTCGAGTACAATGCATTACCAATGATCTGGCAAATATAAATCGTTCTTGTCATTCAAATTTCTTTTTCCCGCGAAGAAAGTAAAAGAAACTGCAATTTCGGAGCCCCGCCCGAGGAGCATCTTATCGTCGCCTGTAGAAACAGAACGGCCTGTTCCACTACCCGGATACGAAAAACACGATAAATCCCACGTTACACGTAGGCGTGCCTACCTTCCACGGTACCCGGGACACGAGGATCTCGTGGCGCGGACTAAATTACGACGACGAGTTCGGGAGCTCTCTCCTTAAGTAAAATGCAAGTTGCTCATCCTGCCTTCCTTACGTCCTTGGCGAGGAGAGTAGCGCACGATCTCTCCTTCCCTTGCGAACGTGTATTTAAAACCTCAACCGCCTTTCGCTACAGTCTTACAAAACGATTTGTCCACCAACATGCTGGGGACGTGTCTCCTTGCAATTAGCTTTCCGTCGCAAATGCAGGAGTGTAATGTGGAACAACAGCAACAAAATATCTGTCTTTAGTTGCCGTAAAAATGTTGTTAACACCAAAATTCGTCAAAATTCGAATTATCCCATCGAAAACAAGTCTGTGACTTCTTTCACTTTTCTAAGCACTAGTTCTAGACACTTATTGCGATTAGGCGATGTCGTACGTTTGCGTCGTAACATTCGTTTGTAGACTTATTTTTTGCTACATAGACGTAATGTCTTCGATCGTTAAAGCTTTTCAAACCTCCCATCCACTGTCTCTAGCGTTCGCATCAGCAGACAGATTATTACAAGTACAGAAGATGTTTTTGGCGTGACTCACAATCAGAGAGACCACAATAGAAAGGAAGGGAAGGATGGCGGCAGAGGGAAGAGTGTGAGAACCTTAAGTAATTTATAAGATGTTGTAACGGCATTTTTACAACATTGAACATTACAGCATGGGAACGGTAGGGCAGGAAAAAAAAACTGGAGCTATGATCGAGGCCGCGGTTTACTCGCGCACGCCCACGGCCAGTCCTGGCAGAGATCGTCATTGTTCCTGGCAGAGCTCAAAAATGTGATCTCGTTTATGCCTACGAGCGCGCTCTTCTTCTCACCGTAAATCACGGCGAGGATCTTAAGTGACGCCGCCGCACGCTTCACGCTCGACACTTAAAACTCGAGTATTTTTTAATGGCTCGTTATGCACGCCAGCGACGGCATTTATTAACCCATTAATTGGCATATTAGAATGCGCCACGATGTTCATCCGCTGACTGAATAAGTGTCCGCGCCATGAGCCGTGGGCGGTTCTAATTATTTTCCACATTATCATCTCGCGTGGACTTCTGCTCGTCATTCTACGTACGGCTGCCATTTATAATTTGCAAAACTTTTCGATGCTTGCTGGATGATGAAGGAAATTAATATTTACGATACGCTTTCACGCGGAATGGTCACAGCTCACAATATAGTATAACATTTAAAAATTCTTGTTTATGGAATGAGAGCGAATTTGTAAAATTAACAGACTTGCAAACATCTATATTTAGCGTAACTACGAAATGATTGAACATTACTGTGCTATTCAAAATTACTCTGTAGAAAACCGATGCATTATACAGTCGCGCATGAAAACATGAATAATTATAAAAGATTCGAAGGAAAATTTTGCGAAATAAGAAGGATGACCTTTTACGATAACCATAATTTCAATCAATTCCCGAAAACGTAGAACATCTACGTAGACCGTACGGCAGGCGGCCGTAACAGTAAATAACCTGACCAGCTACTCTTGTGCAAACTCTTGTATGTACTCTTAAAGACCGCTTAGAAAGGAAATGAAAGAACTAGAAATTCTGAAAGAACACACCAGCAGGCAGAAAAGCGCCTCTTAATTATGCGTCACCCACTCAATATATTTGGAGTCTCACGGCCACCGTTAAAACACCTACGTATCTTGCCTGTAGCATGCCATATCGCGATAATTACTGCACAGTGGGGTGAATGCCGCGTGACACCTTGCTGTTTTTAATAGGACGATAATAATTGTGAGAAGACACTGTAAACTTGTTAATCGGATTTGTATTCGAAATGTAAATATCGGACTGCATACGCAAAACGTATGAATCCTGATTGCATTTTTAGCAGTGGCTATTTAAGTTACGATTATAACTAATATCATTCTAATTACTAAATAGTGACTAAAACATGTTATACGGGTATTGTTACAATAAAATCAGTCATGTTAGATTCGAGAAATTGCCAACAATTGGTTATCATTTCTAGTTAACAATACTGAAATATGTAGCTATGCAATGCTAGTAGGGTCGTTTGGGTAATAGACGGAAAATTAAGTAACGTGCTCATTTCCAATTATAAAAGAAAATATATATTATTTTTAAATACTGAAACAATTCAATTATATTGAAACGTTGTCAGATAGTTATCGAATTTGTTTCAAACATAGTATATATTTGGCAATCAGGCCATTGGGCTTATTATAAATAATTCTTACCAAACTACTAGGACTAATAATTATCTCAATTTCATCTCAACACTTTCTTGGACCAGTTTTCCAATTTCCGGGTGGTATGTGCAATCTGCAAACTAATTCATCCCATAAGTTCGGAATGGGGTCTCAACCTGTCGACTGAAGATACGGTACGGTATTCTTGTACAATGCATGCTTCTTGCTTTAAGACAGCTATTCTTACACGACAATATATAGTTAAATAATTTCTTATTAAAACTTTAATTTAATCCCAGTGTTAGTTTCCCTGAGAGTCCTCGTACAAGGCCCAAGACTCCTTAATACAACCATATTTGTTATTCCAAAACATATGCATGAAGAAAGTAAAAAAGATAAATTCAAGGAGATATTACAATGTACATTTATGTCGAGGTATGAAAACTAAAAAATGTTCGAATTCGACGTAATTCGATGAAGTTTTATTGTACATTAGTAAGTACCGAAAAGACTTTAAACCATCCATTTACACGAGGATCCACACATTGAATAGAATTTGACCTCCACTTTGATTGAAAACCCAACTTTCATCAATAAATTAGTATATAAAAACCACATTTACTTAATTTATAAATTATTAATATATATAAAGCACATTCTCATATGAAATCCCAAGTCGTCATTAATCGTACAACAAATTTGAATCAATGGACTGATATACATACCAGAGCCGGATCTAGGGCCTTAAACCCTTGAGGCAAAAGGCCAAATATGCGCCCCCGTTCGCTAAATGTTTCCCTATAACTAAGCGAATGGAACAATTTAAAGAAGAATAATATTAAAATCGATTAAATTTCAAAACGCAACGTTAACTTCATAATTTTTTATTCCAACGGGTCCAATATTTGAAATTGCAGTTTCCTCGCTTCGACCGAAGCAAATTCATCGATTACTGACTCATAATCGATAGTTTTACATAGATCGATAACGTTGCTACGTTTGTTTCGTTTTGTTAAGGGCTCACGCAACTCTTATACTCGACGGAACGACATTTTTGCGCCCCTCGTATTTTAAACTCGACGCAAGAGCCTTATTCGCCTCGCCCTTGATCCGGCTCTGATATATACTATAGTATATATATATCAGTGTGCTCGACACACCCCCGCCCAAACATGGATCAATTGAACTGTGAATTTGGCGGAGAAAATGAATAATTTCAAAACAATAGAGGTAATCGGTGTCGATGGGGCAGAACACATGAGTGGGAAACGGCAAATCCAAAGAAGAAGGGAAAAGGAGGTTGAGGACGCACGGGCAACCTTCGAACGAACGGCGTACGGTAGTTAACGGTGTGAATTGCTTGCCGTATACGTGCCGTGTCGCGGTTACTGTGTCGTGGTCCGGCCATCGCTAACACCGGGTCCACGTGTAACGTTTACACAGCCATAAATGCACCCAGCTGCCGACTAATGCGGTGCAGCTATTGGTCCCGCGTCACACGATCACCCACCAGCGACTTATCAGCGTGCATCGTTGCGAATAGGAGTGATATCAATGCGAGAGTGTGCTGCATTATGCTTCTGTCCATACAGACTGCGCGCCGGCTCACAGATTTTCACGTCTGGATCAGTGGTTCCCAAATTTGTTTTCTTTACGGACGGCCGCTGCCATCTTATTTTCAATAAGATACTAAATGGACCAAAGTTTGTTGAAGTGAAACATGCACAGAAAACATGATGAATGTCTCTATGTGTAGACTGTGTAGAGTAGGGTAAGGTTGCGATCATTGGACCACGATAATGTTCACATGTTAGGAATCGGCAGAAGTCTTTCCCCACTTCATGGAGTAAGTATTGTCAACTCAATATAGACAACATTGATTAACGATACTGCTTTTAAACATGCAGACATATCTGTTTTTAGGGTCCTTACTATAATATTTCTCTACATCAGTACAGATTTTTGTTTACATCTCAAGTGTTTGGTAGAAAATTTATCCCTCTTTACAACAAAACCACTATTTCTTAGGGTAAAAGGGTAGGTTTTCTGTGAAACCCATTTTTTTGGAAAAGAGGCATACCGCAGTATATACTTACTATACTTTATATGCTAACTCATTATTAACACGTGTAAGAGTTTTAGGCGCGATCCTACTTATTAAAATATTGAAATAACTTATCCATTTCAGGTTGAGCATCTTTTCGTTCCTTGGGTGCTTTTTTACGAGCTAGCCGCACTACATATCGCAAGTAATAATAATGATCACTCCTAAATAAGGATACGTCTACCGGATACGTAGGTAATGCTGATACTGTATGACCGCAGGAAGGAAAGGAAGAAACGAGAAGGAAGGAAAGAGACACGATGAAACATGGCGTTTCACATGGCAAGGAGACATTGTCGAAGGGTTAATGTTGTGGTCGCGTCATTCTCATGCGAATCACTGATAGGTCACAGGTTGATTGCAGTAATTTTGGTCTGGATGTAGTCTGAGAAAAACAATCTTCCTGGAAATCTTGAGGTCCGATTGTGAAACCTTACTGACTAACGGGACACACGCGTATCGTGCATTAGCCTACGAGGAAATAGATAAACGTGAGCATTTCTTCCGATCTCGCTTAAACAAATTTTCGCTGCGTTATGAAAATGTAGAATTTAAACACCATTTCGACATATTCTATTGTTAATTAAGTTCAGATTCACCGAGTAAGAACGCGTTTTCAATGCACAGTTATTAGATTCCTTGTTAGCTATAAGCACTTTATTACCAGACACGCACGTAGGCCTAGCTGTTAAGCATTTGACAACCGGACGAGTGCAAGCGTATTATAATTAGAGGACAGCTGGCACTCCATAGGGAAGGGATGACATTATGTCCACTCCGAAAGCGGCAGACCTAACGCAGACTTAAAAGTAAGCAGCTAACCTCGACTTTAAAACGAGATACTTCCGACCTACAACTGATTTGATTTATATTGTAAAGAAATTTTCTTCTATTATACGTGTTTGCAATTTCTACAAAACTCCGTACCAGATGTAGAGGTCATAGGTATTCGATGGCCAGATATACAAAATAACATGCTGACAAAAAACACACCATGTCCTATACGTGACTTCTTTGGACAGCGCAGACTTAAGCACTCGAGACGTACTTGACATTGGACTAGTGCACATTGACAGATCCAATGTGTGAAGAAAGTCATCAAACTTTCGTCTACGCGTTCCGCGAAACCATGAAAGAAAATAAATAGACAATTTCCAATAGGCGTGTTCTTTGAAAAAACACCCACTTTCCAACAATGCGACCTCCCCGATATGTGAAAGTAAGGGAGAAAAATGCAACAGCAGCGAATGCCTAGGTCCGCCCCACTTCCTTTACATGTTAAATTTACAGAAATTTAGACTCACAATGGGTAAGTCCAACTCTACTCGCTCATCGACGATGATTTTTCAATCGATTCAAAATCGAATCATGAGAATCTTGAGAATTTTAAGAAAGAGCCGCAGAGAGTGTCTCGTCAACTACAACCAATGTCTAAACACATTTTTACATGTTTATATTGCAAAACTGACCTATACGATTTTATTCGGAAAAGTTCGCTGAATGTGTTGCCACTAATAGAAATGATCTGATTTATCTTGTCCACTTTCCGCGCAATAATTGTTCAAACTTGACAAAAAGGCCTTTTTTTAAATTCATTTATTCGAAAACTGAGGGTGATGGTGACAAACTGGCCTCGGATTCCTGTTTGAAACGTAAAATACGCGTCGGACAGTATGATGCACGTATAGTACAAAATGTTCCTTCAACATATGTTCACATAATAAAAAAAATTTTTCTTGTACAGTTACGGAAATATGAGGAACGGTAACTACAACCTGTATTTTGTATTAATACGTGATTTGTTGAAGCTGTAGGAACAAGTGAATGAGGCGAAAGACATTTCAAAGTCCTTTTACATTAACGGCGCGCTACAACGTAACATCTGCGCAATACAATGCTTTATGACTTGCGCGCACATCGTGCATCTGTTTCGGGATAAATCTCCTGGCGTACGCAAAAAAGGCGCTCAATAGCGAGGCGGGATGGACTTCTTCCGCCAGAGAAAGAGAAGCACTGAGGAGAGAGCGAGCGTGCAATTCGTACGAACTGGTCGCAGTGGTTATTAGTTTGACGATAATCACCTAAATTACGTACGCGCCGCGACGCACTCCTTGTCTCTACTGTGTCTTCGTTTCTAGTCGCTTTTGGCATCTGCGTCTTATTCGAATTTTTGTCAATATCATCCAGGACCGGTTTCACCAACGACTGATAAATCTCTAAATAGTTATTCGGCCAATAAAATTTATTTGTCAGTTAACGAGAGTGTCGAAACCAATCATTTTGTCGAATAAGCGCTAACTGAAGTTGGTGAAACAAAAAACACCGATTTTAACCGACAAATAACTTTATTCTACGAATAACCACTTATTCGTCGTTGGTGAAACCGGCCTCTAAGAGAACAAATTGCGAAGGGAACATTCAATTCGTTTTACGGATGAATTTTTATTATTTCTTTCGGTATGTAATCATCATTCTTGTGCTATTGTATAACGTTTCTTCAGTCGCGCAGCTTGTTCTAGGTTATTTTTAACAGTTCTGAGATTGACGGAAGTATTGAATGTTTTGTCGAGATACTAAATCTGTGTATCGGACTAATGACTTGTTTGTAAAAAGGTGAGGTATTAATTTCGGTATGGGGTTTGCATATCAGTAGAAGAGAAACATTGGCGTACACAATTGTCCGCGAATCTTTACTTTTCCAATGATAACATGGATTGGACAAATTATTTTTCCAGCCCAACTAACAAATATCGTTTCATACCGACAAATTTAGCCCATATTGATCGCTTGCGTCTGTTCAAGTCCAAGTAAGTTATACCGATACCTTCAATCAATTTTTAACGTAAAGCAGGCGAGCAAAAAGATTAAACCGGGCCCGTACTGCGATAGAATGTGTGCAGACGCACAGGGACAAAATTAAATTAATTATAAATCGTGGATCCACCATGAAATTCCGGCGACCAGTTTTTGCGCAGCACGTTCCACGAGGAGGCACAGAGCGAGTGAAAGAATTTCCGAGACGCTTCAAGAGCTCGAGGCTCGACTAAAGACCGGATTTCACATTAATTCTCGAGTATCAAGCTCATGCTGAATTGCTGAAGATGCTGAAGACGCCGGACGTCGAGGTTAGCGTACGCTTTCGGTGTACCGCTTGTTAGTACTAAACGTATCATATCAAATTGTGCCTCTCCCTTGACGTCGTCAATGCTTTCACAAGTAAAACATGGAACTGCATAGATAACATTGTTTTTGTAACTGCAACCAAACCATTTGGTGGACCCGTTTTGGTTGACGGTAAAAAAAAATGTTTTACTTATGACAGCCAAAGATCTTCAGCCTCGGGCTAGTAATTTGCTAGTAAAGAAGTGGATTGAACGATGGGTAGTCTTTAATAGAATTTTTAAAAATTCAAGTGACACCACCACGAGGCTGTCCTCTTTTAGACTCTCTTATTCTAATCTGGAATTAGCTTCAGCTATCATAATAGCCATACCGTTATTGGCTACATACGGTATATATTTTTTTTTAATTTTATTTGCGGCGCTGCGTTTGATTATGGGTTCAGATCTCTCCGGTCAGCTTTATCATGCTCAGGATTTATGTTCATCGTAATCCTAGAATTTTCATTAGATACGGGACGCAAGAATAAGAGTAGCAAAGGAAGCACTCAGTGTTGACTAGACAGAATATGAGATAACTATAGTATAAAAAAGAATAGCATGAGCGACTGACAAAGAGAAGCAGAAGGAGGGGGGGGGGGGGGGGGGGGGGGGGAAGAGAAATAAAGAAAGACAAAAGAGGCATGAGGTGAGGTGGAAATGGGAGAAACCGAAAAATAATAAGAATACGTGGTAAGGTAAGGTTGAGATGATTCGGGACGAGGGGAGGTGAAGTAAGGTGAACTCGGTCTTGCCTGCAATTATTCGGTCTAATGAGCAAACAGACTGCTCCAGCAGTCCCGTACTACCTCCTCTTGCTTTTTCCCCCTCCTATCGGAAACATCGGGTGGTTGACACTACCGCATCAGAGACCTTTCACAATCATATATCTCATTTGCCCTTCAACTGTGTCTTCATATTTGGAAAATTCAACTTCCGGCAGCGATATGCTCAACGCCGTTCAATGCAAATCACTGTACTTTACTGAATTAATATAATTCGCCGAGTAATGTGTTCAACAGACTCTGTTGGTGTTGATATAGTTATCTAATTGTTTCCGTATTTTCAAAATTTGTTCACATACGCCTAAACCGATGAAGAAAATGGAATTATCTTAGTTAGTGATCTGCTGCAAGCGAAATAGCTTGAATTTCAAATTCTTCGTTTCAAGACATTTATAGCCAAATATTTCACAATATACTTGCTTTGATGATGTACATTTTTTTCGACGATTCTAAAACATTTGTAGCTTGTAAGGAAATATGGGAAACGTTTAGGGAATTCTGTTTAAAGAACACAAGTACAACATTAAATGCATTTGGCGATTGACTTTCAAAAAATGTGATTCCACATTATTCTAATGTAAAACGACTCGATACGGTATAAATGAAAAAAAAAAACATTTGTTTTAGATTGTTTACTTGGACCTCAGACCAATTTCATAATCGCCAGCGCAAATATCGATTATCTCGATTTATTATCTCACTCTACTCGTTTATCAAAATTGGTCTCGAAGAAAACAACGAATGAAAAAACCGTATCTTGAAAATCCATTTACTTTCGTATACAAAAACATTGCAAAAACATAAATTTTAAAACAAACTAAAGGAAATAACTTGCGGTTAAACAATAATCTGTGAAATTAGCAACAATTTGAACAGCGACTATTCATACAAATAAAAGAGGCAAGAAGGTAGTTAGTTGGGCAGGACGAAAAGAAATACGCACGGCTACATCAATGAGATGTTTCGACAACGATGACGTCTGTTTCCTTGAAGCGAAATAGTAAGACTCGCTGGTCCGATCAAGAAAATTGCTGCATGTACATTTGTGGAAGGTACAATAACGCTACTTTCCGAGTCAAGGAAAGACGGACCTTGTGGAAGTGACGTGCATCGGAATAAAGCGAGATGAGATTCGCGCTGATAAAGTGGTAAACTAGGATTCGT
The DNA here is from genome assembly GCA_963942575.1 of Priocnemis perturbator. Lineage (NCBI taxonomy): Eukaryota > Metazoa > Arthropoda > Insecta > Hymenoptera > Pompilidae > Priocnemis > Priocnemis perturbator. The sequence goes on from OZ012648.1 coordinate 10,199,982, forward strand.
ATAAAGAAGTAATGCCTGCTAAGTCTGGTCACTCCATCTACGGAGCCAAATATGACCTATAATTTTTAGAACAAATTTTACGATTTAAATCAATATTTCTAAAAAGAAAAAGGTTGTCCTACTACCATGAAATATTTAGTAAAAATAAAAAAAAACAAATAACACACCATCGAACATTTTACGAGTAAACAACGAAGCGATATCATTTTTTTAGTAAACAAGAAAGTTTATGTAAATGACACACTACACACACACACACACACCATACACACACACATTCTGTATGAATAGTAAATTAATATACAATATTTCGAATCCGGAAAGAGTGAACGTTGCACACCAATTGATAAACTCAGCCGACCACAATCAACCTTCGTAGACTCGAGGAACAAAGAAAAGTCCGCAGGAATGGAAAGGAAGACGGCTATCAAGGCTCACTATGGTAGGGATGCACTCATCCTGCCTTGGTTACCCGCCACGCCCGCCATTCACCTTCAACTTGGACTCTCTTTTATCCTCTCTCCTCATCTACTCCTTCCTTCTCTGTCTACCACACTACCGACTTTCCATTCTTCTCTTTCGTTTTCTGCTGCCAATGTTTACCTACTACGCCCTTTATTCCTACGTTCTGCTACCTCAATCGAATGTGCCTACGTTCAAACAATCACATATTTCTTATGTGCAAAGTAATCATAACCTGGCACAGTCGATAAAATATCAGTCAAAACGGCGGACTCTGGATTGAGCGACGCATACGAATGAAAGAAGATACGAAAGAAAATACGAATTTTTATCGAATTTAAGCCTTGCTTAACACATTAGCGTCAGATGACGCATGTATGTTATCCGTGATTTTTATTAGGGACCAGATGACACAAAAATATGTCTTTTACCGATGCTGTTAGTGTAACTGTCGAAGTAAGATTTATAAATATTTTCGTGTTACGTGCAACATTTATATGCATACGTACGTAGAAATATGATTTTATGATGAGGAGAAGGTTGTGTTGTCGAAAAGGAACGATATAGCGACAGAAACAGTTTTTGCACTCTAAATATTTTTTTCACAAAATTAAGATACTATTGCAATATTTCAACGTGGCAATTAATACATTAGTAATACACATGTACAGTTACTAAGTGATAAGGACGCATTGCGGAATCGTATTTTTCTTAATTCCGCGCTCACGCAGTAATTATAACTTTAGAGAATTTCTGCGATCCCGTCGATAAAACAGTGTTTCACAGACACACTGATCAAACTTTACCAGCGTGGTCTGTTAAACGTATTTATGTAACTATTTTTCGCTCTTATATTTTATATAGTTATCTACGAATTGTTCGTGGTTTCTTCCATCATCATAGTTATCGCGCCTGCTATAGAAAGTTTTGGTCTACAAAACCATTGCAAAGCATACCAACAGGACACTAATTACTACGCTGCCATTGTTTATGCAAAGGCATATCTCTACAGAAGGATGGCATATAATTTATTTTGTCATGAAAGCATTATAAAAATGTATTAAGCATCTATTTTGCACACCTTGCATACATATGTTTTGGAGTTTCCGTTTATGTGGTATATACACGAATAAACTGCCTATTCCGTGCATACTCATCTCCACTCCGTGAGCAGATCACTTGATACCTGTTGTTTCATTGGCACGTGCAGCATTGAAAAGATATTAAACTGTAGAGTCCTCGTTGATTTGGCAACGCGATTGTGATGTTGCATACTTACATAACACATGCACATCCTACATATTGCGTGCATACACAGTCAGCTCAATAAAGTACTGGAACGCGCGCAATGTTGGTTAGCATGTGTTGAAACTCTAACATTAAATTAAGGGATGATTATATTTTGCTCAGTAAGAATAAAAAAATAAAGATAATAGTTTTTAGGACGCAGTAATTTTTGCGAACAAGACTAAATTTAACATCTTCGATTCAGACAAACGCAATTATGTGTGGAGGAAAACAAATAGACACGTAAAACTAGTGTCTGATAGTGAAACAGGTTATTCGGCTACTTTATATTACTATTACTATTATTATTATGTTATTTTTTATCTATATAATTTATAGTGTAAAACGTTGGAATTTTTTGGAAGTTAAATGATAGCAACCTTAGTGGTCCAATCAAGGCAACGACAACAACGTCATTGGTTTCTCTGTTATTTTTCGAAAATGGTTAATTCTATTAGACCATTAGTGAGAATATAAATACTATGTTACTAGTCCATTGAAAAGAGACTATTGGTTTTAATTTGTAAATAATAGTTCATCAATAAGACTGCATCAAAGTCAAGTGGTCCGATCATAGCAATCTCACCCTACATTGTCACAAAACATCTGCCCATCAGTTTGGTGGAAGAAATTTCGTGCTTCCACCATTGGTCGCATTTAATTTCGAAAGACTTCGTAGGTCACCGTGTATGCGTGCGTGTGCACGCAGCGCGTGCGCCCGTATCTGCATTTGCCAGCCTTCACCTCATTTCAACGGGCGTTTCCGCAGCTATTACACGACCAGCGGCTTCAACGAGCTCAAACAGCGGTTAAGTCTTATCAGCTCACTATCCCACCGCAACGGTGGCAACAGTGGCGAGCGAGTGCAAAAAATGTCATGCTTCAGAACAATAAGGAATGCGGACAGATTTTCTTCGTTTGTTTCTGCGTGCGACTTGAACGTTTACGAAATCTTTTGCGCGTGCACGGTGTTCACGAAAGATCTGCATTTACGATGTCAGCGTCGTGATTTCATTTCGAGTCAAGTATTTTTATTGCATCGAGCATCAATGTGTTACGTAATACATTTTGACATTCTGTATATTTTCGCTTTGTCTGAACCTTCGTGTATTCAGGATTGCAGTATTATTCTTCTGTGGTCCAGATGATAGGTCTTGAAAGTATCCGTATGCAGCCATGTTTTCCATACATATATATATATATATATATATAGGGACACGTTAGAAAAGGAGTAGTTATTTAAAACATTATTGTAATCGTTGTAAATATACCTTTTACACATAAGTAATTTTATCTTGACATACACGTTTTAATAACCATTAAAGAAGCGGTTAAACAATGAACACGTTTTCAGTTATTTCCAAATACAATGTAAAAATCAGGAGAAGTTTTGTCAAAGAAATTAACTAAAAATATAGAATTCACGTCTAGTGTCATTCGCTATTAATCCTTGGCTCGATACCTACTGGTTCAATTACGGTATCGGTAGTGTCATTACGGCTATCACGCACTGCAGAATCCTGCAGAATCATTATTAAGCAGCAGTAGTTTTTCCGTGATTTCGGCAAACTTTAACGTTTTACAGGCACCAGTGATCATCAGCGGCAGACATATTGCCATAATTATAATCAACAGTAAAGACACCAGCGGTAACACTCACTGATACAGCCTTTTGTTCTTAACATGAATGATTACATACAGTCCTGTCCCACGTCCCACCTATAATACGACGATTGTACCGAAACTGTGCAAGCTAGCACTGTAAGACTACAAAGACTACAAAACAGACTATTGCTTAAAAAGCAACTCCACATTTTTAGCTGCTTACAATTAGGGCCGTTTGAAAGCATATACAAATATCGCATCGTCACCCCATTTTAGACACTGGGCATTAAATTAATTCACAAGAGTGTTATTCGCTTATCACGATATAAATTACATAATCGTTCTCAACAGAACCAATCAATTATTGAAAGTTATAGGTTATACCTACGTAAAGTAAACGAAAAAGTAAAACGGAAAATTATATTATCACTTAGAGCTTGAAAGTAATCGCATGTATAACCATTGATAAGCACAACATTGACCAATCGTTGTCATTCGTTCTTTTCCATAAGAGCATGCCAGACGAAATTTTCCATAAACATCGATTACCACGAACAATCTGGAATGCGTAATCATTCCACCTATTTATCTTTGCGATTGACGAAGTACATCCGCGGTCATAGCTTGCCTTCCTCTTTCTTCGCGAAGTAAACGTGTGTGTACGGCTCATCCACATCGCCATTTCAATGCACACGAATGATTGCAGCGCGTGCAACAAACTGCGCAATGTGCCGCGACTGGAGGCACGCCCTTCTCACGTGTCACATGATACGCCGTATGGCTCACCTATATACCGTGTGTCATCGGATATTTAGACGAATTTAGTTTTCTTCAAACGATTACAATATATTATACTTTATCTTTCCGTGAGAACGTGCTTATCTCGTAGTTTCTGGGGTCTTCATTCGAGAATGTATGACTGAAGTTTGTAAAATTAAAGAAATTGGCAAGCAAAAGCTAGTTACTTTCTTGTCGTATAAGCGCGTGTATTACATTCATTATGGTATATAGGTAGGTATGACTATGTGGAATACCTGCCGGTAGGTACTTGATTATGTATTCAAAGGAGACATTGCATTGTTACATATACTTGCTCTATTCATGAAGTAAATGGTATCTACATCTCGTAAAATATCTCGCTGTGCAATTGAAAGGGAACGATTGTGGCCGCGAAATTTCAGGAGGGAACATTGCGTAACTCGTAAATTGCGAGATTTCTGAAATTTTGCATACAAGTAAAGTAGGCCATCCGTAACACAACCCTAGTTTTCGTTGGTGCCATAACTCGATATTAAGGGATGAATAACCCCTTGAAGGAAAATTAGAATTTTATCTTTCGTGAAATATCTCAAGAATAGTAAGAGATATCGGGAGAAGTTTAATCAAAGACTATATCGCTTGGTCGCATCTACAAAAGTGCGCAAAAATTATATCTACAAAATTCATAATTTTTCGACAACTATCAAATATACGAATATTGTTAAAATAATTTATATGCAGTTTTCCACATGTGACCAAGCGATAAAATTCTGATTTTGTTTTCAAGGCTCGATTCACCCCTTATTACCGAGTTACTTGACTCGCGGAAAATTTCCGAATTATCGAAATTTACGCGTTGCCTATTTGCCCTTGTCAGCTGAAGCCGTCTTCGCGTCCGCGGTGCTTACGTTAAGGTGTTACTAGCGCTGAATCACTGTACTTAAACTTTTTTTTAAACCACACTTAAATTGAAGATTTAAAAAAAATAACAATTTTTTTCTTATAAATGAACTTGATCCACCGTCTAGAACTCGAGTTATTAACAATTAAAGTTTAGCGTTTTCTCCATCTAAAGCAATGGTAATAATCACAACAAAACGGTTTTTTGATAATAACTCGAAAATGGCACTTAAACTTTTTTTTTTAAAAATGCCAGGTTGTAGGTTAACATTCGAGGAACATTTTAAAAGAAAAAAAAAAGACTTTTCACCGTCTAGTTAAGGAGAAAAAAAATGGTGAATATAAAATTGTAAATTGAGTGCTTGTGTTCAGCCTGAACTGCGGTACAAACGCTAGTATGCATTATTGCCAAGTATACTAGTGTGCACATATGTATACGGAATGTGTGCATGGATTGAATCAGGGCCGTAGGAAATTTTCGACGCAATTGAAAACAAATAATGAAGCCCCTTTTTGATACGGCACCCAGCGCTAGTAATACCTTAAACGCTCGTAAAACGGAGTACGCATCGACGTAGTGACAAAATCACAGCGTAAAAGTGGCAAATGTGCATGGATTGAATCAGGGCCGTAAGAAATTTCGACGCAATTGAAAACAAATAATGAAGCCCCTTTTGGATACGGCACCCAGCGCTAGTAATATCTTAAACGCTCGTAAAACGGAGTACGCATTGACGTAGTGACAAAATCACAGCGTAAAAGTGGCAAATGGTATCACGCAACGGTGTCTCCGCAGTGAGGAGTCAAAGAGTGTGAGGCGTCGAGCGTGTCCGTAGCAAGGGGCCCTCTACTTCCGGCGAATCGTATCCGGCAGAACGCCCACTTGTACCACGGCTCGCCCAACCGTGCACGCTCTCTGCCGGCCGCAATGTCCTCTATCATCGTCCAATTGCGATAGACACTTAACGCACGAAATCGCTTCATCACTACGGAGCAGCCGCTCTCTCACGTATTAAATGCCCACACATTTTTCACCGACCCACCGACTTCGGAAAAGCAGGAGATTCTCTTTTCAAAGGGTATATATATTTTTCGTAGTGTATACGTGTGTTTGTCATAACTCGTGAACGGTTGGACCACTTTCGATGGTTCTTGGTTCGTTGGAAAGAAGCCACGTTTACATTGGTCCCGCTTTAATTTCGACAAATGTCTAACCGGCAAAAACGAAAACCCATTTTTTAATTAACTTTCTGATCAATTTTGTCAGTAAATTCTACACGTTCACGTTCATAACTCTCCGCCGCGTTGTCTGATTTTGATGATTTTCGGTACGTTTGACGGAAAATAGTTCCGTATGGTCCCGTGTCAATTTCAAACATTTCAAATTTAATGTTTCTGGGGCCAGTGGTTGAAGCTGAGCAATGTCAGTCAGCAGTCGGTCACCACATATTTAATATACACAGGGTAATTCTGACAATTGGAACGGGTTATAACTCTTTCTTCCTCCCTTCAAGATGACCCCATCCCAATACTTTTATACGTAGAACAATGAGAAGAATCAATAAATGTTGAAAAAAAAAGTAGAACTGCATTTAAAGTTACAACACTGTTAGTGACGCCATGCAATATTGTCCTCTACCATTTTTCTCTATCATCATTTAAAAACAACTTATAGCTCTTACATCCTTTTCCTCTATCTTCTCCATAGACCTCATGTGTACATGGATAGCGGTTAGGAGGACAGAAGATTGCATTTCCTCTCTTTTCGTCCTTTATATGCGCAACCTCAGGCATGTTCCGCGTCTGCGCGGAGGATGCGCATCGATACGATCCGGTGCTGCGCAATAAAAGGAAGAAAAAAGAAGAAAGACAAATCTTCTGTCCTAACTCGAAGTTAACCATGCGTTCCGCACTGCCAGGATACGGATGGCGCTGTTCAATGATTTTCCGTAAAGACAATATAATAAGAGACTGGACACGAGCCAATGTCCGCCATGTATTGTCTTAATCCTACGAGAGAGAAAGATATATCTACTTTCAAGTGTTTCACTCTATCTCACTCTTACCCATGTTTACATAGATTTTTCACGTTCATATGTGTATGTATTGGGTTATTGCGTTTTTTGTTTATGTATGTCGTTATATAAACTTTCGACGTTCATATGTGTAAAATTAGCGGGAAAAGCCAATAAATGGCGGAGCAATCCAAAGTGGCTGTCTCGTGTCCAGTCTCTGATTATAGTGTCTCTAATTTTCCGTACAATGCCTGACGGGGTCAAGAGCGTATTCATTGCAATTCGAAGCTAGCCTCAGATCGTTCTGCGTGCGTATATGCGCGAAGAGCAAGGACAAACAAGCACATGGTAGTAGCAATTCGGTATGTATCCGTTTGTTGCAGTGCATCGTCGAAAAAAAAAGAAGATGGCGGGGGGCAGGTGAAACCGGTTATACTACCGCCAAAACCGGAAAGGTTTCTTCCGTACATTGTCACCCGAAACGAACGACTTTTATGAGGGAGTCCGATCATCGGCATAACGAGACAACGGGATAGGTAGCGGAGCTTGCTAATTATGATTGTTCTTTTGGATGTATAAATTAAATTCGGTGTAATAGAGACACTTATTTAAAACGAAACCTAGGCAAGTGTCCGAAGGCAAGCGAAAATTAATCACAACATTCGACTTAATAGTTCGTCTTGTTGGAGGAAATTTCCACGGTTATGAGACAAAACTTTGTCGGACGTATAAAAAGTTGTGCTGTGAAAAGGTGGCAGTCGCGTGCCGCCAACCCTGCTGGGAAACGTTGCACGTGCCGTTGCCCTCGGAAAATGCGAATAATTTTCCATCGCGTAACAATGTGGCGGGTTGGCATAAGAGCGAGTTACGCAAATGGGGCAAAGATCTTCCGAAGTATTGAAATTACGACGGCCGCTCGGGAGAAGGATACGAAGCACTGGGAGTGCTACTGTGTCCCTGTACTTCTGACATTATCGACCAGATTGGTCCCGACGATGCCGTGCGTAGCATTTTTACCCTTCCTTTTCGTAGAAAGTTATTAACCCTTTACACTCCGAATTATTTTCCAACTTTGTTGCCAACAAGTCCCTACTATTTTAAGACTTTATTTGAAATTTACTTCAAAGGACAGTGTTCGTTGACTGCTACTTATTTCAAACAATTTTGTTTACCAATTTGTTTTGTAATTTATATTTGTGTTTTGCTAAAAAATAAGATAATTTAAATAAATAACGGAAGAACCAAATTCAGATAAATCTGTCGAAAGTGTTTGAAATAGAATTGTGAACTGAGCCGCGTTTCAGTCAAATGACACTGCATGTTAATATTATACACTCCAGAAGTGTGCGCTTTTACCATATATGTACTGGCATGAACGTTCTTTCATTTCTCGCAAAGAAATCACATAGAGATTTAATATGAGGTTCCTAGTTTTCTTCACTATTTCCCTCTTAATGGTCAATTGAAAACATCTCCGTCCGCAAACTGCTGTAACTTTATTTTACTCTCTTCTCGGCATGTCCGTAATGTCAACACATAAACATGTACTCGCTTGAAAGGTGCACCTCGCATCTATTCGCACGAACAGCATCAACAGGGTAGAGGGCAAAAAGCGTGAGTAAGATATCGTCCCGGTATGTAAGCAAATATGTACTCGTAACTGAAACTCAACTCTTTAATTACCGCCAGTTTACTCCGAGCGCACTCGGCAAAGAAGTTATAGCATTGGAAATGTCGGTTCAATCAGCCATGCACGTCAGGTGGTGTTAACGTCTTGTTTAGATTCGATTGGTATCCGAAGATAAAAAATGATATCCCTTCAAACACACAGGAATATATTATATATACGTATGATCAACAAATTGATTGCAGGATCGTTTAATTTATTATTCATTATATATTATTTCTATTGTAGTACCTTTTATAATTTTTACATCGATTAAATGTTTCGAATAGAAATATAAGTGTAGATAAGATATCTGAACACCCTGATTTATAAATTGAAGAAGGACCAATCGGGAGATTGTCACACTTAGTCGATCGTTACGTAAAGTAGAATAAGAAAATGATTTGAAAGTAAGGAACGTGTCGTACTCAATTCAGGCATACCTCGTCTATCCTGTTACATGAAGAAACTTGGAAAAAGTAAAAGTCGGCTTCCTGCGAAGTGACGAAAAATAGTGAAGAACAGTGACTCACCATGAAAACCATGAAACTTGATTACAGCTTGGCGTGGTTCCCGATGTAAGTTAGCGTTTCCTGCCACCGTGTTTGCCCAGTGTCGCTTACTGTTTTGTCTCCTCCGGTTCGTTCCCGGTCCTCTATCCGTCCCAGACGGATTGTTGTTTCACAGCCGAGAAAGTTGACCGATATCAATATGAGCCGACGAAATGAATATTCACCGTCCGCGGACACCGTTGATCGATATTGTCAGTCGAAAAGCGACGTATAAACAATCGGCCATCTGTCATGTTCTTTTTCCGGATGCGAAGGCACGGCGTTAGGGTTGGCGCAACCCGAAAATTCCCTATGCACACGCACGACTGTCCGTCATTGTGTGCGCACGACCGACGAAGCACAGAAGATCGACGGCTCCATTGCCTATAAAATTGATACTAGCTAAATAACTTATTAATTGGCTACCGGCGGTGATCGACGGAGGCACTGGCCGTGTACTGGCTTCTGATTGGCATACTGGCATGAATACTGGCCCGTTCAGCTTGGGTCACCTGTAACACACGAATGAGCACACATGCGTGAGTGAGCGCTGTGCGATGCGGAACTGCGGGCGCGTAAATATTGCCAATCGATATACGTGTCAGTTGCAGTCAGAGCGACAAATGTCGTGACTCACCAAATTTGTCAAATATTTTGTTCGACTCGTCGCTCTTGGTTTACGTTAAATATTGTACCGGCGAGCGACGAGTCCATTATAGAGTGCGTATGTCCGACTCGAGATTTACACGATGAGAAACGCGTGCGTGAGTAATAAGTGCTGTTCAGGTGCTACCCGCATCTTCGATTGGTTTGATTTTTGTTATTTTTAATTGTTTCCGTGTCCCCCGTTCACTCCTAAAATCGATTCCGCATAGTTATGTCATGGACAGGGAACATTATTTTTCTAACTGCAACCACACTGCGCTTGGTTGGCGGTGGAAAATGTTTTACTTATCGCAACCGAATGTATTATAAACAGTAGAAAATCGAGAAATTCGTTTACATTAGCTCAACCAAATTATTTGATTGCTATGTTTTATCGAAACAACGCGTATGCCGTATGGCGTATGCGTTCAGATCTGAAGCTGCAGCTGTTTTTGTCTTGGAAACGAATAGAGATTAACGCACGTGGCATTTAGAGATTTTTGATAAAGTTATTTTACAATGAGTGACGATCAAGAAATGGTGCAAAAAACATTTAAACACTTGCGTCCTTCACAAGAGATTGGAGAGTTCTTTATTATAAACATTCCATTAACAAATATAGCGTTACTCCTTTCGTAAAATCTGTTGATGCCAATAATTTTATTATTGAATCAAATACTCTACCAAAATATGATTGTCATTACTTAAAATATACTTTTATGTTAGGCGAAAAAAACCTTTCTGGCTGCAGGAACTAAATAGAAGTAACCAATTTTTTGGTTGGAGCAACCAAATGTTTGTTTGATCATATATCAACCAAAGCTTTTCGTTGTGTGTACCAAATTTTCGTTATCTGAACCAAACTGTTTTTTCTGTATATGTGCAGTCGTGCACCGGTTAACGTCCATGACACTAACGAATTGGACGGTCAGCGAGCGTTACGTTCGGTGAGAGAGTGCAGTGTACCTGTATTATTTTACATAAGCGAGACATTACGTAAGATCGTATGTTTTGTTCAGACGTATCTGCCGTTTCGGCATTGAACGAATGAACGTAATGGGGCGCATAACGGTGTATCTTTTAGAGGCTAACACTACAAAAGGTTCTTTCGACGCATAAGTTGCGTGCGCTAAAATGGCCCAGCATGTATGAACCGTATACGTGTACTGTGGCTACTCCCAAAGCTCCGACACACGAGGTTTCTCGGCTTGCCTCGGGCGTTTCCGACCATCGATTCCACGCCATCGTGGCTTTAAACTTTAAATACTATGTTGCAGACTTCCAAATTTCGAACAATCAAATCCCAACGTTGGAGTACAGCCACTTCTAATCATATATGCATATGTATTGATGAAAAGAAAACTTACAAAAAAAAAACGATTTCCAAAATGCGCTAAAGAGTATGAAATCTTTTTGTTATGACTTCCATCTCCAATTCTTAGACAATAAAAAAATATATATTTTATCAATAAAATTGTAATTACTAACTGCCGAAAAGTTATCAATGATTCTACAATACTTTTGTCCGGCTAGAATCGACATTTCGACCCCTGGCGTGGCATAGTACTACGAGTGTGAATGCTCAAAACCGAGAAACAGTAGCTAAAACGGACTGACATTAACAATTAATATGAGTATGCATGTACATATACAGACGCAGTGGTGTACAATGACTGACTATTTAGTCAACGAAGCATCTTGAGATGCACGTATACTTTCTCGAAGTGCGTACCGGCAATGTTCGGTGTGTCGTGTGCGCACTAGCAAGAACGCGGAACGATTTAAGCGTAATAATGGACAAATGCAGTGGCATTATTTTGCAGGGTGTGGTTCGGTGTATCGAGCCGGGCCCTTGACGCACCCGGTCTTTATTTAAATCATTCGATCAGTCACGCTATAATCAATTATTTGCCCTAATGGCTAGAGAAATATGCATAGTCGGGCAAAGCTTCCAGTTGTTCACACTATATGCCCACTTCCTTCCGTGCTCTCTACAATTCTTTTTCAACAAGAATATTATAAAAATGATACGGCGAATCCTAGGTTCCTCGTTGCTGTTATGACTTTTTCATGAGTTTAATTGTTTCATATCTTATTCGTATGTAGGTAATCATATATCATACGTATAGATAAATCAAGGGTCAGAAAGTGAATTTGTTTCCGAAGCAAACATTTTGTTTTGCGTTTACAATCAAGATTTGGAAGACTCTTTTGTGAACAAAGTTTGATTTGATTTCGAAAAATTATTTTCAGAGATTTAACAAGATCTCCCGACAAGCTTCCGGAATATAAACGTTGCAGTTAAAATTTATTTATCATTTCTGGGAAGATGATTTGCGATCTGACCTATTTCAATTAACATTATCGTCATTATCGGTACTCTGTGTAGAAAGTGAAATATTAACACGAATACCCACTAATAAAATCATAAGAGATTTTGCAAATAAAAATTTCGGTAAAATCGCGTTATTTCAATAGCTAATCGTTGATGTGTATGGTGAAATTTATGCAACATATATGATTTTATCTAATATTCATTCATTTTTATGTTTTTTAACTGTTTCTATTGTCTTTTTATATCTATTTATAGTTTTTTATTGATAAAAATATAAAACTGTTTTTTTAAACGTTGTATTCCCTAATTCCTATAAAAAGCTTGCCAATCATGTTGTACAAAAGTGTGTAAATTACATCGGTTCCTCAAAACAATGAGGTCTGCACTCTACGCAACGTAATGTAACACAGTCATTGTAATAACCATCGCTAAAATAGGGAAAAATGAATGACACTCGATATCTAACGATCGACGTCGAATAATGATTCGACTTTCTGCTTGTAAGATAAGGGGAAAAAATTCACCTAACAAAAAGTTTCATCCTGAAAGAGCCCCTAAGTTATTTGTTTAATTTATCCTGTGCAGTCGTATTACGGCAAAATAAATAGCATTACGTGAACATTCCGCAGATCGCGAATCTGTCTGCATCAGTTGATACTAAAATAGACAGCCGCCGCCGTTTCGATTGACTCTATAAATTTTGAAAAATGTCACTCTCAAATTTTCATCCGCTGAAAATATTATGAGCCGCTGATAGGAGAGGAAAGTAATGTCGCCGGCCGAGTACGGCGGTTGCAGTTCATTGACGTCTGCCGTGGTCACTGTTTGAGGTCGATTCTGGTCGTAGAACTTTCCTCCGTCTGAATCGACGCATTAAAACTTTTATCACATCAGAGAAGTTTTGCCGTGTTGCGTTGCAGTTCGCGTTTCAGTCGCGCACTTCGCATGAAATTGGAAATTCTGTTCGAGTCCGGAAATGTTTTCCTCGGGAGGAACAATCAGCCAAGAAAGTAGCCGAGTGACATGGCAAGCCCTCCGTAAGTTACTTTTTTCATTTCCGTGAGCGCTGACAATGAGCCACGCCGCTCCTAATAAACGAGTGTTCGAATGGAGACGGGATCCGCAGGTACTTTGTACTTGGTTGGTGCAAAAGTTCGAAACTTTGTCTTTATTGTACAAGTACTTGTTCCAACCATAGCATTTCAGTTGTAGGTAATGTACTATTTTACACATATACCTGCTTTGTCTCTGTCAGAATATTTATGCGTTTTATTTTATCTGGCAATAAACATTTTTCAGAACCATAACATTATAGACTGTCAAGTCAAACGGAGTAAGTTACAAAACACGAACCGCTTTATTTGCAATATTGATGCAAATGATACTCGACACTCCGGACGGCTTTCAGAGTTTGAAGAAAAAATTGAATGAAAAACTGCTCGGACTTAACAAAATTGCGGGCACATGCGTATTAACCTAATGTGCTGACATGTTGTTCTGTCCTATGACGGAACTTTACTTTTTCTCATTCCCAGTTTCGATACGGGCTAATCGTAACATTCTATTAAACAACCATACACATAAACAAAAAACCAATTCACAGTAATATTCCTACTATCACGCGCTAATTCGTTGGAATTGAAAGGGACCACGCTCTCGTTTGTTAAAAAGCTCTTTTTGTTGGTTCCGGCAAGAAGAAACGATGCTAAAAGAGCTGAAACACGAATTGAAATGAAAACGAAATTGAAACCGTAAAAAGAGAAAAATGTTCCGCTTTCAAAACAGTTTTTTTCTTAAGTTTTTGCAATACTCTATAAATCTACGAATTTCCGGCAATGTGCATTCTCGCGCGAGAACTTGGGTAAGAGTTACATTTCTTCTTGAAACCAACTCGATCAATTTGCAGCGCCATTGTGAATTGAACATTTTGTAATAAAGAGCAAAAGAACGATTCAATCGATCCATTCAAGCTGATTACAGTTACTTTGAATCGGCCATATTTTCATAGTGACTATTCTGCGTCAATTTTCCTCCAACGATTGATGCAAGACAATTACTATATATTAATTTTCATGAATAAACATATATTTCAAGCTTCTTCCGCAAGAACAGCACATAGATAACGATGCAAGGAAGAATTGATAATTCTTCCATGTAGACGGTAAAATAGATGATTATAATTATGCGACAAACATGAATGAGTTCTGCAACAGCGCATTATTGTTTCCAACGAACAGCGAATTCTGCACATCTACTCGATACCTGATACAATCAATTCGAAAGAAGAATGTGTCCAGTGTCATTACGCCGTCCGAGACATGCGGAAGGAAGAAATTAATCGCGAACACGTAACACGTGCAATTTCAATGGCGAGAAATCCCATTTCTTCTTCGTCCGCTCGATTAAGGGGTGACTAGTACGATATACCCGGAATACAGTGTTGAACGGTAGCTGTTAACGTGCAATCCCATTAGCCAGCATTGTATGCTAATGGTCGGTTGTCGCCTGTAATTCAAGTTTATATTGCTTTATATCACGTGCAGAGGTTCTCAGCATCGGCTTCAATGTGTTGATTCTGAGATAAGTGGCCAAACTCACTTCCCATAAAAAATGGTTTCACAGCCTGTGCACAAAAGAACTGTGGCAGCCTCCGATATCATGGTTAAACACGGTTTTCGTTAGCAGTACGTACCGTGATAATGACATAACAAACGTCAATTGCAAAGATAATAAATCGATAGGATGTAACTAGGACAATAAAACGAATGTCATGTTTACCAGTTTATAAACAACATGACACTTCGAAACGTTCTTTTTGCCTGTCATTCGCATAAAGTGTATTTCACTATTCACAAGTTCAATATTTGTTTCGAGTATACGGTATTCATTTTTTCCAAATTATCAATGAACAATCGTTTCACATTTCTCATAGAAAATATTAGAAATGTTGTGGAATTCCCAATCGTTTTAGGGTGAGAAAAGATAATAGACGCTTCTATAAAAGTGCCTTGACAACATATAATAATTCTGAATTATTCCTGTGCATAATGTTGTCTAATCTTGTAACTTGAGTTTTTCGCCCTTTGCATATTGAGTCTGCATACTCGTTCATACTCGTACAACTGTTCGTGCATATTGTACATACTCTTTAATCAACAAATGTTTAATAAAAATATTGATAATACATGCATCACATAATTACCGTACTATTTCCTCACAAATTTTGTATGCTGATAGATAATAGAGCATATTGCAATATCAATTTAATATGTAATACTGGGACTTATTTCTTTGGAGAAAATTAGTCAAAAATATAGGAAAAAACCTTTCTTCACATTAGGCTTTATTTTCTTGTCGAGTTTAATGACTTAAACGCTATTATACATTACGAAAATATTTGATATAATAAAACATACGAATGGTACAATCGACTGATGATAACCGCAATGAAGTAAGTCCAATATATTGTACCAAAAACTATTCTCCGTTTTGTTTAATTCGTCCTACGTGAGATGTCAAGGATACTAATCGTACGTCAGTGGCAAACTCGAAAATAATTAGTCGATTGTTTCTCGGGGAATCTTTCCGAAACACATTTTCATGATAACCTTTCGAAGAAAGAGCAAGAAAAAGTGGATTCTTTTGCCGTCACATTAAACTGACTGGTAAAATGGATCCGAGGAAAGAGATGGCGCAGTTGTGAGCTACGGTTGTTTCGAAGATGGTTCTGAGGCATGAGCATTTAAGTATTTACGTGTGTGCACGGGAATACAGTTAACCAGGCGTACCTTGATTTGCGGTCGCACGTTCCTAATTTCGTTTAATCGGCGCGTTTCACCAGACAAATGTTTACCCGTAACCGGCAAAGCGCACGAGGAATCAAGGGCAGGGCGAGCGGTAGAACGGAAAGAGAAACGGGAGAAATATAAGGCAATTACTAGTCGCTCACGGGTCTTCCATTTATTATTCAGGAATCACATTGCTATGGGCCCGCATCCCTATTTGCTATCTCGTACAAGTAACGACCCGTAACAAATTTATTTACCTAGCCAAGCTGCAACGATCTTTTTTGTCGTAGGTACTTTGGATCATTCTGTGTATTGGAACTCTTCCCTTGCTATCCCTAGTGTACATGTGAAACTGATAATGTATACCTACACCGTTTTAATCAGCTTAAAAACTTCTCTGCTCGACATGTATTTAACGATTAAACTCGTCGTCACAATATTAGAATATGACGGATAATTTATTGAATCAAACTCTTCTCGTAAGGTCTCACAACACTCAGAATGGTCTCTCTAGGTTCTCACACTTCATTCAGTTCACTTGCTCAAAACTCTTTGTCTTTCAAGGGGCTTCATGCTGGTGCAACCCTTGCACACACGTGCATTCGCAGAATCGCACTGGGAATCAACCCTTGCCTCTGTCATTCAATTTGTATCGCTTCGTCCCAAACCCTTGCCATTCGCACCTACACCTTTTAAAAGTTCTACATGCTTCATGTTCACGCTTCTAACGTCGTCAAAGGCACTTAGACTGATGACAGACACTCGCTCAAGCGTTTAATTAAAGTAATCCTACACTATTTTACCCCTACACGCTTTTATTATTCTGTATATAATTGTCCACTGATCCACACTCATTTTCTGTCCTCTTATCTCTCAGTGAGCGTTTACTGTAATACTAGAAAATGTGTATACAACATATTATCCGGGTTGACTCGGGAAGATAGTAAAATGTAATATGTCATAGCGTCGAAAAAATGTTTCTTTTTTTAATATTCTTTACTAGTGTTGTCTAACGCAGAAGATCTAAATAAGTAAACAAGGAAACTGCTTACTTTCATACAGTTATCTGGAAAAAAGGGTAAAAAGAATGTGATTATTCGCAGAGATATCATCATATATGTTCGTTTTAATGAATTTCATAAATCAGTCGCTAACTAAGGAAAAGTGCAAAAGATAAACTTGCCAATACCTGACGTGGGCAACAAATAATCGAAATAGCAAAGCCAAATTAGGCACTTTAGAATACTGGGATTGTGAACATATGTAATTGTACTGCTGTCCGCACAAGGCGGTCGTGAATTACGCGGGACAATTTTTATGTAAGATTAACGTACTACTAAAATTCAGATGCCGTCTGTTTTTTTTTTTATTTATCTGTTATTGGTTTCTAAGACTGGTCTCTGAATACACTATATTATTGTATTACAAGTACGATTAAAAGACCATATGACTGTATTAAGCATTACATCGATATGATATGTCAACAAATAATTATGACAGGAATTAGCAGAATTTTAATTAATGGCATGTAAGTTTCATCCTTGTTCGATGCACAGGTACGAATGTAGTCCGGAAATTGGTGTGATCGGAATAAACTTTTAGTCAAATAATTATACGAATTTACACATACACAGGGTGATTCTAAATATATGCGACAAACTTTAAGGGGTGATTCTTTGGTTTATTTTGATCGTAAAAGTTCATATGAACATATATCCAAAACAGCCTACAATTAGTGATAAAATCAAAGGATCTTTAATGATAAATAAATGATCTAATATCTATCCGCCCCTGCAAAAGTAATTGTATATTTATTTGTCATTTGAAAGTATTGATTCATTAAAGTTTATTTATTAAGGTTCATTACCTACGTTGTATTTTGATGTGTAAGCTCTTAATTTATTATTAAACATCCTTTGTTTTTATCATTAAGCCGTTTATATATGTAAATTAAAGACCCATAGTTTACCCCAGAATGTATACTTCAACAGATATGATCAACTTAATACAATTACACAATGCATAATTCAATAATAAAGAAAACGATTAAATTAAGTTCTAATACGAAGCTTCATTATTCATCCGACAGGAAATGAAAGTTTGCACTCGAATTATATTCGACCAATACACAGAACACATAAACAGTTGGAATTCGGGAACCATACGATTCGACGAAGGGTTAGAACGTTACTAGAATGTACAAATTTCAACTACTCACCGATATTTTCTATTTCGAGAAAACCGAGCGTCATCGTCTTCTGTTCCTTCACTCAACCCGAGCAGTGGTGTTGTTTTTGTCAACTATCACAGAGCTCCCGCGCGCGGAGCAGAGCCCTGGGCGTGAACACCTCGGCGGTTATCATCATAAAGCAGCTAAGTAATTGAAACTGCACTCATAGGCACTGTGTGCTAACGCGCGTAACGTAGCAGAACCCGACGAAGACCTCCATTTGGCGATCGGTTTATCGCTTGAAGCCCGGCGTTTTATTAGTTAGCGACACTTCATCCGAAATCGTCTGCATGATGACGGCTTTGAAAGCACAGCGAATTCGATGGCAATAGAATTGTATTCGTTTTCGTTGCTGTCGGCGAGGTTGACCTTTCGTCGGCGTCTACTGTACTCCGCAACCACCGATTAACTCTGGCCGTTGCTTGAAAATAAGCTCTGTAGCCGGAAGGACAAGTTGGCAGATGACGAGCATCGAACAATTATCGGTAGCGATCGTTTCTTCCTTAACAAACGCAAGCTCTCCCATCCACGCCATCCTTATTCCATCACAGCCATCCTGTGAGGTACCGTACGAAAGATATGTCAAAAGCTACCATTTTTTCGTCCTCCTCAGCACAGGTTCAGAAGTCTGCCTTCTTTCCCGCTCGTCGAGAAATGGCCGACACACGTCCCTCAAGTACAAAAAGGCCACTGGTCATCCGAATTGCAGTCGACACCATTTGCTCTCGTTCCCTTCCTTCGCTGTTTGAAAAACGAGTCCCAAACAGCTGAGCAACGCTCGCTATATGGCGTGCGGATTCGAGGGGCACAGCATTACGCGCAACGGCCGTCAAATTTCACGTAACGACCGTCTCACTCGTCGCAGTGTCAGAACAATCGATGCGCCAATTCTGCCGGGCACGCTTGCCTCGCGTTCAACGACCCCGCCATGTTCCGGCGAATTCGAAAAATATGAGCAAATCGATCGATCGAAGGTAACGTGCCGAGCTGGAGTGCTGCTTGTGCACGGTGGCACGCCGACAAATGACGGACGACAGCGATGCAAGGAGGACGTCGTTCGAATCAGCCTTATCCTTATCTTCTTCCTTCGTCCAACGATCGCCGTCTCATTTCACCTGATCGACACTCGCTTTCGCGCGCATCTGCATTCTCGTATCCCCCGAAACCGAAACTCGGACGCAGAGTTCAATTTCGGATCGCACGTCAGAAGGGAAGATTTCACAGTCCTGTCGACACATAGCCCCGGTACGCGCAGCTCCCGTACTACTGTCACTTCACACTCGTAACGCGCTTTATACAGCTATGCGGACTCGCGACTTTTAATCGTAGAAAAAGAAAACGTTTGTCCGACCGTCACCGGATAGACACGGGGCTGATGAAGTTGATAGCGGGAGAGAACAGGTACCATATGACACACACGCACAGGACACACCACACACACGCACACACAAACAAACAATACGTAGACGCACGATCACTGAACAAGAACTACCTGCGAGAGTGTGGAGCGGAACAAAAAGTGTCGACGCGACACAGCTCGAGTGACGGAGATAACGACGGATAGTAATGAGAGGAGCGAAGAGAGGCGTGAGCGATAGATGCGAAAGAGACGAGGGGAAATGACGCAAGGCCTCTCCAAGTGAAACTTGGACAAAACCGTGGCCAGTTACTGCCAGTGGCCGACTGTCGATGCTCGAGCACGGCCGGACCTCGACGACGATCAGCTGATTGCCACGCGCGCTGCTATGGTAACCGACGTTGTTGCCAATAGAACTGCACTACGACTACTACTACTACTACTACTACTGCTGCTGGTGCTGTTGCTGTTGCTGTTGCTGTTGCTGTTGCTGTTGCTGTTGCTGGTGCTGGTGCTGGTGCTGGTGCTGGTGCTGGTGCTGGTGCTGGTGCTGGTGCTGGTGCTGGTGCTGGTGTTGGTGTTGGTGCTGGTGCTGGGCTGGTGCTGGTGCTGCTGCTGCTACTGCTACTGGTGCTGCTGGTGGTGGTGCTCTGCTACTGACACTACTGTGGGCTTACACGCGCGCACGCAGCTTTCGGAGGGCGCCTTCTGTGTCGCTTGTCTGTTTCCTACTTCGCCTTCCTTTCCCTTTTTCCGTCGACTATGTTCTTACACTTGCTGCTAACAAATAGATCGACACGCACGTGCTCTCCGCTTCTTTGCACTCCGACAACCGCACGCGTGTATAGACGCTCTGTACGTGCGCTCGGCGAGGGACTGAATTTTTCATAGATTTCAGTGGCATTAAGTAACGGGCTGGTCGGGAAAAGTTCATGACCAGACGACAGAACTCACGAACGCATACCCTGGCTCACTGTTTCTTTCTTTCGGATCCTGCTCTTCTGGTCTTATTCTCATTGCGATCACGTTCTGTTATGATATGTTATTATACAGCTGTTCTATTATTGTTTCGTTGCTGTCATTCACGCCTCTTTCACTCCTCTCTCCGCTCTCTTTCCCTCTCACTCTCTCCCCCTCTCACTCTCTCCCCCCTCTCTCTCTCTCTCTCCCACCCTCTCTCTCTATTCGATCACGTGCAATTTCTGTCAATACACCCAGGCACTGAAGTTTTCGAACTGTGCATAGTACGTCGGCAATCGAAGGCAAACGTAGTCACTCGCGGCGCAAGGAGCACAACTGGTGAGGCAGAAATTTGGCTGACAAAGCGTGGCGACTAGCTGAGACGACACGCACGAGCAGGCGCCGATCGGGCAAGAAAGTGAAATTAGAGGACAAACATAGCCGAGAACATTCGCCGTACACCATCCGCTCGTGTCGACAGCCGAGCGTGCACTGCCTTCCTGAGGCGGCGCGGCGCTCGCTGCTCAAACCTCGATACTTGGACTAACTCGCTCTCTCGCTGGTTGTTCGGCCGTTCTTCTGGCCACTTGCGGCCTCCGATGTCGAGGCACCGCTCGCCTATATCGCTTTCCAGCGTTGATGGACCGGTACAAAAGTACGGCACGCTTAGTTCCTACCAGCGACTTAAGTGGGTCTTGCACTGCGAAATTTAAAAAAAAAAAAAAAAAAAAAAAGAACCTTTTCATTTTTCTATTTACTCAATGAATCATTTTCCTTTCGCAATTGTACAGTCATGATTCAGATTAGATCGTATTGGGACCTTCTGCTCAATCACGACAATGCAAATTTTGCCAGTGAAGAGTATCCATGCCAGGATCGAAACGTTCGGTGGTTGATCGCGCAATTGTAGCTTTAGTGCAGTTCTGTTTATATGTTCTGAAAATGTATTCTGTTAAATATATTTTCTTTACTCAATGAATAATGTTGCAAAAATAAATATCTGCAAGCCCCTATGCAGAAGATACAGCAAAGGATCGTTTAAAACGGGGCAAAATACTTGAAGTAAGTCATTTCTCAAAACCATCTTTGTCGACTGAGATCTACTTGAAGGGTGGATTTCAATTTTTCTGTACGACTTCAATGCATTGAGCGTTATCGTCTTTTTTGTATTTTTTTTTTAGTGTGCGACAGGTGCCGGAATTATGTAAGAATTGATAGTCAAACTCAAAAGGCCGCCAATTTTTTCACTGCCAACTCCTTTCTTTCATTACGGTACGTACGACGTCCAAAGGCGCCAAAATTAATTAATCAAACTGTTTTCTTAAATCGAAACACGCAATCACGATATTAGGCCAGTATTTTTCGGTCGTCCGATTCGTACGTACCTAAATCTACTAAGATATTTCCTTACGTTATATGTATATGTGTACCGAACAGTTGTTTGTATAGAGAATTCATAAAATTTATAGTTCATACACTTTGATACGATTATTTTTGACGTCATTTCCGTTAAAATGCATCAATAATTCTGAATATCGTATGCATTACGTTCAATTAATCTAGGTTATAAATGGCAAAGTTTCAAGGGAAACCCTACTGAGGCAGTGACATCCGGAAAATGGTGGTAATTATTTCAGTTTTGGTAATATATCGAGTTTCCAGTATGGTTCCGGGAACATATAATCAGTATCAACAGAAGTACCCGCAGTTCCTACGACTCTGGGATCATTGGGCCGGTTATTTCAGAAAAAAAAATGAATAATGCTGTTAGTATGGTTATGAGATAACGTTGTTGTCGCTCATAAAGAATCGACAATTGGTTAGAGAAAAATATAATACGGCGTAAGATCAATGGATTTCAAAATTTAGTAACAGAAGGAAAGTATTTAATAGTTGCTTACTTCTTGCTCAAAAGGTTGCAGCCTTAAAATATATCCTTAAAACCCTTTGATGAAATTCAGAAAATGGGCTCATTGTGAGATATCTGACATTGAAGCGAACAGTACAGAACGCAGTAGGTAAGTACGGTACATAATATATGTCAATGTGCTTCTTCAATTGGTTGAAACAGGACGATCAATAGTTTATACTTTAAGTCTACATGCTTCGAACTTTTAACCAACACATTCCTGAAAAGGGGACCCAAAACTGTCCCGAAACACTTAGAGTGAAAATATTTTCTACTTATCGTCCGGTTTCAACCAGTTGAGGACTTTTTTTACCCAATATTTGACCAATGTTGATCCTTATGACAAACAAGGTTAAAGAAACACATTGAGATATTATGTACGGTACTTTTTCAAAAATAATTTTCAAAATGATGGCTTATTTTATAAAGTCCGACAAAAATATGAATGTACATGAAATAAAGCGTAAAGATATTTTTCGACAAAACTTTCGGATGAGATTATTATAAATGAAATAAGCACATCTTGGAGGTAATTTTTTAAAAATTGTCTTTAAACAATGTTTTATAAAATATCAATGGAACCCCTGATATGGAATGCAAAGATTTGCACGTATTACGACGCTTAGAAAGGCCAACAAATTTTGACAACACTCAATTGTAACGTTTGTGAAAAAATATTAGAACCATCAGTCCGCATAGTGTAAGCATTGCGGAACATCTCCATAATTATTTCAGAAACCTTTTCTGTGTAAAAGAAAATACATAATACTGACGTTATATATGACTTGGTACATTCCCTAACTGTAATCAAAATAGCGAAATCATTGACAACATGGTTTTCGAAACATTAGAATTTGAAACTGCTACAAGGCCATTCAAAATCTAGTAATGTTACTTTTGTATTTGATAAAATGCACCAGAATATATACATTACCTATGATCGCAAACGATGCACATTGCAATTATTTGTTTAGCCGTTTCTATTGTTTGACGTTTTGTAAGGTTTAAAATAATCTTTAGTCATTTTGCACGTTCTCATCTGTAATAATCGTCCCATGCTCCTGAAATTTTGAAATGATTACGCTCTGTGCTGTTCTTATTTTCACATTCGATGGCGTCTCACTCTACCTGCGAAATGTGAATGCACACCAAAATGTCCTTATCACCATGAAATATCATCGTATTATATCAAATTACGTAGGAACTTGGTTTGTTATTTTAGAGCACGTGCAGAAACATGAATGTCGACCATTCTTAAAGAACAAAGTCTCGACCAGTTGGCCTATTATATTCTTCGTTTGAACCAATGCACTGCAGTGTTGTTACTTTGAATGTGGCTTAAAATTCATTTACATACCTTAGCATTCGTTCGCTGAAAGTTTCGATAACTGCGCCAATCTCCCGTTATACAGGACTAAGCTATTAAATTAACACCGGTATCGCTGTATGTGTCGTTGGGACGCCTTAAAATTACTCTTAATATATTGTAGCCCTACATTATCACATTCATTTATAATTCACCAATGTCTTAACTTCGGTGATACTTATTTATCCCTGTATTTTCCGTACTGCAGCATTCACTAACTGTTTGAAGATTACCCAATAACACCTTAGTATTCCCACATAACGGTTTCAAAGCTACCGTATGGCGTGTATGTGCATTTAATTCATGTGAATAGAAGAAACATGCTTACACTGATAAATATTAATTCGTTTAGAAAATGTAATATAGGACGAAGAAGATTTACAGTTATTTAACACACAATCCCTGTAAATTGTTAACATGGTGGCTAGAGATGTGGGAGTAGCAATGCGCAAGAGTTCCGTTGCATGATTGATTTCAAGCGTTTTATGCTAGGCTAACCAGCACGTACGCGAGTCAAACGATCAGACTTTTAAGAAACAGCGCCGTTGTGTTCTGAAAACAAAGACACCCACGCGTATGCTTTATCTGCATCTGCAGATCAAAATAGTCGCGGAGGAAACCGTTTGAAGCAATTACTACACGAGGAGAACATGCGCTTATAAATATCGTATCATCCTTCTCACTTGCGCCGTTCCGACAATATGCTCAAAGAACGATTAATTATTTTACCTAATGGCTTCTTCTTTCGAGATTGTGCTCCTGTCTATCAACGAACCATTTCTGCACTCTGGTATAATCTTTGATTGTATAGACTTCAAAAAAGGAGGTATATTTCTTTTTACTCATTCCACTTTTTTTCGTCATCTATTTACATGTATGTATGTTTGCGTATTACTCGCAAACGGGTAGGCGAATCTCGATGGTTCTTTATTCATATGAAAGAGGCTATTCTCCCATTAATACGCGTTAGGTTTCGATACCTTGTACTTCAATGGTCGAGAACTTGTGGATATATTTTAGCAAATACTAAATTATTTGATTACTACGCAGTTATGAATAAACGTTGTACGACACCTACGTCGAAGTTGATAATGAAGCAAATACTAATAATTGGGACTAACCCTTGCCTCAACTGTGGCAATGGTGTGCGAACTTATAACTATGCGAAATCATGCTGACACCGACGCTGGTCAAACAGAAAAAAATAATTGTACAGATCACGTTGATCACGGCTATCGTTAGTCGAATAGAATCTCGATAGTTCTGACGGATGAAATTAACATAGCTGGCGCCATCTAACGACACTCATTGCAACCGCGCTATTTTCTAACCTGTCAACCAATGAAAGTTCGGTTCTTACGACACCGGCGAGGTATACCAAAAGACAGCTCATCCAATGCAATCCAATGCATATTTTTGTCTCACGATCGATCGTCGGTGGCTTCCAGAACCCTCTTACCATTTCGGTGTCATATATCATTAAGATCTATGCTCTAAACTTTTGTGGAGGCTATGTCCGCTTTTGTCGCGTTCAGTTCGGGCAAAAACGTATTACGCGCTCCTAACGTTCAGTAAACTCTTTATGCTCTTGATTTCTTGTAACAATACACGTGTGCGTCTTAGATCTGCTTAGATTCTACTTGGACAATAACCGGATATCCTTAGATTTGGAATTAAAATATATAACTTAACTCTAGTTACCCAGTACGGGTGGCGCAATTGTTGGTTTACCTTGCGCAGACGCCACACTTTCCTATCTTCTTCCCCTGCCCTCTGACGTGCCTTTCTTTCGCTACTTTACTCTTCCTACTCCCTCCTCTCGCCAGATGTCACTTTTCTACCGACTTTCAAGGAATCGAGAAGCACAACTCCCTACAACTTCCCGCACTGTCTCCTAACCACTCCTAACCTCTCTTTCCCGTATTGATTTATTCCACCTTATACTACGAATCTACCTCGACTGGAAAATTGTCGAAATATAAATGGAACAAATAGGAGAACAGGGCCCAGGCCCCTTCGTATGAACCAAGAACCATCAAGATCCGACAACCCGTTCGCGAGTGTGCGCGAACATAATATATATACGTACAAAAAAAAAGAACATACACGTCGAATAGAGAACCTCCTCCTTTTTTGAAGTCGATTAAAAATATACATGTCGAATAGAGAATCTCCTTTTTTTTCGAGATCCGTTAAAGAGGATGACAGGAAATTTTGTCGAACCGACAGTGTGTAACCGCGGTAGCACTCTCAGTTTCTCCCTGCGACCCTTGCGGCGACCATACGTCGACAGAGCGCAAATACGTAAGAGTGAAAGGAAGATGCCCAGATTTTAACTGTCTCTTTCTAATCGGAAATATCGGACGGGACTCGAACGGGACGTGCTCCCCACAGTTCACATTCCTGAAATCTGAAATGGTAGCATATATATATATATATATGCTACCATATATGCTACATATATATATATGTAGTTCAATATTTACAATATAACCTGTAGTACCAGTTTAAAAAACGTTGATCTTGGTAGCATCCGGTCTCTTTCTAACAAAACAGACCCGTTTCTGTTACCCACCGTTCTCATTCC
This sequence comes from Priocnemis perturbator, assembly GCA_963942575.1. Lineage (NCBI taxonomy): Eukaryota > Metazoa > Arthropoda > Insecta > Hymenoptera > Pompilidae > Priocnemis > Priocnemis perturbator. The sequence continues at coordinate 10,226,404 of OZ012648.1, forward strand.
ATTCTATATATAGTTCAATGCCTCGGACCGAGCCCGAGCCGCATCGTCCCGATGGTTCCGATCCCGAACAGGAACAGTCTCGAATGGTCTCGAACTGTCTCGAACGGAGCCGTACGCTGTCAACTGTCGAGGCAATTGTTCGTCGCTAGTCCTGTTTCTACTTAAATACCTGCTTGTGCCTCATTTGTGTGTTTGCTTTTAAGTGTGTACCATTTTGTACGCGCTTTTACATCTCAAAGAACACGTTGTTGCTTCGGTGCTGCTCGAGGCTCGGCCTGCCTCATTCGCGTTCGGGCTCAAGGCTCAAGTCTGTACGCACCGTGAGTGCCGTGAGTACGGTAAGTGCAATGAATGCAGTATATAAATATTTGTCTACATGCGATATGTGTATGTTTGAAGTGAAACTTCGTTATCCACGGTAATGGTAGCTTTTCTCGTAGAAATCGGAGTGTAATGACGAGTAGCACGGAAGTAAAATTGTCGCAACAGGTGAAATTAGTGGAGTGAGGCTAGCGCGTTACACAATTCCGTTAGCGTGACAGTTGCTTGCAACTGATAGAGTGAGGTTACTGTGTTGCAAATTTCCGTTATGTTTGAAGTGTGCTTACTGTGAGTGTATTGTATGGCTAATTTTGTACAATTATGCCGAAAACTAGTACGAAATGCGTAAGATCGTTTCGTGAGAGACTGCGTACTCAAAAACTGGCCAAAAACGCACCAGGCTGGATTGCAGCGTACGAGAGACTGAGGCGACACGAAGTTCAATGAAATCTGGCATCGCAGTAAATTCAGCAATATCAGCTGCTCCATTTTCAAGGATCGAAAATTTCAGCGATAAAGTCAACCCGTCGACAAGTAACGATGCATCGACGAGTGCAGAACGGACCTCAGTTGAGAAAAGTATGCCTCCTGGCTCCTACAAATATCAATGTCACTAAAAGCGCACATTGTGAATTTAACAAGATAATCTTGGATAATCCAATTGGTTTAGCGTGTGTAATTTGTGATCACCTACGGTTAAAATTTGATTTAACAACACTATTTTGTCAATATCAATAACTGTTGTCTATAGAATTTCCAGGAATTAATTCATGTTATGCAGTGTGGTGTAAGTGATATATTTAATCTCTTAGTCATAAACACAGCCCAAATATTTCCACATCAATGAATTTGTGTGGCCAAAAAAAGAAGGTTGTCTACCTCCATTAAATTTAGTATTTAAAAGATTTATTTTCCTACGTATAGCGTTCATGCAACACAGGCAACTGCAACATATACACGGCTAGTATAAGATTCTTGAAAGTTTATCGATGTTCCTGACCGTAATTACCATAGATCTTATAGGACCATATTCATAGTCACGGCTTTGAACATAGTAATGCACTGAACTTTTCATATGAAAGCGAACATAAAATGACAGTTGTAAAACAAATTATTCTAATGCACATGCCTCATGAAAAATGTGAAGTACATAAAGACTATGCGGATCATGTGTATGACAATTATTTCTTCTCCAAAGTATATTATTTTGTGGTTTAGTTCTCCTGTCAAGTTCCTAGCATTGTCGGTATAAGAAAGGCTCAGTCCATATATGTAAGTTACAAAGTAATGTTTGTAGTATCAATTGTAATTTATGAATTAAATTATGAATAACTGGACGCTTCTAAATAAAAATGAATTTGTGTTAGCGTTTTACATTTTAAGTTTAACCTAAAATATTCATTTTACTTGTCATCTATCACATTACTTATATCACATACTCAAGGCCGCGCCTAGTTACTCGGCCGCCCCCGTGCAAAGCTCATTTAACCCCTTCTTTATCCTTAACAAATTTAATTTTCGGAAAAGGTTAAAAATATTGTCCAACACTAACACATGATTACTATTAAATAAATATTGTTCCATTAAACTATTAAGTACATAAATAAAAACTTAACAGAATAAATGTTTTAAACGCATAAAGATTTCTTTGGTAATTACAAAATTTTCTGAAGAGAAAATTCTGAAATGAGCTGATGAGCTGAATTATGAGATGATAGCATGCATGTCCAGGTTATCTAATGTTTCGTGATTCATAGAAATCGTTGATAAATTACTAAAGCGTTCATGAAACATTGTAGAGTTTTTTATAAGTTTTAATTTAGAAAAAGAACGTACGCCAAACGCTACGGATACTGGAAGTGTAGCTAATATTCTCGTGGCTATAAAAACATTGGGAAATGTTGATTGGAACTCATTTTAAATATATATTCAAGAAGTTTTTGTGGTTCCATATTTGGTAAATTCGTGTGAGTTTTCAGCGATAAAATTTCATTATATAAATCTTCTACTAACATGCAGTTTAAAAAAAAAAGAGTCCTACGGCCGCCTCTTTTTTTTGCCGCCTGCGTGCGGCGCACGCTCTGCACACCTGTTAGGCGCGGCCCAGCACATACTAGGTAATCATATTAATAATAGCTTTTATATTCATGTATAGTATTCTGTATGATATTTTGTGCATCATATTGTGTGTATTATGGATTTCAACTAGTTGTATGTTTACTTTAATTAAAGTTAAATAAATCGTTTTAGCTACCTTGATTTTATTGTGGCACAACTTTATTTATAATATCACTTGCTATTCTTCACACTGCCTTAGAGAAGTTTCACTTCTAACGCGCATGGCTACTATGTACTTATTTTGTTTAATTTATTATGTTTGGTAGTAATGGAATGGAATCACGAAATGTGTCTCCACTTCATAAATGAGTACAGGGGCAAAGAAATTTTGTGGGATCCACGGGATTTGGCATACTACAACAAGATGAAAAAAGAAAATGCTTGGAGGGAACTAGCGGAAAAATTTGGAAAAGGCATTGACGAACTTAAAAAAAAGATGGATAGCTTAAAAGGTTCCTACAGACGGGAAAAAGCACGGGCCAAAAAAAGTATGTGAACTGGAGAAGGAGACATTTGAAGGTAATGAGAAAGAATTTTCTAAAAACACGTACTTGCAGGGCGCCGGCAGATTTACAAATCAAAATGGTTCGCATACGAAAGCTTACAATTTTTAGAAGACAAAGATCCTCGCAAAACTCTCAGTGTAAGTATTACAAAATAAAAGGTAGAATAAGATGTTTGATATATTTCCGTATAAGAAACGTTCAAGCGTATTTGCTTTGCCAAGATACCCTGCTAGCAGTACGGAAATATTCCAAACATTTATCTTATTTCTTGAGCAATTTAGTTCTCCAGGGTAAATTTCCAAAGGTAAAAGAGACGCGATTTTCTGTTGATCATTCCGCCAGCTTCAAGGTATCATATGTCTGTGAAGATTAGTATTTAAGGAGCCTGGTAGTATATATTTCTTGAAGATGTAATTCTGCGTACAAAATTATGGAAGCCCACGACAGCCGTCACAATCAATTCTGCCCTTTGCGATTCTAAAATCTTCGATTTTCCTGAAACTCTACAGACACTAGATACAATTCCGGAGGTATTTTCTGCAATGCGACAAGACTTAGATAATTGGTAATTAAATAATCACTTTGTAAACCCACATGGATGGATACCATTGTATTGTTTTACTACATGCTCTCGGAGGTAAAACTGCATCTCCAGAAAAAACCATACTGAAACTTCAACCACAGCTAAAGGCTCGGGTTTTATGTTTCAGTACGCCATTTTTTTTTTATACGGTCCGCAATTTCAGAATATACCTCTATCCGAAATACGTATTTGGAAACCAATATCAACGAATATGAAATTATAATCGGCATCTGTTAGACACATCAACGCAATGCTGAACTAGGATTTGTAGTTACAAAAATCCTTTCAGTTATTGATACCTCCCGTACAGTGCGGAAAATTCCTTGTTTCCTCGAATTTGCAAGCAATTTTTTTTCCATTTGCTTGAAGTTAATAACATCAAAAATGATTGAAAAAATAAGAATCTTACTAGACTGCTTCCTGTAAAATTTATAATTTCCACAAATATGTATTAAATTTAGAGAACTGCACCATGCATTCATTAATTCTTTGCTATAGACTTTGAAAAGTTTGTCGGATGAGGAAGAAACTGCCAATGAAATGTTGAATATCATTGTGAGCGAGCAAAAGGAGACGGAAAATACACAAGAGCCAAACACATGTTCTCCTATGGAAATTACCTCTTTAAAAAAACCTGCTACAAAATGTGAAAGGACTGACGAAGATCCAAGAAATCCAAGAATTGCGGAAACTTTTGAGTACCTGGGACAGACAACGGCAGCTTTACAGCAAAAGGATCAGTGTAACCTTTTCGGGGATTATATCGCTGATAAAATACGATCCTTTGATAATCGATTACGTGCTGTCGCACAGCATAAGATTAATGACATTTTATTTGAATTAGAGATGAGCTCTTATCAGTAACCTGCCTTTCATTCCGTTGTTCAGTTTCATAATTTCATGTGTCCTTCAAATTCATCTCATTGAGAAAATGTAAATGAATCTATTCCACAAAATTAGTCATCCACGCCATATACTCCAGTTAATTATGTTAGCTCGCCTTATCCATCCCCTGAAGAAAATGGCAAACATTTAATAAATTGCTTGCAGTACTTTTCTGATTTTGCTAATGATTCCAAACTTATGCAGTAATATGGGTTCGTAATTTTATTATATACGTTCGGAATCATTGGTATAATTAGAAAAGTACTGCAAACAATTTGGTAAATGTGTTTTACTTCATTTTCCTTCTTATTTTCCGAAATTTTGCTGGAATTTTATATACTAATGATATATGTTTTACTAACAGTCAGGTAAAATTTCAGAAAATAAGATCTATTAGCAATAAGCAGTCATTACCGTAAAATGTTGAACCCGTCAATTTGCCGCTTGGTATTAGTTATAATTTTCAATTTATATGCTCTAAATACACGTTATTATTAGAAGTATGGCAAGGGTATGCCGATGCTTATTATTTAAAAGTAAGGAGAGAAGCCTCACCAATTTTGTTGTAACTTAACAATATACATGGTGAAGCATCTTGATCACCTCAAAAAACTTCTAAATGATGCGCTGTATAGAAAATTGCCTAATACAATAATTGCATGGATTGGAGGGGCACATTATGGTGCGTCTACATCTGAGCACGAACGCGCACGAGGCAGTCTGAGCATGACGTCATCAGAGGCGCGTGAGCAAGTCGAGGCGAACTGATTCAATGGTTTCCCGTTGCATTCATCGATCGATTGATTCGCCACCGTACGAGAACAAATTCAGTGTGTTGAAGATTTATTCTAATGTTGGAGAATCGGTGTAGGTAGCTTGCTCGGAACGATCCGCAACTGTCTGAGCGCGTGAACGAGAAATCATTGGTGTGTTGGAGATTCATTCTAGTATTGGAGAATCGTTGTAGCTTGTGCGGCCCGATCCAGGACAGTCGCGGATCGGCCACATATGCTCACTGCCCGATCCGACAGTCTCGGATCGAGCCGAGCAAGCTACACCAATTCTCCAATACTAGAATGAATCTCCAACACACCAATGATTTCTCGTTCACAGGCTCAGTGCTCACAATCAGACAGGCGGGGATCGGCCACATATGCTCACTGCCCGATCCGACAGTCTCGGATCGGGCCGAGCAAGGTACACCGATTCTCCAACATTAGAATAAATCTCCAACACACTCAATCTTTTCTCGTACGGCGGCGAACCGATCGATCGATGAGTGCAATGTAAAACCATTGAATCGGATTGCCTTGGCTTGCTCACGCGCCTCTGATGACGTCATGCTCAGGCTGCCTCGTGCGCGTTCGTGCTCAGATGTAGAAACACCTTTATGTAATGCATGTACTGTTTTTATAGGTTCAGGCATTTTGAAGATTTGCAGGGAATCTCGGTTTTTTACATGGAATGAGTTAAAAATTGTAACATGGTGCCTCACCCTGTGCGTGCGTGCGTGCGCGCGCGCGTGTGTGTGTATAGTACATTTTGGCGTAAAAATCACAATTGTAAAAGTTTAAGCTACCCTCTCAATCAGGGAAAAAGCCATGAAGCATTTAAAAATGAAAGTTTTGTGGTTAGGAAAACTACCATATCGTTAGTGTTTATTTAGCATAAATTTCCTTATTCCGGCAATGCGCGACAAGTTAAACTGACATTGACTGACACCGAAGAACAGAAGACGTGTCTTCTGTGAACTAGTGTGAAGGAACGGCAGAGAAGAAAGATACATGTTCTGCCCTTCATTGTCGGTTTCTCTTGTCGCGCCGAATTGCGCCGAACGCACAGTCCGCAATGGTCCGCAGCAGTGATATCAATTCCGGCCTAAAACCGCACACTTGGCGACCGTAGTGGGGGAAAACGCAAGGTGTGTGCGTGCCGTGTCTGTGAGCGCCGCGCGCGCACCGCGTGCGTGCAAGGAAGCCTCGGCGGTGCGCACGCGGCGCCCACAGACACGACACGCACACACCTTGCGTTTTCCCCCACTACGGTCGCCAAGTGTGCGGTTTTAGGCCGGAATTGATATCACTGGTCCGCAGCAGTGATGGCAGACGGTGTTCCAGCTCTGGAAATTTTTTTTTTTTAACGGTTCGCTGCGCACTGCTACTAGTGAATCTCGAATATGTTACACTATTGCTTAATATATACAGCTCTGTAGACACCCATCTCCCATGTCCTAAGGTAAGTATCTTCCTTCTTTAGATCAATTATCTATTCTACTTCTCATTCCTCTTCATTTCAGGTTTCCAAGCTGCTTTACTCGCTATCCTGCTTTACATTCGCTACGTGCCCCAGCCTATATACCACCATGGATGGCTATTTACATCTTTGCTCCTGCTTGTATCGATTACGTAACATGCAGTGTGGAGGCTTACCTCCCTTTCACTTATTTATCTAATCTGGGTATCATATTTCTCATACATTTTAATGTTCATTCGTTTACTTTATTTAACTTTATTTTAGGTGGGAAGGATCGAGTGTCTAATCGGTGCACTAATGGTCCAGGTAGTGATGTTCCTGGAGACAGTGCCAGCAGACGTGGCATCAAAACTCCATCGGAGTTCCCGGGGTGGGGGAAACCTCGGCAAGTGTGCGGGCGTGTCCGTGAGAGCTGCGCGCGCCGTTTCTCACCGAATCGCGCTCGGCTTTTAGAGAAGGACGGAACTATGCTGCGTCCCCTTTCAACCAGCAACGCGCGTTGCGTCTTCGTTCCGCACACAGGCCGGTGACAGTGGTGCCAGATTTCGCATAAGGCATCGCACGTACCATTGCGTTCTTTCAGCCGGAAGGCAAATCGGGCACCACCGCCGTGAGCAGAGCGCGATCCAGAGAAAAGTGAATCGAGGAGAGTTTGGGATTGACTCGTCGTACTCATCGTCGCTCGTCGACGTGATTTTTTTTCGTCGGTTCGCGCCTAGCAATGGTTCAATTTTTTTTCACAGAATAATTTTTTTTTTAATTATTCATCACACGGTAACAAACGATATTCATTTAAAAATATTTTAGTACTTACTACGGATAGTTTTTAATATTTTGTCAGCGGAATAGATGTGTCGTATTGGTTTATAATAGATATGGGCAAAATATATATTTCATAAATTTTGGTTTCAGTAACATTAATCTTTCTGTGGTAGTAATAAATAAGAAAGTATATAATAAATGTCAATTATTGCGTATTATGCGCTAACCGTGAAACAAGTAATAGGAGCACTTCTTGCACTAGAACGTTCTGAGGGATCGTACTAACACGCGATTTTAACACACGACAGCGTACGTCAGGAAGAATTTGCTTGACACGACTCGACGGCGGTGCGAATGTTTTTATGAGTTGTTCTCTATGATTTGTTTTGCATGATTTCTTTTCTAAATAGAAGGTGATCAAATTGTGTATATATTCTAACAGTTCTCAGCAAGTCCCATCACATTGATTTGAAACGTTTTTGTTACTTCGCACGTTTAGTTTAAGAACGCTCTCCCCATTTTGTGAAAGAAAAAGTTGTTCGGTTGAAGGCAATTCACCGTTCATACTGTAATCCATATGTACGTCCATTGTCGCATTGTGCCCACGAAATGTCGCAACGTGCGTATTGTCAAAGAAGGCATGATAAAACACGACAATAATAACAAAATCCTTCTGAATTGAAAACCGAAACTTTCATTGTGCCGCTCCCGACCGACCGCGGGTCGCAGTTGGACTAATTGAAATATCTGAAAAGTCTAACCATTCTTAGCATGTATTTCACGTACGTACTGAAATGATTCCCCCGACTTTTCCAATGTCATTTATTCATCATTATGTACGATATGTATTACATTTAAATGCACATGTACAGGGTGCACAGGTTGTGATAGTCAGCTTTGTTCCTGTAAACGGTAAGTATTACACAAAATTATAGAGGAAAGGGTTCGATGGGTTCGTAATATATATATTCTACGAGACATCATTCAATTCGAAAGTGCAACGCCGCACCCGACAAATGCAAATGCGTATGTAAGGTTTCTGTTTATAAAATTTAAGATACGTGGACTTCCACGCCACCCATGAGGTGCCACGACTAGCGCGTTCGGTTTTTTAACGTGGACCGTAGCCTATAGCCCTATTGTACCACATTTTATGATAATCATACAGCGTCCGGCAATACCTCTGTCCACTTTGAACGACGGAGATATTGAAGGTGGACAGAGATATTGCCCCACGCTGTAGAAGTAAGGGCTAGAAAAGATGAGAGCATTTTTTTTTATTCATTTTATTTCATATTAATGTTGACATTGTATTTTTGTGTGACGACCCCACACAAAAATGCTCTCATTTCTTTATTTTCTGACCCTTACTTCTACAGCGTGGGGCAATAACTCTGTCCACCTTCAATATCTCCGTCGTTCAAAGTGGACAGAGGTATTGCCGCACGCTGTATGATTATCATAAAATGTGGTACAATAGGGCTATAGGCTACGGTCCACGTTAAAAAACCGAACGCGCTAGTCGTGGCACCTCATGGGTGGCGTGGAAGTCCACGTATCTTAAATTTTATAAACAGAAACCTTACATACGCATTTGCATTTGTCGGGTGCGGCGTTGCACTTTCGAATTGAATGATGTCTCGTAGAATATATATATTACGAACCCATCGTACCCTTTCCTCTATAATTTTGTGTAATACTTACCGTTTACAGGAACAAAGCTGACTATCACAACCTGTGCACCCTGTACATGTGCATTTAAATGTAATACATATCGTACATAATGATGAATAAATGACATTGGAAAAGTCGGGGGAATCATTTCAGTACGTACGTGAAATACATGCTAAGAATGGTTAGACTTTTCAGATATTTCAATTAGTCCAACTGCGACCCGCGGTCGGTCGGGAGCGGCACAATGAAAGTTTCGGTTTTCAATTCAGAAGGATTTTGTTATTATTGTCGTGTTTTATCATGCCTTCTTTGACAATACGCACGTTGCGACATTTCGTGGGCAGAATGCGACAATGGACGTACATATGGATTACAGTATGAACGGTGAATTGCCTTCAACCGAACAACTTTTTCTTTCACAAAATGGGGAGAGCGTTCTTAAACTAAACGTGCGAAGTAACAAAAACGTTTCAAATCAATGTGATGGGACTTGCTGAGAACTGTTAGAATATATACACAATTTGATCACCTTTTATTTAGAAAAGAAATCATGCAAAACAAATCATAGAGAACAACTCATAAAAACATTCGCACCGTCGTCGAGTCGTGTTAAGCAAATTCTTCCTGACGTACGCTGTCGTGTGTTAAAATCGCGTGTTAGTACGATCCCTCAGAACGTTCTAGTGCAAGAAGTGCTCCTATTACTTGTTTCACGGTTAGCGCATAATACGCAATAATTGACATTTATTATATACTTTCTTATTTATTACTACCACAGAAAGATTAATGTTACTGAAACCAAAATTTATGAAATATATATTTTGCCCATATCTATTATAAACCAATACGACACATCTATTCCGCTGACAAAATATTAAAAACTATCCGTAGTAAGTACTAAAATATTTTTAAATGAATATCGTTTGTTACCGTGTGATGAATAATTAAAAAAAAAATTATTCTGCGAAAAAAAATTGAACCATTGCTAGGCGCGAACCGACGAAAAAAAATCACGTCGACGAGCGACGATGAGTACGACGAGTCAATCCCAAACTCTCCTCGATTCACTTTTCTCTGGATCGCGCTCTGCTCACGGCGGTGGTGCCCGATTTGCCTTCCGGCTGAAAGAACGCAATGGTACGTGCGATGCCTTATGCGAAATCTGGCACCACTGTCACCGGCCTGTGTGCGGAACGAAGACGCAACGCGCGTTGCTGGTTGAAAGGGGACGCAGCATAGTTCCGTCCTTCTCTAAAAGCCGAGCGCGATTCGGTGAGAAACGGCGCGCGCAGCTCTCACGGACACGCACGCACACTTGCCGAGGTTTCCCCCACCCCGGGAACTCCGATGGAGTTTTGATGCCACGTCTGCTGGCACTGCCTGGAGACGCTTTCTCGCGCATGCGCACTGCATTCGCGCAGAAATCCAGGGACGGCGCAGCGGCAATTTGGGGCAACAGCCTGACGAAATGCAAAGGCCCAAAGAGGTAATGCGAGGTAAGGTAGGTTATAGCGGTTAATATATACACCGACGAGATATTCCTAAAGCCTGCCAGCGCCTGTGTTAAACAGCGGCCCGCAAATGGGGCCTGACTGGGGTCTCAGGGGGCGCTGAGGTCTCTTGGCGGCGTCGGTTGGCGTCGGTAATTGTGGTTAGTACCGTAGGTAATAGACAAACATAGAACGTTGACATTATCAAAACTCATTTTCTGCAAACCTTTTTAACAACATCTCGCAGCCAGGCGTACTGATTTCTTTAACTTTCCATATAGAATATTGCGAAACAGCACATTATCGTACAGAGGACGTTATCAATACATTCCGCAAAATTCATGAGGTATAAAACATAAAAATATGGAATCACAGATGAGGTATAGTATAGACCGATCATCTTATGGGACTCGCTGTCTCACGTAAACAATGACCGACTTTGCCCGAAACGAGGCTAGTTCAAGCGCACTCCGTGTGTAGCTATGATGAAAATGGAAACTATAACGTGCTGCATTCGAATTACCGACTAACTGTAACGGTAAATTTAAAAAATGTTTCAACATGTGAATGATTTAAAAATTAATGAACTGAGCTGTTGCCGAGAACAGATCACGCGATTTGCAGCCTTTAGCTCGGTATGATCTTCGATTCGGATTTAAAAACCATATCGTGGATAATACCGATTTCCCAGGTCACACCATCGGGGAGGTTACTGCAAGTGGTGACCCACCCGCGTTGCAAAACGGGCCCAACCTCCAGCCATTAAACAAATGATTCCACATTGGCATTTCCCAGATAAATGTTCTGTAAAAAAAATTGATCTGGGAAGCAATGCAAATCGGAATCGAAATTTACCTGCCGCGGAGAATGACAGACAAGAGAAGCCTGTCGGCCACTCTTTTACAAAATTGAAAGTTTTATATCGACTATTGACACACATCATATTCATCGTCGCAATCATACCGCAGATTACAAAGAACCGTACTCATCACTTTCATACAACGCATACTTTCTTACAAAACTTATATTAGTTTCTAGGATTACGAATCTATTGCTTATATTTTAAGGTTTACATTGTATTTTAACTAAAAGAATTTATTGCCAAGCGAATATTTCAAAATGTCAGTTGATGGTTCCGATGATTGAGAAGAAACCTAGCTGCAAGGGAAAAAAAATACAAAGAGAAGAGGAAACGTATTGCATATGGAATATAGAAATCAAATATGAGTGCACTCATGACAGAAACCAATTAATAGGTACATATAATATACATTGATTACATGCTGAAAGAACAAATTTCGTGATGAATTAAGCTGAAAATAAAAGTCCTGGGACGAAACAATTCTAGACATCAAATTAAACGAAATAGAAATATACAAAATAATATCCTCTGCTATGGAAAATATGCTGTATGAAATAAATTGAATTAAATTCCATGGAAGACTTGATTGTGTGATGAAAATATGGTGCTCCTGAAACAGAAAGCAAGCATTAATTACCACGAGTAGAAGCAGATCAAATTAAGTAATTAAAACCACAACTGTTCTAGAATAGAATGAAAATGTTATTACATAAACTGTAGGGTATAGTTTTCAGTGATGGAGACTCTGGAACAAAAAGCAGACATAAATTAAACTTATATTCAAATATTTCCACAATGTATGATGACAAGATAAGGTTATTTAAAAAAAATTGATCAGTTTCTAGATGATGGCATGCCTAGAACAGAAAGCAGAATAAAATTAAAGTGTTTGAAGAAAACAAACCAAATTAATTTCTCTACAACAGGAAGCCTAAAACAGAAAGCAGAACAAAATTAAAACGTTCCGAAAAACAAGTGAAATTATCCACAATTTGAATAAAGCTGAAACAGAAATAGTTATTCTTCAAGTAAGCAAACAGTAAAAATAAATACATTTCAATAATAATTCCTTGCAATAAAAAAAAGCAACCAGAAAGACTGGTTCTTTTAATAAAGAAAATATTGTCAATTTTCATATCCCACCCAAATAAATCCCCCCGTAAATTTTCAGACACCGGATGCCAGACATAATAATTCGTCAATAATCAGTTCATTATTCCATATTTCATGCAGATGAATATACGAAACAATGTAACAAATAACGATTTATCAAAGCGGCCCAATGCCATATCTCAAATTTTCAGCAACTCCTGAAAATACATAAGTAAATTGCCCACGATTAACTCTTCATTACACAAGATAGATGTATATTATAACTCATAGCAAATTAAACTTTTAATGAAGAGGTTCAGTCGTATAAAAAAAATGGCGAATGTGTTATTTACGATCTGTAAATCCTTAAACAAATTCAAGAATAAACATTTTTTCTGCAGTAATTATTATCTCTATACTTTTAAATAACTTGCATTTGATAACTCTGACAAAAAGAGAAGAGTTAATCGTGGCAGTATTTTTATACTTTTCAGTTACATATGTAACTGCTATAAGTTACATGTGCAACACCTAATAATGATGGAGCACAGTGACAAAGTGGTATACTAATCCAACGACGAAGGCCCTCTTCTCCGGGCCGCTTCGACTATGTCAAAATAGTCTCTTCATTTTTCGGACATGCGTAGGCAAGCCCTCGCTGATTGGGATTCAATAAAGAAATATAATAAACTTTCGAAAACTATACCGATATCTCAATGTATGAATATGAATGAGAAATGTGCGAACAATAGCTAGCACGCAGGCATTTTTAATGCAGAAACTTGGACGTACAAAGTGATAATATAACATTTTGCGTAAAAAGGAATACATATAAATGAATTACTTTTTGCGCGTGTCATTATAAAGATAAAATTACAAACTGCTCATAAACGTGCACATTTAACCGAAAATCCCAATCAGTTCGAAATACATAATTCGTATGTGTAATGAAGTGAACCTCAGTCGTATTGTGAGAAGTATTGTTTAGACGCATAGCACGATACCAAATACTTTCGTACAAAACTCAACGGACCCAACAGTACGATGAGGTATCACTTCGTTTGTGCAATGATTACGTATTTCTGCTTAAAAATATATAATAACATTAAGTATAGCAAATGACAGTTGCAACCGAACTCTACGGCGGGTATTAATAACACGACTTTCATGAAGTGAGAATATTGCTACGTGAGGTATCATTGATAAGTTATAGGTGTATAAAATATAAGTTAATTCAAGGAAAAACACATCACAATAACGTGATGCACGTTAATGATACAGTATACTGATAAGGAATAGAAATAATATGATTGTAACATTATAGTTATTAAGACAATTGATATCGCGATCAAAATGTTATGGTTGCAATAGTCAAATGAATCCCAGGTAAAGACATATCACTTGAACGCCTAACCAGTATTCGCGAGAGAAAAGTGATAGCTTCCGCTGGCCCTTCCTACTTAAACATTACCATTCACACAGAAGTATGCTACCTGCCTTCCTAATTCCTATAATTAAAAATGCAAAGCAAACACACCAACACTCTCACTCCCGGATTCTCACACATTCCGCCCGGGTGCAAGGGCCTATTTCTAGAGAGTACGTCCCGGGACGTCTCCGACACCCGAACTCAGCGCACATCACCATTCATTTCACTACTTTACGTACCATTTCCTGAAATCGACTGCCAAAGGCTAGTGACCATGCAAGTTAGACGCGATCGCGAATTTGACTACTTCAGTTTACTATACAACCAAATGCTGTACAGTTTATAAAACGTATTGCGTGGTCTTTAAATTAAACGTGATTTCGTACGAAATGAATTATTAAAAGAATTACTTGAATCTAATGAGAAGGCAATATATATGTTTGCTTACCCAACATGCAATCCATAACACTACCATTCACACAACACACAATGGATAGCATGTTGGTGGTCACTAAACACATCGACAGTCGCTAGTACAAATTAGTAAATTTCAATAACCATATCCGTGCTCACCAGTCTGATCCATCCATGCAACACCTGGGCACATGAATGGTTTCAGACTTAAAGTAGTGAGCACGGCCAAGAAAGTGTGTACCAACCGTTTTGCTGAAAACATCCTGATCTAAGATTAGTAAACATATTATATACACTATACGTATGCGGGCTAATGATTCATTTTCATCTTATATATAATTCAAATTTATTCAAAAGCTGTTCTTTAAAGAATAGATAAATGTATAAACTTGAAATATGGAAACATATTAATATTTGCCATTTCAAAAGCAAAGACTGGGCATGCATGAAACTCTACTTTACATGATGTTTGAAGCATTATTTCATAATTTCTCAAATTGAACATTAAAATATGTTTGAATAATATTTCAATAAAATAAACCTGAAAGAAACGTATGATTAACCTCGAGCGACCTGTTTTCAGAGAGACTTTTCTAAAGAAACTAGTATGCAGTATATTAGTATGTCTCTCTGAAAGCAGGTACTACCCGTCGCGAAGCGCCTTCTTGCTCTTTCAAACAAACTCGGAATGCGAAAACGAAATTGTTTCTGATTATAGAAAAACTATAACCCGAAACTGTTGAGTTGAAAAAATTAAATTTAATACTTTAACTACTATTGATGTTTATATGATGATAATACATCAAAGTACAATTATGAATTTGCAATTAAATATGGACTTATCTGCTTGCAATTTTTACATTTATTTAAGTTAATGCCCCGAACGCGAATTGCGAAATGGAAATGAAACATACTATGAGCAAGGGAGACCTATCCTGCTCTGTTTAAACATGGCAATAATGATGTGCCTAACAAAATACCACTCATAGGTAAACTCCTCAGAGTTTATCTATGGTCACTGTGCTCTTCATTCAAATTTTCTAAGGAGTATTTACAACCAATCACCCGTGTCGATTCGGACCATTCGCCCTACGACATGATTGAGTGACTGGAGGGACTTTAAAATTTCACTCACCAGTGTTGTCTTGTCTGCATACCACAGGAACACGCTGCAATAATGGACCCTTGGCCCTCAGACTCTGGATTTGGCTACTTGGCTTGGGTATCTTTGGCATCTTCTTCTTTATCGATCCACCATGATATCTTAAATAAAATCGTGCTCTGTAAAATAAAATTTGATTAAGTCCAATGTGAACATGTATAATATTAAATGAGGATAAACACCAAACAAGAATATTGAAATTAACAAATCAATTTTGAACGTACCTTGCAAACGCAACAGCATTGCAGGCAGCTGTGAATCAACTGTTGTGACTCAGTAACTTCTTCTGGGATGACTGACTCTAATACCGATTAATAATTTACAATATACTGATAATATAATATGCCAAGAATATAATAATCGAACAACACTGACTCGAATTCGCGACTGAAAAATGTGGGATACTACTGTCCTATAATAATGGCTCTAATTCGCGTGGCTCGACATTACTTTGCAAAGGGATCAAGTTACAGCAAAGAGCTCATACAGCTTCTATAGGGAATAAACATTTCGTAATCAATGAGTGACTCTAAACCGCATTGCACGCGGTCACTAAACCCTGCAATCACTGACTCCAATAAATAATGTACAATATACTAATAATATTATAAGCTATTTATATAATAATCGAACAACACTGACTCTACTTCACGTGATTCTACATTACTCTGGAAAGGAAAGAAGTTAGAGCAAATAGCCCATTCGGCTAGAAAGGGAATAGACATTTCGTAATCAAGCACTGACTTCAAACCGCATTGCACGCGGTCATCAATCCTGTAAGAAAAGTTGAGGAATACCCTCTTATTAATTACAAGTTATTATGTTAGAAGAAAAAATGAATTATACTCCAACAAGGTGCAACATTCCAGAGTTCCTGTAACAGAAAACAGACATTGATTAGTAAAGTGAATAAGTGAGGTGCTGCAAATGTTGATGGAACGATTGAGTTCTTAAAATTGAATTCTTTCAATATCTGAATAATGTAAAAATGAAACAACAAATGAATTCTTGAAATTGAATTCTTTCAATATCTGAAGGATTGAAAAATGAAAGAACAATTGAGCCCTTACGGAGAGCAAAATACGCGGTTTGCAGCCTTTAGCCCGGTCTGATCCTCGATTCAGATATGAACTCCGATTCGTGGATAACACCGGTTTCCAGGTCACACCCTCATGGAGGTCGCTGCAAGTGGTGACCCATTATAATTGAGAAATACAATTATGTGATTATGTTTAGAATAATAATTTTGCCCTATACGACATATACAATTTTACTGTGCTCATTTGTAAAATATTTCGGAATATTTATTTTACTGAACGTGCAATCTGAAATTTTCACACTAAATTTATATTTTAAACATCTTATATCGTGTATATATATCGGAAATATAACTGAGAAAAAAATGTTATTGCTAACGCTACTTATGCGTCCCCTCCACGACTGACGTCACCGCCATTTTCGAAAGGTTGCGTTTGCGCACTTGTGCTTTGCAACCAATTCCTACCCTCGATATTGGCAAACTCAATAATTGCTTTGCATGCATAAAATATGTTGAATAGACCCGATCTTTGTGTCGAATTAGTTGCTGATACCGCCCTAGCACGTAAATCAAGTACTGAACGATGTCAAACTCACCGAAAAACATGTGAAAACTGCGAAAAACTGGGGCTGAAATACACGGCGTCCTTCGATTTCCCACGCTGCCCAGAGTGCCTAAAATAACAGTCAGATATTTCGATTAATTCATAATATCAAGTTAAAATATATACACCTCCACGTTGCCCGATTGTTAATATTCAAGATTGTCACAAATTTAAGGATGAAACGACAAATATTTATCAAATAACTGTGTTAAAAGTGGGAGCTCACCTATTCCGACGTCACTTTTGCCATTGCCTGAACAATCTATCGAAGTGAATGCAGCAAGTGTACAGTGGCGAATCACAACAAACTGCGCATCCGCCATTTTGAAACTGTTCAAATCACGAGATTGCCTTCAGACCCATTCCCTTCCCGCGATATCGAAAAACGCAACAATTGCTTTTCTAACACAAAATATGTTAAATACACCCGCAGCTTATGTCGAATTAGTTGCTACTGCAGCCCTAGCACCTAAATCAGGTACTGAATAACGTCAAACTCACCAATAATGTTGTAAAAGCTGCAAAAAGCGATGGCTCAGCTCGACGGCGTCCTTTGATTTTCCAACCTGTCAAGACATGTCTGGAATCAGAATCAAATATTTCGATTAATTCACAATATCAAGATAAACCATGTGCAGAATTACATTGCCCGCTACTCAATGTACAAGATTGCGGCAAATTCCAGAATGAAATATCAAATTTTCATCAAATAATTGTCTGAAATGTAGGAGCTTACGTTTGCTAACGTTGCATCACTTGCACACTACCTCGGTCAAACTACTGAAGTCACCAGAAGCAACCAGAACACCAGAAGTGCCTCAGTCACTGAGGCAGCGCTACAGTGGCGAATTCTCGCACGAAAATTCAAACGGTCTATGTTTACAATAACACACGTATAGATCGATGTTAGAAAAGTCAATATTTTCACTTGTAGCACAGAATACATCGAATAAACCCGATATTCGTAATGAATCATTTGCCCACGCGGTCCTACCAACTAATTAGAATGTCAATTACTGCCTGACTCACCAAAATTGTCGTCAAAACTGGGAAAATTGAGATTTTATATCACAGCAGCGTTATTCTTTTGTGTTCAATTGTCGAGTGTCTGGAATCAAAGTCGAATATTTCGATTACTATACATCATTCAGCAGAAACATTTAGATGAACGTATTGCACTGTGCTCAAATCGCGTGTCAGTAATAAAGTTTGAGATGAAAGAGCTAATAATTATATATCAGCACCTCGAGCATAATGAGACCGACATGAAGAAGCAAGAGTATCAGTGCTTTGCGCATAATGAGCCAGAATGAATGCCAGACCACCGCAAGAGCAACATCGAAAATTTGGAATGTGTGAGGTTTGCTTCAAAGATGAGATTACTTATTCTTTTGCTAATACAGAATTGGATTTATGGATAACTACAGTGCAATGTGCTAGTGATGTGGATGTTAATAGTAAACACTGAGAGTCCATTTTCACTGGCTATATTGGCACTGCCTATGTTGACATTTAACTTTAACAGTGCTTAATAAATATAATTTTATTTCATTTGAATGGTGCCATTGATTGTGAACACCAACAATAGCAATTAAGAATTTTTATTTAAAATTTACGGTACACGTTGACACTATGCATATATGTATACATGTATATAGTGGCATAAAGTGCATACTACTTGTCGTGAGAACCATGCTATCATATGACATTTAGCAACAGGTGTCTGGTTTTTGTCCACCCACTGCCATGCTTACGCTGTATATGTCTACGTTGCTTTTGTAAGTTACAATTGTTTATATTACACATTTTCCTTTTCATTACAGGAACAAGTTTAAGCCATTATTACTACATTGTTGTACACAATGTGGGGTTGTTTCCATATTATATGCTACACATATTCTACGGTTCTTTAACTTTACTTATCATTACTCTATATGCATTCTTATCGGACCTACCATACCTGATACCATTAATCTATGTACACATCACTTAACGTATTATATGATCCACATTTGCTTTATTTCTGTTTATATTTACAATCTTTGCTCAACCAAGTATGTCTATTAATTTAATATTGCTTATATTTACATTCATTACTGTCAATATATGACAATATTGTATATTATACTTTGCGTGATTAAAACTAAATAAATTTGGTGGGTCACCACACGTAACTACCTCCACGGGGTGTGATCTGGACACTGTTATCCTTGAATCGGATAATTTTTTGTCTGGATCAAGGATCACAGTGACTAAAGGCTGCGTCTCGCCTTTTGTTTGATAGCGTATTTCAAATAAATGTCACTATACATAAATTTAGTTAACATTTGATTGTGTGTAATATTATAGATCAGGATAATTTAACATTCCTCTGTTTCACCTAGTTGCCCCGCTAATGAATAAGGAATAAGCGAAATAAATGATATAAGGCCTGCGCATTGATCTACATATATATACACTGGATACACGATTCACCGACGAGATATTCCTAAAGACTGCCAGCCTTATGGGACTTTGTGTCTCCAGCAAAATTCGCTGTTCTCGGGCGCCCTTTAGAATATATTGCGGCCAGAGTAAGAAACTGATGTCGAATCACTACCGTCTACCGTACCGAACTATTATCATGAGATCCTATCCAATTGTGTATCCAGTGTATATATATGTAGATCAGTGCGCAAGCCTTATATCATTTATTTCGCTAATTCCTTATTCATTAGCGGGGCAACTAGGTTGAAACAGAGGAATGTTAAATTATCCTGATCTATAATATTACACACAATCAAATGTTAACTAAATTTATGTATAGTGACATTTATTTGAAATACGCTATCAAACAAAAGGCGAGACGCAGCCTTTAGTCACTGTGATCCTTGATCCAGACAAAAAATTATCCGATTCAAGGATAACAGTGTCCAGATCACACCCCGTTGAAGTAGTTACGTGTGGTGACCCACCAAATTTATTTAGTTTTAATCACGCAAAGTATAATATACAATATTGTCATATATTGACAGTAATGAATGTAAATAAAAGCAATATTAAATTAATGGACATACTTGGTTGAGCAAAGGTTGTAAATATAAACAGAAATAAAGCAAATGTGGATCATATAATACGTTAAATGATGTGTACATAGATTAATGGTATCAGGTATGGTAGGTCCGATAAGAATGCATATAGAGTAATGATAAGTAAAGTTAAAGAACCGTAGAATATGTGTAGCATATAATATGGAAACAACCCCACATTGTGTACAACAATGTAGTAATAATGGCTTAAACTTGTTCCTGCAATCAAAAGGAAAATGTGTAATATAAAGAATTGTAACTTACAAAAGCAACGTAGACATATACAGCGTAAGCATGTCAGTGGGTGGACAAAAACCAGACACCTGTTGCTAAATGTCATATGAAAGCATGGTTCTCACGACAAGTAGTATGCACTTTATGCCACTATATACATGTATACATATATGCATAGTGTCAACGTGTACCGTAAATATTTAAAGTGAATAGCATTATGAAAAATTTTAAATAAAAATTCTTAATTGCTATTGTTGGTGTTCACAATCAATGGCACCATTCAAATGAAATAAAATTATATTTATTAAGCCCTGTTAAAGTTAAATGTCAATATAGGCAGTGCCAATATAGGCAGTGAAAATGGATTCTCAGTGTTTACTATTAACATCCACATCACTAGCACATTGCACTGTAGTTATCCATAAATCCAATTCTGTATTAGCAAAAGAATAAGTATTCTGATCTTTGAAGCAAACCTCACACATTCCAAATTTTCCATGTTGCTCTTGCGGTGGTCTGGCATTCATTCTGGCTCATTATGCGCAAAGCGCTGATATATAATTATTACCTCTTTCATCTCAAACTTTATTACTGACACGCGATTTGAGCACAGTGCAATACGTTCATCTAAATGTTTCTGCTGAATGATGTATAGTAATCGAAATATTCGACTTTGATTCCAGACACTCGACAATTGAACACAAAAGAATGACGTTACTGTGATATAAAATCTGAATTTTCCCAGTTTTGACGACAATTTTGGTGAGTCAGGCAGAATTGACACTCTAATTAGTTGGTAGGACCGCGTGGGCAAATGATTCATTACGAATATCGGGTTTATTCGATGTATTCTGTGCTACAAGTGAAAATATTGACTTTTCTAACATCGATCTACACGTGTGTTAATGTAAACATAGGCCGTTTGAATTTTCGTGCGAGAATTCGCCACTGTAGCGCTGCCTCAGTGACTGAGGCACTTCTGGTGTTCTGGTTGCTTCTGGTCACTTCAGTAGTTTGACCGAGGTAGTGTGCAAGTGACGCAACGTTAGCAAACGTAAGCTCCTACATTTCAGACAATTATTTGATGAAAATTTGATATTTCATTCAGGAATTTGCCGCAATCTTGTACATTGAGTAGCGGGCAATGTAATTCTGCACATGGTTTATCTTGATATTGTGAATTAATCGAAATATTTGATTCTGATTCCAGACATGTCTTGACAGGTTGGAAAATCAAAGAACGCCGTCGAGCTGAGCCATCGTGTTTTGCAGCTTTCACAACATTATTGGTGAGTTTGACGTTATTCAGTACCTGATTTAGGTGCTAGGGCTGCAGTAGCAACTAATTCGACATAAACTGCGGGTGTATTTAACATATTTTGTGTTAGAAAAGCAATTGTTGCAATTTTCGATATCGCGGGAAGGGAATGGGTCTGAAGGTAATCTCGTGATTTGAACAGTTTCAAAATGGCGCATGCGCAGTTTGTTGTGATTCGCCACTGTATACTTGCTGCATTCACTTCGATAGTTTGTTCAGACAATGGCAAAAGTGACGTCGGAAAAGGTGAGCTCCCACTTTTAACACAGTTATTTGATAAATATTTGTCGTTTCATCCTTAAATTTGTGACAGTCTTGAATATTAACAATCGAGCAACGTGGAGGTGTATATATTTTAACTTGATATTATGAATTAATCGAAATATCTGGCTGTTATTTTAGGCACTCTGGGCAGCGTGGGAAATCGAAGGACGCCGTGTATTTCAGCCCCAGTTTTTCCCAGTTTTCACATGTTTTTCGGTGAGTTTGACATCGTTCAGTACTTGATTTACATGCTAGGGCGGTATTAGCAACTAATTCGACACAAAGATCAGGTCTATTCAACATATTTTGTGCATGCAAAGCAATTATTGAGTTTGCCAATATCGAGGGTAGGAATTGGTTGCAAAGCACAAGTGCGCAAACGCAACCTTTCGAAAATGGCGGTGACGTCAGTCGTGGAGGGGACGCATAAGTGGCGTTAGCAATAAAATTTTTTTCTCAGTTATATTTCCCGTATATATACATGATATAAGATGTTTAAAATATAAATTTAGTGTGAAAAATTCAGATTGCACGTTCAGTAAAATAAATATTCCGAAATATTTTACAAATGAGCACAGTAAAATTGTATATGTCGTATAGGACAAAATTATTATTCTAAACATAATCAGATAATTGTATTTCTCAATTATAATGGGTCATCACTTGCAGCGACCTCCATGAGGGTGTGACCTGGAAACCGGTGTTATCCACGAATCGGATTTCATATCTGAATCGAGGATCAGACCGGGCTAAAGGCTGCAAATCGCGTATTTTTCTCCGTAAGGGCTCAATTCTTCTTTCATTTTTCAATCCTTCAGATATTGAAAGAATTCAATTTCAAGAATTCATTTGTTGCTTCATTTTTACATTATTCAGATATTGAAAGAATTCAATTTTAAGAACTCAATCGTTCCATCAACATTTGCAGCACCTCACTTATTCACTTTACTAAACAATGTCTGTTTTCTGTTACAGGAACTCTGGAATGTTGCACCTTGTTGGAATATAATTCATTTTTTCTTCTAACATAATAACTTGTAATTAATAAGAGGGTATTCCTCAACTTTTCTTACAGGATTGATGACCGCGTGCAATACGGTTTTAAGTCAGTGCTTGATTACGAAATGTCTATTCCCTTTCTAGCCGAATGGGCTATTTGCTCTAACTTCTTTCCTTTCCAGAGTAATGTAGAATCACGTGAAATAGAGTCAGTGTTGTTCGATTATTATATAAATAGCTTATAATATTATTAGTATATTGTACATTATTTATTGGAGTCAGTGATTGCAGGGTTTAGTGACCGCGTGCAATGCGGTTTAGCGTCACTCATTGATTACGAAATGTTTATTTCCTATTGAAGCTGTATGAGCTGTTTGCTGTAACTTGATCCCTTTGCAAAGTAATGTAGAGCCACGCGAATTAGAGCCATTATTATAGGACAGTAGTATCCCACATTTTTCAGTCGCGAATTCGAGTCAGTGTTGTTCGATTATTATATTCTTGGCATATTATATTATCAGTATATTGTAAATTATTAATCGGTATTAGAGTCAGTCCTCCCAGAAGAAGTTACTGAGTCACAACAGTTGATTCACAGCTGCCTGCAATGCTGTTGCGTTTACAAGGTACGTTCAAAATTGATTTGTTAATTTCAATATTCTTGTTTGGTGTTTCTCCTCATTTAATATTATACATGTTCACATTGGACTTAATCAAATTTTATTTTACAGAGCACGATTTTATTTAAGATATCATGGTGGATCGATAAAGATGAAGATGCCAAAGATACCCAAGCCAAGTAGCCAAATCCAGAGTCTGAGGGCTAAGGGTCCATTATTGCAGCGTGTTCCTGTGGTATGCAGACAAGACAACACTGGTGAGTGAAATTTTAAAGTCCCTCCAGTCACTCAATCATGTCGTAGGGCGAATGGTCCGAATCGACACGGGTGATTGGTTGTAATTACTCCTTAGAAAATTTGAATGAAGAGCACAGTGACCATAGATAAACTCTGAGGAGTTTACCTATGAGTGGTATTTTGTTAGGCACATCATTATTGCCATGTTTAAACAGAGCAGGATAGGTCTCCCTTGCTCATAGTATGTTTCATTTCCATTTCGCAATTCGCGTTCGGGGCATTAACTTAAATAAATATAAAAATTGCAAGCAGATAAGTCCATATTTAATTGCAAATTCATAATTGTACTTTGATGTATTATTATCATATAAACATCAATAGTAGTTAAAGTATTAAATTTAATTTTTTCAACTCAACAGTTTCGGTTTATAGTTTTTCTATAATCAGAAACAATTTCGTTTTCGCATTCCGAATTTGTTTGAAAGAGCAAGAAGGCGCTTCGCGACGGGTAGTACCTGCTTTCAGAGAAACATACTAATATACTGCATACTAGTTTCTTTAGAAAAGTCTCTCTGAAAACAGGTCGCTCGAGGTTAATCATACGTTTCTTTCAGGTTTATTTTATTGAAATATTATTCATACATATTTTAATGTTCAATTTGAGAAATTATGAAATAATGCTTCAAACATCATGTAAAGTAGAGTTTCATGCATGCCCAGTTTTTTCTCTTGAAATGATAAATATTAGTATGTCTATATTTAAAGTTCATATATTTATCTATTTTTTAAAGAACATTTTTGATTGAAATTTAATTACATAATAAGATGATTGTGAAACATTAGTCCGCATACATATAGTATATACAATATGTTTACTAATCTTAGATCAGGATGTTTTCAGCGATATGGTTGGTACACACTTTGTTGGCCGTGTTCATTGCTTTTAGTCTGAAACCATTCATGCGCCCAGGTGCTGCATGGATGGATCAGACTCGTGAACACGAGTATTTATTAAGATTTACTAATTTGAACTAGCGACTGTTGATGTGTTTAGTGCCCACCAACATTCTATCCATTGTATGTTGTGTGAATGGTAGTGTTATGGATTGCATGTTGGATAAGCAAACAGGTACTTATATTGCCTTCGGGTTACATTTCAATAATTCACTTATTCCATTTCATACGTAATTACCGTGGTTATTGCTAATTTTGTTTGGTAGTAAGTAATCACGTTTAATTTAAAGATGACGCAATACATTTGATGAATTACACAGCATTTTGGCTGTATAGAAAAATAAATTAGTAAAATTCGCGGTCGCTTCTAACTTGTATGGGCACTAGTCTTTGACGGTCGATTTCAGGAACTGGTACGTAAAGTAGTGATATGAATGATGATAATGTGCGCTGAGCTCGGGTGTCGGAGGCGTCCCCCGACGTACTCTCTAGAAATAGGCTTTTGCACCCGGGCGGAATGTGTGAGAATCCGGGAGTGTGTGTGTTGGTGTGACTGCTTTGCATTTTTAATTATAGGAATCAGGCAGGCAGGTAGCATACTTCTGTGTGAATGATTAATTTTAACTAGGAAGGGCCAGCGGAAGCTATCACTTTTCTCTCGCGAATACTGGTTAGGCGTTCAAGTGATATGTCTTTACCTGGGATTCATTTGACTATTGCAACCACAACATTTTGATCGCGATATCAATTGTCTTAATAACTATAATGTTACAATCATATTATTTCTATTCCTTATCAGTATACTGTATCATTAACGTGCATCACGTTATTGTGATGTGTTTTTCCTTGAATTAACTTATATTTTATACACCTATAACTTATCAATGATACCTCACGTAGCAATATTCTCACTTCATGAAAGTCGTGTTATTAATACCCGCCGTAGAGTTCGGTTGCAACTGTCATTTGCTATACTTAATGTTATTATATATTTTTAAGCAGAAATACGTAATCATTGCACAAACGAAGTGATACCTCATCGTACTGTTGGGTCCGTTGAGTTTTGTACGAAAGTATTTGGTATCGTGCTATGCGTCTAAACAATACTTCTCACAATACGACTGAGGTTCACTTCATTACACATACGAATTATGTATTTCGAACTGATTGGGATTTTCGGTTAAATGTGCACGTTTATGAGCAGTTTGTAATTTTATCTTTATAATGACACGCGCAAAAAGTAATTCATTTATATGTATTCCTTTTTACGCAAAATGTTATATTATCACTTTGTACGTCCAAGTTTCTGCATTAAAAATGCCTGCGTGCTAGCTATTGTTCGCACATTTCTCATTCATATTCATACATTGAGATATCGGTATAGTTTTCGAAAGTTTATTATATTTCTTTATTGAATCCCAATCAGCGAGGGCTTGCCTACGCATGTCCGAAAAATGAAGAGACTATTTTGACATAGTCGAAGCGGCCCGGAGAAGAGGACCTTCGTCGTTGGATTAGTATATCACTTTGTCACTGTGCTCGATCATTATTACGTGTTGCACATGTAACTTATAGCAGTTACATATGTAGCACGTACCTTAAGTGAGATTTAATGCGCATGCGCGAGAAAGCGTCCCAAACGGTAACACTGGTCCGGATCAGTGTTGCACCTGGCTGTGCTTTTTGGCGCATGCGCAGTGCAATTTAGGAAAAATGCAGGAACGAAGCATACAGTATGGCCTATTGCGGACCTCAACAAAATTTTTTATAAATTATGTCTGACCGGAGGAGCAAAACAGGACCTCTTTTTCATGAATTTTAGCACGTACCTTAAGCAGAATTTTATGCGCATCCGCAAGAAAGCGCGGCCAGGCGCAACACTGGTCCGAATCTGCAGAGATTCTAAGCCGAGGTTTCGTTCCTTCTGCGCACATCTGTTTTGATTGGCTGTGTATGTGATGGCGCGCGGTGGGCGCGCGCGTCATATTCGAAGCAATGGGCTTCCATTGGAAGAACGCAAAGTAGTGGGGGAGTTCGAGCCGCCCGATCTCGCCAGATCTTGCTTGTGGCGCTAGTGTCGCTGCGCGAAACAACCGGGAGCAACGCTACAAGCAGGAAGCAACGCTTCAAAGCAGCGCACGCAACCAGTGTTGCTCCTGGCTGCGCTTTCTCGCGCATGCGCATGAAATTCTGCTTAAGGTACGTGCTAAAATTCATGAAAAAGAGGTCCTGTTTAGCCCCTCCGCTCAGATATCATTTATAAAAAATTTTGTTGGGGTCCACAATAGGGCATACTGCATGCTTCGTCCCTGCATTTTTCCTAAATTGCACTACGCATGCGCCAGAAAGCGCAGCCAGGAGCAACACTGCACGCAACTGCGACACAAATGGTGTTCAGAGCTCCATATGCTGACACTGCTTGAGAGGTGTAAGGAGGGATCGACGAGGCCACGACTAATTCACCGAACTCTCGGTACGCTGCGCATCTCACTGAAAACTTTCTCGCATTGTATTTTAGGTTCAAACCGAAATAAAAGCTGGGTAAACCAGCAATCTAGTATCGCTTCTCGGCCCTTTACGGCTAAGATCAAAGTGTAGTATCTGTTCTTATCAGCTTAGTATCTGGTACACTCCCCATGTGGGAGTCAGAATATTAAACTGATTTTTGGGAATGGGTGGGTGTCCGAAGCTTGCTTCGGCCCCGCCACGAGGTCGACCCGACACTGCAGTACTGTCGAGTTTGGCCCAGTAACAATACCGCAAACATATAATTTGTATTTTCTAGTACTCATATTCCCAAAAACTTTTTGTGTGTTGGCTTCTCTGAATGGTTGGTTGTTGTGCTTAGGAGGGGAGAGGTGTTGTTGTGCCCTTATAACCTGGACGTGCACATAAAAGAGAGAAAAGGGGTTGGGAGGGATTAATTATTATTTACATCCCGGACAACAAATAGCTGCCCGCAGGCCCCCTCCATCCGCGCGCCACCAGTGATGCCAGAAAGCAGAAAAGCAGCAGCACGCCGAATAGTGGGGGCATGCGGGTAAGTGTGTGCGTGCCGTGTTTGCGGCGTCTTTCGCGACGTTCAAGTGTGACAATTGTCACATGCATGACCCCCACCACTCAGCATGCTGCTGCTGCTTTTCTGCTTTCTGGCATCACTGCGCGCTACCACGAAAGCCGCGAAGGGGAGAGTCCCCCGACCCTTTGCGGGCTGTCGTACTGCCGCACAATGCGGACAATAATAAACGACGACCACACTGTGTCACTCCATGACCCAATTCAATCTATCTAGGGGGGCGTTGCGGTTAATGTCATTCCAAATACAGCGAAGGGCGGAGACGGAAGGCTCAGCCTTACACCACCTTTGGTAGCCGGGGCCGTTGCCTTCCTGTCTGTTCAGGTTGGACGACTCAGAATAAAAGGAATCGGTTCCAGCGCAAAAGGGCTTCCTGCTGTGCGAGGGGTGGTACGAGCACAACTGCATACTGAAGGAGGGTTCTTAACGACGCTCGCGGGGAGAGGGGGGAGGGCGTTAGGAGGTGGTAACGTGGCTGGATCTTACGAACGCGTTTGGCTCGATCCCCCACGTCTCCATCTACCGTACCTTGTTTGCCACAGCACTTTTGGTAATATGTGGCGTCTGTATGACTATAGATACCTATTTTACAAAAATTGATGGACATGACCTTCTGACATCAACAGAAGTATTCTAAAAAGTTTTGTAATGGTTAATTTATTGTTTTTCACTAATTGAGTACTTTTCCTTTCATAAATTCCCAAAGAGACTCAAATTTTCACGGGCTCGTACCATATAGGCACCCGTACGGTCGAGTTCGGATAGATACGCTCGTAATAGTGTCCTCTACGCTCGTGATGTTTTCTATACTTAAGGATGTAATACGAAAATGGGAAAAACGATGGGAACAAAATACAACGGATGATAGGTCTATTCTACTCCTTGATTTTGAAGAAGCTTATGGTAAGAGAATAATTTATTTTACAGTTTACATTATGACAGGTGAAATGTTGAAAAAACGTCTATATTTACCAAGAAATTATATTGTTGAATAATTTATAAAAACACCATATGGCAAATATGGATATTAGTGTGACAAGTGTGTAATGAGCCAGTCGTAATCTGGAAAGAAAATAGTAATTATTTAACATTATGATATTTGATCTACAAATGTATATAATCACCCAACGAACATAAAGTAATTGAATATACCTCGCATATTTTACACGTCCTCTCTCGAGTGTGGCTATTGGATCCTTCAAAATATATAGTCTCAGGCCATGCATATGGGTGCTAAAGTAGTCGTTCCAGATTAAATTCTTTAAGTTAAAATTGAACTCCATACGGTCAGTTGCATTTAATTTGTCCCACAGTTTCACAACGTTTGCATTTCGAAATCTCCACTGTTGAGTAGAAAAGTACGAAATTACAGCACTGAATTTGTGTATTTTCCTGTAAGCGTCCAGCAACCTGAAACGCACGTAATTACTTTTTCGCTGACCATTATTTACTTTGCAGAATACGATAAATTATGATATATACAGATGAATTGATATAATCGTGTATATATAATTACATGGGCTTTCGTCCGGTGAGATATGCCAACAGGTCTACTATGACTGCAGGTACTAGGTGTAGGAAGAATACGTAAATATTGTGCACAAACAGATATCTGTTGAGTGCAAACATATAATACCACATAACCAGGTCGCTCGGAACCTTCAACCCATAAACCTCATTGAACTTCATGAATTGTCCCCATGTAATTGGTGCTTGGCACGACGAAACAGTATTATAAATAGGTATTTCTTCGGCACCACCAGATTCGGCGTTAATCGTGCTTGCATCAGATACTTTAGAATCTGGCTTTGACAAGTTTGAGTCTTCGGATTCAAGCTTCTTTGACGTAGAATTGCTTCTTTCTTCACAGTTTACTGCTTCGGATGTAGAATTCGTAATATGCAAAGGGCCGGTAGTCCTGAAACATAAGATCTTATTAATTTTTATCTGTATGGTTACTTTTAACTATCATTATTATATAAACTACTTCTTGCTACTTCGACGTATATCCAATAGAACGAAACAAAGTTTAACTCAAATCTTAAGGGAAAATTCAGTGAAGCTTAAACGCACAGTTATATCCTAATTAAAGTATAGCAAAGATTAATATGTACAACAATCACTTTTTAGCGTATTATTCTGCCTAGGAGACTATTGTAAGACAACGCAAACGGAAAAATCTGTGGACCGACAGAACGCACACATCACAAACGTGTACAGAATGACTAATTAACAGTAGCAGAATCCGGAATGCGTTGATTCCGAAAGATAACGTAAACCGAAGACGTTGATGAAACTTTTTGCCCCGCACGTGCTCTCTCAATAACTTACTCTTGCATCAATTACATTTGGCCAATTCTTTTTTCCTCAGTTCAATTCATAATGGAAACTAAATGAAAAGTGGCAACGACATAATAATGCTTCTTCACCCATTCTGTGCAGTGTCCCACGCAACCGCAATTATGTTCGCGATTACGTAATCGGCAGGTATGATGTCGGCCACATTTTCGGGCTTGCAGTGTAAAGTCCGCAACAGGCCAATTCCGGCGCCGACGACGACCCCGGTAGGACCATAGAGATTGTTGATCCATCCAGGTCTCGGCTCTTCCGCGGTCGCTATGACGATTGACGGTCGAACGATAGAGATTGCCAGTCCCGTACTGTACTGTCGAACTACGTCTTCGCCCACCGCTTTGGTAAACGCATATGTGTTTGGAAATTTGCCAAGTATCCTGCAATATTCGATGTCTCTTAACCAGTTAAATGCGGTCGACGTGTATACACGTCTTGTGCAATAAAAAGTTACCATTGACAATACAAAAACTCGAAATTTCAATAAGATGAAATATAAAGCAAACATACCACTAAATCACATGTTTATCACCAATAAAACTGTTTTCTGTTTCGTTTGACAAGTCTGTACATACTGTCACACACCTAACTTCTAACTTCCTTTTTACAGAGATACAAAGATTGATTTTTTGTTTGGTGCTAAAAACTAATTGCAGTTGCATGGTTTGCACGATACAACATGAGTCCGATACAGTGTAATGTTTTTTACATCAAACTGATCTTTTATGGAATGTACCAATTGACGCTGTTGATGATGCACTTACGCTGGTGTAATATTTTCCAATGTTGCATCATCCAAAATGTCCAACAGGGTTAAAAGCTTCTCAGGTTCCATTGGAGATGTGTAAAACTTCTCATCAATGAACTTTAACACACAGTGGGAGAAAGCGGTGGATATGTGAATGAATGCCTGAAAAAAGAAATAGTGTAATTTCAATGTACACGCACACCTAACGATCGTCTTCATATTATAGCTCTCGTAAGTACGTACGTAATAATAAATGTACCTTCAAGTTCGGCATTTCTTTGGCCAGTAAAAGTAATTGTTTCGTTCCTCGAATGTTTATGTGTGTTGCCGTACGAAGTTTCTCGTCAAACCTGACAGTAGCTGCCCCATGAAAAATAACGTGCGTGTCTAGTAATTGACGCCTATCCTCGGCCGACAAACCCAAATCAGCAAATATCACATCGCTTTTGATTACAACCACTTTCTTTCCATAATCTGGTTGCTCCTGTTTCAGTCTATCGTAAACCTGAGAAAACGGGATCAGACGTAAAAGTTGTACAAACGTTACGCATGTTGATCTATATGTTTGCATTTTGGACATACGCGAATGTTGGAATTTCTCTTTCTCACGAGAACGATGAATATCATATTCCATTTATTATTTACTGACTCGTCAACGGTACCTTAAATATTCAATTTACACACTCACAGGATCTTCGAAGTGCTCTTTGAACCTCTCGTCGATGCTTTTTCCTTTCTTCGGTCGCATAAACACGTACAGTTTCGCGATACTCGGGCATGTTCTGAAATGATTTAAATACCAAATACCTATAGATACGTTTTCTTCAACACATTCTTCTAGAATCGTGTAGAGTTAACGATAGCCGCACTCAGCACGTAAAATCGACTAATCAAGATTTTTGTACGTGACATGACAAATTATTGCAGTTTCGAAGAAAAAAATGTGACATTGAAGTTTGATCAATTTTTTCCCGCACATACGTGAATTTCAAAGTAGCCTTCGCTTCCAAGAATTTTTGCAATATATTACGGGAACGCGACGCTTCCTGTTTTCTGATCAATTTCTTTTTGTAGAATCACCTCGTACGCTTGGATCACGATTTATGTGACCTTTGGTATCGTCCATATATGTGTACATGTAATTTATGATACGAAACGACAGTCCTAAGTTTTGTTGAGCATTACACGAAACATACAACGTTAGGTTACGTGGATATCTTAAAGTAAAAATCTCGAAAGTACCAATCGAGAGAAAAATTAGTGGACCCGTGTCTGTCAGACTCTGGACTGACATTCTTGAGACTTTTACTCTTAGCGAAGGCCAAGCCTTACGTCGGTATGCTGGGATCCGTTGTCTGTTGGCTCACGTATGCCTGCCCAAACAAGCGTGCGCTTATTCGAAACGCGTTTAAACATATATTGCGCCAGACGTTTACACCACCAAAGTGAATCTTTCAATGAGCTGGTTCGCAAGGCTTATAACGTTCTGTTTACAAGTAATCACTGTATGGAAATGTGTATCCATTGTTTTACGTTTCGAGGTATGTAGTAGTGTGAGTCTGGCATGAATTCGAATGACACGGATTAGATAATAGAAGGCGCATTTTGGTTTCGCGCAGAAAAATGAGAAAGCCGTGCGTGCCGCGCAAATATCTGTGTTCCATATTTTCACATGGAATTTCGTAGAAAAATGTTTCCACACCAGACTCACCATTTTGACCAAAATTTAAGGAAAGTGTCGTAAAAAAGTCCCGCGGAGCGTGTTCCAGCAACTTCAACCAATGCTTAAGGATATTTACAGGTTTATATCGCACAACTGACCTATACCATTCTATTCGGAAAAATTCGCTGAATATTTCGCCGCTGATTGAAGTGGTCTATCTTTTATACTTTCCAAGCAATTATTGCTCATAGTTTAAAATAGGCAATTTTTTTTTTAAATTCGTTGTTTTCGAAATCTTTCAAATTCGTGTTTAGACCAACAGGGCTGTCGCGTATACTTTGCCCGCGCGATTATTGTTCGAAGTTGAAAGATGACAATTTTGTTTTGAAAATTAATTTTTTCGAAAACTCCGGGCGATGAAAACAAACGGGCATCGGATTCGTGTTTAGTCCATGAAAATCTGTCAGAATCACCAAACAGATTTCGAAACGCAAAATACGTGTTGGCAGTGTGATTAAACCTAAAATTAAACAAACATTTATGTCCGAAGTATTGTGAGGTCGAGTAAGAATTAACTTAAAACGGCGTTTTGGTGACCCTTCTGATCATTACCGAATCAGCTTTTCACACGTTATAATCACATATTCACTTATACAAAATTTATTGTCATTTTCCTCATATATGTGGTATCAAAAGTTGATATGAAGTGCATTTGTTGTTATTTTATTAAATTACCAAAATCAAATATTTTCCCGCGATTGGAAGCTGCAATATATATTATTAATATATTTAAATTAATTTGGAGTCCGTAGCGACATGAGATGTCTATTCTATACCAAGTGTAAGAAAACAAGTGGTAAAAAGAGGCGTTTCGAACGATTGCACTAACGGTCATTATTTACATCAAGGATTCCTCACAGATTTCCTTGCCCTTGAAATATGTTGTCAAGGTCATCATTCTTTCTCACTTTCTCCTATACATGCCATCGCCGCTCAGCTTTAGTTTCCGATTTATACGTAATAATATAAAATTGGTAACAGTTTGGTTTAGGATTGTTTGGGGTGAAACGGGCTAAGGAGGTACATGTGAAAATGAAAGCTACAGTCTACAGTAAATCTTCATTTTCGCATGTACATGGGTGAGGCGTGTTCTGCGTGAGATAACCATTTCAAAGCCCCCCCCATCAGCAATCACAATACATCCAAAACATACTCCAAATATGCGTTAAATCTTGAAAAATGCATGGTTTAAAACTTGAACTTATTTTTTAACTTATATCTCGGAAGCTAAAGCTAAGCGCAGTAGCATGTATGAAATAAAGTTGCTCAGAATGCTGACATTAACAACATATTTCAAAGGCAAAAAAATCGGCGACGAATTCCTAATATGAATTATTAAGCCAATGCGTATACGCGAAGAGAGCAGACACAATCAACATACGTTAACATTTGAATGAATATTAACTAAAACCTAGTACAATGGATTCCTATCTTCTATCGAGTTTTTCACATGGTAGTTTTAATTAGACAGTTAATAGCACCAATAGCCGCAAGCAATAATAGGTACGACGGTGAAGAATTGCAGGAAATATATTTTCGAGTCGACGTGATATCGAGTAGCGGTGTCAACAATATCTATTAGGTCAACGTCACGAATATATCGCCAACAACCGTACGGCATGTGTATTCCTTTTTTATGCCATTGTCATGGACAGTAAGATATAAAATTCGTACATATTGGCAAACGCTAAACGCAAGCCCCATCGCGTTAATCGTGGATTCAATATTGTTGCTAGTAACTAGTGAGTGCACCGTGACTTACAAACAGAAAAAACGTCTGATTAGAATTGGAAAATCCCAAATGACGCAAAATGACAATGACACTAAAGCGAATAGATTAATAAATTTCCGTTACAAAGGAGACCAGGGGCATCCTATTGTTCATTAAAACGCCTTATCGTACGTTGTTCATGATTTAGTAACAGTTTATTTCGTTGCACAAAATAACGGTTCTGAAGGTTGTATCATTGAATATGTCAGACTGAGCGTCGGAACCGAAATGTACCGAAATGATTTGAGAAAGAACACTTTTAAGCAACTCAGATCTGTCGACCACACAATAACTAATCTTAAGAAGTTCGTAATCTTGTTCGACAGCGTGGGCAACTTAAACACATGCTGATACGGATACAGCCGTATATATACTTCAACAATATAGTTCTTGTATGATTCTTCGTTTTTAAAGAATCTTATTTTGATAAAATGTGTAGATCATCGGTATATTATAATGGTCTGGCGAAATTTCGGAAAATAAGAGGATGTAAAAATTATCCTTCATTGTAACAAAAATGTCAAAAATGTACTTTTGACCCCTGTGTCGTTGGAATGAAACCTACTATCAAAGTTTAAATTGTTAATGATTGCCACCAATTACAATTGTAATTTCATATGTGTACCACACTGTTTAGGACGATAGAGTCAAAATGTAGGGTATCTGTTTCAACATTATTTGCTTCCGCGCGTCAGCGTGGTTGACGCAATTTTGTTTTGCATTCGTGTGAAGTCTTGAACTCGGAGGAGACTGGTCAACGTGTTATGCGTGTGACCACCGTGAAGTTGTAAAATTCCATTGCAACATATTTCTAAACATCCTGAGAACATGGAGCAAACATAACCCCTTCACTGGAAAGTTAGGGGAAAAATTTTTAAACAATTTGAAGGTTAGAATGGCCACTTCGACTAAACTGATATTTTGAGATACAGCCAAATACAAAATTCATCAAATTTCTTCTACACATGCATGTTTTCGTTTTATAATTAGTAACAATATCCATGGTTAATGACCGAATTTCATTACTTTGAAGACGCGCCGAGGTTCGACTTTTTTCTTCCGCGAAAAACGTCTGCGGGGTGTTAAATTTAAAGCAACTCTCCATAATCTGCATACACTTTTGCCATTATTATGCTGTTTCAACAGTACGTGACTCTCATCAAACATCAAACCGCAACGTTGTAACACTGGTCCTGTTGATTTAAAAAATACAACGTCAAACATTCGAAAAATATGAGATTTTTATATACAAGAGCAACAGGGCAAACGAGAGTTACATACGCGTAACGCGCAGCAGACTTCGGTAAAAGAAAACTGAATTGTTTCCGGGCGCGTCTTCAAAATAATATAACGATACACATAATGTAACGTTTTGATTTATTATAAGACGTAAATATGCATGATTAAAAAGAATTTTATGCATTACGAATCGTGTAATGTTCATAATGTCAGTTGAGTTTTCCGGTCGAATCCTTATGATTTTTTCATTCCCTAGGATGTGTAAAAGCATGTCGTGAAAGGAATGTTACGACTTCACTGTGGTCCCATACGCAACACTCTTGGCCGGTCTCCTTTAGTTGATATTTCGCACGTACCGGTGCGATTTACTAAATAGCAACCTTGACCACCTGTCATACTCGCAGCTTACCGCAATAATTTCTCAATAAGCAACTTTCCGACGAAACCGGAACCACCCGTGACAAGAACATTCCGGCCAGTGAAGAACTGTATGATTTGGCTCGGTTCCTCACCGTCACTCGTCATTTCCGACATGTCCAACATGTCCTTCAAATACGTGTCACCTCCTTGCGCAGTCATCTTGGGTTCGTATCTAGATACACGAAGCAATAACTAAACGGTGTCATGTTTAACATACTTTCATTAAATGCTAAATAGTTCGTAATTGCGAAGCGATAATCCTGTATATTTCTCCATTGAAAGACAAGGGCTCACTCGCTAACGAATATCAAAACTTGTACTAACATTGATTTAAATGTCTTTTTCATAAAGACGTGAATAATTTGAAATATGAATTTGATGCATTCACTAGGAAAAGTATGAACTCACAATCGTACGCGGAAAAGATATATACCAACCTTTTATATTTTATAGAAAAATTTCTTTACATCTATTCACGAATTTCGTATGCTCATTGTGACGTGTATGGAAAGGGAAAAAAGGAAATTGACAAATAATACGCATAGAAATGCATGTGGATGACTGTACAGTGTATAAGCGCAGCTTCGAACTCTCGAAGATACTTACTCGGAAACCCTTGCCGAAATAACAACAGCGAACGGTAGGAGAACTTATGATCGATCGACGGTCGTCGGAGTTTGCGAAAGTGTACGCTGCGTCCCGAAAGACAAGGTGGCCGCGCCAACGAACGAACCACAACTGTGTTGAATATCGCGCTTATCGTCAGTTTACGGCGACGCCGAAAACCGAATGTGACTGTTCCCTGCCATAGGTCTTAACCAGCTAGTTTTGCGACGCGATGACTTTGCTCGTCACTCGTTGTACGAGGCGGGATAATGTCTTGGAGGTGGAACCTGGAAGTATGTAAGCATACTGTGCGACATTAACGAAACACGATACGCAGCTTTTGCCAACGGTCAACGGCTCTTTCCGGCGACTACATGAACGTTGCCTCAATAATTATGTCCTATCTCTTACCAAATTCGAGCTATAAGCCGTTCCAAGTGCGTAACGCATCTTTGTATACCTCAGATATTTTATTTGTAACCAATCTGAGTATTTTATTAGCAGATAAGTAAGTGGATAGTTGCTACTTCTTTGCTCTACCAACAACAAATTATAAGATTTTCATATTATACTTTGGAAATACTATGTAGCATGTACCTACAGCTCGAACTTGATTTTCTTATCTAATTGTAAGCGAAAGGAGTGGTAAGAGTAACGTATAAATTATAATAACTTTCTCTTGCATTGCTGTATAATTCATAAGGCACCCTTCTAATAAACATTAATACGTATGTCATACACATTCCCCGATTCGTGTGAAGATGGTCTGGGCTGTGCTACTATATCGACAAAACGTTTTCCAGTGGCATACTAAAAATTGTCATCTATGCATGTACATTTATACATAGAAGTAGACGGCAATATTCTTGGTGTACGCTGTCAGTAATCGAAAAGGGGGCTGCGGAATGAGTACCTTGCTGAAATAACATATTCCAGGGTCAGTTACGACCGTGACCTTCGATGACTAATAGACTTTTGCTCTGATATAAGCAATGCCATTTTGCGTGTATTTGTATGATCAACCAGCAGGACATTTGATTACAATCGCTACATGAGTGCATATAAATTAAAATAATTATATTTAATTAGGTACATAAGCTACTACAAAGAAATTTATTTGGCATTTAGTTGGAAAGTCAGTTGTCCCAAAATGCATAAGAGGTGTTTAGTTTCGATCGGAATGCCTAGGATAAAGATTTAAGTGTAAGGCATATATTGCGATTAGAGGTGCGAGAGTATCCGTAATATTCGATTGCTCAAAACTCGAATCAAATGAAACTTATTTAATCGGACCCAGTGCCCGATTATTATTTGAGTAATAGAGTTTGAGTAGCTTGATTTCGTCGAGGATCTGATATGTTTCGAGCAACTTGAATATATCGAATTCACTTGGCAAGTTTGAGCTATTCGAATTTGACAGTTTGATTATTACAGGAGCTGCAATGTAGATTCGGGCTATTTTTCATTCATTATAGCATGAGTGTGATTCGACATAACCAATTAAGGTGTAGTGGCCGATATAACTGTATGGACAAAACTTGGCTTGTGTCCGCCAGCGGACTGTTTTAAAAGTCTAGCAGGTAAAAACTGTTTCAACTTGGCGCCGTTTGAGTAGTCGAGTCGAGTTTGTTTATGCGATTCGTTTGGTCAGAGTACTCAGGAAACTCTAACTGTGACCTGCGTGACATATGTATATGTAAATGCATATGTAAATTGTACATTCAATATCCGTTCAAGGAAAGTTTGTCGTTCACCTGATGTGTAAAGCTACGGCCGCGTAATTGTGAAACAGAGATTGCCACATTTTAGTCTGAATAACGACCAAGGTACCTTTTATTTTACTCAGGAATAATCCCTTATTCTCGCAAATGTACTTAAATATGTATTCGATATTTCGAAACAACAAATAAATAATGTAACGTACATAATGTATCATCTGTTAATGTTTCAACCCCGAGAAGTAGTGTGTGGTAATATGGATCTTCATGTTCCATGATCATGTTCTGTAGTATTTTCAAACGTCCAGTTGCAATATAAGCACATACAATTTATAACAAAAATAGAGAATAAATAATTCTTCCTTCACAATTGACGAGCAGATTGATAATTTGAATTCTGCTGAATGTGCATAGAATGTACCGTTAATAGAAACTACTAACAACTAGCAAAATAAAAGAAACAATTTGTATTGATGTACTCAGTGCACGATAGAAAATATTCACGCATATCAACATTACCTATACTATAAGGAAAAATAAATTTCTACAAATTCTTGTTATTGACGATATCTCAGTAATACTCATGTATTTCGTACTTTTGTTCAAGTAATGACGATAATTTAATGCAGCGTAAATGGAAAGAACCTATTGCTTGATAATAGCCGCAATTACATTATATTATAAAAAAAACGATCAAAACAGCATTTTTACGAGATAAAAATTTAAACACAGTATGCGCATAAATAATCTTGTTCGACTGACATATAAAGAGAATCCAATATTTAATTGCATGACGTCTTCCGTGACTGGCGATTCTGGATGATCTAAGTCGGTGAGAAGTGTTACGATGTAAAATCAAATCCGATTGAAAGTAACGTTGCTGCCGTGTCGCTTTCACGAAAAGAAATGCCGCGCACGTATGAAGGTAATGGCTTACGTATGAATTATGAATAAAGAAAAGTCAGATCCTTTTGAGATAAATGATTTCAGCGCGGCATTTCGTCTCACGTAATTATTTACATGCTTTACGTTAAACACATTGATTCGTTGAATATACACGGTGGTACAATAGCTCCGGTCGCTGAAGTGCTTTACAGTATAATTAGTAATGATTAGAAATGTTGTTGAAGACACTTCTTCTGTCTGTTCGCCAAAAAATAGACAAAAACTAGAAAAAATACATAATTTTTAAGTTATCTAAAAAAAAAAATGATGTTAGGAGGAACGCATCTAAAGTTTTTCATACAGTTCATTGCTATTGTTTGCCCGATCCTGCCATCCGTAACATAGTCGACATTCTTAGAAATTCAGTGCTAGGGTTTTGCAAATATATCTTCGAAACTATATTCTTTAAGAAAATGCTAAAGAAATGACGATTTTTATAGGTTCTACAGTAGAAGAGACCTTCAGTAACACTATAGAAAGAACAAATATTACGCAGCACAACATCGATTTTATGTACCAGTCATTATGAAAGTAATTTAACGAAAAAAGGAAAAAATAAAGAGTCTGATTTTTCACGCATTTTGTGCTGCGTCAATTTACATTACAGTAATGGGGAATTTCATCGGATTTTTTACTTTAACCACTTTTCATAATCACCAGCACATAAGGACTCCTGATTATCGACGTCATTGTGCAAAATATAGGTGTTGAAATAACTTCTTGTCACTGGCATTCATCTTATTTGCATTTTATTTCAATCAGTAGTACGTCGGCAGATATAAAATTTAATAGTTTTATTTGATTATCTCCCTTTCTATGGAATCTTCAGCAAATATAACGATCAGTATCTCTTTATGCGGAAGCTAAAATTATTTTGTAGATCTTCAATATCATAATACGCTCTAACATTATCATACAAAGATATAAATTAAACGAAAAGATAGATATAATGTCGTACATAAGTGTACAATGCGATAGATTTTAATCTTCGTAGAGGATATTCAAGTATTCGTAGACTCTCTTAAATATAATTAACACCTAACCACTTATCTTTGTTCACGCTGATTAGTCTTCCTGAAGCAGACTCAACGGATCTTCGATGATCTTCTCGGCTGTTTTCTTCAAGTCTCTGGTCACGACTTTTTTGACTACGACTGGCTTATCTTCAGTTGTTTTCCATTCACTCTCAGTTGTGGAAGAGGAAGATAACGAAGACTTAACAAAAATCTGATCGTCTTCATCGTCAACATCTAATGAAAACAAGGACGTTGACGCGGTCGCTTCCTTCGGGACAATCTTTTTGGTAACAAAAATATTCTTTGTTTTGTGAAATTGTTCGAATGATTTAGTTTCTGACGCTGACTCGACATCGGTTGATTTTTTTTCAGGAATACGTTTACTATCGGCCTCTTGCGGCCGCTGCGGCTTTTCCGCTGCAATAAATAAATTAAAATCGTCGTCGTCATCTTCAAACAGATTAGTCTTCTTCTGCGAGTCCGGCACACGCAGAGGCTTGTGACTATCGGTTTTAAGAATATTTGTTTTCGCTGAAGAACCGAATAAACCATCATCTTCGTCGTTTTGAACGTCAGCGTCGAAGAGACCTAAGGTCGTGTCTCTCGAAGATTTCTTAACAGGCTTGACTAATGTTGAGGAGAAAAGATCGCCGTCTCTGTCATCAGTAAATAAATCCAGTGGTTGCTTCTTAGAAGACTCACTATCTACTTTAGGCCCTACAAAAAGAGAGCAGTCTTCAGAAAATAATAGACACCTTCCCTTTTCCGGTGACGGAGTTTTCGTGACAAAGGCAAACAACTGACTGGGGTCTTTCAAAGGATCATGGCTACTATCTCTTAGCGGGTCGATTAGTCCTTCCGCAGATTTTTGATCAACACTCTTTTTCTCCCGCTCTACTGTCGATGCTTCTTTAACTAGTAGTTTTTCGTCAGTGCTGTCTCTGTCCTTTACAACATCCTCATGCAATTTGCGATGAAGTTTGTCACGCCCACTGGACGATTTTATTACATCTAACGTGCCATCATTGTCAGTGCCGTCGCGTTTTATATTACTAGAAACTTCATCAACATTTGTTGAACTTTCGCCGAGAACGATATTCTTCAAGGGTTTGGTACTAGCGGCTTTCTCTTGAAAAAGGCTTTGAACCGGTGATAATATGGGCGCCCTACCAAAAAGCGTGTCTTCCTTCTGTGGATCTTCTGGCAAATCTGGAGGCACATCGAAAATATCCTCTTCGTCCGTAGAAGGCGACAGAAGTGTATTCTTGTTGGCGCTCATGGAACTTTCTTTGCTTAAACTGCCGAGTTCGGATCTGTCCTCTGTCGCTACAGACAAATTTGCTTCACCCATTCGATCGTTTTCTGCGGTTGATGACGAAAGCGTGCTCAAACGATCAACATTCGGCATTGAACTGCTTATCGTCGAGCTTGATGCAGCCTGATTAACAGTGGTCGAATCCTTGGACCAAATATCTGAACCATCTGCACGATCATTTTGTGATTCGTTTTCGCTGTTGTCCACGGTATCGAAACTAATTCCACTCTGTTGGAGAGCCGACTTGCGAGCATGTCGGCTTTGTGGACGACGTTTCGCTCGTATCTTAACACGGCTCTGAAAACAAAAATACATAATTCAATAATTATACACCCATTATCAGATACTTTGACTCGATATAGACATTTCCTTAAATTCGTTGCAATTATGTGACGGCGAGAGTTTTTAACTTTACATACATATTAAAAAAATCTGCGCGCCACATTTTTTAGTGAAGTTAAGCGAGAGCCTGACAAGTATTTTGTAAAATGTCACTCAAGGCTGTAATCAACATTCGAACACCACAAACAATCTTTTCAAAATATACTACAAATGAAAAGAAATGTAAGCTCAGTCATTAGATAAGTAATGATTGTCATTTTAGTTTACCTTTGACGCTGCAATTGATAGCGTTTCCACTTGTGCCGGTTCATCAAAACTGATTGCGACTTCTACGTTTTCGTCGCGCGATGACAGGGACAATGGTGCACAAACAAGGTTCTTATCTAAAATTAAATTTACATTGTACTATTAGTAAGAAAATGCTGTCAGGAAAAGGTAGTCAGATTTCTTTAGATGTTTCCTCCCATGAGAATTACCGAAAAATAGTGTAATAATGCAGGATTAGTGACTGTTTTTTAATGGACAATGTAATCATCCCTCTTACATGATTTGTGTACCGTCACGACCGCATATGTTACACATACAGTGTGATGCTTAATCTGCCCGTGTACGAAGTGACACCATGTTTCCTCGTTAGGTAATAAATATAAAAAACACTTTATATACAGAGGTTTGCTTTTCCTGTCTAATATCAGTAATAATTTTTATGGGCCACTTCGAAATAGATTTATCAAAGTGCCACGACGTTCGGTAAAAAACCAAAAATGATTAATGTTTCAACATTTGAAGGCTTCATATAACATCTGAAGAACTGTATAAATGCAGCGTAAGCAATCTCATACCGATGGATGTTTCCGTTTGTTTTTTTCTGACGTAATCGTCTGCCGTGCAGAACTGACTTGTTAAAGTCCTACCAAAGCATCGCGATCAGACAAACGTTACATCGACTCGCTATCGTATATTTTCTTTAACTCACCAATAGCATGTGGACGTGTTTCAGTTTTCGGTATACTGATGTTTCCTCCATCGTCGCTATCTCTATCCGTACTATCAAACTCTTCATCCAGTTTGTCCTCACCTCTTTTCCATAACGGCGGTGTGTCCGTTGGCGAAAGGATTTTCAAATCACTCATCTTACCCATTAGATCCTTTATCTTCCCGCTTACTATCCTGCGCGATGCCTGACCAGTTTCTTCCATCGTCGAAGTTGCTGGTTTAATGTTCAGGGTATTCGGCGGATGCCTCCTGTTTCCTCCGTCGCTTTCGCGCTGTAATTCGGATCGCTCTTTGTTCATCGGCTCCTCTGATTTTTGTGAGGACAAATCATGAGCAACAGCATTGGAAGGCGGCGTTAAGAAT
Source organism: Priocnemis perturbator (assembly GCA_963942575.1). Lineage (NCBI taxonomy): Eukaryota > Metazoa > Arthropoda > Insecta > Hymenoptera > Pompilidae > Priocnemis > Priocnemis perturbator. Next base: position 10,269,922 of record OZ012648.1, read on the forward strand.
GCCGCCGGTTCCGAAGAACTCCCTTCTTCCTTAATCGTTACGGCTTTTACTCGAGTCGACGTTTCTTCAGCATTTACTTCTCCCTGGAATGTGGTTTTTTTCTTAGCCATAGTGGCATTCTGGGTAGAGAATATGGTGTTGGTGGCAAACAGATCATCGTCATTGCCGTCCTTCAAAGAAAAGTCGTGCCCTTCTATGTCAGTTGAAACCAATTCAGTTCGTATGGACCTCTGGCTAATATTTAGTTTCATATCGATCTAGAATAAATTATACACTGTAAGGGTATAGTCATGTAACCGTTTGATATTATGTGGAAAGTTGAAGAAATGGAAACATGGCGTAGTTCTTGATCGATAAGTATAAAGATATTAAATTGAAACAAAAGCAAATGAATAAATGAATATGTCGAAAGGAAATCAATGAATAACCCAAAGTTTCGACACATGTTGCGTGTCCTTACCAAGGAAACTTGCAAAAACATAAAAAAGCAACTGCTAAATACTTGATAGTCGGTTCAGGACGAAAACTATGACCGAAGTAGTAGTGAGGGAAGAATTTGTGACAATATTTTACCGGAATATCAACAAAGTAAAGATATAATAAATAAATAAATAATATTCTGGATTCGACGTGTACATTGTTTTTTTGTACGTGGGTCCGTGCATTGTCCGCCAACGGGTGGACGAATCTTGATGCTTCTTTGTTCATATGAAAGAGGTTATTGTCCCATTGATTGATTTACACTTTAAAACAAAACGAAGAGAAAGAAGAAGAAAAAAACGCCGCGTGAAAATCAAACAGACCGACACACAAGCATAGGCGCCAAACTTATAACACCCCATCTTTTTGCGTGGGGGTCACAAAATTACCTCTTTATCGACTACGTTTGTTGCACCAATAGTCTCTTCTTTAACGATTGTTTCTGACATTTCATGTTTCTTCACAGTATTTTCGAAAGGTACATTCTTCACCAGCCTTTCGGTCGAAAACAGATCCTCATTGTCATCATCCTTTGATGGACCCGCATGAATCTTCTCAGTTTTCGATGAGCTCGTGCCGAACAAATCGTCGTCGTCGATATTGTCGTCATCGTCGAAGAAGCTGCTCTTCAGCAGCTTGCTACCTGCATACCGCATTGTCTTTGAAACGTTGCTCTTTGGAAACGCCTGTTCACGAATCCTCTCTTCGGAAACCTTTTGTGGCGTGTTCTCCTGTTTAGGAGACGTCTTTGAAGTAGACCTACATCATATTTTGTAAGGCATACACGGTACGTAAGTTTCTCGTTAAAAAAATGTTAATGAATTTACCATCTCTAAAGTGTCACTTAAAACGCATAATAACCGAGTGAAAAACTAGAACTACCTTACTACTATTAAGATTAGAACTACCAAGAGGTGAAAATGACTCGTTTCACATATTGCTACAATGAAGGCCCACACTTAAGTGGTCTTACTTCCTGAAATTCTGCTTTACTTTCACTTATCAATGATATACATATTTCAATAAAAGCCAGGAAAACTTCTCGGAAATAAGAAGTCTCGAACATCAGCCATCATCATAGCAAAATGTCATACCACTCATTTTTGCTGCTCAGTAGTTGTAGCGTTAACTGAGACCGGCTGCTATTCGAAAGAAACTACAAATTGCAATAATTATTAATTACTATAAATGTTTTACGTACGTTTGCTTTGAGACTGTTCCGAAAATATCAACGTCCGGAGAATCTTTGCTGCCGAATATAGCGATATCGTCGTCGAAGAAACCTTTCCTATGAGCGTTAACTTTGCTCTTCTCAAAATTCGGTGGCACATTGACGAAGAAGTCGGTACTTCTTTGAGACCTTGAACCGGAACTGGTTGTAGAGAACAATTCGTCGCCAGAATCGGACTCGTCGAAGAGCGAGGTGGCGGTGGACTTCCCAATCTTCGAGTCAGCTTTAGGTAAAGGTGGAGGGCCAAAGAGGTCCTCATTCTCGAAGACATCGTCTAATCTGTTTGAGGAAGAAGCTTCACCTCCACCTGTTTCTTCGGGATGACCAGTGGTAGTCCCACTACCGAAAGATTCCGGCCGTCTGAGGTTTCGAGGTGTATGCGTTCCAAAGAGACTGTCGCTCACGATCCGCTCACGATAAATTTCTTCGGATTTCAATCGTGTCGAGGTCAGCTCTGGTGAGGTGAAGTCCACACTAGACAGATGTAATGAGACGTGTAATGAGAGCTAGTCTACTATAATGAAGGGTCACACTTAAGGAATCTTACTTTCTGAAATTTTACTCTACTTTCACTTATCAATGATGTACATATTTCAATAAAAGGCAGGAAAAATTCTCGGAAATACGATGTCTCGAACGTCATACGAGTCATTTTGGCTGCTCGGTAGTTCAAGTGTTAATATAATAAAAATCACCCTCTTTCTGACGTGGCCTCGAAGGAATGAGGCTCTATGAAACGTACTTTGTAGCTCACAATCAGCTTGAGTCATGATGAAAACTTATCGCTCTTCAATACCCGGCAAAGAATGTCCCAGTGTCGAAAAGGTATGTTCTACTTATGAAAACTATTTTATTAAGAACTTTATGTTCCGTAAAGTAATATGGCATCAATCTTCCAGCAAGACCGTGCAGATTTGTCCGCGTCATGTTATTGTTGACGATCAGTAGTACTCCGAGCGAAATGTAAGAAAGGAAAATATTTTGGTTGGCCCTGCTTATCCCGTCGCAGGTATCCCACCACAGTCGAGCATAAATTGCGTAGAGTTTACATAACTCCCGCAGCGATGGCTGCGTCTTACTCTTCTAATTGTTATGGCACTCTCGAGCACCACACACAGTGACCAGATAAAAAATAAACAAAGTTTATTCACACGAATAGATAGGATAGGCGATAAAGTCGGCGAAATCGTCTTCGGGTGTAGTAAACAATTAACACATCGCCGAGCGCGTCGTGGCTCTTATTCGCAATAAGTATACTACGCACTATAGACTGTATCATTGACAGAACCGGGCGAACATGCGTGTGTCATATCGTGTGTGGCTCGCCGATCAAAGGGAAAACAAGAATGTGCGTTTACTCGCACGCATTATCACTTTTGCAACTATCATTATGCCAAGACATAATAACATCGACGTAATCGCTGTACTTGTCCGATCGTCGTATGGATAACAGAAAAAGGTTCGTTTTAAAGAAATACGTCTCGTGCGGGACTGAAGTAGATTGCGAACGGGAAGAATACTGCCTGCGAGAACGTCAACACTAGAACCACCGAGCAGTCAAGGTCAGGGTGACTGCTTTTTTGATTGTCGAGAATTTTTCTTGCGGATTTTATTGAATATTGAAATATGTACATCATTGATAAGTGAAAGTGTGTTGATCTTTTGGTGGGTCTAGTGTTAATGATTCTTACGTTGGAAAGAAATTCGTTCGATCGATGGCCCGACGAATTACATAAGTCGCAATAGATTCATTTGTACAGTTCGACTGTCTACCACTCGTTCTCCCGCGGAAAAGGCAGCAATCTTTTCAGCCCAAACCCAAACAATGCATCGCGCCGTATCTCCTGTCGATACGACGTTCTGGATATTTGAAACGCAAATAGATTCAGCATACCGAATAGACGTACGAACCGCGAAACTCGATACGTCAAATGAAACAACGGATACTGATTGTGAGTAAGAAAGGAAATTTACAAATGTAACGAATTGCCGCTTTTAATTCGTACTTTTGCGCGACCAAGGGCCGGTTTCACCAACGACTGATAAATCTCTAAATAGTTATTCGGCCAATAAAATTTATTGGTCAGTTAACGAGAGTGTCGAGACCAATCATTTTGTCGAATAAGCGCTAACTGAAGTTGGTGAAACAAAAAACATCGATTTTAACCGACAAATAACTTTATTCTACGAGTAACCACTTATTCGTCGTTGGTGAAACCGGCCCCAAAGGAAATAAATCGATCGGCAACCTTCGTTCCGTTATCTATCATTCTGCGATGCTGGTGGTACAGAAGCACGCATTCCCGAGATGTGCATTCTTTCTTAACGCACCATGTACTTTTGTAGACAGTACCCCCTCAGTGGCGCGTAAACAATTTGTAATCAGCGTTACAACAATTATTGCGCCTACTGCTATAATGCACACTCAGCGTTGTGAAATTACATAGATTAAGCTTGGTGTGTACACGCAATGACGTATCTGGGGTGATATGTGTCGAAAGATATTCGTCAGAACCTGGTATATAAAATCGGCAGATATTTGCAGGGGGCATAAGATTGCTACAGAGCATCGAGCCATAACGTTCAACAGTTTCACAATTCGGGAAGACTACATAACGTGTTTCGTGCAATCGGGCAAATATGAAGATCATTAAGATACATCTACTCTTTATACTCCTCTTTTTTGCTATGATACTATCGTTGACATCTGCACTCCGTAAGTATCCAAATAGTAATCGAATTACGTGTCATTCGTATAGGTTAATTAACAAGAGTGGTCCTTCCAATCAACCTACTCAAATCGAGAGTGTAATATCCGGTTTGTGCAATTTCGTCCAAGTAACCTGACGAGGACTGAATAGGGATGTTTTTTACGCTGGCCGCTGCAGATAGTATTTGATTTATACGGCACTTTGTTCGAAAGTGAACAACGCTATCGATCTCTCCACTTGCGCCCATTCAATAATTCACAATCGAACTATACCCCATGAGCAATAATAATGGTCGAGATTAATTAAATGGAAATTAATTAAGAGGGTTGCCTTAACTTTGCAGCTGATGTATGCAAGCATCGTGGACGGCAAATGACGAATGGACAAACGTTCACAGATTGCTACGATAGCGTCACGTGCTTGCCGAATGGTGTGCTTAAGATTCAAGAATCGTAAGTACCGAAATAAAACATGACATTCGAAGTCTCGCTTCCAAACACATCTTCATTTGAAAAATTACAAAACAATTCTTTAGAGCAAATTTGTTTGCTGATATAGTAGGAGAAAATTTGATCCTGCTAGATTGCTAGAATATCTCGTTTCGTATGTTCCTTGCTACAGCGATGGACGCCAAATGACAGTAATTTGGAAATGAGCGCAAATTTATACGTTGCTTTCGTGATTCTTGTCTTCGGATACTTTCTTGAGAAAAATATTTTGCCTTTGTGACATTGATTTCCCCGATCTACTTTGACGCTGCTTGCGCTTGACAAAAAGAAACGTACACTAATTGCCGGAAGAGGCCACATAGCTGCTAATGGTGTTTTTGGCATCACTGTTTCCTAGCAATTTAATCTACTTATCTCGCGTGGAACTCGAATCTGACTTAGGCTTATGATAAATCTCAACCGAATGATTTTAACACTAAAACTTACAAGGCAGTCAAAAGTATTTGTCTTCCAATTTAGTAGACTATAAGTGATTTTAGAATTTTAATGAAATATTTTATAATTATTTTCTTGCCGCTGCCCGACGATGATAACTTTTCGTAACTTGCATCGGTTCAATGGAGAAAACAAGGTGACTTCAAGTACTTAAAATGTATCATATTTCTACAGTTGACAAACCGCTAGATTTTCTGATAGATAGCTATATCCTAACGAAACCCAGAGCCGGATTAAGGGCGAGGCCAATGAGGCTCTTGCCTCAAGTTTAAAATACGAGGGGCGCAAAAATGTCGTTCTGTTAAGTATAAGAGTTGCGTGAGCCCTTAACAAAACGAAACAAATATAGCAACATTATCAATCTATGTAAAACTATCAATTATAAGTCAGTAATTGATGAATTTGCTTCAGTTAAAGCAAGGAAAGTGCAATTTTAAATATTGGACCCGTTAGAATAAAAAGTTATGAAGTTAATGTTGTGTTTTGAAATTTAATCAATTTTAATATTATTCTTTTTTAAATTGTTCTATTTGCTTAGTTATAGAGAAACATTTAGCAAATGGGGGCGCATATTTGGCCTTTTGCCTCAAGGGTTTAAGGCCCTAGATCCGGCTCTGACAAAACCTAACTGTTGTGTTACCTCAATGTTACTATTTAAATTTAAATAGTAAGATTTTCGATACGTCCCCTAGATTGCTTAGAGCTAGAGCAGGCTTCCCCTTCTTCATCCACTTTTCACCGACCCCCACCTTATTCTTCCGTTCGCGCCCTGACCATATAACGCTATTTAGTTTTCTTGTTTTTTGTGTAGAAGTCGATTATATCTAAACCCGTTAACTTTCGTTTAACTATATAAAAGTGTCAAAGCGATCTCTCCGTCTCGCGAATTCTACACCGATACTATTTCCCTTTTCCAGTTGTCCATCTTATTACTGTCTGCGCCCGAGTCAACTGCGCGGCTCCAAACCATTTGACAGTCGCAAACCGTACCCTGACTGTTGCGGAGGTCCCATCTGCGAGGACAACAAGATCAAGTACCACGCGAGCGGCGTTCGCTCGTACACGCCGAAGAGCTTCTTAAAGCGGTCGCCGCATGTGATGGGAATCAAGTTTGCTTGAGCCACAGACTCATCTCACGAAGCGAAAATATTGCTGCAGTAACATTCACCGATTTGCATATTTGCGAATACTTTTGAACACGTCCCATCACATTCTTCGCGCACGAAATGACTGCCGTGCGTGGAGTCTTCGAATGTCTCGCGAAACTTAACGACAAGCCTCCACGAGGCATTAATATCAACGCCCATTATTTCACTCTCGAGTATGTATGTCGCTTTTCCGCTTGAAAATTTCGACTCACAGGCACAGCTGTGTTTGGGTAGTAAGATACCGTCATGCAAACCGACTGCTATGACATTTTGCTATAATGAAGGCTGATGTTCGAGACATCTGATTTCCCAGAATTTTTCCTGCCTTTTATTGAAATATGTATTATGATTGATAAGTGAAACGGTGAGCCTTCATCGTAGCAAAATTTGAAACTAGTCATTTTGACCACTTGGTAGTTCTAGTGTTGAATAAGACGTTTACTAGCAATAAAGCTCAACTGACCGATCGGAAAGGCGTTGTTGCATCAAGACAATGACGTAGAATAACGATTGCGGTATGCGGTAGTGTGGATTGTGTCTCAATCGGATCACCAGCAGTATTGCTTGTTCGAACTATTGTCATTGAAGCTAGACGTAGAAATTTGGAGAATCTGAAATTGCATTCTTCGGGAATCCGTCCAACTGATGTAGGAATAGACCATTCATACGACGGGAAATACGAAAATTAACCCCTCCGCTGCAAATGACGTTTACATATACTGTATCGTGGAGAACTTTCTGGTCAGTAAATATTTCCATTCTACTTCGCAACGGGCAAGTCGAAAGAAAGACGTAAGCATAGCTCAAATTCGAGGAAATAGTATAATGCCCATATTTTTGGTATTACTTCTTGAGTATTAACAACTGTACTCTTTATTATTATCATTCCCAACAAAAATTCCTATGCTGAATATATTTCACTTCTTGCGAATCGATACTGCATTGGCCTGATTGGTACCGATCGTCGTCTGGAAAACATGCGACATCATCGACACTATCGTGTTAGAATAAGATAACATAATTCGCATAAAGTATTTGAAATGGAAACATTAGACTGACGTGCGGTTTAGCAAAATTGCGCCGCAGTGAAAAGCTTACAATTTTAATTAAAAGTTGCACGCGGAACTGTCACTAATCACCCTTTAGGTTAGATCTTGAAGCTGCGTAATATTTTCGTTTTAACATAAAACGAACCAGCAATGTGAACATATATCGACGAATGACTCTTACTTCGTATCTTGGCGCGAAATATATTTCTTAGCGCCTACGTTAACCGTATACATACAAATATATACATATATACTGTACGATGTAACCAAAATGTACTATCATGACACAAATAAAGTTTTATGTTATTCCTTGTTAGAAATAATTTGTTAGACATTTTTTAAAGTACCACAGCAGGTGTGTCCTCTATGAAAGGAAACTGTAAATAAAGCGGGTTTTTAATCGGATTTGGTTATTTCCTTTATTTATTTAAATTATTTCATTTTATATATTTTAAGCCCATCTACGAGTGTTTTGGGCAGGTGTCGCAGTCAGTTCTAATGTATAATCCTAAATGACGAAAACTAAGTCGTCCCATTTCAAAAAGTCATGTCAACCTCGACTTTACCTTCACGCCTTGACTCAAGATCAAATAGGTTTGACCATTCAATAGAACTTTTAAAACCTTCGAAATCTGGTTGCAAACATTTTCTTACAAAATTCTTTGTTTTTGAGATATTTGACCGTCCCGGGACTTTTGGTGGACCCTGTATAAGAGCTTGCAGGGACGCTATTTTCGAAAGTATTTAAACAGTTGAAACGGGAGTTTGACGTACACAAATATACGCAAAGCCTGTGTACTTAGAGATAACAAAAAGATTGCCGCGCGCGTTTGGTATTGTCTTATCGTCAGCGATTGTTACTGAATCGTCTGACGCACAATGTGCGCCAATTTGCCAGATTAACATACGGTCAATTTATACCTTAATACCAACAAGCACGCAATGTGTGGATGGGAAATGGCTGCAGCGATTTTCCGTCCATACGTCAGTTAAGTGCGCGACCATTTTTGTGCAGTTAAATTGTTTCTGTTTATCGTAACGTCTGTAGCAAGCCCTGAATTATAGACGCTTTCTTCTTGCTGTAGAGACTGTACGTGACTTTTTGGCGTCAGATTTCTATACCACGGTAGATATCCTACACGTGTCTCTTCATATACTTATTGTAAATTAATCTGGTCCGCTTATTTTTCGTCCGTTCCCATAGAAGCGGTGACACATATACACGAAGTTTGCGTAAAGATTTGTGAATCCGTCAAGAAGAAGCCGTACAAAGCGTCTAAACGTCTAATCGCCGCCGCGCCCTCGAGAATCCCAAATACATGCAATGTACACATGTACGAAAGAATTATGGCAACAGAACGTCGGCATGTTGTTACTCGGCTCTACCCGACCAGTACGGTTACCTATTTTCTTTACTTGGACAATTATTTATTTACGTAATTATTTGAATTCAGATGTATTCGCTCGTCTATCATTAATTAATTCACTACAAAAATGTAGTATACAATGTTTATCAGGTTGAAATACTGGTGAATATTTACGTAATCTTATTTTGTCATAATTTAGAAACACCGAATAAATGATTCATTATTCACGACTGAATAAGATGTGTTATATTATTACGTCGTTCTTTGTTCGGCTAGTCAGAATAAAATGTGCTCAACTCTGATTCCTGCATTTGCAATTATTGAGATACAGCTGCTCGACAAATCAATCCCCGCGTCTGGCATCAATAATGAAATTCGAAACAGGTTGCGGCCGGATAATTAACAAGCAAGAATTAAATTGCGCAACAAAATTGTATTAACAGAACGGCAGTGGGTTACTAAGCACTACGTGCATGGACTATCAATAATTGGGATACGCCGCCTGAATGTACGCAAGCGCACACACGCGCGCAGACGCTAGGTTCAACTATTACAATCTATGGAAAAATAAATAAAAACGCACAATTAAATTGAGTAAAAATGGTATCGCTCGTGAGGGTACATTACTTCAACTCAAAATACAGTACGTTTGAGCCAAACTACAAGAATCTCGATGCCCGCGCAAGTGATAATTTTCATGCAGATCGCGCGGAAATCGTGTCATCTACATATTTCGCAATAGGCTATCGACGACCAATGAGGATATCTCAGACTATTTCATTAGGCAGCAGAAGCATATTGACTCGTCTGAATAGAGACGCGCTCATGTTTTCTCTGGCTCATCCCAATTAACACTAGACTCGCATAAACTCGTATAAACTGGGTCATAATTTAAGCGTAACGGATCTCGCCCGACGAATCTTATCGCAGAAATAGGCTGTCTCTTTTAATGCTCGCCGGGTATATGTCTACGAACACGATGTTGCTGTCTTTTTTTTTTCCGGAAAAAAGATGCTTCAGAGGTCATCCGGTATTCCACAGGGAACGAAGGAAGAGGTAACGGGGAGGGGGAGCGAACGTCGACGACGACGCAGCTATAAAAGTCGTGCCAAGATTTATCGAAATTGCTAGTTATTCGAGGTGAAACGCTCCAAGTTTTACATACGCGTGCTCGTCGATCGAACCGACAAATCAACATGAAGAGCTTCGCTGTGATCTGTGCACTTCTATTGGTGGGATGCCTGTTCCTACGCGCTGAAGGTACGTCCTTACGCGGTGTAACAACACATACTTCTCGAAGATTCATTATTTCTCTAATTATAACGGTACATCGATCACAATTAGTAAAAATTGCTTCTTGTTAGTCGAGACACGTTCATAAGTGAACTCTGCCGGAGTACAATGAGATTTAAGTGTAATATATTATATTTTTTTCGTGTTGATTGCAATTCAATTGTAGACACTATGTGTAAAATCTAAATGAATGTAACGATATAAGTGAAAAACGTACATCAAAATGTATTCATACAACGTTCCATGTTTTTTTTTTGTTTCCTTTTTCCCTTTTCATTATATGTACCTCCGAGAGGCAGTCGAATTACATATACGAATAGTTAGTTATTCGACATTTATCGTTTATTTTCCCACCGAAAATCATCCTCCAGGTCTAATTCAACGAGTTTACGGAGATTTTGACATATATGACATGCGATACTATAATGTTATATTTGCCTTTAACAAATTTAATCACATATTACAATGACAAACTATCGCGACCCATGTAGCAAGCTTTACTAGACAGAATAAATGATACTAGAAATATTTTATTTCATCGATACGAGTAATAAACGGATTTAAATAGAGACTGTTTCTCATGCTGCTAAGACGGGAAAAGACCAAAATTTAATCCGGCTTCTTATTTATTATTCCAAATGACGATAATAAATTTTTACAAAAAACTTGCGCTTGTTATCAATTACTGCCGATAACAGCGTTGACGTCCGCGACAATGTTAGATATTGTCTGGTACGAAGAGTTGAATAATCGGAAAACTGTATAAAACAACTGCACGAATTCTATACACGCAATGAACAAAATTATGTGTTTTAGCAATGTATCGTGACCCACAATTTGGAAAGCATTGTCTCAAAGAAAATTGTTAACTGTAAAGGCGCGTCTCGATTACGGCTAGATGCATCAATGGAACCATCATATTTGGTAAAGCCAATCCGCACAAAAAGCCGGATCGGCTAACAATAAGCCGAATGTAAACGAGAACCGCTTTTTCCCAGTGAATACATTAACTAAATACAGTGCATATACATTAAGTCAATTTGACTATCGTACATGACTCAACAAGTGATATCCTAAACAGCAAACTTTTTCATGTTAACGAACATTAATCAGAACAGTTAAACAAAATTACAGTGTTAATTTATGTAATTTAATGTAAATGAATATTACGTTCCAATCTTGTTACTTTTATACAAACTCATCGTCGTTTGTTATTCTCACGTATATATATACAATTGCAATTTGGGGATGAATTTTGCCGATGAAGACGGCATTGGTCGATTAAACTAGAAACTTTTTAGGTGCATGCGACATGAGCGACTATGGACCACGCCAATGCGCCAGATACACTTGTCATGAAGACGGATCTATCTCTGCAGTTGGGTAAGTCATGCCATATACTACGTATATGAATTCTGCTAACATTTTTTTCCCCCTACTTAACGAAATATTATATATATAGACCTTATTCGGGAATAAAGAATCATTTTGTCACGTCATATTTGATAGTACTTGAATATAAAAATGTATTATATGCGTTTGTCAGCGAGCCAGATCAATAGATAAGACTTTTTGTACGAATATTATGAGTCTGTTTCTCACAAACAGACTCTCATGTGTTTGCGCTTGATTATCAGTGCAAATACAAATAACGAATAACGAGTAAATGTTTATTCACGTGAAATTACTGTGTTTTGAAAATCAGTTTCAGTAGAAAACAATTTCCTAACAAGTCCACAAAGAGACATGATCCCATATATACACATATACATTGTTAATATGTATGCAAAAATGGCAAGACCATTTGAGGAAGAATAGAAAAAAGATCGTTTACACCTTAGGATAAAATTTATACGAAAAGAAAAAATATTTGTTCGGAATTATGGTACACGGTGCAATATCAGCATCCTATACTCAATATAATACTAATTATTAATGTAAATACTCCGGAGGTTGAGTCAAAACATGTAAAAGTCCAATAGAATTAGTTCATTCTTTAAGTCAAAAAGATGTCTATAATATAAAATCTTTATATAAGATTTCGTATTAACAATCCGAAAAAAAATCAGTATGAGAAACTATTCCTTCTTCTGATTAAGTGTTACATACACAGACCTTACAAGTAGACAACTGTGGTGAAGCAAAGAATAACAAAAAAAAGCATGGAACAGTGAATAATATGAAAGAAAATCCCTTTGTTTGTGTAATGGTTTGTTTCGTAAAACAAAACGTAACGAGAAGAAACCTGTGGTATATTTTCAGTTATATTTGTGATATAAAAATATATTTTCCTACACCAGAAGAAGTCAAGACAACTGCATGAGATAAAAAAAAATTTACTTAGTTCTCAACGACGCGACGCCTTATATAACCAAATATTGATCTACAATATCTACATTATCAATCTGTTTTTCACATGAACAACTTTTCCGACCGTGCCACGCATTTAGCCACATCCAACATACTTACTTATTCCTGAATGTAAAAGAAACGAAGAATAATTGTTTTGCGTTACCTAGGTGCCCGGCCTATAGATGTAATCCATCGAAAAGACAGATCGGTTATAAAGAAGTGGATACGAGCAAACCCTATCCAGAATGCTGTGGTGGACCCATTTGCGAAGAGTAAACGCACAGCAATATCGCAAATACACGCCTTATTTATTCGTGAACTGTCTATCAGATGTTTTATGCGGCTGTCTCCATCAATGAATATTTTAATGGAAAAACACATTTACCCGAAAGTAATTTCACTTTTCCACGCAAAATGTATCAATACACACAAAGTAAAAGAAAAAAAGGACTGGATGTTACTGCGAATAAAGTGAAATTCAATAAAACTGCAGAAGTTAGTTACAAATGCCTATGCCTTTTCCAATTCCTCTCATTTGTGCATGACGTAATTATATCTATTGGATATGTTAACTGTTCAATAATACTTTTCAGTAATACATAAGTTAAATAGCTTACAAGCTATAATACGTAAGTTGAATAATACTTTTGAAGATAGTTCGAACACGGATATTTCGATATAAACATTGCACATATTATACCTTGAAACTAAAATATTTGACAGAAAAAAATGGCGTATACAAATATGACAAACATTCGAAAAATTCAACACTTTTTAAACAAGATGCGATTACCACCAAATAAATTATACTCACAATCAGTTTTATAATGAGAAGTTTAAATTAGATTTAAGTTATTTTTGCAAAATATATTTTAAAAGTGGGATTTTAATATACTATTTCTATTGCATTCTTTTAAATTATATCTTGTTATATGAAGAAATAAGGAGTTTATATAGACAAAAATATAATTAGATATTTGAGGTTTCTCTTTCCGAAGGGGAGGTTTCACCCACATTTGGTTGTTCAAAAGTTGACAGGTTTAAACTGAAGAGGTACTTACCCTGCACTAGATCCTGCTGTGCTATCGAGGCTGAGCGGCTGGGTGGATATTCCACTACTGTTCTGGGTGTTGACTGCTATATTTGATACACGTCCTTCCGCGATGATCGAACTACGTTCGTTGCCATCAGCACTGAAATCCTGTTCCAGACTATGTCCATGGTCCCGTCCACCATCGTAATTCACCGTCACATCGGTACCGGATGAGCTCGATGACCTACATTTTGGAACTTCACCGACCAATTTCTTTTCAATGCCAGAACTTACAGCTTCACTGAGGACATCATCGCCATCATCCAATGGTTTCTGAAAATCAGTATTTTTTAACAGAACAATCCTATAACTGTACCGAGAACAAAGTATTGTAGGTGTGCTGTACAGTACTCACTACCATGATGGAAAGGGTACTACCGTATTGTGACATTACATCAATAGTGCACTCTTAAGGCTACATATACGCTTGACACAAAATGATACAAATTTAAGTCCGCACAGAAATGTCTATGAACAATCGATTTTTAGCCAACGTCAAAAAAGGGTGATGTTCTCTACTCGATATGTATATTTATCTATTTATTTTTAACTGACTTTAACATATAGTACAATATTATTCATAGAGCAGATACTTTTGCTTGTCTTACCGTATTATGTGAATCCAGGATACCCGGCGACAAAGCATCGATAGACTTTTGGGACTCCTTCTTCGGCAATCGAAAGAGATCGTTGTCATTTTCGTCCTCGTCACTGCACAAGCTCCTAATACTAGCATTCGTTTCAGGCGTACTCGTGGCGATGTTGCTTGCGATTCTTGGCACCACCACATCGAGATAATTTTTCGGCACGTCCGCAAAATTCGCCGATTGCTTAGTAGCAGACGAACTTTTCTTCGTTACTTTCTGCATTGTACTTTTTGATGAAAAAATATCATCAGAATCGTCAGAATCGCCGTCGCCGAACAGATCATCAATTGCAAACTTTGGTTTTGTTGCTGTGTAACAAACATGTTTGACATAAGAATGTCTTTAACTGAAGTTACAACATAGATTTAGTATAATGTAATATTATAGGAATAATATTATAGGTTTACTATAATGCAATGTGTATCAAAGAATATTGTAGAAACTGCAATTTAATTATACTCACAAACTGTACTTATAGGAGGAGGAATATCTATACTCGGTGGAATAACGTTTTGTGTGTAAGATTTCTGGGGCTCTTTGTTCCAAAAGTTCGACGAAATCTTGTCGGCGAATAGATCGTTGTCACTGGAGAGCCGCCTGTCAGACTTCTGACTATATTCGTTTTCATCTTCCTTCTCTGGCGTAAACAGATCATCTGTAATTGATAATCGACAGGGGTGCTCACCAATCTCCGCAATATGACTAAATTCATTAAGTGAAATTTTGGGCAATATCTTAAACCTTTAAAACGATTTATTGACGGTTCCCTCGTTTCATCCACCGGAAGTGGGTTCTGAATTTGCCGTACCGTACCCAATCTTTTGGCTAGTTCTGCGGCAAACGTAGGCGTTGTTTCACTCATTACCTAATTCAAATTTACCACACGATATACATATACCGAACTGTTGAAAACTCATTTTGAATAAATTCAAACCATGCTACCTTTGATGGATTTTTAACAGGCGTAACTGATTCAGATTCTGAGTTCATTGTAGCCTGGGATATGTTGTCCTGTTTGCCATTGTTTATGTAAGGCATGTTGTTAGTATGCTCATTATAGTTATCTATTTCGCTGGACGATAATGATGATGATAGTCTACCAACATTACATTTCTGGTCATTCTTTGAATCAATAACTTGATGTAGAATTTGATTGTCTTTATCACTATCAGATGCCTCATCCTCTTCATCAATTTGTTCAGACTCACTGCTGCTGCTCTCTAAACCAATTTTATCCGAAGCCCTCCATTTCTCTGTTCCAATGACATAGGGTAAAGATCGATCTTGATATGGATTATTTGGTCCAAAAATGACACTATGGTATTAAAAGATTGTCATTGTCACAGTGCAGTAAATATTACGTTCAATACCTATCAAGAATTATTAATTTATATGCTTCACCTTAATACAATAGTGTCATCTTCATCTTCACCTTCACTGTCGCTATCAATAACTTCCACTCTATTATATTTTTCTTCCATTATACATAAACCACGTCTAACACTTTCACTCACAGTAGCTATTACATTAGCAGCTGACTCTTGATCTATTAATTCCTGCAGCAGATGATATCAATTATGAAACATTATAACCGAGCTGCGTTTTAGAAAACCAAAACTGTGTATTTTACCTGCTGTAAGTTTTCTGAACTTTTCTGAACTTCTGTATCATCTTCCTGCACTAGACTCTCAATAAATTGGGTATTTGCCAATGCCAGGGACGTGTTCGTAATATTATCTATAAGAATTGATGTTTCATTTAGTTGAGACGTTAATTTATCCAAGGACTCCTGAGTGTTACTCATTTTTGACACCAGACTCTAGAATATAAGGTATTAATGTATAATGAAAAATTGATTTGACTTGGAAACTTAAATCTCTTACAACAAGGCATAAAGAATAAATTAATCGTACTTCAGAAAATTGTTGAAGGTGATTCAAAAGTCCAACATCACCTGCCAAACTCCACTCTCCTCTGGTCTCTCTCATTTCGTCTGTAGTCCACGGATGATCCCATGACTTGTCCATATCATTTGACAAATCCTACATCAATATCAAAGTAATTATTATTCATCAATTGTCAATTGTATTCGTTACACATTTCTATTGTCCTATTGAAAGATATGCATGCATTTAGATGTAATAGAAACAACTGAATGAATAAATTGCTTTTAACAAGTTGCTTAAACATGTGTATTGCAACATAGTACAAGCACAGCAATAAATAATTAAATATATAAATGATAATAAAAATAACGTTAAATTCTTCTTTTGCTGGACTAGTCAAATTGACTCAAATGATGTTGCACAGAAAGTATAAAGCTGCATAATTTTCACACATCTCTTACCATTTCCGACACAATTTGGCAAAGTATTTAACGCTGTCCTCCTTTTGAAATGAACTTATTTGAACGTTTTCTTTACATCCGAACCAGTGTTGTTGATAACAGTGGGGACGACGCATCTATTATCTCAACAGCGCTAACGATAATTTCGATAAAATCAATGAATCGCTCGTCCCGTTACAGGAATCAATATCTTTTTGCCAGACGTCAAAGTTGAGCGCATATTGATAAGTGAATATGTAGCGAAAAGTTACGAGCCACACATGCACCGACACATGTCACTTTTACTTTTTTGAGCAAGGGTTTCCGAACACTGTCGTACAGACCTGTTCCGTGCGGCGTTGCCAAACTCAACTGTATTTTGGTTCATATTCGATATTCCGCCGTTCGACCGATGGAGGAGCTGTGTCGCGAATTGTTTGTCAATATCCTCGGGTATTCCACACTTTTTTACCAACGCATTGGGAAATGCGCAATATATACCCGATCGTGGCTCTGCAACGTAGCCGTTAGACAACTATATTATATTCGGCTAGTCGCCAGACTAAAGTATACGGTTGAGTGAATTCACTTATCGCGTGCCATGAAATCCTTCGACGGTACATATATATAACGCAGTGCTGCTTACGCGCATGTAAATAGATACTGCTGTGTACAAGGTGTGAGTGGGACACATTGATGACACTGTCAGCGGGAGTACTCTGTGTATAGCAGCAGTATCAATACTGTGGTTCTGAAAAAGTGCCCACGAGCACGGACGTCGAGAGAATTCTATGCGTTACGATGAGGATTCCGTGAAGGTATTGGACTTTTTTCTTCTGCCGGAAATGTAATTGTTTTTTTTGTAGAAGAGAAAGGAAGACCCTTGGTGTGGGAGAAGCATCCTACAAGAAAACAAATCATTCTTTCTAATCGGTAAGTCGGGGAAAGAGATGTGTTGAGCCTTACCACTCTGAACAACTTTGTATCAGTGTGTCAGTTGCCTATTAGGCTGCGTAGGGACCTGAGCGTATAGATCTTGTGAAATTACATCTCAACCATCAGAAAGATTAGCGGACATGCGTCTAAGAGTGTTTCTACTGCAGTTGTTCAATAATCTCTGAAAGTAAGCGACGGATTCAGAACTCTTGAGTGAACACGTTCTAGTTTGTTTCTCCAAATTCAATTCTTCATATGCAGATTTCATTTGAGTTGGAAGTAACTTATTGATATTTTACAATGTATGATAAAGTAGTTTGTAGTCTAGCTTGATATATGATATAATATTGTATGAGTTAGCTAGCAGGTACTACAAAGTTACATGTTTAGTTTCCAACTGACTGTGAAAAAAAAACATGCAATTATTAGTGTTGAACAATCAAAAAGTTTGGTAATAAACATTTGGTTTCTACATGCCTAGATTCTACAACCTTTGTAGCATAACACCATTATATCTTCTTAAGCAAATAATGGTACTGAGAGTGGAGATGGGAGTGCAAAGGCTGAACTATGTTTAAGAAACAGAAAAAACTCTTTTACCTTTTGTGTTTTTCTTTATACTTCAATAAATCTCACCTTTGTGTTTCAGGTACATACGCCAAAAAACAATGTGTAGTATCGCGATGATACTGTTTAGAGGTCTAGGTGGCCATTGTACCATGGATATCTACCATGGACAATTACGCATTCTGTTTAGTTGATGTACATAATGGCATCTTAGACATTTATTGGTTATTTTTGTTGCATATTTTTATAGTTGCTCTCCGTGAGCAATCTCATTATCAGAAGATATCCAGTGTTCAAAAAAATCACTTTTAATGAAGTTGAAAGTACGTGTGAAAAGGCAAACTCTCTTTTGAGAAGGTATAGCATTAATACGACTGACTCTCGATGAACAATGAACCATTCGGGAAGCGGCAAACGTCAGGCGAAGGTTTTGGAAGAAAACTATTGGGACTGCAGTGTCTGCACATATAGAAATACCGCAGAAGCATTTAAGTGCCTCATGTGTGACGTCCGCAAAGGAACCTCTACGCGGAAACCCCGCATTAATCCCCAACTGGTGGCCCAGCAGGCTAGTAATATTATTATACCCTGTATCGAACAGTGCATAAATAACTAATAATGTAAGACGTTCTGTCCAAAACTTCTTCTCAAAAGTTTTCATCTACGTAAATTATATATAGGATTTTCAATCATTAATTATAGAATATAGATCATGGAGGTTAAACTTAAATCCATTTCTTAGGTTGCGCAGCAACAATATGTGCCACTTTTGAAGCCAGGTAAAAAAGAGGGTGGAAGTGGGGGTAGTACAACTAGCAGTGGAAAAGAGAAAGACCGTAAACTGGATAAATCAAGGCGTAAAAACAGGCATCCCCCACGCCTTAAGAATATAGACCGTAGTACAGCTCAGACCAATGAAGTGACAGTCAACAATGTGACTGTTGTTATCACTGAGTATAAACCCAAAGTAAAAAAAGGTTCGGATCAGTCTGGTTTATCCAGCAGTGCTTCTTCCGAGAATGGAAGTCAGCATGACTCTAATCAAGATTCAAGAAGTCTGGATATAGGAACTGATGCCTAGCTTCATGCTAAGCACATATGTGTTTGAATTATTCTAATTAATATATTGTATACTGTATATCATCTATGTACTGTCGTACATTCTCTAGACAAAAGCGATCATTTTGTCTATTTGTTACAGATTATATAATATTCAATGAGATCAATCATTTTATGCAGTCAATGGAATGAATACTCCATGTTTAGCTTGCTGCGTACATATCTTGGAAGAGATATACACAGTATAGCATTGTTTTTACAATTATCAAAATAAATTCAAGCGTCTTTGTACAATTTGGTTATACCTAATTATTAAATAGGTAGATGACAAAATTCTCTTACAAGATTGATGACGACCATGGATATTTGATAAGCAACGTTATTTCTTTGATTTCACAATTGTGTAAGTCCAGTGAGTCACTCAAGGTAGAAGTACCATATCGTATTAGTGTACACATAATCTGAAGACTCCATTGTTGACATAAAAGTGTTTTGACTCATTGAATTTACAGAGCCACTGCCAGAGAGCATGTTGTAAGATTATTGTTATTTAAAATCTTTTAACAGAGCTCGACACATTAGGTGAAGTTTATGTGCTGCACAAGCAACTTTGTTTTACGTTGTCTGTGTGCCATTATTATTCCGAACGTATGTCAAATTGACTGGCATTGGTACATGCACATCTTTTTCTCCATTCCAATCCGCTTACAGCGTTACTTGAATTGTGTTACGTATACATCATTTTTTAGCAAACACTGCGACGATAAGTGTGCAAAGAAAATGATTCGTCGAATAACTTAACAATACAATAGAGATAAAATCGAGAGGACTCTTTACTTTTTCCGCAAATGTACAATCATACAAATTGAACGCATAATTTAATACTAAATGGAATAAACAATATACGTTTCCTATAATTTTTTAACACAGTGTTCATTTTTATAAAAGTGTAACTGACTGATTTTGTTTCATTGCTCACGATATTCGCGTTATGTTAAGGAATATAAGGACATTTATCAAGTAAAGTGTTTCCGTTGAACGAATAGCGTTATACGACATTACAACTGTGTAAAGTATAAGACTAGTACACACGATAGATGGATTTATTTATGACTGCAGGATGATTGCAACCAGTCGTCTGAGTTGTTAGGCTGCTCATATTAATCATTACCCAATCACTTTTAGCTGTGATTTATGATTTTGTATTTATTTGTAGCTGTTACGTTACCAGACAATGACTAGGATGATTTTTCATATTATATAGCCCAGGATTCTAACGGAAAGTGCACAGATCATAAATAGCGACCCGATTATTTTATAAGGATGGGGAGATTTTTATAATAAGACGCGTAATACTAAATTTATTTGTTCGACATATTGATACTTGTATGCCTCCAAAACTTGCCATTGCAATATAAGATGTAAATTTATGTGATCTATCATCTTATCTTACACTAATAACAAGAAAAAAGGAAAGTGAAGAAACATGTAGGAGTAATCACGTAATTATTACATTAGTTAGATAATCATTGAAATGATAATGGTATTGCATAATGCATTCACGAATAATGTGTCAATAAGATACTTTGAAACACAATTATTTTTTACTTCTATTGCGTTTCTGACATATTTATTGAGTGGTTTATTTAGTATACCAAGAATGTGCATCTCCCAAAATAATTTTCGTACACAAAGGGCATACAGACGTAGAACATTTTCGTAGTTTCTTCCAAACTGTAATTTTATTAAAGCATATTTTTTTATGTTTCTATAAATTACATATTATGTTCAAACAATTTAAATTATTGCTTGACACTGATACTTCAAGTAATAAGTCGGTGATGAATTATTTAACGTAAAAGTGCTCGTGTCTCTGGAGCATCGTTCTCTTATTTACATCATTGATTTGTTTGTAACTTTGCATCAAATGCTCTCAAATACAAAATCATGATTAAAACATTGTAACTGTTTTCGATGTTTAACAAATTCTCTCAAGTAATCAACTTCAGAAGCACAGAATATTCGTATTTTTTTCCTTATATTGTATATAATAATATATTAATTTCTTAGCAATTTTTATTTGTCCACGTATTCAGTTTATTGGAATGATCATATAATAGGATCATGTCTCTATGACTAACGATTTATTCATACATGTGACATGATTTGTAATTTTATTATTGTACGATTATCAAGAAGCTTGTTGAAAACAAGAACAGAGATCTTTATTGTAAATGGGGTAATAATAAAATAAGTAATTAGAGAATTTTATAATCTGGCCTTTATATTGTTTTTGTCTGAAACTTTCTTTATACGCGCACGTTTGTAGAGATAAATATCTTTTGAAAAAAAGTGAGAAAACCGACTTCAGAGTAGCGCTAAAAATGAAAAAATAATTCTTTTTTTCTTGACGAATATTCAAATAACGAACAGTGACTCTGAAGTCGGTTTTTGCACTTTTTTTTAAAAGATATTTATTTTTAAATTTTTACTTTCATTTTTGTTCGAATTTTTAGCACTTGGTGGTGGACCACCGGGAGAGTAATACCTTCTTTCAATTGAACCCAGAATCATCGAAATTGATCAACCCGTTCGAAAGTAGTTCACGAAAATGTGAAATCGTAGGCGAAAAATCGTGAAAAAAACGATTCAAAAGTGGGTTCCCAAGGTCGGATCGGTTGGCCACTAAAATGGGACCATTCCGACACCAAACCGCATCGATTGACCCGCATCCCATCGAAATCTGCCCACCCGTACGGGAGTTAAACGCGAACATCCCCCATAAAATAAAATAAAAACAAAAACGGAAAAATATGAAGTCGGTTAAAAATACACTTATCGAATAGATAACCTCCTCCTTTTCTGAGGTCGGTTAAAAATATAAGCAAACAAACTGGGGATACTCTGCGATTCAAATTTGGAAACAAAGATCAAATCGGCCAATAAGAATTATAATGAAAGAAAAATACACTTCAAAATTCATACCAAAGTCCCTCAGATTTACCAATCTATTGGACGAGATATAAATGATTTAAGTTTGTAGGTGTTTTATTACATACCAAACATACTGCGTTATTGTACCAGACTTTTGGGGAGCGCTGTTGTGGATTAATATTATATTATTATAAAGATAAAATAAACCACACATGTTAAAGATCAAATGCAACTCTCTTGACATTCTATCAAGAAATGTATAATATTCTTCTTATCATTTGACATGTAAAAAAATCTATTGTTTACCACAACTTACGAATGCATACAATACACACGTCTAATAGTTAAAGTATAATTCGTATTTCATTTAAACATCACTGTAACTTTCATATCCTTCTGCAACGTTAACTTTTATACAGTCAGTTTTCACATTATTTATTTTACTTTTTAATCTTCCTTTTCTTTTTGTTTGTTGTAGTTGACTGATTCATATTGAGTTTCATCGATCCCATGTCTTGTGTAACATCCATCATTTCCGACTGTTCACCTTTCGATTTTATATTTACAGGATTCTCATCGCTCATTTGTGTACTAAGACAGTCTCTATCTCTAAACTTTTCGTATACTGTAAAACAATGAAACATTATTTACGAGTTAAACCAAATTTTATTCACATTTTGTTACTTACCTTCAGGTATTTCTGAGAAATCGATCACTTTGTAATTGTGAGCTTTATTATCGCCGCCCACAGAGAATATAAACGGTCTGTCAGGGTTTGATGCAAGGCACTGAAGTGCCCCCAAGTTGCTCTTCTTTGTCCAGATACATGTAGGTTCGGGTTTCTTTGAAACATCCCATACTTTAATTACACTGTCATTTGAAGATGTAACTAATAAATCAGGACATGATGAGCTGAACGAAATACCTAAAATAATTTAAATTATTTATGTGGAACAGTGTTCTGATGATGTAATGTCGTGCAATTTAAACAAATGAATAATCTTCACCAGTCACTTCCTCCTCATGTGCACGAATTGTCCATACTGGCTCATCCTTCCTAATGTCAATATATGTAATATATCCATTGCTGGTGCTTGCCTATTGTAAAAGTAAGTTTGTTAAGAACCATGTTGGAATAGAACACTGACAAGCAATTTGGCATACTTACAAGACAATAATGTGTATTAAAATGATTCCAAAGTACTCTTTCTATTTCTCCATTCATTTGCCATTGCTTTATACTACTTTTTTCTTTACAATCAAATAACCTCATTATCTTATCTGCACAACCTGTTAGTAATTGATGCGCTTTCTTTGGATGCCACCGGAGCGCTTGTACTTTCTCATTAAATGAATCGAACTTTGTGACGGGTGTACAATTTTCTAAGTCCCAGAGTAACACTGTTTGATCAACTGAGCCACTCGCTAAAACGTGTCTAGAACAATATTTCTAATGAGTGTATATTCAAATGTAGGCAAATTTTTCTATTCACTAAGCTCACGTGTAATTTTTATTCCACGTTATATCCAAAACAGCATCTTTGTGCCCAACATGCTTTTGCTTCTTCTTTTTATTGGCTTTGGAACCAAGCCTATATGCTGGCTCCAAGCAATCTACTATATCCAGATCCCATACCTCAATAATAGGGGTCATACTACCAATCGCACAGAAATTACCTGTTATATTAGTTAAATTTATTGTAATTGATAGTGATCCAAAAAGTGCATTCACTTCATTTGACACTTGCCTGGCTTGGAGTCCGAGGCATCATAATTCATCCATTCGACGCATAGCGGAAATGAGGGTAACAATATATCGTGATGACAATAGAACGATCCCTCCAACTCATTGTACACTGCACACACACAAATTGTTAAATTATTCCTAATCTTTTTGAATTACCTTTCTACATCATATAAATAAAACACAAACCAAATACTTCTAACACGCTAGCATCACCCTCAACATGTCCGATTAATACAAGATTATCATCAGGCTTGATGATATCATCTTCCTCTTCCGAGTCTTCATCATCATCTGGTATCATACCAGAATCTACATCATCCCCCTCAAGACTCACTAGATTTCCAATATTCCAATGTTGATTGTCCGCTGAAGTTAAATACAATGTTCCGTTAGCCACATATTGCGATAATGTGGTTCTAACAGATGATCATGTGCTTTACATACTTTCTTCGTCATATTTATCAAAATTATATTCATCATTTTGTGTAACAGCTACATTCTCAGTTGCCTTTGAGCTGCCTCCGGTGTCAGCATCAGAATCATCATCTCTGAAATTATTTCTGGTAAACATTCTTATTTGCAGTGATATAATGTATAGCAAAATTTAAACACATACTCTAATTTTAACTGAGTTTCTTTGATTACTGACTCGAGTTCCTCCACTGTTAATTGAACCTAAAACTCAAAATGAACAAATGAGTATTTTTCTAAATATTAAAATATGTTTGTAATAAAATCTTAACCTTTTCTGGTTTAGCGGCTGCAATACCCCTTTGAACCCATGTTGTACAAGATATGACACTCATTTTCACGACTTTTTGTTAGTAAGATTTTCACAAAAATTTTCGCCTTTCGGTCTCCTTTACGTTTTCATTAAGTAAATACAGTGAAACAAGATTGAAACGTTAATATTAGTTGATGTGAGTAAACTTGAGCTTAGGAAGAAGGAAGAACACGTGGAATGATTTCGACTTCTCGAATAGTATCCATATGAGCTGATATGAGCCAATATGAGCACACACGACTGCACATGACCAATGACATTATTTCAAGTTCATATATCGATACACGTACAAATATCGATTCTCCGACATATATAGTCTGCTCGGCTGCTGTCATACAACCAGTGGACTATATATATACCAGTCTCTACTGGTCAACTGGTTCTCCAAGTCTACACAATCGTAAACACTGAAGTCATTATTGCATTATTCCGTGTATTTCTTACCAATTTTATCATTACTTTGAGGTAAGTTATAATGTGTGAACGAATAAGAATTGGTTGTAAGTAATTATGATAAGATATATGTCATACAATTATTAATTGTCGAATTATAAGCGTATTTTTTTGCGAGAGTACACTAAACAATTTCCGACTGTAATGTGTAGCATATTATCAATTACAGGTATCTAAAGTACTTTCTATTGTGACAACATGAACAGTTCATCAGATCCAAGGCGTCCTGATAAAGAGGTCAGATACAAACCAGCAGTGTCCAGTAGTCAAGCAGCACAACCTGGAGATGACTTGACACCAGATTATATGAACATATTAGGCATGATATTTAGTATGTGCGGTTTAATGATGAGACTTAAGTGGTGCGCTTGGGTTGCTTTATACTGTTCTTGTATCAGTTTTGCTAATTCCAAGGTTAGCGATGACACAAAGCAAATTCTCAGCAGTTTCATGTTGTCTATATCAGCAGTAGTTATGTCTTACCTGCAAAATCCACAGCCTATGACTCCACCATGGGCAACGGCAATGCAATGAAGTGTATAATAGAAACTTTAATGAAATATATTTCTTATGATAATAGGTAGTTTTCAATTGATAACAAAGATTAGAAATTATATAAAAACGGGTATTTTTTATTATCATGATTTGTATTAATATGTATTTATAAGGTTCGTGTAGTACATACAATATTGTTCAACAAATTTTAACCTTTTGTATGTGTTTCAAAATCTGTTATGAGGTTCTTGTAGATTTTGATGCTCTAAAAATGAGTCTGTAACCTTTTCCACCCCAACACCGACAGTTTTAAAAAAAATGAATATTGACAAAAGAAAGGCTTTTTTCAACTATGAACAAAAGTTGGATTGAAAGTGTAAAACTTAAATTGGTTAAAAAAAATTCAGCTGGCTTCTCCGCATGAGATGGTATGATTTACTCTTGCAATATTAATCCAAAAACATGTTTAAGCATCATGCATGCCAATTCTTCTCAAAATTAATTTTTCAGAAAACTAACTGTGATGGAGAAAAACGCAATTTAAATTCGGTGCTATAAAGTTTTCTATAAAGTAATGCAAGATCAAATAAAAATATCACAAACAATGGAAACTCAGACATGTTAATGCAGGTTTAACTTCCAACTGATTGGTTATATGTAAAGGAAACTATGTATATTAAGTAATACACAACAATTATTAAGTTGGAAAACGTTTGTATTTTGAGAAATTTTAATCAATGTACAAGTTAACGTTCCAAAATGCTTAATTGTATTATAGATATTTATGTACATAAATGATAGTTGGAACAGTCAGAGTTGGCTGACTAGATCATATTAAACATACATATTAAACTTATCTTCCCGTGGAATATAATTTTATTCAATAAATTATAGAATCTATCAATAAATATTAGCGTCTACAGTACTGTATTACACGGCGTAGATTATTTGAATGTATCAACTACACTCCTATCTACTTTTTACATAAATACAATCACATTAAAACTGTACTTGGAGAATTACTCAAATTAATTGTCTTATTATTCTAGCGTTCTTGTCCAAATAACTTAATGGCGTTACTTTTTCCGTGATCTCTTCCATGTACAGGCGACTATTTACATTATTTGTTATTACTACACATATGCTAAAATGTTGATATATTGCAATTGTTAAGTGTAATGATATATTAATTATGATCATATAAAATTATCAAGCAACGATATAGGAAAACGTTGATTGAAGTTTCTTTCGGATCGTAAATTTAGCACCGTATATAATAACCAGATTATCAAATAAACGTACCTCTAATTAAGTTGAAAAATACGGACCTGTCCGAATAAGGATACCCTGCAGAAGCTACATTATGTTTCTATACTTTTAACTCATTATGTTTTAGTCAGTAAAACTGCGTCCCAACGGCGTTTGGCTTTGACGATCGATCTAGCGATATTTGGCAAAATGCTTGCAATCATCATTACGATTGCAGATCGGCAAAGCTGATCGTAACAAATCCGCAGCTTAACGTTGACGCTTAATAGGCCATCTTACTTTCTTACGAAAGTATGAATTGTTTAATAGTTACGAAAGATTCATTAATGCATTTATCTTAAAACAACCGACACTTACAACATTTTGAGATTCTCGTTACATCTTTCTATCTCAAACTCAACGCCAGTTTTCAGTCTGTCGTATCCTTTCACTATGATACTTATGATTTTACGAAGCTGACTGAACCGTGTCTTTTTTGTAATTTTGATGTGTCGTCCAACGTCATATTAAATATAAAATAAACTGTATTCGGCACGTGCATGTTTATGGTGCATTAAAACGGGCAGCAGAATGTATAGAATAAAACCTCTTCGGACGAAATGCTATTCTGTAATCTTTTTCTAAATTTTGCGAATAAATTTCGGCACCGTTCAGATTTCAACGAGAGTTGCGACTGTAAACTTACTGCTTATTTTAGTTGGTCTTAGAAGTGCTCTTTTACTGATAATGACTTTAGTATCGCTAAAGTATCCTTTAGTGGGCTGCATTTTCCTCGCGTACATTTTCCAGTGCCGTAAAAAAGGTGACAATTATCAATAAGAAAATAGTCTACAAATGACCAGATCTGGTCCCAGCAAATTATTCATTAGGTTCACCTTCATAGGTGGCTAAATCGTACCGACCGCAACGCGGGAATGGTTGACATTGGAAAAGGTGGCGAAAGTAAAATTGATGAAAGTGGAAATGTCGTATTCGTTCTAACTACACGCTGCTCTCTCCTCGGCCGATGAAGGTGATCGGATAGACATATTTCTTTCTCTTTGCGGCAAACAATGGCGAATTATGCTGTATAGGCGTTTGGGTTGGCGACAGTCCATGTAAAAGAGGCAAAGATGCGTCGCCGCTTAGGCAAGTATCGAACCTTTTCTTCCAGTCAGCGGTCAAGTCCATGACGGGAGCCATCAGACCCTTACATTCTGGTGAACTTCGAACGCTGAGGAAGACATCATTACTACTATCCTGGTGCCCAGAGGAACCCTGAAACAAGAAAGAGTCTGACGTTACAATTCCGAATGTCTTCATTAATAGCTTCGTATATGTCGCAGCGAGAGCATACACTCGAAAGAGTTAAACTTTGAATGGATATAAGCTCATAACGAGCCTATAATTAATACGATCGTTAAACTTTTTTGTTTTCAACATTTTCTGTATGAAAATGTTTTTTTTTTTTCCTAATTTTCACACACTCTAAAGGATTATATCGGATTACTATAAGCAAGCCGATATCAGGGTAATGTGCACTTTGGCGGTTCAATACAATACAGTAAGAAACCGGAACAGTTGCAAGACTCAATTTAACGAGAAGTATCGCAATGGGCACCTCAGGGCTAATTTGCTGCTTTGTGACCTATCAGGGTATAGGTTTAGTCTGTTTTTTCATATACAATAGTGAGCACATAAATTTCGTAGGAAATGTATAAAAGTCAACTTCATGCTCTTGCATCTAAAAAATACATGTTACGTGTACCTTTGCTTCGTAGAAGTCAAGACTGGAACCATTGGTATCGTTGTCCTCTTGGACAAAGTCTGCTTGCACGCGGTGTGAGGTACGAAACACTCTTGAAGAACGTGAGGATGTTTGAGTGGATGAATTCTCGGACAAGTCATCTCTGCAACATGCCGCTGTGCATATCCTTTCCTCTCTGTAATATGATAGTTACTGGGGTATACGAATCAATTAATGTGTAACGAAAATATTGCATGTCGACGGTTGAAAAGGCAAGAATTTCGACTGATTGGGAGTTCTGAAGAAATTAATATACAGGAAATAAAGTACTGCTCATCTCAGTCGTCTACTTTTATATAAGTTCAGTTTCTATTCTGCATTAGAAAAGTTCTTCTGGAATCGGCATGTCTGCCGAATTATTGCTGTAATAGACCTTTTCAGGGCAAACGCAGCACGAACAAAGTCATAGAATCTCTTAATACACTTAGATAGTATTGGTCGTCTTTGGAAATAAATCGATTTCAAAGGTAAGATGTCCATAGGAATCACTAGATCTGTTGTCTCCGATTGATTCTTTATTCTAAATGAATTATTTAATACTAGAGTTACTGAGTGGCCCAAATGATTCATTTCAAATTTTGCTGTTATCATTGAACCTTAGTTTACATCTGTAATTTTTCAATTTTTGAGAAGCCTCTATAATATAAAAATCTTTTTAAAAAAACATAAAAATTCTTTTTCCGATGTCTGTGGCACTGCCCTCGAAAGAAAGAAATTTATTTCATATGTTTGAACGCAGTATTAGTCATATTTCTTATCTACAGTAAATGAAGTCGGTTAAAAAAATCAATATTCTTCGTTAGAATATTTGAATACTGATATAGGCTTTCAAACAAACAAAGAATCATGAAAATCGGTCAATCCGGTGGAAAGTTTGTGAAAAAGTTCTTTAAAAAATGGGTTTTTGTTCTTTGCCATTTCTTCGGCAACTTAAATATGATACAAAAAGAGCGAGAGCAAAAAAAATATACATGTCGAACTGAGAACCTCCTCCTTTCTTGAAGCCTTGAAGATTAAAAATCACTGCTCATGTGATGACTGACATTCGCAACTGCATAAATTCGATGAACATAAGAAAACGATCTAAGAACGTCACCACAATCAGAGACAACAGAGTGGTCCATGCCAGGAACTGGTCCAAGATACCTTACCTTCACCTACGCTTATAAACACAATAAAAAAAAAAACAACGAATATGTAGTTAGAATAATATGTTTGAAAAGATACCTAATAATAACGGAATCTTGTCGTCTTGGCACTGGCGGCGGAACAGTACTAGTGGCTAAACTCTTTGCGCTCTCGTAACTCCCACCGCTATTGCCGCTACTACTGTTGCTACTAACATTGTGTTCTCTAAGGAAGTAGTTCTTCGCCGACAGCATTGCGAAGTGGAAGTTGTTCTTTAGGTCGTCCGCCGCCGTTGACAAGTTTCCCGTGATTTTCGGCGTTCGTCGCATTGGCCGCGGCGGTGGTGCTGGCGATGGTGGACTGCTCGAAGTCTCCGACAGAGTTTCCGGCGTAGCAAGTGGTGCCATCCGTAACGAATTATTCCAATCGCCGTGACGATTTAATCTTGGGGCCAAACAACGGAAGAGCAATATAACGAATTTTTCATCTCACCTCCATTTTGATTGCGCAGTTAAAGAAACACGTTCTCGGGTTTTGTTTTTTTTTCTACAAATGTATGCTTAGAAATTTTTGTTCTTCAAGGAGGACGATGTATGTGTCGTCGATTTTACAGTGTCTCAAGATAACTATCGCACGAAGTGAAGTATCGTTTGAGGAACAAACGATGACGGGCAAAATGTGGTAAAAGTTATTTACCAGGTTCTTTTTTGAGAACACTTTGGTTTTTTTGTTTATTAAATAGCATACTTTTCTTTCCCTAAAATTGTAATGTAGAAGAAGTCAAATTCAGCGAGCCCAGTAAAGGTGACCTTGAATCAAATCGAACTTGTAAGATGGCCGAAGTTACTTGAAGAGGTTTCAATCATGATGTATAGAATTTGCAGAACACCTTCAAACGTTTCCAACTCCGAGTTTTGAATATATTATCGTTGTAAGAGGTTCCAGAATGATCGATTGATGGCAAGCATAATCATTTATTTAGAAGTTCTTATACACCCGCCAATAATTACCTTCATCATAGTTTCCCGTGTTATATGCTCAGTTTAATAGAAGAAATCTTTTAAGTAACCCATTAAAAAGTAAAGTTATTTCATCCCAATTTGCTATGTAGAAGAAATGAATGAGAGTGAGAAGATGCTTGCAAGATACTCTAATAGTTTAAAGACTAACTCTAAGTCTGGTGTTTGAGTGACTAGGTCACTTAGCCACAAAATATGCGGATATATGGGTTTCCGTTCGTTTAGATAACTTTTGTTCTTTTCCCACTTGAAGCTCTTATCAAAGTCTCTCGAATCTGTCCCCTTTTACTTTATCATGGTACGCAGAGAAAAATTCCACGTCCTGCTTGAAAAGAAAACAAAGAGGAATGGCGTATAATCTTACATAGTTAAAGGAAAATTAACGTTTTTATATAATAAAATTGTACACAAGAAAAACAATAGCGTTATATGGTAAATTCTATTTTTCAGCCGCTATTTAAGGCAATAGTAATCTTGAGACATTACGTATATGCTGAATTACATTCTACAGTGACCTGTTCATTTTCTGTTGTATATATTTTCAAATTCGCGCTTTCTACGCTGAGACGTACGACGTAATTGAAGAAAGTGTTTCTCGAAGATTACATTAGTTAATTATATTAACACCAGAACTACCGAGCGGTTAAAATGACGGGTTGACATTTTACTATAATGAAGGCTCATTCTTGAGTCACCTTACTTTCGGAAATTTTGCTTCACTTTTATATATCAATGATGTATATATTTCAATAAAAGTCAGGCAAAATTCCCGGAAATAAAATCATTTGAACACCAGCTGACATTATAGCAAGATGTCACTCGGTAGCTGTGCAGTAATGTCAATAACGATAATTATATGGCCACGTCCTAATTGACGATTTTGATAGTGCGGTGAGTATTAATGTATGTGCGATACATAAAAGCGGTGAAAATGATCACGACTACTTGCGGATTGCCTAATAAGCGAGAGGATGAGATCACAATATGTTGAAATTTCAAGTTCTCCAAATGCTGGTATCAGAGCTGTTAGAAACTGCTCGGTCGCGTCATTACTGATCCGCAAAATACGTCAAAGGCAACACGTTCCGAAGATTCGAAAAGATGACGAATAAAGAAGCGCCGAGCGACGTGTTGAAGGAGAAAGAAATCAGCCGTGAGATCGAAGCATACGAAACAGCCTCGCTGATAATAAGATCGGCAGCCTAGCTCGCGCTGATAAAGGCTCTCGCCTCATCGTCCTTCATTTCACAATTCTCTTCCCTCCGTACCCGTCACGTTCCTCCACTCTTCATCCTCAAATCCGTCACAACCTTCGACTACTAACAAAATTTCCCCCTCTCTCTCTCTTTCTCTATACTTCTGCAAATAATTTCGTTATTACTCCAACAACTCTCGCTCTCGAAGAAGTACTATCGTGAAAAATCGTCAACCATCGACTCGCGTAGTCATTCTCGCAGCCGCGGAAAGCGGCCATATCCGATGACGCCAGTGGGAAAGACGAGTATCCTTACAATGTGCTGTCGTTGGGCCTCGGTGTGTTGACCAACTCGCTCGCAAGGCTGACGTATTCCCACGGAATGCCCTTGGAGTCGACGCTCAGTTCGCGGCCGACCTGCGGGAAGAACTCTGTCGGACTCCGAAGGGACGTAAAGCTCGTCTCGAGACAAAGTCGATGTGGCGGCGTCTCAGCGAAACTACCCGCCTGACACTTCTGCGGGCTAGCAGGCGAAAGAAGGACCCTCATCTCCTGCTCGATCTCGATCTCGATCTCGATCTCCTGCACCTCCGCGTTCTCGCGCTCTTCCGAGGCTTCCGCCGACGAAGCATGAGCTGAAGCCAATCGTTGAGGCTTCGCTGGTCCCAGGGTCGTTACAACCTGACATATTTCATCATACACGTCGTTTCTCTACGTATCGTTTGGCAATCCCGTTTCGGTGTGTGATCTGTGATCGCGACTTATCCCTACTCGACTCTCTCAAACGGCACATTTTCGTTGCGCACGTCTGTGTTCTCGGATTAAGGGACTCGGCGTATGAATATGAGCATGCAACAAGAGATCGGGGACATTTAACATGAATTCGTGGTTTTTGTCAGATCTTTTTTGGTCAAATCGCTTCTTCGTCAGACTTCTCTCCATTCGCATATCTTAATGAATTCCAAATTTCTGTATTATAGACTCGAACGGCAGACGCTCGAGTGTTAGTTTGTGGCCTCTAAAAATGTTTGCTTGCGAGGCAGATGAACTTTGAGCAATTGCAGGATAAAATGGCTGTTTACGGGACCCATCTGCCATTGTCACACTCCTGAGTGATCTTTTAGGGGTTTTAGCCGTCGATCGCTGTTCATTCAAAAGTTATTAACAAGATAACTTTGATTAATAGACAGAAAAAGTCCGCGCCGAAGGCGCATCCTCGATGTACATGCGAAAATGGTAGTCCATAACGTTAATTTGTTCCATACAAATGCGCATATTTTGTATTGACTTTTCTGGTTTAGTTCCTGACATAACTTCAACTTGAGTCGTCTCGCGAAGTCAAATTTACCATTTTCACAAACGTATTGACGCTTTTTTTCCAAATTAGGCGTTCATTGTAGCTATTCGAAGAATTAAACAATAAATAACTTTTCAATTTGAATTCTTTATTTTCGTCCTGCAGAACATCCCCAGTCCACTCAAACGAACGCACAAGAGCGAATTGTCCGGACCCACTCTTGTTCTGCGGTCCCTGTTACACCGACCAAATTTAAACCTAAACCACACCTGCAACTTCACAATCTACTTATATAACTTGTCTTGTTAATAATTTATCAATAATCAACGGCCAACGGCTAAAACCTTCGACAGGTCATCGAGGAGGGTGAACTTGAGAACATCAAAAAAGAACCAAGTCAATCGGAGGTGGGTCCCTTGAACAGCAGTATTAGCATATTTATCTTCTACCATGACGTGATATTTCAAATGTTATTGAGATGTCACCGGATCAAGTACATGTAGAAAAGAGTACAGTGTCGGGTGTCGGGTGTCGGATTTTGCGCCGAATGTTAGTTCATTTCCATTATTTGTAAGTTTAGAATCCAATTTAATAAATTGAATTGACTTGAAAGGACAAAAAGTATCGTGAATTGCTGAGAATACACCGTATCATACCTTAAGAAGTATGTTTTTTAGTTCTCGCTTATTCGTATTATGTAAATTATTGTATACGTAATCGTTCTTCTGTTTATATGTATACAGAATACATTCAAATAAAACTGTGAAACTGTGAACTTACATGTGTGAACGTTCAATTTTCATATCTATTTTCTTTCAAAGTCTTCATCACATTTCGTAAAATCTCTGCATTAACGATAAATTTTCGTACTACACACGAAACGGAAGAAGAACAAGTAACTATCGTTGGCTTTGAGATAGGAGTTCTAGACAATAAACATGGTCGATATGAAAACATAGCTATCATGATATTAAAGCAATGATTTGGCAAGATCATTTGATCACATGAAAATAAGAAATCCCAAAAAGTTGAAACATGCAATCTTAACATGATAATGATTATAATTGTGATATTATATTATACAAGTGAGTATAAGTAAGGAGTCGATGCATAAGGTACGCGGACGGATGGATACTTCTAAATACAATAATGTCGTTAAAATCAAACATTTCAGTACCAATCGCACGAACTTGCGTCCAACATTTCGAATGAGAACACCTGATATTATCGATGCATTGATAATTTTTCATTTCGTCAACAGTAGCTTGCAGTCACGTGCGTACTATTAAAACACACTGTAGTTGCATCTTCGCACAATCTAATATCAACGCTTGGCTGACAATCGGCATGCATATGTAAGGTGCAATAGAGAAGGTGTTTTGCAGGACTGTGGTGAGCGGGTGATTATTACATGGCATTCATATGATAGGGCTAGCATGTGTAGATGTATTATAGATTAAAAAATCAAACAGGACTTACAATTAGTATAACTAATGCCGAAAGCATGACCCTATTTTCAACAAATGATCCCTCGTTTAATCGAGGCTATGTTGTTGCAGTAAATGCACAAATCGTCGCCGTGTGGCGTGTGCACGTTACATACCGTTCGGTCAAATTGGTTACAAGCTTCATCTTTTTTGTTTGACATGCTACAAACATCTTTTTCAGCGAAATCGATCAAAGTATTTTAGTGATCTGATTTATAGCCTGTCGACGTGAGAAATTCTTTATACATTCAAATATGTCAACCCTTTTGTTTCCTTCACAAGATACTTGGTGTTATTTCTTACTTTGTGGACATGGCTGATAGAACCTAATTTCATGCCAAAACATGTGCCCTTATGAATGGAGGAATACACTAGTAGATTTTGAAATTGTTTAATAAATTTCCCTGCAACGTAAAGACCCTACATGTACTGAAAAGAGCGAATGGTTTATAAATATCTGCTCTTAATTTGTATCAGTTCGTTAAATTGGTAGACCACATTGTTTCTAAAGGAGCCAACAATGAAACAATATGCTCGACTTTCATCAGTCGCAGTAAACTAAATATGAAAACTATTCGCCTTACATACATAAAGTTTCTAGTAACAACATGTATCGTTTCTGTTGTCAACAAAAACTAATTTTCATTAGTAAGTTTCATTAATATGTTCACCAATCTGACGTTGGAAGGATTATTCAGTGTCACATTGGCGCAGCTAGCCATAACGTTAGCGAGACGTCACGTGGTACAGCCGGAAATGCGGAAATTCTAAATGATCCTTTCAACGATGGTAATGGGTGGGAAAGCTTCCAATGATACATTCTAAGAACGACAATGATGAAACATCGAGCCCTGTGCGTCGTAATATGTCACGATCAAAATGGGCCAGAAAGAGGAGAATGACATAGTGGGGGAAGAAGACAGTGGTTCTCTCGCTGAACGCGGGCCAGCCGTGCCACATGATTTCAAGTCCGCCAATCAGATTTGGCAACTGGCGAAATGGACGAAAAATTTGATTTCGTGAAACCCTGCACCGTGGGTATGGGATCGTAAAACGGAGCCGCGCGTAAAGTGAGGGACCAGTGTAAGTGGAATGTGTATGTGGCAGACAGAATAATAAACAGAGAGAGATTTTGGCGTACTACCTTGTGTCGTGGCGAGTAGAGGGTGTGGTGGCGTAGGCGTCGGCGTCGGCGCGCGTTGACAGACTTTGACGATGGAGTACGATGGTTCGTTGATCGGACCTCCTGTGCGTTGAAACGTCAACTGCAACCGCTGCAGGCGTCACTGCACCTGCAGGCCCCGCACCGGCCGCGGCACCACTCTCCGCAGCACCTCGATCTTTGTGGTACGCTGACACCTAATCCACACCACACACCCTCAGCCACTATTCTCCGTTATTCCGCGGGATCGTTTGTACAAATCGACATCGGATCTTGTCTACGCTTTTTTTTTTTTCCGCGTGCCATAACCCCAACGACCGCGTCAACGTTTTCGCAGTTTCTTCAGTCGAGCGCGCGCAGAGGGACAACGTCGTTAGCCGTTCTGCTTCTGAGGGATGCAAAGTCGGAAGAGGGGTCACGTTACAAGGATCTAGTGCAAACTGTGGCAGTTCATAGGGTGTCTCGCGATCATTTTAATGGATATACAGCCTATACAGGAGCGGATAAGAATCGTTTCGTATGAATGCATCGACATACATTCTTTCGAGGGCATGTCTCTGAAAAACTGTTTGAAGAAACAGAACCGCCCCCAAGACTTTTATTTTTGTCGCAAGATGAATCAGCATTGTTAATGCTTTTCTGCCCTTCAATGGAATTTTATGTTTTGTCATATCGGCACTGTGTCGGTGTCGATGCTCACCGCTTTGAACATCTTAATAGATACGATCTTTATGGATCATCTACCCTCCAATAGTTCAATGTCCTCTTTTATCTAGTGCAAGAATGCAAAAAGAAGAATATGCGGTTCTATTTCAAGCAAAGATATAACGATCTTGAAGTCCCGGGAGAAAAAATTACTTCGAGCCGTGTACGGCATCGAGAAAATTGTCATCTGAGAGAAAGAAACAATTTTGTTAGCTGTAACACTAGTCTCTCCACTGAGCGTTTGGGTTGCTCAATTAGATTTCCAATTAATCTTCTAAATCTGTTGAAGGACTAGATGTTCGAAAAGAAAGTAACTTTAATAATGTAATTACACAGTACGAAAAATCGCGACATCAAAAGCAGGAAGTAGATTAGCATAAAATTGAGCATCATAATACATTGTCGCAGCAAAAAGTGCATCCACATCGTGCTCTCTTACACATTAATGCTCAGATTATTTAATCTATCCACGACCCGCATTTCACTTTGAGCGTATTAGTTCAAGTAAAGCAGTGTAGTTCAACGAGTGCTCTCATAAACAGAATATAGTCCCCTCTACACAAATTAGCGTTGCCCAGGAAACGGACGACGCTCGGTGTGTCATATGATCGACATGAACATAAAAACGCAGTGCGACAAAAAAGGACAGAACACTCGTGGACTGCACGGAAATAAAGTAACATATGTATACAGTTTCGTATTCCACAAGCCGTCAATATTGTATAGGGAACAAATTATTTATGAGTAAAAACAACTCAACTACTGTTAGTTCAAAGTAGTTAGTAACGGCACATAGGCAGCAATGTGTAATAAATAAAGAACAGCGATTTCTTTTTGAGGAAAATATATTCACGAAAATATGCACACATCACAAAGTTGTATAAGAAAAATTGACAACATGCAATCAAAACGACTAATTTTAAAACACTCAAATAATTTATAAAATAACAATGAAAATAAAAAACAATAAGATGTGGATTAATCGAATGAAATACATAATGACTTAGAAGAGAGCTGTATACAGAGATTCGTAAAATTGACCAAATGATCCCTATAATTCTTTCCTTCGCTTTTAGACTTTATAATGAAGTATAAAAACTTAAAAAAAGTAATAAAACCGGCTTCGAGGATGCGGCGAAAAGGATAAAATAATGTTTTTTGCGGTCTGTGCCGAAGTAGTTTTGTCCGAAATAGGCGAAAGGAAGGTTTAGAATTTGTTTCAAGTGCGAATGTGCGACAAGTGAAGCCGATATTGAAAGAAAAAAGATGTGTCTTTCTTCCATAGACCACATAAATATATGGACCGCGCATCTGTTATTGCCAGCATTTTTTTTTAGACAAATTCTTCGTGACGAGAATAAATTTTAATCAAATTGAAACTGAAAGTTATTAAAGAAACAGAGTATGTACTACTTCACCTATGTGGTTTCTGCTAGCCGAAGGAAATAAACAATCAAATAGATACTTGAGATATAGCCAAAACATGTAAATAAATTTGTGTTTATCAATTTCGTGAGTCAATGCATATGTTTTTGTTAGTAGGGTCGCTATGCGTCTCTGTAAAAAATAACGAGAATAACTATTTATATATCATATCGTCACTAATTTTACGTTTAAACATATCAATTTAGTCGTTTTGCGTGCATCTGCTAAACCAAGAATTGTCTATAGGTAAGATAATAGAACTTGTACTTTTCTATAACTAAAGATAATACGTGTCTATAGGAACTACTCGTAGTACGTACTACTTGTACAACATGCTCTGTAATGCAAGCAAGCTGATTATATTCGCCCATTCTGACAGTAGCATACAAAATAATATTTGTAAGATGGAGGTACTAGGCAATAAGACAATACGAAATTGTTCTGCACAGGTCGCTAGGTAGTAGAATAGATTAATCTAATCAACTGGTAATACGTGCTTTATTGACACAACGTAAATAAGCCCAAACCTTATTTCACTTAGACATCAAATTAAAGTTATACTTTCATTTCCTTAAAACACATTTTGAATATATTGACTTGTACGCGAAATTCATAAAAAATGTACCAAATTCGTGCCTTTTTAGGGTACCCGTAGTATCTTATTTCAACCAAATGTGTACGTTTGATCCACGTTACTGCTTCAAAACTGCATTAATAATAATCAACTAGGCAAAAGGTTAAAAACAACGCGCAGCGTTTGGCCACTTACAATAACCTTATATAACTATGAGCAATCTGTAGGAAAAAATTAAAAAATAGTTTGGCTACAAAATACAGCGAAATCATTATAGCCAATTTAGGCACGAATCAACACGAGTAAATAAATATTTAACGATAAATAAATAACAACGCACTAATATTTTATGCAGCAAAATAAGTAAGCTTGTTCTCACTTTAACTACGAAATTTTCCAATCCTTATGTAAATCAATAAAATGAGACTATTATCATCCAAAATTATCAATGTCCTCGACAGTAGCCGTTAAGTTCTCAAGAATTCGTGAGCACTTCTTGATTGAACATGTTCTGTAATTCGTAAACCATAAGGAACTGAATTCATTGCCGTAGATATCTGCCGAGCACTGAACCGTATGGCAAACTGATAATATGCTTTGCGACAGTCTTTTAGTCCTAGTAATGGATCACAAACAATCTCCATCACCTGTTTTCGTTCTTAAACTGTGACTGGGGCGATGTTTCTCGCCCAGTATATCAGACTGTGCGATATCCCAGAAATGATACCTAAGTATGGCTAAGCACTCGAAATTCTTATCAAAGCGCAAAATGAAGAGTTGCTTTTCTAAATATTACGATGCCGAGTATGTCTCTTTCCTGGAGTGAGTCTCTATGTCGACGACAACAGAGACAGTAGTGACTGGCATGATTTGTTGGTTATTAGATTGGCCTTGCCTCTGATCATACTGTCTATCATCAAGACAGCCTATGCTTATCTTATAGGCCAGGGGATCCTCTTGAGCCAGGACCTCCGATAAACCGTCCGTGGTTTCCTCCAAAGGCTCATAATGGCCTGGTCTTACCGAGTGACATCGGCTGACCGGAGTCTGGACTCTCTTTATCTGTGCTTGCCCACTTATCAAACCGGTCGGGCTTACCTTATTTAGAGCCTTCAGCATGTTATCCGGCATGTGGTCCTGTATCATCACGGGACTTATCAGTACTTCGTCGAAGTCGCACGGTCCTGCCCATAGCGCTTGATATACCGGTTGCCGCTTGTTCAACACCTGTCTGTAATATGTCAACGACGCGCACGTTATCTGTGTAATTTGAAATGCCTTTTGTCTCGACACTTGTCGACTAAGCACCACTATCAACTGTTTTTACGCTTGTTATATTTTCGAAATCAATGTAAAATAGATAAGTAAATATTTGGTGTTAGTATGCGATCAAACGTAAGGTTGCTGGTGGGTTATACATGTATGCTGTTAATGAAATCTTAAAGCTACATAGGGCACGTGGTTCTGCACGAAAAAGTGTAAATACTATGCATTTGCTCATGCACATACACAGTATAACGGTTTTACCCGGCGGTAATATGCTAAAGAAAAAAGACCGTAAAATTAAGTTACAAATGTCTAACAGCACAGGACCGTGTATTAGCTAGTCAATACAGTGACATCGTACAAAAATGCAACATTCATTAATGTTGGAAAACAGACAAAGTAAATGCTGTACGTACCTCCAACGGGACTCATACTTTTTTCTGGAAAGCAAAAACGTACTTCATTTATGGCACACATAGAGTTATACCGTACTACGCCGTTTAATTAATAATTTAAATATAACGAGTCTACCTTGTGACCACACTATTGCAATACTGTGTTATAAAATTAATATAGGGGCATACTAATGGCTTATAGAAAAATATATCTCGAAGGATTGATTAAATTTTCATCACGGATGACAGGATCTATTGAAAGAATCTACTTACTCGCCCCTATTCGGATGATGGCGAACTACATGGATGATTCGTCCTGGTGGATAGAGTGGCCTATGTAAAGTCAGCGCGATACTAGAGTCACTCGGTACGACTG
Organism: Priocnemis perturbator; assembly: GCA_963942575.1. Classification (NCBI taxonomy): domain Eukaryota; kingdom Metazoa; phylum Arthropoda; class Insecta; order Hymenoptera; family Pompilidae; genus Priocnemis; species Priocnemis perturbator. The sequence goes on from OZ012648.1 coordinate 10,310,622, forward strand.
TTTGTGAACGCGCCAGGTCCTTATCCCTTTGATATTCGCTGATACAACCACCGGCCTCCAAATTTGCTGCGGACGTGGGAATCGAACCGCATCCGCAGCACATTACCGAACACGCTATTGTTTTCCACTGCAAAGAACTCGGTACTTCAACATACGAATCTGTTGCGAGTTGTGTTATATCGCGTCTTCACTCAAGCATGTTTACCGTTTTATGAGATAACACAAATATATTTGAAATGAACCACAAGGTAAATTGACACCAGCATATCCTTTCATAGTAAGAAACGTGTAATCCACCAGACAGTGGAGAAAATAATACCCAGAAATGCAGTTGTTCCATAACATTCAATGCTTCAAAGTAAAGAAGGACGATAAGCAGCGTTACTACTTTACGATATAATTATTGTACCGAAGCATTAATCGAAACCATAATATTATAGCTATTTTGCAAGTATCATAATGTAATATATATACGCACCTTGGGATCCACGCTTCTTTTTATCGCATTAATAAGGTCCGCTCTTAAACTCTCCATTTGTCTCAGACCTATCCTGGGGACTACATCTTTGCCCACGACGACAGATGTAATGAACTTCTGCGAGTACTGCTGAGCGGGCATGCTCAATAGGCCACCGGGTGGTGCAAATGAGAAACAAGCCAAGTCTGGATACTCCTGTTTGAGCAATATCGCGAGTATAGCAGCTGTGCCAGCTCCCAATGAATGGCCGACCAGTATCAATCCAAATTCGTGGGTACCTCGAGTAGGATCCTAGATGCAGAGTCACACTTTATGCACTTAAAAGACGATCAGCTATCATGGACAATATAAGTTGTAAGCCATTTAACGCTTATTAATATATAAAAAAAAATACATATATATTGCGTTACAACAGCAGTTATTAACGAATAGTAAAGGTGGCCTGTTACAACACGACAACATTAGGTTACGTAGGCACCCGAAAGTTTCTTGCGATAGTTACTGTCGAGAGTTATTTCCGATTGCGTGTCCACTCGAGAACAATAAGCAAATATTTGACTCTTGGAGAATCATTTCGGAGCCAACTTGAAAGCAGCCTATATATTGAAAGTTACTCTCGCTTACAGAAAAACAAACTAGGTGGTGTCTTGCGACTTGTAAACTATTCGCTTGTCCTCCAAAAGTTTTAAAGTAACTCGTGAGTACTGTTAGCTGCATGTCCACCGATATTTCTAACTCTCCGGTGTTTTACTTTCAAGTGCTCACCTAGCTTTAAACTTCAACTATTTGATTCCGCAAAAAAAAAATTACGGGAGCTCATGTAGAATTGCAGATCATTAAACCGCAAAAACAGGTATAATTTTGAAACAAGGTCAAATAAGATACATGTTTTATCAATTTCTTTCATCGTTCTTACGTCCCCTATCTAGTCCTGAAGTGGATCCTACATATTACGAAACACCCTATAATTATTTTCAAATTACAACTTGCTTTTGCTATTAAAATCGGACAAGTCTTTTCAGGCGACCTAATAACATATCTCTCATCCTGTTTCTTATCTGGAGCAGTTACTGTAGAAATCAGTACAGCGTTAGGTGGCGTTGTAATTTTACAAACGGCAAAAGAGATTAGTAATTCGAAGACATACTTTTGCTAGAGCTCGACCGATGATGCCTTCATCAGAAAGCTTTTTTCGTATGTATTCGGCTGCTTGTACCATCCCTTTGTGTCCAAGCCAATCTTCTCTTGGTGGCATCAACGGTAATACTTCACCTTCCGCATTCAGATCCGTTAACACGTCTTTCATGCTTAAAGTTCCACGTATGCTGACAACCACCTAAATTCAAAAACCAGAATTGTCAAATTTGAACGATTTAATTTATTCAATATCATTTAAATGAATTCGTGCATTGCAGCGTAAAAATGAAATGTATATCCACCAGAGTGGATACAAATTTTACGAAAAAACGATCAGAATAAATAAATATTGAATGACCACGGTCATGGAATACAGACATTCATATTAATGATACATATTTTCTGATGTTCTTTAGACCATTCTTTTCCAATTATTTTAAACAAACAGCTTGTAAATTATATCCACATCTACAATACAATGAATGCGTTTGATTATAGATTTTATAATTATTCCAGTTTAAAGCGCGACTAATTTCCAACCTTCGACGCATCTCTGTGTAATGCACGCCATCCATTTTAAATAAAATATGTTTTAGAATTCAATATTAAAGAACAGGGCCGATCAAAAGATAATTTTGCAACTGAAGAATGTAAGTGCAAACACTACAAAAAGATTGGTGGCAATGCAGACCTTTTGCTTCGTATAGTCCAACGCGACGAAAAATGGTGTTTCGCCAACGTCTACGTGAAAAGTTGCGTATACGACTTCGACCTCACCGACCTCAACCATCCGCCTTAGCGCAGCATAATTGCATTGGCAACAATTGTCTTCCACGATAATAGCGTCATCGTCACGGGCACCGCATGGAAAGCAGCCACATCGTAATCTATCAAAAGCATAAAAAAGAATTCAAGAAAAAGTAACCTGCACATTTTGGAAACTCACAATCAGCCAATGTTATTAAGGCTAATATTATCATATCTACATTTTTTCTATCATTTGTTATTATTAAATAGATAATATGACATTGCGTGCAATTACGAAAGAGTTTATTCTGAAGGGGTTGAAAGATGTAAGAAATGTATTATTTGTCTGTTATGAAATTCTGAAACTGTAAATTCGGAATAATAGGTTATGAACTCCCTAGAAATGGGGAACCCAATTGCAAAGAGTGGATGACATTTATAACGGATAAAAAAAATAACTAATACGAAAAAGAACTTACTTCAAAGGCGTTCTAAAAAGGATAAAATGATTTTTTCGTAGGTCGTTGACCTAACACAGACCATAGGTTGTTTTGCTTCCATATTGGTACCGACCTAAAAAAATGATTTTATTTTTTTCAACGCACCTTTGAAGTCGTTTTTTTTACAACTTTTAAGTTGTTCTTTTTTTCTTTTTCTTTTTAAATTTTTATTTGTCTTGCGATTAAGAAGTTCTGCAAAAGCAGTTAGTAACAAAAAAGTATCTTCCAACTCGTCAGAATAAAGTTGTAATTACGTTAAAAAATGTAGTTCATTGCGCAAATCGCATTATACGGAGAAAGCAGGAACACATAGAGATAGAACATGGAGTCTCTCCATTGGACTTCGTGCACTGAAACCTTTTAAAATCAGGCGACTGGCTTTTTTTTTTCCGTCAATGTAAAGTTCTCTAAGTGTTCGGCGCACGTTATATCGTTAAGTTATACATTAATCATTCAGACGTTAACGTAATAAGCGAACAACCAGTAACCTTCTTCTGTTGTTGCCAGTAAACATCTAATGTAGGCATGTACTGTATATAATACGCACGCCCGACTTTTTGTAAATTTCAGGGGCTACGTTACAGTAAAATTAAAAAAAAAATTGTTTTTTTAACATCTCTCAGAAGATTGATGTCTAAGAAGTATGTGCGTAAAAGATTTTCATGAAATTCGAAGTGTCTTTTCAATTGCACGAGTTCTCGGCATCATGTGTTCCGTTCAAGTGGCGGCATTTATAAATTAAAAAATCTTCGACCAATCGGCTCCAAGTTTTAAGTGTAGCATTGAAGGTGTTTTTAATTTTTATTTTCCGAGAATGAGATGTTAATATACGCTCATGTAGTTCAACAAACTTCAAGAATTATTAATTTAACGCAACTACGATTATCTATGCCGCCGATGAACCATGTTGTTCTTTAACGCAGAAGACCACAACGCTGTGCAACATCTTCATGTATATATATTTTGACGTACAAAAAATCTTACAGTATCATCAAAATGTAACCAATCGGTGGCCATCAATATTATTTCTAACAATACCATTGATATCTCAAATGAAATCCCGAAAACTGCGGCTTTTTTTGACCCAATACTGTAGCATGCCAAATTAAAGGAGCATGTTACCTGGTGCATAGTTGGCAGAGTCCGGTAGAATGATTAATGAGGAACATTGGCCAGCCATAAGCTGCCAAGGCGAAGTGTATGTAATGAATAGCCAGCTGAAAGTGACTTAGATCGCCGTCCTCAGTCAAGGATAGGAACTTAGTACGAGGCGTTATTGGCACACCCGAGAGGAACTCGTACGTATCATTCTTACGTTGCTTCACTATCAGCTCCCGTTCGATCTTCTGAAACTTCCGAAGCAGCACCAAGCCAGCCACAACATCCGATGGAACAACATCGAGGTCCCGGAAGAAATCGCTCAGAAGACGAGCGATGTCGGCGAACGAATTCTAAAGAAATTCGGCTACATATTTCTTTCGCTCTGAATGTTTCAACATTAATACGCAACCGACATGCATGGGACAAATTGTAATAAGATAAAGCGAATTTCAGTTCAATGCTGTGCAAATGGAAACAAAGAAACGGATATAAGAGATTTAACGAAATATTACATTTACCCGGGTCAATGCATTGTATTATATTAATAAAAAATTGTATTTACGATAAAAATTGTACAATTACGATCGTTGTACGTAGGCTCTAAAATAACATTTTTATTTCTATTCAGACTCCGTTAGTGCCCCCGTTGAACTAAGTTATCATAAGAAACTTAAGAAGAAAGGTGAAAACCGACTTCAAAACTGCGCTAAATAGGGTAAAATATGTGTGCGCCTCTGAGAGCGGAGGCAAAATAGTTACAAAACAATCTAGACCCTATGTCAGGTCGCCGACCTAAAAAAGGAAAAATTATTTGACCCTTTTTAGCACAGTTTTTTTATTTTAACAATATAAAAAAAATGCGGATCGTAGTTAAAACGTTAATTAGGTATCATCTACACAATTAGATCAATTTATGATATCATACTTACTCTATTTCGATCAGAATTGCCCATGCAACAAAACAATAATCTGCACCTGGTGTCCCAGCTATCCTGGTAGGCACGAATTACTTTTCTGAAATTTAAATTTACCTACAGAATGACACGTGCTATTATGAGTTTCACGCATCGACAAATTACAAATTTTTCTTCACGACCGTTACAAATTCGCCGTCGTACCGTAAGCATACCGACGTGTAATGAAAGCTTTTGTTCCTATTTTTCTCCTCTTTCCTTTTTTTAATGAAAATACTCCGATGGCGACACCATCCTCTATGTATATTTATAATAATCGATCGAACGTTACCGTTGTCGCCAATTCCTATTTCTGCTACCGCTGCGCTTGTAGTGCAGTCTACCGCTCCTCGACTCTGCTTCTCTCATACTGCGCTGATATTTCTTCATTTTAACCCAAGACCTACCGGCAGCATCGTATGTACACCACACCGTCACCATTACCGATCCTAACACACACCAGTTCGATATCACCAAACCTGCGAACATGACCTCTTTAATATTATCGGTACGTACATATTTGACATGCAGTACATGATATCAATATTCACGCACTAATACATCTAAAAAACTGTCTGTTTTCTATGTCAGAGTCACTGCAGAAATGACGTGCAACTTTTGCTCATCAATATTTTCATTCGGATTTGCAATGAGACATTTGAGAGGAAAACTTAATCATTATTGGATATGAGTGCGGAACAAGTTATTTCTATGGAACAAACAGAAATAAATAAAATCGGTTTTCCTTCTGTTCGAATATTCTAGAGCAAACGAATAAAAAATTAATTTTAAACAAATTAAAATGTAAACAGTAATATTGAACTTACCCAACATAACATCTTTAGCGTGGTGGACAGGACATGTTTGATAATATCGTGTTAACCACGTCACACCTGCACATAACCATCCAGTCTCTATCAACAGAAGGACTGAAACAAAAATGGTATACATGAAAACATCATGATTAGATGAAACTCAAGTAAAGGTTTTCCTAATATCTAAGAAACTGTTGAAAATCCGTTTATAGTACAATACATTTACAAATGTCAGTGTTTGATATTCCCTCGAAATATCGACCAAAGCTCGACATTCTATTTAACAAACAGGAGGGAACCGTCATTTCTCAATAAGAAAAAAACGCAAGGTAACCAAAAATTATTATTTCATTATATGATCCTTTTGATACCTTACATTTTGTGTGGCAAATGTTATCTTACAGACAGTTTATCATTATCTAAATGTCAGTAAGTTAGATGACTCATACCGTATAATATCTGCTATACAACATAATACGAAGAAAGTGTTTATTTCTTAATATAATTAATTGAAGCTACGAGCGTGTCATGCAAGGGTAGCTTTTGCAGGTATGACGACAACAACACGGGGAGAAGTGATGCTGCCTATTCGACTTTACTGGGACCAGACACGATTAAGGGGCTGGGTTAGAGGGATTTGTGGATCTCGGATTGTTTTCAAAGAATTCCCTTGACTTTTTAGCAATTGTCACCCCCCCCCCCCCCCACCAATAACCTAGAAAACTCAAAAACAATGACCGCGGGCGATTTCTTCGGTTAAAAAAATGGTTTGTCACTCTAAACTAAACACTAGCAACTTTTTCCCGAGCAACTTTTTTATATCATCAAAAAGAACGAAAATATTTTATGGTCGTCAAGTTAATCCATTACATCAGTGAAGTAATAAGGCCACAGAATAAATACATAGTTCACGACCGTTTCAGTGCGATTGATAAATACAGGTATTTATTACATCGATTTATACATGTATGCGTCATCATTGGTCCTCTTGAACCTGCTGTTCATTACCATTAACAGCTTCTGGGGAGAGAGAGACTAGCCACTTATATTAATACCTGCTCCGCATCCAGGCAAAGGAGGCAAATCCCCGTAAACGAAAGTACCTCGTATGCTCGAACGAGCTAAACTTTTGTCAACGATCGACTCTTTTACCTCGTTAACAGTCGACTGCGAATTCACTGTTACAATAGTGTAGTTACCCTATATCCTTGAAACATCACTTGACGAATATTAAGGGTAGAATAAGAGGGGTAATAAAAAAAGGTAGAACGCATAATCGTACAATCGTTTGTACAAGTCGATGTAAACTAGATGCTGTGCTACATATACTACAGCATACGTGCGGTCACCGACGGATAAGCAAAAGAGCACCACTACACGGTTTATTACACTCGAATGCCTGTCATTCAAATTTCTACCTTCGCTCACACATCTGAGAAGACCGAAATAATATTGATTGATTTGTATATGTCACTGCGTTTACTGCATCGTGCAGATCGTCGGCGTGCGCGTTGCTATCCGCGTCAACCACGGCATCAATATCTCGAATCTCGCTCTATCTCCTCACACATATCTCGCCACTACATTGCCAGGTACTTATTTTCGTCGAGCATGTTATTGTTGCTCACACTCTCAATTCTTAGAACACCGCCGACCGCCTTTCCACCTATAGTCACAGATTATTCACAGCAGCCAATAACGCCCTTTCGCCCTGTCCTTCCCCCACGTCATCATTTCCAAATGACGAGGAGACATGCTCCAGCCCCACTCGCGCCTTCCGAAACAGTTTGGCGGAGCATCCGCGAGCGTTGCGCGCTTCAATTTACCGAATACATGCATGTGTCATTTCGTTTCGTGTGCATCTTCTTTTACCGAACATTCTTCTTGTACATAGTTCGCTCTGTGAATAATAAACCGACCTCGAAACGTTAATATTCGTCAAGAGGTCAAGGAACAATATTATACTGTATATATATGCGTGTGTATATATAGGTAGTTCGGTTACATTGTCAGTGGCAAGTACATTTCGCAAGGATACCTAACAAACGCGTTTCGATTTGAGGAAGTAAAACTATATAACCTGAGACGTCACTTACATCTGAGCGTCGTGTCACTTAAAGTGTGAGAAGAACCAAGCATTTCCGTTCAACAATCAATTGCGCGCGAAGAGCATCGATGGGCAACGTGTTAATCCTTTAATTGCTTGAATTCAGGATATCAGCTTGCTAGTATAAATGTTTTGCGCATGCGGAAGAAATGTTTAGCTATCGCTGGCAAAAGTCGGCACACGAGTATAAGAGATTTTTAGCTTCTAAAGACGCATGCAGAGGTATCCATGTCTGCAGTGAATCGCACGCAGGATATTTTCAGCGCTTATTGTAAACTTGTTCATTGGAGTATAGCTTGAAAAGTGAACGCTTCTAGACACTTGTTTATAGGAACTGGTTTTCTTGTTTTGATACAGAAAAGTCATATTTAACACATTACCCATACTATAAAAGACGCCACCTATGTAGACACATACGTCGAAGTAATACGGTAAACGGGTAACCATTTCCACTATTGTCCCGATACAATTGAATAGAAAAGACAATTGTCTAGAATGCCTGTCAATACTTAGGCGTCTTAGGCGAAGCGATTATCTTGTCCTCGAAAGAGTCTACTAATGCTTTCACGTTCAATACAAATGTTTTCATCACATTGGGGTTTTAGTCCTATACTTTCACCGTGAGCCTTTATAAGTTTTCGTAATTATTCAAAACAAGTGTGGAATCAGATTCTTGAATTTTATATGTTTTTAAGTTAAATGTAAACATGTTTCATATTTGAAATTTGACTCTTTATTCATAGACCTTTGCTCTACGACGCTTATGGGATACATAACAGATGCCTATGTAACACGGGAATCTTAAACTGAAGACCAAAAAGAAAACAGTAGAAAAAACGGCAACGTAAAATTAAGCATATTTACACATCACACCATAAAAGACATACGCAGAAAAGGATGGATAGTACAATGAATTCCGGATAAAAAAGAAGAATAAAACGTGTAAAAAATACCTTCAACTTCCACACCCTACAAAGATTATATTTATTATAGTAACAATAGAAAAAGCTACTAGATGGAGTATAAGATTGCAACAAAAAACTTACATAATCTAATGTACAGTATGTACTGCATGGGCGCTCGTGCGGCCGCGTCCAAGATACTGCCTCTTGTCGCGAGGAAACAGATGGAGAACTCGACCGCCATCGAGGCAATGAAAAGTACCAAGTACCCGAGAATATACTCCCAAAGAAGAAGAATACAGGTAACGCTGCGATCCCACTCGAGTATTCCCAATAAAACGCTCAACACCGCCATCCTGTAAGCGAAAGTGTATCAACATTTAGAAAAATAAAAGTTAGCAAGCGCGAATTTGAGTGCAAAGCGATCAATAACTGTTACGCTATGTTTACTCTCCAATACGCAGATAAGACACTAACGTCATTCGACAATTTTTATCTATCAGAGGAAGTATCATACGCGCAGGCAGGCACCTGCACACTGCGCCACCGATCCCTTGACTCTTATTGCCTTATTCGTGCGTCTTAACCCTTTGCACTCTGAATTATTTTTCAATTTTCTTCCCAACAACTCCCTACTGTTTTAAGTGTTTCATTTGAAATTGACTTCAAAGGACAGTTCCTCGACTGCCACTTATTTTTAACAATTTTGATTACTAATTATATTAAATATAGCTCTCAAACTTTGCTGTAATTTATATTTGTTTTTAACTAAAAAATCAGACAATTTAAATAAATAAAGAAAGAACGAAATTCAATTAAAACCCCGTTTCATTTACATTTTTCTTAGATTTTGTAATTTTTACTGATGTCAAGTCACACTCGACAAAGGCGTGCAAAAATGTAAGAAAAATGTAAATAAAACGGGTTTTTAATTGAATTTCGTTCTTCCTTTATTTATTTGAATTATCGTTGAAAAATAATTCGGAGTGCAAAGGGTTAATGAACGGAAATGCATGCGCTCAGTACCAAATCTCAGTAGCCACTCTCCCGAGAGTCCCGAGAGGAGCGCAATATATACGTGATGTTACGTGTTAGTCGTGTCTTCATCACAAGTCTCTAGGCGACGATCCGTTGTTACGGACGTTCTCGCAGTCGCCAATGGTCACTGATGGTCGCCAACGGCGTCAACTGCAACGTGACGCATCACGCATCGCTCGGACACTCGGACTTTTTATACAGTCGGTAAAACGAGCGACTCCGCGTTCGAGGAAGAGGATTTTAGAGGAACCCTGCTCTGATACGCTCTGGCTTGGCTACGTCTCAATGATTGTCATATCTCAGAATCTAATAAATACCCGCAGCGTAAGTGTTACACTCGGTACCCTCCCCACACCTCCTCAAATTGTCATTCAATTCTGATGAGTGTGCCATGTCGCACTGTATCTCTTTTTGTAACTAACAATAAGAGCCGGTCCGGATAATTCTTCCACCCAATCGTCCAACAATGGAGCCGCAGTTCACTAGCCGCACGTTATGCAGCGATCGTTATACGTTTCACTATCTTTATGTAAATGTAGAAGACGTGGATAGACGAGGCGAATTTATGTAGAGGAAAGCTCTAAATACGCAATATATGTCTATTACTGTGCCATCGACTCGTTCAGACCGCTGCCGTGCCCTCGTAGGATTCACCCCTTATTATTAGATCTGATGAGTGAGAAGAATCGATAGATGTTAACCAAAAATAGAACTGCATTTAAAAAAATGTGCAATTGCATCGGTGTATATGCAAGAAAAGTGGTGTAATAGGAAGATTACTATCTAGGTACTTAGTACGCCATCCAATATTGTCCTCTACCATTTTTTTCTATCATCATTTAAAAAAAGAGTTATGTACAGCCCGTCCAGGCACTCCAGGCCCGTTCCATTTGCCAGAATCACCCTGTAAGTCTTTATATAAGTATGGACTTCCAGTTGCGTACTCCATGCCAGTTCAAATACGCCAGCGGTGTAGCGTTCTCCGATAAGAACTACAATTCTAAGGTACAGCAGTACATATGTGCAAAGCGCACGCTATTCAAATTCGACACACACACACTGCACCTCTTCAATTGTAGTTCTTATCTGGGGACGCTCCGGCGCTGCTGTTTTGTAACATGTGTGAATTTAGTCACGGCGCCTCCTACGGCGCATGCGCTTAACGTAACTCGATCAGGTATGAAGGAAAGCAGAAACCAAAGACACATCTTCTATCCTCCAATATCGGTTTACCTTGCCGCACATTGCCATTGCCGGCATAGGGAATGCGCTTTTTATATCTATATTAAGGTCTGTGCTAAATTGTACCTAATGTATGGCACGTGATACAATTTACAATAGGTCTATTATTTCTTTCGCCTTCATCTTTTCATTTCGCCATTTATCTAATTATTAATTTTTACATGCAACATCGATCTTCTTATCTCACGAAATTAGGAGTTGAGACTGTGCAATGTAAATCCACAAAAATCCTACCGTATATGATATGCAATAAAGGAAGTCAGGTTTCAAAAACTTATTTTCGCGAGCAACGAAAAAGTGACTTGAAAAACACAATTTTGGAAAGCAGCGGGTGAAATCTTGATTGACATCAATTGATATCGACGTTCGGACATACATGGATGTATGCAGAATGGGATTGAGAAAGGAGAGATTCGAAGCAGTGAAACTTACTCGATCGTATGAATAGAGTATAGTACGGCGCCAGGCATCAAGAGATCGTCGTTCCCTATTCTCCATCGCCTCCCGAAGGCAATTAAGCTTGGCATCTTTGTTCCGAGGTACCCTATCGTCTTCGGCAGAGGCAAAACAAAGCGCGAGTGACATAACCTAACGCCATGTGTGCGGTGGCATGTAAATAAGAGAAACGCACAGCGCACTAATCACTCACGCACGTATGTAAATATCGAAGGAGAGGAGTGCATGCCGCATGCATCTCGAGCGAAAAACATTCTCGGCTTCCGAGCGATCGAGTCCTTCGATGTAACGTAAACTGAGTGAAACTGACGTAAACTGAATGTCCGACGAAGCCCCCCCGGGAACTGTACGAGCCGGTCGTAGGCAGTCGCAGGTCAGTCGGAAAGAGGGAGGGATAGTACTAACAATGAGAGATGTAAGATGTAACAAACGTTTCGAAACACAATATTCGCGCAACGCCAGGATACCTAACGTTGTCGCATCATCGGAATACATCCGGCTTTTCAAAGTGGTCCTTCTTTTAACGAAGGCTCTTTCCGAATTCGAGACTTCTGACGTAGCGATTTTCAACGAGCGGTACGCGAAAAGGCCCACACCATTTGCATTCTTGGTCTAATGTGGTTAAACAAACGTTGGAATTTTTTTTCATCTAATAATAATAAGTAGTCTATGCGCTATATATATAGTCCGTATAGAGGTGTCAGGATACGACAAATTTGATTCGAGCAAAACTGATTTTATCAATTCGGCCGGAGTACTTGATTACTCTAATCGATACTTGGAGTAACTGGAATATTCCAGAAAATCCGAAACGATTTAATCTATACTAAGAATATCCGAACAGTTTGGATCGATCTGTAGGATCAATGTCAGCCTACATACATGTACTCGACCATCATAAAACCACTCTGAGTCTTGTATTCTACATCTAAATTTAGGCGTCAGATTAGACGGAACGTAACGAACTATTCGAATATGACACGTGACTATTCAAGTAAATCGCATTGCTTACGTGACCACCCTTACGTCCACCCTTACGTTTCACATACTGGAAATATTTTCACTACTTGACTGGGTTATTTGTATATTAAAAAGTCTAGAGAAAAGAACTCACCAAATGAGATGCAGTATGAAGAGGAAGGCGCCGGGTACAACAAGGTCGTCGCTACCGACGCTCCAGCGTCGTCGAAACACAACAATTCCAGGCATCTCTCTTCCTTTCTTCGGTCATTCACCAACTACCAGCCATTCTATCAATCGACGAACCTCCTTACAAGAGTTCACACCCCTCCTGGATCTGCTCATCGTAGAATGTCGTTGTTGAAGAATACGCTGCCACACTTTCCTCGAACATTCACAACCGACACCGACGATGCTATTGGAGCACCACGACACGAGGGTACATATGAAAACGACGCCGATTCCGTTTCAACGTCCCTTCCGAACCTACTAAGAGTTTCAAAGTTCGGTGCTCGAACCACATCCTCGTGCAATATCGAAATGTCAACAGTCGTATCGACGACTCCCACTGTAGTGCCTGCTCGTTGGGCTAGATGTTCTTTCGCAGAAGAAATGATCCTCTTACTGGTGCTCCTCGACGGCGTCATGATACCGCATTTAAGCGACACTCGTCGACGATGCCGATGCATTCTGTATCCCAAGATTTGTATCTTCTCCGATGTCGCGAACGATTAACAGACCCGAAACCAATGAGCCCGAAATGCGAGCGTTTTGTGTTTGGGGAGAAACGCACTGGCGTGTTTCGGAAGACTGACGCCGCGTCGGACGATTTCGTGAACGATTATTCGATCCTATATTAAAAACGACGTCGGAATGTTTCGTACAAAAGTTTATAAAAAACACATCTCGCATTTTGTGCCTTCGAAAGGTACCGTCGTTGATCTGCTGTTTCCCTGCAATACGTAGCAATTGCGTTTCTTAGTGCTCGAAATAATAATCGATTGTACATTGTTTATCGTTTTCCGGGTCGTTTCGGAAATTTCTCGTTTCCTACTGTGAAATTTGTTTCGTTCATTGATTTCCCCGAATTCAGTTAAGGTTTTATCGAAATTAATCATAATGCGTATTTTCTAACGTCGTTTAATTCTATTTTATTCTAAAAAATATGTTGCCTTTCGTTATTTGTAGAACATCTATGTTTCACTTTAACACTATTGTTGCCCACTCCCCAATGTCAGCAAATTATTGAACTAGAATAACAAATATGCATTTACCCCTACACCAGCTTCACAAATTCATTTCAAGCAATTGCCAAAATTGTACACTGGTTAATTATCAATGTATCACACTAATAAGTACATACATTGCATGGCAAGCATTTCTTATATCCTTCGTTACGAGTACTTTGATAAGAAAGAGTATTACTTTTCATTAATCAAGCATTACCATTCCTCAAATTAAGTCTTCTTCCCTTTATGTCCACTTGATTTTAAATATTTGTTACATAATTTTGTTTAATTGCTGATCTATTCATGACTTTCAACGCATAAAACACAATTTTAATATTTAATATAAGCAAAATGCCAAACAATTCAAAGAATCAAAATAATAACAGCAACAATTGTGGAACTGGCGACTTGGCTCGCTTTTACACGGACTAAACTTTTATCATTTTAATGTCGACATTTTTAATGAAACCCCGTGTTTTCCTCACTATCTTATCGCTTTAATCCCTGGGCGGCACAATCTACCAATGATCCAATATTTTACTACCAAAACGGTATCAGCTTTGCAAAAGTTAACCTACACTTTTAGAGCCCATAGCTTAGTTTTCCGTACAATTTTAGACATACAGCTTCCTGTTACTCAAGTAACTCGGAAAGTTGTTCAAAGACTTTAGACATTTTCGCCCCTAAGAATGGATGAACGGTTCAATGGTTCAATAAATAGTCGGATAGTTGAGCGGCAAAGCGATGAACGAATGTCAGACCGGATAATAAAATCTGTGAAATTAGCATTCACTCTGAGTGTGATTGCGAACCCAAACTCTAATTGTAAAGTAGAGCGGAGATTGAGCATAATGTAGAATGTAAATCCTACACTAACAATAAGTTAATGCAACATTAAGTAATTACTACAAAAATAAGTGTTCTTAAGGAGAACGAAATACTGTCTAAAAAATATAATTTGCAAAAGATACGACTTTAAACCCACAAATATAGCACCGGATCTGTCATTGGACATTCCAATGATTGATCCTATCTAACAATAGAACTCACACGGACACGGAGCCTGCATAAAGTCAACCGTTTTGTAACACAGCCGCATTTATCTGACTTCTCTTCAATGCACATTCGATTTTCCACCGATCCCGATTCGACACCGTTTGTAATATCCTTAGTCATAAGCTCGAACGATATATCGATCCTCGTATAGTTCCTTCTCTCGCCATTTATTCATCTTAATACTGTCTCGCACAACATATATCCAGCTAGGAATATACTGAACTGCAGTCACGGTTTTCTCCATAAGGAAATAATGAAAAGCTCTCTCGAGATGACGCGTTACCCAGCTTGTAGTAGTACGCCCTGCAAAGCCACCCTACGCGTATCACTTTACAGGACATCAAGACGCACAGTGAAAAGGAACACGTGCAACGGGGGTACAATAAAGACGATGAAGCCGTTGAAACAGGAAACGAGCATACGGTGGCTTACGAAGATATTGGAACTTGTAATGTTCTTTGGAACCCCAGTCATTTTTTCGTATAAGTGTAAGAAACATCTTCAGGCTCAGATGAACGGAATATGTATCGAAAAAAGCAAATAAGGGAATGGACATGTAACATATGGTTTTGACGGTGAAACATGGCGGTGGTTACATGAGGATTGCATGCCAGGAAACGAAACGATACTTTATAGGATTACCGATGTCTATACGTTTTAAAGAGGAACTTGTAGGGAAGTGCCGCAAAATGGGCTTGTTGGCCAATTGTTACTTCTAGTAGGACGAAGATCTTAAGCGTACCGCAGGAATTGTGTAGGAGTGGATATGAAATAATGCTTCGTACGCACTACCAGACGCACCGCAGAGCCCCGATATGAAACTCATCGAGGATTTGTGAACGACAATTAGAAAGAGACTGAAACACTGCAATAGGGAAATAGAAAAATTGAAAGATAACATTGCAAAAATGTAGAATTTCACTGACATTAACGTGACAGTAATTGCGCGTAGGCATGAGACTCGTACAAAAAATCCTTTTGCCATAGGTTGATTTGCATCTATTTTAGCATTGCCCTCAAGAAATGAATACTATTTCCTAGCTTTTAGCCCAGTCTTTATTTTTTAAATTTTAGTTTCATTTCGTATCTATACTAGCCCGATCAACGCCAGGATAGTAAATTGCTGGTAAATGAAGTTTGTGAACAAATTATTAGTATTTTTCGTTAGAATTTCTTACCGATCGAAAGTAGAAATCACTCTCGAAATTTGTGAAAAAGCTATTTAAAAAATAGGTTTTCGTGGACGGAATTTATCGAAATCTAAATTGGACCAATGGGAAAATAAGCTCTTTCATATGAACCAGGAACCATCAAGATCCGTCCAACTGTTCGCGAATTGTGTACGCATATACAAAAGAAAAAAAGTGGCCCCAGAAAAAATGTACAAATAAATGTCGAATAGAGAACTTCCTCCTTTTTTGTTTTTTGAATTCCCATAAAAATATATGGATAAACGATGTAATAGGATCAGAAAAATTGAAAGAAATAAGGTCATTCAAAAATTAGCTATCACATTACAGCAAAATCTCAAGCAAGTTATTTTTCCCGTTCGGTAGTTACGGTGTTAATCTAGAATCTAGACATTCGAGTACTTTGCTGATCCCCTTATACCACACGTCTTCAATCAATGTTTCATAACTACTTGTACACATTGTCAAGTTGTCTTCAAATTTGGGTAGTGTCCGGTAAGTTTGCGGTACAGCCAACAAGATGGTGATTCCAGATGAAAGTGTAAGTCAAAAGCGTAACATAACATTGTGCAATATAAGGTCTTGTTTCTGAAGAAATTCCGGAAAAATGTTGCTTTACAGGTTTGACTGGCTTTTTTGCAAATGTACCATTAGTTACCAGATCACCCACTCTTTTATGAGCCATTGTATACGATCTCTCGGAGAATGATGGAACATCGTATTAATTCTCACGGTCATGCTTTTTCCCCCATTACTTTTTCTGCCCAATGTTTCCTCATGAATAATCGATTTCGTTTCATTTAATTATCATCCAACCCTCACCCCCTCTTGAAGTAGCCTACTCGTGCCTGACGTAATTTGAAGGACAACTTTAAATGTCTCTGCCGTTTAATAAAGGTTCCGCGTCAAGATGAGCACCCAACAATATTGATTAATTTTGACGTTACCTTTGTAGTTATTAACGGTCCCCGTTAACACCTAGCATACGGCAAATATAGAATATGTTCGATACTCGATTTCCACGTTTACACAATCACCGTATATTTAATTTCCGTAGTCCGCATTTTCAAACGCCAATAGGAATTTTCCGTAAATGGACAGATTATAATGAAAAAAAAAACGAACAAATGGTGCCTTACGTAAGATGTATTAAATGCTAAAATTATAATTTCTTTGAAACGTAAAGTAACACCATTGCACGCGAACAGTCACATCACATTGTTGCCTCGTCGAAGAAATTCACTTTTATCCTCTCGACATAACAAATCTAATTAACCGTGGTTCGTCGACTTCTTGGGATATGCAGCGGTAATTACTGATATACCGCCGTTCGTTTTTTATAAACAGACGATTGCTCGTGCTTCCCGTAACTTTTCCGACGCCTACGCTGTTGCCTTAAAAGGGAGCAACGGTTACATCATGGAAATCTAAGTTGCTACGATCGTAACGTGTCTCGCGAGATCATCAACAGCACCGGCACACATTATCGTCCTGACCGTCCAATATTTTTGTCCGCAAGATTCGCCGGAAAGAGAGCGAAGGCGCTAGAGGGTAGACGAGCAGGGAGCAGGGACTAAACCAGACCGAACTTCCAGGCAACGAGCGTAGGTCCAAAGGAATGCTTCGGCCAGGCCCTCTTCCGTTTCCATCGAGCACGCACGTTTCTTATGTATCGATTCTTTTTTCTTTCGAGATATCAAAAGCCATGCTTGATTTAACGATCGCCCGGCACGATTCCGGCCATTGATGTTACATCTTCCGGCGTTCCGTCGATATTCCGCAGTGAACGCTAGAAAAGTGAGTGGCGATCGTGCTCCTCTTCCTGCGGAGCTCTCGCGATCCCCTTCACCACCCTTCGTTCCATTCGTTCAGACATGAACACTATCGTGAAACTGCAATTACTAGCGACGACACCGCGTACCGGAAGCATCGCACTTCTACGAGGATGTTAACGGAAAGCGAGCCTCTTGCATAACATTCGACTCAGCCAACCAACCCTTGAGGTGATCCACCTCAGGCGCGACTGAGCATCGCTTTTCGAACTATCCAATTCCATGGCTACGAAGCCGACGTTGGCCGACGTCGACCTCGACGACAATGGCGGGCGCTCAGTTCGGCGTGGTTCGGCGTCGACGGCGCGCGGCGGCTGCGTCGTTCCAATACTCCCACCCTTACGTCGAAATGCGAACGTTTATCTTTTTCGGATCATTCGAAATGACTTCTTCCGACGTTTCGCCGTCACGCGTACGAGTCCGTGAAAATGAAGATTTAATACAAAAATGCAAACGAAAAATATTGCCATTTTAAAATGAGCAATCGTTGTAGCGACATATGTCGGACCAATCATTTTAATCCCTCGATACTTCTACCGTTAATACCTGTCGATCCTCGTCTGTTTGTAGTTCTTCCAAGACCCGCTTCGGTGCTTTTTCATTCGCAATCTTTCTTACCCTTACCATTACGCACAGTCACTAAAATACAGTGATTTTTCTTTTCTTACAAAGTTGTGACAGTATCGATGACTGTTGTTGTTTCTTAGCATAAATCGTCTACGTAAATCACATATATAGGAACGAACAAAAATTCACCCTTTTTAGGGTCACTACTAAAGGTTAACTACTATTAAATTTGTTGTATCCAGTTTTGGAAATTTATGAAAAATTAGGTGCAAGTTAATATTGCATCGTTATTGAAAGCCTTGATAAATATTGATTGTAAATTCTTTGTGTTACGTGTAGTGGTATGTAATGGTTAAGGCAACTGTTAGATAAGTATACAAAATAGTATACAATCTTAAGCTATCGCATTATTAATCGAAAGGGCGGATACAACATATACTTGTTTATTCCAAAAATATAGTATGTTACATCAAAACTTGATAACTTTCACTACAAAGTAGGTGCATGTAATTTAAAGGAACATCAGTAAAACGTTTCTTTATGCATTTTATCAGAACGCATTATGTTAGAGAAGATGAAACAACGCTCTTTAAATTGATCAGAATGAAATAAATATTGTATTTACAATAATTTCTATGTTTGATACAATTCGCAACGCGCTAAGAAGTTTATCGATAACTACGGCGCTCTTAGGCAAGAACGTCGATGCTTTTCTTTGTAGAAATTGATACAAAATCATGTACTCTTTATTCACAGAGTTCTCTTTATATACAGGGTGCGACACCATACTTTATCGCTAAGAAGTTTATCGATAACTACGGCGCTCTTAGGCAAGAACGTCGATGCTTTTCTTTGTAGAAATTGATACAAAATCATGTACTCTTTATTCACAGAGTTCTCTTTATATACAGGGTGCGACACCATACTTTATCACCTCGAATAACTTCTAAATGATGCGTTATATACAAAGTTGCGTAATAAAATGCTGGCATGTTTTTGCGAGGGGCGGGGGGGGGGGGGGGGGGGGGTGCACATTATGTAGTGGATGTATTTTTTTTGTGGGTGGATACGTTTGGGAGATTTGAATGTCAACTTGATTTTTTTAAGTGAAATGAGTTCAAAATTTCAGAAATTGTATTAAGCAATTTTGTATACAACATTTAATTTAGAAGTTTTCAAGGTGATTAAGTTGGTGCCTCACTCTGCATATACAGTCACCTGTACAAATGATAGCGCCTAATAATTTTAATCATTGCAGTTTAGTTCCTCGCTTGTTTGTAATTCTCTTTATACCACTGCACTGTCTCTTTTATTGCTTTACTGAATGGTGTAAATTGAAAATCCGGCAAATAACGTCGCATTTTTAGATTGCTCGCTGTTTTCTTGTATTGGCCATCAGCTGCAGAAGTATCATACACAATCTTTCCCTTAAATTCAAAGGCCGCTGCAATTGCTTCAGCTACTTCCGATATTTTCACCTCCTGTGATTCATCGACTGTAATATTTCGAATTATTAGTCAAGACATAATAACATTTCTGCAAATTGAATCTTAAAAATCTTCCGAACTAAAGGTGTATTTACCGGATAATATAATGGGTTCAACAGAATTGTACTCTCGAAGCACCCAAATTATTAACTTTGCCAGGTCAATACTGTAAATAAATTGCCTTAATGGTTCACCGGATCCTAATACTGTAAATTCTTTATCCGCAGTATTTCCTAGAAAATATAGAATTCAATTAATTACTTGCAACTGTACACACCAAACTTTATATTTGATCAGTTTATACCATTTTCGATCAAATTGTATAGTCTTCTCATTAAACCTGGTATAACATGGCTTGCAGTAGGATGGAAATTGTCATAAGGTCCAAAAACGTTACAGGGTACAACACTAGTATACAATTTTCCATATTGCTCCTGGTAACCCTTGTTAGCAATATCTATCAAACGTTTAGCATAACTGTATCCATAGTTTGATGGATGCGGTGGTCCATTATGAATCTAAATTGTGTGTAAGATCTTGTAATATAGTTGAATTGCACGCTACTATAAAGATGCAAAAGTTATTATCTTGGAAAACCACGCTATGTGGCACAATGTCATAAGATAAGACTGTAAGCTGTTACAATTTTCAGTGCATTACCATTGTTTCATCAATTGGGTATGTTGTCTTGTCAGGAAATATACATGTTGAGAGGCATGAAACAACTTTGACAACATTAGTCTCATATGCCGTTTGAAGCACATTGTCATTTATATAAATATTTTTTCTCTAAAAACATAACACATCATACTTTTCCCATTGGTAATTCGATATAACACAAGCAGCAGAGCTTTCCGTATGCAACCATGATTTCCATATATAAGTATTTTCCACATAAATTACAAACGATATACGTTTTAAAGAAATCAATTTTTGTACATGGAAATATGCATATTGCTCTACAGTCATAATTCTGAAAATCTTAAGGAACGTACCAAGAAGTCTAAATTATTTGCCATATTTTCAAAGAGTCCACCAACCATAGCAGCTAAATGTATTACATGGGTTGGCTTATGTTTCTCAAATAACTTCACGGTATCCTGCTTATTGCTGCAAAAATAAATTTTAAAGCAGACGACATGACAACTGTAAAATAAATTATTTTGAGATTTATACCATAAATTTCCATCTTTGGAGCCGACAAATATCCATCTTTCATTTGGCCTCTTCTCATTTGTGACAACAGTTTCAATTGCCTTACCGACCAAACCTGATCCACCAGTTACAAGTATAATTTTATCCAGGTCAGTCATTTTTTTGTAGAATCTCTTGTAAACATTTATTCATCAAATTACTCTTTCAGTAAATATAGAATCTCTTCTAACCAATGAAATGTATAAACATACACCTACACACAATTATGCTTTTAAAATCTAATAATGATTAAATTAAATCGTCTATGTCAACATACAAAAGAAAATATAAATATTAACAGTAATACAACGCTAATTACTGTTAGGTATTACAGAAAATAAACGTAATGCAAAACGGACATACGTGTAACGTAACGAAAGCAAACAAGAAAATTTCAATTGATTGCACAATTTTTGACACTGCGGTATTTTTCACGTTTACCAAGAACTTTAAACTAATATCATATCACATATGTACGTATATCTTTTGTATATCCAGCAAGGTTGTGTTGCCATTTTTAACGTTAAATTCCACGTATGACGTCACGTGGTAAATAAATAATCGGGTTACTTTCAATTTTTAATAAATCTTACTTTGAACAAGAGATGCTACACAATATTGAAATTAAAATATCGCCAGAAGCAGTTCAGCAAAAAGAAAAACAGAAGCTGAGTTTAAAATATTGTGTATTACCCATTACCATAGAATAGAGTGCCGTAGACCGTATACACATCACAATATCACATCAATACTGATCAATACACATCAATGCAGTGACAGCATATTTGGCTCCAACCAGCTCCAACTCCATCATATCATGCGTGTGCGCCTGTGTGCGTTGCGCGCAGCTTACGCCCAATCAGGACCTTAGCATCGCACACAGACGCGCACGTACACTGTGACACAAATGGAGTTCGATCCAAATATGCTGACACTGGTTCTTAACGTTCTTCTCGGTAGGATCTGGTAAGAATTTGATGGGATGCAATGGGCGCATTCTGGGAGATGCCTCAAGATGAGGTAACTTACTGGCATTACTTTGATTATTTCATCATAATGAAGGGAGTATATACTTACAATGTTTACAACAACATAATTAAATATCATAGAAGTGTCCCAGGACCTCCTAGACATATTCATAATGATGCTGACGTCTTGTGCAATCTACAAATTCTGGTTAGGTGTATAAAGGATATTAAAATCTTACGTTACACTTCATAGTTTAATATAAGTGCACATTGCATTTCATAAAAAAACGTCTATACACCAGATATGTAACGTCTTACGACATATGCATTTCTAAGGAAGAAAGGCAATACAGTATAGTTATTAACATATGAGTAAATAATGACATCAAAGGAGGAGAACATGTAAAAAGTTGCGAATATATACTATTGTCTGTAAACCAGAATGTACATTGCACATGTCACTGATATTTTATGTACCCAGAGAGCTATACATTTAAGTGAATTATAACAGGACTTATAAATTCATTGCAGTGTTACTACAAATTTACTTTAATGTAATCCTTCAAATGAAATTAATATATATTATATTATACATAGATGACGTTAAATTGACTGCAAGTTCATTTGTACTCAACGCAAAGTCAAATTCTAAGTCCAATTATTGGCTGCGTGCTTGTCCACTATAGTCGAGAGTCGGGACGTTTGTTGACTATAAATTGCCACGCAGTCTGATTTTATCTGACTTTGAAGCCCTCTTTAGACTTCTTCTTCTGACGGATAATCTACAGACAGTAGACTCGGTGTTATATGGGTATTATATGTTTCGGGACCGCGAATATAGTTGTAGCTTGAGGCACTCTGCATCATGTGAGAAATGCTAACCAACAATTCATACAGTCGTTATCGTCATTTAGATTTGTTTGCAAAACGTCGAATCTCGCCGTTTGAAAACAAAGAACGGAACCTCGCACTGAGGTGTATCAGCCGCGCAAGCGCAGCTGTACACTGGCGAAATCTCATTCTGGTCAGATAAATAATCACAAACTGCGGGCTTGCAACGTGTGTCTGTATACCAAGTGCAACGTGCTAGGTGTTGCAATCGTGACGAAAGGCTGCTCAAACTCGGAGGCAGGTGAACACTCCTTGTCAATAATCAGATTCGTTGAGACTCTTAAAAGCTGGCAGCGTCGAAAGTATGCTAACAGTGCGCTGGTGGAAGCAAAGATGACGGTGTCATGTGATATCATGATATCGAGAGTGCATTCTGTTGCATCAGCGGAGGCTGGTAATAGGATACGCGCCACTTGTTCAGTTTTAAATTTACTCCTGTAGTTGTCGCACTGCACACGGCCAATTTGACGTATCGTTTTTCAGGTAATGCATTCTGAGTCACCAGTGTGTTTGCCTGACATTTGAAACTACTGGTATGGGTCTGATTGTGAGAGGTGTCTATTAAAGAGCCAGTAAAAATGTGTGTATGTGCAATTGACTATGGTACACACTTGTGTAGAAATGCTCAATTCTATCTCTGATAGTATAGAATAATACATGAAAGTCAAGCATAGAAACGATATAATAATACAATCCAAATATTAACCTAACTACACAACACAAAGTGATGCCAAACAAATGAGCGACTAAATTGATGTACATAATTAAGAATCAGACGCGTAGAAGATAAATCCGTTTCGTTTACGTGAAGTATTCAGGAACAAAAGTTGTTTCATTACCCGCATGACCAATAGTCTCACACATTCGACATATTTTTTAAGCATAACAAATATTATAAGGATATATGGTGCGAAATAACCCATTCATCAGAATTTAATAAAATTTTGATGCGCGGTGAGGTGCTGGGAGAGAATGCCAAATATACATTCTCAGCTGCGGATATTTATTCGTTCCTGAGATGTTACTAAAAAAACTTTCGACACAACGCAGATTCTGCCTATACAGGCAAGAGTAACACCATCGTTTTCTTTGATTAGTCAGCTGAGTCAGCGTCATAAAACTATCGTTGACGACATAGTTACGTCGCCGTCATCAACTGTCGACTGTTGTCAACTATTGTCAACTGCTGTCAACTGCTGTCGACCCTGTCGACTAGCCGCTGCGCTGACCACCGCTGACTGCCGCTGACGTATGGTATGCAATGGTATGTTGATATGCGATACCGGCCTCATAATATCTATAGTCTATTATGTCTATAGAGTAAACTATGAAGTATATACAAGCTATATCCATATAGGCTTTATTCTACGGCATGGTCCGCTCGATTGTTGTTACCACCCGCTAGATTATTCGACAGTCGACGACACGACTACACAGTGTGAACTGCGTAAACAGATGATCGGATTTGTAATGTCTGCGCATGCAATTATGCAGAATTCAATCTTTGCACCGAAAGCTTTTTATTAATGATAGCGTCAGAACCCTAGAACTATATTATATTACCGAGCAGTAGTCAAAATGACTGGTGTGACATTTTGCTATAATGAAGGGTCATGTTCAAAAGATTTTATTTCCGGGAATTTTGCTTGACTTTAATTGAAATAATATATACATTATTGCGATGCATGAAAGTGAAGGAAAAATTTCAGAAAGTTAGGTGACTTAAGAATGAGCCTTCATTATAGTAAAATGTCAACCCGTCATTTTGACCGCTCGGTAGTTCTAGTGCTACTCAGTGCTAATATTTCAGGAATTAATAAAAAAAATACCCGTAGTCAATTTTTTATGCGCGGCATCCTCCCGCTTCCCTGCCACTTCGCAAAATTTCGTTCCTTTATGATGAATGGAGCATATCGCACTGCAGCAATAGATATATGCGTGCATTAATTGTACAGATAGTTGTAAGGGTATGACTGAGGTCTCGGAAGTGGTTTCGAAGTTTTGTGGCGATAGGAAATCATTGAAAAATTCGAAAGGAATGAGATGAGCCTTTTTCGTACGGCACTGTCCCGTTTTGACGTTGCTCGCCGTACACGGATAGTATAATCTGTAGCCGTTCATTTGTAAAATGGCCGACCACAGGGAACGGGATCCATATTATTCGCAGATGGATCCTCGATCGAAAAACGATGAACCACCGAATTCCCGTCTCTTCGTTATATGTCATAAGAGCCTCGAGGAGGATGACCTCCGCAAGGCCTTTGACAAGTTCGGAAAAATTGAGGATATCTGGGTAGTGAAGGACCGGAACACGGGTGAAAATAAAGGTAGTTATCGCTTCTTTTCCTACACTAAAACGGCCCAGTGTTCTGCAAATTGTATTCCCAGCGTTTGACTGCCGGTACTTTAGTTGTCATTTCTTAACTATCCACGACGTCTACGACACTAGATATGTGGCCACTAACTTTGGTCCCTTTGTGTGCAGGTGTTACATATATCAAATTCTCCAAGACATCCGAAGCAGCTTTTGCACTCGAGGAGATGAATGGAAAGATGTTAGGTTCTGTCGGAAGACCTATTAAAGTAATGATTGCGTCAAAGTAAGAAAAATATGTATTTCCTATACGATTTCTTTGAACATTGACACCTTGTGGACTAATATTGTTCACTTGCTACTTCACGTCATTTTCAGCATGTTTTTCTGTGCACGTAAACATGTACAATCAAGGATAACAGTTAATATGCACCTTCTGCAATATTTGAATATAATTATGTAGGAACAAATATAATAAATGAGTAAACATAAGCGCTTGTCAGTCTGCAGCCACTGACGGCTGAACAGAGATACAAATACTGATTTGTGGTCTTCAAGGTGTTTACAATGTATTATAAAATCTTGTGCTTTTATCAAGTTTATACTTTGCTTCTCATTCTGCACCAATAGTGTAATTGAATACAAGCATAATTTCATCTTAATTTAGTGAGATTATGTTACTAAAGTCTGTAGCACACAGGGGTGGTTTTCTTACTATGATCGCTTATTGCCTACTGAATTGGAAATTTTTGTGATGTAATAGACTAAAACTTGTATACTGACTGGGTATGGTACTTGCTCAACTGCTGAATTTCTGTAATAGAACTGGTCTCATTTTTCTTACGTGTTTATGTGTTGGTTCATTTACGAAAGCCAATCAAAACATAATCTCAGGTGAGACTCACCAATAATTGGTGGAAGTAATTCAATAACGTCATTGATTAGCTTTGGGCGGATCAAAATACATTCACTCAAAAACGCTGCTAAATTTATTGAGTTATTTATATACACAGTTATGAATGTGTTGCCTCTATCCCACTAGTACAGCATATTACCATGGAATAACACCAGTTGTATTAAGAATTTATCAATAATGGGAAATAGTACAATTTCTTTGACACTGTATTACCATAGTAATTGCCTCCTCCATTCTATACTGTATACTAGTCTTTAGTACAAAATCCAGTAATAAAACCCAGTATGAAAGCACATATTGTTTGAAACAAAACCAGCAAAAGAGCCAGTAACACTACCAGTAGTTCTTCCCATACAGCAGCAAGTACACTATTACAGTGAGCAATCCAGTAAGAAAACCAGTCTAGTGTGCTATAAATTTTTGGGTATATTGCCACTTAATTTACTTCTACAATATAGAACTTGTGTACATTATACAAAATGTGTAATGTTTTTGTATAGGATTGGCTGACCCTTTAGTAGTGTGTGCAAATATGTATGTTAAGCATCTACTGTCTTAACCATGGAATATGTATATCCGTATCCTTATTACAGTCGTGATCAAGGATCAATTCGTGAAACTAATGAAGAAGAAAGATGGGTTAGATTATTCTGTGTGTTACCTAAGTCAATGACTGATACAGAACTACAACAAGAATTTTCTAAATTTGGCACCATTGAATATGCAACGGTTGTTAAGGATAGAAACACAAATGAATCAAAAGGCTTTGGATATGTAAAGTTCAAAAAAGTGTCTAGTGCTGCAAAGGCGTTTGAGGAATGTGATCGAAAGTATAAGGCAGTGTTTGCAGAACCTAAGAAACCAAAACCTGATCATATGGACTCAAAATATAATAATGGTCTCTCCACATCTTATGATGGTAGCGGAGGGGGATCTCCAAATTTTGGGAAAAGCAGTATAAGCTTGGAAATTGCTACAAATTATCCTAACTCGGAAGGTTACACACGTTTACAAGTGATTGCACATCCTGGTTTGAATCAAGATCAGTTGTGGAAATTGTTTGATATTGTACCTGGCATGGATTTCTGTCAGGTAAAAACTGATGTAAGATACAGAATGCCAAGGGGGCAGGCAATTGTAGTCTACTCCAATCCCAGTGCAGCAGCATACGCAAGGGAGAAATTTCATGGTTTTGAGTACCCACCAGGTCATAGAATGATAGTTAAGCCGGACTTAAGTAGTGGGCCATCACAAAAAAGTACAACTAAACCTGGTGGTTCGAGTACAACCGGTAGCATAAACACAAGAACAGATTTAGCTCACTTAGCAGAAACTATTGCTCAAGCTACTTCGTTGATACAGGCTGCAGGTTTAACAGCACCCAGTAAGTTAGTTTTCTTTGTAACACTTTGACTGCCACAAGGTGTTGTCATCCATAGATTGGTGAATCTTTTATTTACAGCGTTACGTCATATGTTTTTGTTAAATGTTTTGGTTGGTCAAAGTGTTAAAGTGGGCAAAATATGTAGTTGAATTCGAAGTAATTGACAGCAGTTTTAGTGGATATAGTAAGTTATTAGATCTTCACATTTTAGGTTTAGAGCATACAATGTGTGTCAAATTACCACCAGTGCAACCAATGGCTAGTATAGACGCTGAAGTCGCAAAGAGATGTTTCATCGTGTGCGGACCTCCTGTTCCGCCTATATACGCCATGAAGGATGCATTTTGTAGATTCGGAAATTTGATCGATGTTTACATGCTACCGGGAAAAAATTGTGGCTATGCAAAATATGCTTCTGTGCAAAGTGCAAACGAAGCCATTGAGGTACAATTTTGAAAGTAAAGCATATACCCTCGAAATGGTTAAAAGCTGCTGCCTCTGGCGATTAATGTATAAACGTTTTAAAATTCGAAGGTTCTTCATGGGCAGGAAATTTGTGGATCTCGGCTAAAGGTATTAGAGGCAGAAGAGCGCAATATTGGTGATGATCGTAGAAAACGATTAAGAATGGATGAAGATGAGAACTAAGTTTTTTTTTTTCGTCTATTGTGTAAGTAAATTGCTGTACACATGATAAGTGTGGAGTGTAGGGAAAAGGCCTAGAGAAACAGAAATGCTATGAAAAGTGGGGTCGAGTGATGTGACGCGTTTGAATCTTAACACCCTGACGTTATTGCCGACGATCACCGTACTCGAAAAACCTGAAAGAAGTAATTTTTCTATTTATCTTCACAGACTGACTGGTATACACAAGCCGGACGCACGCAACAAAAGAGACGAATTTAAAGACTCACTTGACAACGTCGGGCCTGCATCCAAGGAAACTACTCCAACTATCTACCTTTAACTGTCGCTTACGTTCACAATCTGAACGTCACTGAAATTTTAACGTTACTTTATCATTGCATATCATAACACGTACTCCTGACGCCTTGATTTCATTACTATTGCAGGCCTGTGCGAAACATAATACTAAACGCTATATATGTTCCACCTAAAATGGTCTGAGAGATTTTTAACTGGATCGATCGTAGAACCCATATATGCCATTTCGTTGTTGTGCAAAAGTTTGTCGTACAGAAGATTTTCTTATCTCAGTACTATACAAAAAAGTAATTGCTGCATGCAAATGATACGAAGTAATAATTACAATCAAAACTGACAGTGTTCCGATCCAGGCGTACTTTTACCATTTCCGCACATTGATACAACAGCTGATATTCAGAATGAATCTATATTTCCACGTCGTATATAAAGCATAAGAAGGAATAGGCTCAGGCATCGACATTTCTTTCCCCATTTATTTTATTTGTAAATTCTTTTTTCTAATGTTTTCTATTCACTTTTTAAAAATAGAGCAACGACAATTCTTCGCACAGGCTCTTACATGTCTTAGATTTACAGTAGAATTAGTAACAAAGAACTAGCTTTGTTTATAATTCAGTAGTTCTAGGTATTGTTTTCTTACCTAAGTCGTGTATAATTGATGAAACGACATCATTTCTATTTCGCGCTTACATATTTTTCACAACTGAAATATCAAAGTTACCAATAACGTATTTTCACTTTGGCCCCAAAGTAAGGTACATCCTTGGAATTTTTAAAAGATATCAACTTAGCATTGCATATATAACTTAGTAGTCCATTCTCGTTCGTCAACATTGTATTTTACGAATTAGCTTAGAAAACTTTTATTCAATTATTTTTTAAAGTTTGCAGATTTTCTAAGTTAAATTATACTTCAATGTTTAAGGCCAACTTTATTTTCTCGTCACTTGGAATAAAGATTGTGCGTTTTCATGTATATATATGAAATGTCGGAAGTAAGGAGAAGAAATCTGCAATCAGTTAAAATTTATACGAATTTCAGTAAAGCACATTTGCTTTCCAATATTTTCTGAGCGTGTTCATGTCGAAATTGCATATGGAGTAAGTTTTGCAACTTTCGAAGATTTTTAAATACATAGTAGAGATACACGTACACATCAGCTAAAACACAATGTCATCTGTCGAAGTATTGGGCAAATCGTGTTTCGAAGAATACGCAATCATTTTATAAGCGAAAATATATAGACTATCAAATATATCTTAATCGTATATTTCCAGTCATATTGAGTAAAAAATATTTTCACCGAGCCAATTTTGACTTAAAGAACGTATTAGTTGCAATACCACAGATAACAATCTCGTCGAACACCAGTGATGGACGCACAATGTTCACGATTTTATCATGGACTTGTTTCTACATGTGTTAGACTTTTACTTTATGACTGTACGTAAATCGATGCTTTAAGCAGACTGTAACTGACTTGTCCTGAATAATATCAAATACACATCGAGTACGCAAAACAACGAACAGACTTTTACTTCTTACACAGTGAGATCTGATGTATCCTAAAGGGAGACATATGTGGTATACTTTCTTTACCTGACATGTGATCTTTTTCCATTTCAGGATACCGGAATGGAATCCGTGAACAACTGTACCTGATGACTGTGATACATTTATAGTGAAGTAAGATGAAAGTATTTTTGTCAATTGTACAAAGAAGCTAGTAAGGTGAAATAAACTGCATTTTAATTAATTAATTGTATTACGGTTACTTTCAGTTCTTAACAATCAATTACGTGATCAATGATGCGATAATACAATATCGTTCATTAATTAATTATTTCTATATTGCGGTTTCGTCGTTCAACGTTGCGTACGTATAAAAACATTCATACTTAGTAAGACTTCAATTACATTGTTTGAGTATAATATAATTCCTAATGCTATTTATTTCAGCTACAAAGCTTATATATAATTTAGAAAGAGCGTGCATACGACTAATTGAAGATATAAGTATATTCTACATATATAGTGTGCATTTTAATTTCACCGCAACGAGTCTTTATTTTATCGCCGAATTTAACAGTTTTATATGATAATACAGGGGAATCTACTGTATTTACTATTGAGGAAATCTGTTGTTGCTAATCGGTTCGTTCCCTTTTCACTCATTCGCAGTTGCGGCAAAGGATGTAATTCCAATTTAAGACTTACTTAGACGGACCCTTACCATACGCTCAAATAGAAAATTTAAATAAATGGACCGTATTTATAGTCATGAGTGAAGCCACACATGGGACATAAGACATAAGAATAAGACTGTTTTAAGTCACAGTTTTAGCCAATGAGCAGTCTCTAAATTTCACTTATTCGTCAAATTATCATTAGTCGTATTTGGTCGTATTCACAGTCCCGACTTGTGATATATATAGTTTCTCTACAGTCACAGTCTTATAATGCAAACATAACCAAGAAATTATGTGGCGCAGAAGTGTTTATTATTTATGGAACGATGTGGGGTGTCTGTTTACTGCATAACTGTAAATATGTGTGGTTGGTGTATGTCGATAACGATATGCATTACAATAGATCCGATTTACAGTATCTTGTCTGCGTAAATTTCCGTGGCACCGCTTCTAAATATAGGATTTATTTTTAGGTTGGAGCTAGTCATAGCGTAAATCGAAAATTAAATCCAAATCTGGGTTTCTAGGAGGTATGTTCGAACGTAGTGTTTATTCGAGAGCAATATGTTTAGTCTCAGTATTTCTTTTCTAAACACAATTTATATTTCAAGAATAAACTTTGTCTTGTTTATTGGTACATTTTGCACTTATGATTTAATTTCTGACGTTTAAGATTATGTCTCTTGTTTTTAATTTTTTCAAGCAATTGCAATAATCAGTCATTTTAAACTAATTTAGTTTTCTTTCTGTTACTGTAATTAATAACGGTGTATATATAGGAGTTGACATCAAATGTTATTATAGATAAGAAGATGGAGAATGACTTAGTTACTAGGAGTACGGACAGACTACAGGAAATCAGTATGAAATTAGAACAAAGTCACTTGGTGTATCTACAGACCGACGATAGTCCTTTGAAACTACAGCAACGCCACAAACTAGAGGGTATGAAATTATGATGAAGTTTCACTTTAGATGTCTTACGATGTGGACTAACTGTGAAAATGATGATCTCCAATATTCACTGTAGGCTACATTAAAGAATATCTTTACCTCGTTCCAAATGACAACAAGTATGCATTTCAAGAGACAGCAGATATTCTACACAGATCTGCAGCGACTTTGCAAGATTTTAGTGGGTATAGAGCAGTGACAGCATGGTGTGCTATTTCCTTGTATGCAGCAAATCTTTTGGCTCAGCCTTGGAGAAAAGAATACAAGACATTACGGGTTAATATTCACTCTTATATTCGTCCAACACTGAAAAAAATAATTTTACAATATTTATAAGGATATACTACAATTCACAGACATACAGCGGATATTATAAACATGAGGTGGAAGCCAATTTAATTGGCTCAGAACTGATGTTTGAACAAATGGGATATAAGCATACAGGTTTGGGCATTCTGACTTTAGAAGGTCCAATTGATCCTGATAAAGTTTCCAGCGTGAGTAGGGACGCTATAGTTGCATCTGTGGAATGCCAGGTGAGAAATTTAAATGGCAACTTGGCAGTAAGTCTGCAGGATTTTTTCATACAATAAGAATACTCATTGCAGATTTTAAAACAAATATGGGAGAGTGTTTCACAAAATTACACGATTTCGTGGTTAGAGGTGCTGGAATTCAGGGAAGATCACGTTGGCACACCGGAACAAGCAATTAGAGCGTTAAACTACCGTTTTCTAGAAAAGATGCATCAAAACCATGCGAAACAAGACTGCTACAGAGACTATTATTACACTCCACCTGCTAATCCAGAACCAATGTCTGCACCCCTCTCGTATCAGATAATGCCACGAAACTATGGTATGACGATGCCTGCTTGCCAATCTGAATTCAGGTATATCGATAGTACAAATTTGGTACCGGGCAATTACCGGTACTTTCCATCAATGGACCAGGGTTTAGTGAACCGAAGTAATACGTACGGCTGTTTGCCATTGGCCAACAAATGTTACCCGACTTTCCACGGAAATCCTTATTGTACGACAATACCGGCCAGAGCTACGAGAGTACCGACAGACAGATTAATAGAATTCGACATGCCAGTGCCACTAACGAATTACAACAAGAGTCATAGCAAAAAGTCCCCGCGCAACATTCTCAATCTCGACGACATCGAGGTCTATAGATCCGGCGAGAGTGATTACGAGTACGGGAAAATTGCCAACAAAAAACCTACAGCGCAGAAGGAGGACCCTCACGATTCGTGGGACTTTGTCTATAAGAACTTGGAGAGTCAAGGTTATTCCAAGGACTTCGGCAACCGAGAGGATATTCTGCGTAAGAAAGACTCCGAGGTGCGGACAGTGAAGAAACCGAACAGGTCAATTGATAGTGACGATCAAACGAATGCGTATCGTTTTGACAAAAGAAGAACTGGACGGTCGGAGGTGAACGGCATGGAGCCGATGACAAATGAACGCACTGTTCATCATGAGACATTGCCGTTCAAGAAAAAGTCCCCTTCCTTCGATATGACCGATTCCTGTCAGTCTAGTCTGCTGAATTCGCAAATTAAAGAGAAGGAACACGGCAGTCAAAATCTGCCTATTCAACGTTTGCACTGCCCCGCGGAGGCCGAGACGAAAATAGTGGTTTCATTAAAGAATCTTGCATTGTCGCAATCGACGGGCCGCAGTGTGCAAGGGAGTGAGATGTGGAATTGCGGGACTTGCACGTACCTTAATGTAGGAGGGAAGGACATATGCGAGATGTGCGGAAAATCGCGACGTAAGGGAAACGAGGATAAACCCTTAGCCAGTGGTGGTAAGGAATGTCCGCAGTGTACATTAGTGAATGAAAAAGATGTATCTATCTGCGATGCTTGTGGTACCAGCTTAAAAGATTCACCAACTTATATATAGGTCCGTTAAATTGTTGTTTTCAAATTTCTATCGCTCACATGATAGAATGTATATTTGTATAATGTATAGTTCCATTTTCCACGACGTTGATATAGCTTGGCGCTTATATTATTATCATTATTATTATAATTATTATTATTATTATTGTTATTATTATTATTTGTTCATGTCGGTGGTGGAGTGAGGATTACATACTTTAGTACTATTGTATATATTAGAAAAGTACATTAAGATATACAATTGCAACATTTAAATTATTTGATAATCTCAATGCCTGAAGATTGAAGGTTTATTTGTACGAGTCCCTGTATGTATACTGCAGTTTTGTTTAGCATCGTGCTAGAGTGGGACAAAGTGTTATACCCCTGCAGTTGAATTTATGAGAGTGTAAAGCGTTTCAAAGGTAGCTTAATATACACTGGGAATATTTAGTATTGGATAGATTTGGTATTTGCAATAATGTTACATCTTGTTGAAGAAAACAATTAAATCTAGACTAAGGGAAAGTTATTTTCGGCGAGATATTTATTAATACGAGAGTAAAGTTTAGTGTAGAGTACGAATGTGAAGGTATTAAATGTTTTACATAGAAAAATTTGCTTTATAATGTATGGTCTTTCTAGGAAATGCCGTGTCAGGTCAGTCCTGACTGTTTTTATCTTTAAATATTTTGTTTATTATTCATGTATTTTATCTATTCATATATTTTCACTTGTTAGTTTTTGTGTAAAAGTTGTGGTTTGTTTAACCCGTTTATCATAAGACAATTGGATCACCTACATATATGTGTAGTCTGTTCAAGTATTTTCTCACCTTTTGATGCATTTTCATGTCATTAAAACAGAAAATCAAGGCAGCGAGATATGTTAGATATTACGACTAAAGATCATATTTGAAAAAGCTGTTAAAATATTATAAATGCATACATATTCGAGATTGCAGTTGCAGTATTGTTTTATCCTTCGCTTACAATCGTGCAAAAAGATATAAGGATAAAACTCATCTAATCGTTCGCTCCGTACCAAAATGGAACCAATATTTTTATTCCATATTTTTCTGTGCATTCCTATTATTTCCTATGTGATTAAATTCCTAAATACGTTACATGCTGATTGTCCTACGTTGTTACATCATCAACATGTGTAAGATACGAGTAAAATCAACTTGTCTCTACATGTAGATACTGAGCATACGTACTGTTTATCTGAAAATATTTTAACCGACAACCAGGTATTGTTCACAAGGAGTTTGTACCTATAAGTAATACTGTCATATAACAATAATCCATTTAGTAATGTAATACATTTTGATTGATCTTGACTTTTTGATCTTCGAAGGTATCATAGTGCGGTAACACGTTTTTCGGCTATTTTAGGCTTCCAAAATTAGATTTTGAAAATACTGCTCCCCCGTTTTGGACGCTTTCTTACAATTAATCGAAACAAGTGTTTCAGAAAGTTATATAATCATTGTAATAACCTTATTGACGCAGATGGAATGTATTTTGGATAAAGCGCAATAAAAGTGTAATCACTCGAAGATAAGTGAGTTTCCCTCAAACAATTAAAAAATATTAAGTAAGTACTAGCATTTGTTATATTTTCAGACGTTTTTATACAGTTAGGTTGATGTGTTTATATTATAATAAATAACAATATGATTGTTTTAACTGAAAAACAAATTTGATGCGACTTAATGGAGAGTCTTAGCTATTTTCAATAAGGCTTTTAACGAAGTTTACAACTTAAGCTGTATTAATATTGACATACAATATCGTACAATATGGAAGGTCCTGCAGGACAACAGAATGTGGAAAAATTAATTTAAAATGTTTATACAATTTCGAACGTTCAAACTTTACAGCTAATATCAATATTTAACTATGGTTCAATATAACATTAAATTAACATCTCTGTGTTTTCATTGCCCTTTCTAAGGATTTCAATGCAGCTTGATGTACTTTTTTGTCCAACTTGTCTAAAATGAATAAAGAATAAACATTATGCCATGAAGAAATGTTTGTACGCACAAACTTACAAATTTTTTGTCTCCCTTGTACGTGAAACTTGAATGGCAGGATATATGGATCTTCGCATATAAAAACATAAGGGCTATCAGATTCTCCATCTGGGTATAATTGCCGATATTCTTCTTGAGGTAGACAATTAACAACTGTTACGCAACCTAGTAAGCAGCCTGTTGGGTACTGGTCAGGAAAGGAATCCTTTTCTGAAGATCCGAAAAATAATGTTACTAGATGGTAGCGCGAGAACAGAGAAATAACATTTATACTATTTTATAGCATTCTACCATTTCCCAAAACACGGTAAAAATGTTCAACTGATGTAATATCTTCCGCGGCTGGTACTTGAACTGTAGATGCTATCCATAGTCGACCTCTGTGAGAAGTGTACCACGTTCGACCCTCATGACTGAAATATCATTGGCAAAATATTAAAAAACATATTAGTAAAAATGGTAGTTATATCTACGTCGTTATTTATACTCACCGTTTTATTCCGGTCACCAATAACGATGCGTACGGCTGGTGCATACTTAGGCACTGAGCGTCATCAGTCATTTCCAAGTATTCTTTATCTTGAATCCTGTTCCTTGTTACGACGGAGCTATCTTTTATCTTTGCCGTCTGTTTATGATTTGTTTGCTCAACATACTGAAAAATGAAGAACAAAATATAACCCAGAAATAAATGCTAGTGTAAGATGCTTCACATACCATTGGTCGATCGAATTCTATTGTTGGGCAAATGTTGGGATGCTCAATGTTGCTTGATAAAGGATTATATATTTCTTCGTCAATGCTTTCATTTATAGATTCGTGCTCTTCAATTAACTGTCTTCCGGCAAAGTCTAGAGTCATTTTCTTATTTAAACGTGACGTGTGCTTTTGAGCATTCATTTCTTCCTCTTGCTTTCTTAACTTCTCCCTCTGTTCATTTGACAGCCAAACGCTGTTTGACTGGTAATAGTCAGATTCGTCATCTATAACTTTCGTCCGTCGCGTACTGAAATAATAATAATGTAATAAGCCAGAAAATTGTGAAAAATGTCTTAACTGAGAAGCTGCTGCATTTCTTGATACCTGTTCTTATCATATTCAAGAAGCCTATCTCTTTCTTGAATGGATTCATCATATCCTTTTGCAGGCTTTTGTTCCATTAACTTGTTGTACAAATTATCCGCTTGTTTAGTATTTAAGGCAAGAATAGTTTGTTGTTCTGCAGAACATACAAGTTGTCCGCAAAAGAAACAAGGCCCAGCATTCTCCTGCATGCAAACAATTCTGCCACAATTTAGGCAATTATTTATTAATTTATGTATCTTTGCTTCGCAATTACACATATGCCTTCCTAAAATATTCAGAATCATATTAAGATGTTATACACAAAAATGTGCAGCTTAAAACTTTTACCATGGTCAATAGCACCTCACTACTTGCCCTTTAATAGTACTGTCATTTTGTTATGACCTTCCTGAGAATACAGGTTTACGAACTTAGTCTTTTTCTTATCTGCCTTTTCCACTCTAATAATTTCTTGTCCTTGCTAAAATTATCAAATGTGGGTTCATGGGGTATGAAAACTGTTACATGTGCTGATAAGTATAAAAGTGTTCCAAATAAG
This sequence comes from Priocnemis perturbator, assembly GCA_963942575.1. Lineage (NCBI taxonomy): Eukaryota > Metazoa > Arthropoda > Insecta > Hymenoptera > Pompilidae > Priocnemis > Priocnemis perturbator. The sequence continues at coordinate 10,347,740 of OZ012648.1, forward strand.
GAACCATGAAAAAATGTAGTTTTTATTGACTCTGTAATGTAAGTTGATTAAACAGAAAATACGTAAAATATTACATTGTCTTAAATTTTGTACTACTCTTTTGATTACCAGCACATATGTGCGAATGAAAAATTGTAGATACCATGAACTGTCTTCAATGACACTACATACCATATTGTTGTCCTTTCCTTTTGTTTTTCCCTTTTTCTTATCATTTTGCTTTTTTACCACATTATCGTTGTCGTTTGTCTTTTTATATCCTGATTGATCGATGTAATTTGCTGAAACATTCACCATGTATTATTTACAACACAGAGTTGACATCTGTCAGAAAACTAAGCAGTATTTACTCTCTTTGAGAACAAACCTTGCTTTCTTTTTAGTTCAGTTATAAACTGCTTATGCTTTGGATTTCTATAATCCAGCAATGACTTTAAATATTCATCCAAATCTCGTTCATTTTGCATCTCTAAAATATACCTGAAAGAACGAAAACAAATGAATGATATGGTTACAGTCAGTTTAGATGTGTTTATGTGAATAAATGTAAAATAACATATAATATATATATGCAACTCACTGAATTAGTTCTTGTGGAACCGGGAAGTCCAACAGTACTGACAGCTGCTCATTAATCCAATTCTCCATTGCTGTTTCAACTATTATTTCTTGATATCCAGATCCAGGAGTACCGTGCAATTTAACGCAATAATTTTGCAGGTTATGTGACGCAATGCCGTGCAATAGTATTGCGCTGTTGTTCCTTTTACTGTTTCACTGGTATTCATCCAGTATCATATACCTGTAAAATTATACGTTTGATACGTCAAACAATAGTGTCCTCAAAGTGCACGTGACTGTTTCTTATAAATAGATGTATAAAGTAATACAGTATAGTATGTATGCATCTGCGACAAGCGGCGTCGGAATGTGTGATATAAATGTTTCCCCTTAACAGGTGCAAACGATAGATTATATTATAATTCAATTAGTACTTAATAAGTTTTATGCTGAACAATCATTACATGGGTAGCAACCGAAGAAAGAAGCATGTAACAAACTTACAATTGAATTAAAGTACTATCATTGTCATGCCTGAACTCATCAACCCTTCGTACTCGCGTGCGGGCCGTGCATACTGGTGCTGTCGAATGTGCTGTCTCGTGTCCACTCTCATTGTCAGTGACCATGGCCCACGATGGCCACAAAGTGGCATTACGTATCTATCAAGATAAGATAATGTTAGAATACAAATGTTGTAGAATTTCAGGATTTATACAAACTAAAATGTTTATAAACAGGTTCATATCACATCGGGGACCTACTATTTTGCCCGGGCCACTAACAGTAGATGCAGTGCAAACTAACGTAGCACAATTAGCAATTTGGCGACAAAAGGTCGACTTTTTAGAGTTAAACACATCATAGTCACATAGTCATTTGTGCTACGTGGGAAGAGTTAAAACTCAATAATTTGTTAATTATCAAGCAACCCTCTACCACCCTCCTCTACCCTCTATACTCTATCTGTATAGTTGGGCAAATTAAATTGATCAGGCAAACAACAACATGGATAAACTTACACGCGGAACAGAACCAAAATGATTTGCTATATAATATGTTGAATATTATACATTAATATAGTGTACAATTTGTTGTTTTTTTTTAACGAAAATCTATGATTTTGTTCATGCGTCAATTTGACGCGTGCCTGTGGAAATGGATATATAGGGTGTTTAAAAAGACCATTCAATTGTACAGTACATACAACACACTATACAAAGCAAAAAAGTTTGAGTAAACATAGGTCGAAATTAGGTCAACCGTTTCTGAGATATAAGCATTTGTGTATGTTGCACTTAAACACAGTGTTCATTATTGTCAGTCAAAGATGGATTGTACGAGGTGGACCAGTTGCGTAGCCCCCTTTATCTACCGATTTCAACCCTCCGGACTTCTTTTTATGGGGATATTGGAAAAGTAAAGTGTATTATTCTTCTCCGATAAATGACTCAGAAGGAAACATAGGCAACCCGTAAATTTAAAAAATTCCGAAATTTTGCGCACAAGCACGAAAAAATGCAGTTCATATTGAATTCTACCGCGGACAGACGTATTCTTTCGGCTTATTCCATCGTGTACAATTATGCTTATTCCAGAATCACAATTTATTTTTATAACACTTTGTCGGTACGAATTGAATAGAACCACTTAACTTTGATCTCGCAGAAAATAAAGGCAACTAAGAAATCGGCTTATGGTAGGTTCATCCGATATCAGTTAACGAAAATGACGAGACAATACCAATGAGTCGAAAGTGAACCAGTTACGCGCAATGCAAGTATTACTTTTTTGGAAAGTTTGCCGTTTTCCGCCGTCGATGAAACTGTTTCAACGCGAATCGTTAAGTTCAAAAAAATCGCGTGGGCTAGATGGTGCAAGACCTTCGCTGCGCTTAACGAACGGATCTTCCTGCACTTAAATTTGCATACTGAACCATTTATCATTCCAAGCGACGTATTTGCAGAGTGAGAGCAGGAGCCGGTCTCAATTTCTGCAGTGGTGTTACATAACAATTACGGCATTGGCGACCGAGTTTCATAAAGGCCTGACAATTCATCACAATAAAACTTCTTTTTCGCCGGACGTGCCTTTATCGCGCAAGAAGGATCCATTGAAATATTCGTAATGTAGAATTCTCTCCAAATAATGGCATCCACTGGGAGTTCCTTAAGTTCTAAAAAAGTCGGACGTGGTGGATTGCAACAATTCATTCGTATTTCATTTTTACAACTGATCCAATTGGTGTGCGTATGCTGGACTTCTTTCTAAGTGAAATGTAAACGTTTCCGTCGATTTTCAATCGTTTGGGGATATTTGGATTTCTCCCTGCTTTTTCATGCTTGATGGTAGAATATTATAATGGTAACAGGATCCACGTTAAGTATGTTCTACCTTACGAAGCGGATGAGATTGCATGTCAGAAGATAGAACTTGTACAATTGCTTTCATATCGTAAGATTGCACATTTTCATTTTGCATTTTACGTTAACGTCAAATTACGTACCGTACATACGGCTATTCACACAAATCGAGGTCTCGTCTTATGGTTCCTTTTTGAGATCGTCCAGATGAGATCTGGCACACATATGCGAATGCAATTATGCTCGGTAACAAAGTTGGCGCAGTCTGTCTTAAACGGTCCTGTATCGAGTTGATATGCAAATAGGTCATATGCAGTAGTGATGGGCGATACAGTACTACAGTACTAGTAATATTTCGAATATCGATACTTTTTGAACCAAATTTAAATATTTCCTATCGATACGCAATTCATAAATATCGAAATCTCGATATTGTATTATGAAAAGAGAGAGAGAGATTAATACGCTTTCCATAGCCGTAAAATTGCAGATTGTAAGGGAAATGGACCAGTCGCATGCTCTTTGTAAAGTTTACGGTCGGTCGATTTCTTTTTCAAGCTGTTACGTGAAGATCGGGCATAGTATATGTGAACATGTGGCCTTAAGGCCAACGCTTCCACCGCACGAAAATCCTTTGTTTCATATTCGTTATTGATTGTCATTATGTATAGCCTATGAGTACATACAGATCAGTGATTGATTCCGATTTCCGATAGTTCATTCTTCAAAACTTCTTTTTGTACCAATACATCATGTTTTACAATAACAAAGATACACTTGTGGAGTGTGGACATCTTTGAAGAGTTAAAGTTTATAGTATGTCTGCTGACTTATAATAATCTTGAAAAGTCTACATTTTGTATAGTCTGTGATGTCATTCAAACAGTTGGTGCAAATTTGAGAAAATAAGTTACTCGAAATGTGAGTGTAAGTTTCGTTGTTATTTTGACAAATTTTAAAAAATTTGTTTGTTATTTGGGCTGATTTATTAAGGACCACATCTGCACTTTACTTTTGGAATTTTTAACACCTATGCTATGTTTAACTAAGGCATATTTGCATTGCGTCGTCCCTTCTAAACAAGTTGACGTACACGTTGATACGTTTCCGTCCGATGAACGATCTATACATCACTTTGCATCGAGATCATCGTCATAATTGTTTTTAATGGATGCTTTCATTGCGCTGAAGATTCCTGCAAGCTAACTCCATTATACGAGGATACAGCGGTCGAATTATGTCGTAATGAAGTTTAATGATTCCGACATATCATGGCTTCTTTATCGTCCCTTTGAAGCAGCTACTTCTCGAAGATTAAAAGTGCAACGGCGTTCAAAATTCGACGCCGCGTCTAAAAGAATGATCGAGATCGACAAAGACACATTTTTATGCCCGAAGATGTATGCGGGTCTTCTAGGCCAGGATGTGTTTTTAATACTCTTGTATCTTTTCACAAACAAAAACTACCTAACTTTATGCCTGGCAGCATTCATGTACATGTGTGTATAATAATGTGTGATAAGACTCACCAATTTTTGTAGAGGGCAACAGTCGAATTTACAGGCAGTGCAACATTCCGAACATGCCAATTTTCTGGCCTTCTGATCATCGAAAATTAAGATAAAAATAAAAAAGATTTTGAAGTACGAGAGAGGAAGAAGAAGAAAACTGTTAATTTAAAGAATGCCGGCACTTTGAAGTTTGACTATCGACTTATTCATATCTTTTGTGAAGTAACAAAATCGAAAAAATACATGGTTTTTTGTTTATTCTGATAGGAAATTTGAAAGCAATATCCGTCAAGTAGATTTTAAGGTAACATGGAAGGCTATTTGAAAGAAACATGGTTTCGAGGAAAACGCGTATAAAGTTATCCATGCCAATGGACTAATATTGTTTTAATTTAATTCTTCCAAAAAACACCGTTAAAATAACATTGAATTTTGATGAAATTCCACGACGGAAGACCCCATTAATATATTATGTTTGTCCTCGCGATTTCTGCTCCTCTGATAAATATACGCTATTAGCCTCGAAAGTTATTAATTAAATCCTTTAGCTGCGCGGTCGCGCATTTCTATATTGAAACATGCCGTTGCGAGTGTTGACACGAACAACGTCATGTAGGAGTCCGTTTTGCAGCTTCTCTTTCTCTTAACATTCTCTTTGCTTTCTCAAGGTCGTTCATTACACATGCAATGAAATCATAGCCGTAACCACGACCAGTACCGGATCGACATCGTTGATCATTTCCGATCATATACTTCTCGAACGTTTGTCGCTAAGACTAAACAGAATACTTATTAAGCACGTTTCCTTATCTCCCTTTTCTCGTTTGTTTGTTTTACGTTAGTAACGCGTGTAATAGCATGACCGATGTCAACATTGCGTCACACCGAATATCGGATGGGAATCTGAGACATACGCGTATGCTGGTAAATTATGCCGGCGGGGCGTAAGTGTTTAAATTTGAAGCTTCATACTTCTCATTGTTTGTCTCGCATATTTATTACATCATCAGAATAGCGTACTGCGCCGCGTTATCGTCATCGATCGAAATACACTCTAGACATTGGAGTTTTCCACGGTTCCGTTACTTTTAACCGACTTCAAAAGAGGAGGAGGTATGTCTTCAAGCTGACCCTACCGTACCCCAATACTTTTACTAGACGCTAAAAAGTAGAGAAAAAAGAAAAAAAAAAAAATTGCAACTGCAATAGAAAGACAGTACTTAGCACGCCATTCAATATTGTCTTCTACCCTTTTCCTCTGTCATCACTAAAAAAAAAAAAAAAAAAAAACATTTATTGGTTATACTCCGTCCCAATTGTCAGATACACCCTCTACACATATACACACATATTTTGTCTATGCTCCAACGAATCGGTTTGTTTCCCTGCCGCAACGCGTAATACAGCAGACCTCGCAGAATGTTAGCCGGGTGTACCTTAACACTAGAACTACCGAGCGGTTCAATTAAAATGAGCGCTCGACATTTTCCTATAAACCTACAACGAATAAGGTCCAGTCTTCAGTAGCCTTACTCTCGGAAATTTTGCTTCACATTTATTTATGAATGACGTACATATTTGAATAAAAGAAGCGTTTGATTGGTATCGCGGCGCGCGTCGTGCCCAGTCGTGCCGTGGCTGGCCGTGGCGCGAAATGAGATTGCGAACGAATATAGCCGAAGATAACCGACGGCCTTTGTGAGTGCCGACCAGTGCCGACTGCCGCAGTTGCAGTAAGTGGCAGTTGGTGGCAGTAAGCCGGCATGCTTCGACGCGATCAGACGCGATCAGACGCGATCGCATGTTGGTCGGTTCTCGGCTCGCTTAGCTCTTAGCAGCTCTTAGCAGTTCGGTGTAAGTGAGTGATGACGATAGGTGCGCGCGGCGCGATCGTTCTAACGCCTATCCCTAGGTCCGTGCCACACGACACGCGTTCCTCGCAAACTCGTCGGATACGGTGTAACGAAGTGGTGGTTTTGCTCCGTTTCTCGTTCGGCGCGACCGCTGGGATCATTGCTCGTCATCGGCCAACAGTGTCATCTACACGTACCCATGCACGCTTACGTAAGTAGTGTCCCGCTCAAAGCGCTTACGAAAATGCGCGCACGCCCGCGGCACGTCGCACGCAGAATACCACGTATGCGGTCTTTACTTCTTTTCGTAAAACAATCTTTTCGCCTCGCGAGACCCTTTTTGCGCGAAATCCAATACGTGCGGCGACGTCAGAAGCCGAGGACCTCGTGATCGCGTGATCGAAGTCGAGTGTGCGAGATTGCATATAGTCTCTGGAGGCAAGTTCAGAGACGTTGTAACGCGGAGTAGGTATGCGTGTGCGTGCGTGTGCATTTCGGTGCGTGTAGGTCGTGCGGAGGCTTCGTATAATTTCTTGATTATCGAGATATCGTCAGATATCGTCAGATATCGTTCGCGATCGCGGAGATTGATGTTATCGTTGACCGGCATTAGCTTCGGTGTTTATAATAGTTCGTGACGTCGCGTCGCGGATTCTGAACTAAGCGTTCGTACGGAGACCGGTTGCAAAATGGGGATGGTCGATTAATTGATGCGCAGAAGGTCTTGTAAGTGGAGCTGCTCGAAAACTGCGGCTTGGAGGTGAATCTAATGGGTGGCAGCAGTGGGATTACTGTATTGGTGTTGCTCGCGAAAAACTGTCTATGTACGACTAACCCTTGAGACCATCGATTAACGGCGTCTTTGAATCTGTAACTTATCGACGAAAATCGACTTGTTTTGCAGATTTATGAAATAATTATTATTCAAAATATATATCTGCGAAAGCCTGTATTGAACTTTCTGAACTTAACGATGTGATGATGGTTGACAAAGTTCCGACGAATAATGATATTGAAATGGTAAAGAAAATTTTGGACCCGTTTTTCTTAAAACCATGTTTTTTAAACTGGCTTCCATGATATCTTTAGACCTACTCGACGGACTGATTTCAACATTTTTCAAAATCTTTTTTTTTCTCACTTCATAGGCCACGAGTTGTACGAAAAATATCGGAATTGATAGTCAAACTTCAAAGTGCCGCCATTCCTTTTCATCGTCGATCTCATTCAAATTGAGGATCTTCAGAATTTTCATTTCCCACCAAGTTCTTAATATTGATTCGCAATTATATGGGAAAGAAATATGTGCACAGACGCTGACAGCGAAAAGCTTGCTGCCTTGTTTGTACGAAAAGACCGAATAATAGTTTGTGAAATACGTCCTCTTAAACAGATTATGGTTTCGTTGCGCGCAATTGAATATCTGACATGCTTTCAATGCGATACTGTCAGAAAGATTAAAACCCGTATATCAAAGCATCGCTTCATTACGTATCTTCTTTGCTTCTCAATATGAAACCATTCTTACTTCTTGATTGACAACGCCTCATCACCGTTCCCTGCTAATTTCCTCTAACTTAAATTGTTTTCCAAATGATATTTTTCAAAGCGACCCGATCCAATCCGTTCTCAAACAATTGACCATGCGTAAATACAGCAGGTCGAACACTAACTTGTGAGAGCATTTCATCAATAGTATAATAATACCTGAATTGTTTCAGTTCCTTAATCTCCTTAAAGAATCAGAACTACACAACAATGTAATCTGTTTCTTTTTTCTTTCAATCAACTTTTAGTAATAACATTGTTATGGCGTTAAATATTAAATGAAGACAATCCGTTGTCTACGATTGCTTTTGATTTTACAACCAAAATCGTGCCCAAGTGAAATCATGTAAATCGTGTAAATCGAATATGTACCGCGTAAGTCGTAAAAGGTTGGTGTCTTGTACATCTGACGTTCAATCGATATATGTATCTATACGCTGTTGCGTTACACGAAATACTAATCTCTCGTTCTTGACATGCTTACTGCAAACCACTTACACATTCTTCTGAGAATATCCTATCGTCGCTGCAATGCGTACAGTTGACTGAAGCCGAATTGATGGATAAGAGGCAAAATATATTAGACTCGCTTTATACAAATAGTGCTTCACTTCAGCTTGTAGCCTATTATATTATATACAATATAATATATTGTTTTTCTTACAGATAAAATACTGCAAGACGTTGAGAATAATTCAGTTACAGTGGAAAAGTTTTCCGGCACTATATTTCACTCACTTTACACTTACAGTTGAAGATTTATTCCGAATAATGTTCCCGTACTTCTAGTTCTAAATAAGGTCGTGTAGTAAATTTTCTATTTAATGCAAATGCGTAAATGCAGTACTGCGCACGGTATAATGACAGTGTTTGGGACAGAATGTCTCACGTTCACAGTGGAAAACGTGGGTTTTTATAGAGATGGATGTTATCAAAGTCAGTTGTCACTTAAAACGATATCGTGTGTTTACGCAAAGACGTATCTAGAACAAATGAACTACTTTTCTTTTGTTACACGATACATAGGGTATATTGTTTCGGCTTGTTGGACCATTTAACAGCTACTGTGAACGCACACACTTGAGAATTACAGTGCACCCAGTAAGAAACAGTAGTAATTGCTGTTGAAAAAAAACGCATGCAGACAGGCAGCGTATTGTTCGAAAATAAACAAATCAAGACGTGTGTGGTTTGCATGAGTCACCTAAGCTGATGACCTTAAATGTTTGTCATTTTTGATGATACCAAAAAGTGGCTGAGGAAGAAATTACTCGAGTCGATGGAACAAATGTGTCTCTCGTACTAGCATTTTATTCAAAATCGTGATTATCAGCCGACTTTAAACAGAAAACGTAATAAACAAGAAAGAAGTCAAAACCAATTTCAAAACTGCACTAAAAAGGATAAAATAGCTTTTCCTCTTTGAGGACCGATGCCGAAACAGAAGCAAATGGGATTATTCAGTGCGATATGGCCCATTCACCAGAATTTCATGAAATTGAGGGTTCACCATATCAAATTTTGCTGCGGGTATTTATTAGTTACTGGTATATTAATGAAAAAAACTTTCGGTACACACATTGAACTGTACCGATACAGAGGGCATGACTAAGGCTCTCGACTCCGCTGTGGGTTGGTCAGTGTCCGTACAACTGTCGTCGGACGTAGTAGTAGTAACGTCGCCGTCGTCAACTGTCTTCTAGTCGATGACGACGTGTAGCGATAGCGGCCTCAATAACTACAGGGTGTCCGATATAAAATTCGATATCAATGAAATGAGTAATGTCGGAGCACTCCTCGAACGAACTAAGCTCTATGTCCTATGGGATGTACATCCTTGACAGTGTAATCACTTTCACTGTCTAGATACGTATGTATTCGTTTCAACGTGCTCGATAAGGACGTAAGATGGAACTAGCTTGTAAGAACACTGTGCACTTTGTATACGGGCCGTCCGATGAACGAAACAAATTATAGACATTTCTTTCGCCACTCGATAGATTCGTTTGTTTCTATTTCGGCACCGATCTTAAAAATGAACAGTTATTTTATCATTTTAAAAAAAAAAAGTACACCCGACCTTAAAACTGCTCTAAAAGAGTTAAAATAATTTCCCTGGGTACCTCACCGGCCACAACAAAAAAATGAAATTATTTTATCCTTTCTAGAGCAGTTTTAAAGTCTGTTTTCCTTGGTTTTTTTTCTTTTTTATAGTTTGTTATCGATATTTCCAGATCATTGGGGTTTTTGTTGTTGTGTGTGTTTTTTTGCCGAACGGGATAGAATTTCTTTACACATTCGGATGAATGTGATCAGTACCCACAAGATTTACTTAAAATATTTCTTCCTATTACACACATGGTTCAAGAGTTACACCAAGAACATGACTTTCGCACAGTCACAGAGAATTTGTTTGTAAAACTTTTCTCGCTCACACACCGGCGTGTGTGTAAGTTTCACAAAATATGAAACATCAGCGTGACAAAATGATTTAGCAGAGCTGGCTGTGATCATTTTTCGTTTATTTATTGCTTTATGCCTTTGACATAGAAGAAAAAAACACATTTTTTGCTTAAATGCAAAGTAAAAAGCATAAAAATGCAATCATTACACAGGCAAGTCCAAACAACGATTTATCGCTTACAAAAATCCCACTCAGTTTGTCTCAATTTTCGAAAACGTAACGCCGGCAATTGGGCCGAAAGAAATTGTGCTCGGTAATATCTGATACATCATTCTATCATTCCACTTCCCACATTTGCATTCTACTGCCAAACGTTGAAATCGAACCCAAGTGAATTTAAGCGAAAGCGACGGTTTTTAAGAGGCCAGCGCGTTAGTCATCTTTGTCCAAAAATAACATTACTTATCGACCGGTGACGCACGAAATCTAATCAGATATATGTACCCACAGATCGATTGAAAGCAATTTTACAGTACGCCGTAACGCGAGCAGGCCATACGCGAGATCACATGCAGATAAGGTTAAAGATTCATAAATATTTTAAGCTATAGAACATATACAATTTCGATCCATACCTTGCGATTTCATGCAAAGTCAATACATAGCGAGATTTATGCAGCGCTATACTCTAGAAATCTAGAACGACTCAGAGTGATTTATCAGTGACAATCTGGAAGTATAATAATTATCCAATTTTTAAGATTTTTAAGGATTAAAGTGTAACATTGGGAAAAATACATTAACAAAGAGGATGACAAATCGATGATGCTTGCGATTAAGATAAACTTATTTGTACATTTCATTATTGTTGTTCGTTGTAACCTTTATCACATTAGTACAGACTTTACATGACGATTATTAGAATGATCAGAAAGCGTAAATATAGGCGAAAGACCACACCCTTTGCTAATATAAAGATTAGATTAACTTCTATGGCTGACTCAATATTGCGTTCATTGCGGTAATCATTTCATGCAAGTATTGTACATTAGTTACTCGTCCTTTTTTTTCTATGGGTGCGGGTTTGTACGTATTTAATGTTTGTGCATAAGAGTCAACTAACAATTTTGGGGTTATGTTTCGTCACAACAAAAACTTCGTTTTCACAGAAAAAAAAACATTATTGAAAAGTGACAATCCTTAACACATTGTAAGTAACTGCTTTGCAAGTTTTTTTCTAAACTATTGTTCAATATCCTTAAAAATGTAAGAGGGGAAATAAGAATCTGGAAATTAAGAAAAAAGTGTCACATTAATCTATTTTATGCCATTATCTTTAGAGGTTTTTACTCTTTTCCGGCAAGTGTGCTTTCCATGAAATGTGATAAAGGAGAGAGTATATCCATTTATTTACAAATCTGCCTAAAAACTTTTAAACCTCGATAGAAAAATAATGTGAGTTGAACTTTCGTGATATGAGGTTATTGAAAAGTTCGTATACACGGAGAAATTCAGTAGTGCACATCAACTTTTTTCTGTGCTGACTTCAGTCATTTCCATCGGGATTTTCTATCCATTGTCTATCTTTCTCAACTCTTGAATGGTGACGTGAGACGAAAAGTATCTAAACAACTGTGGTATGCAGCACATATGCATACGCAAAGACGTTGCGCGTACAAATCGTGAAGTAGCAGTGGTGTACGATGTAAAAAGAATTCTTCAATTGAACGAACGGAAAACGTTCAGTGTAACAAAATTCTGATCTATTAATCCTATCTTTTGTGAATCCTATTATCTTTTCGTAGTAATGTTTTTACAGATATTAATCATCAGAGTCGTGAGACAGTTTGTAAGGAAGCACATATTTGGGCTACATGCATTTGCAGCAAGTTTAAAAAATAAGGTCCACACTAGTGTGTATACAGTATTCAGCTGTTTTTTTCCTACATTCTGATGGAGAATGTAAAGGAAAAATCAATCGTCTACAACAGTGCTGTGTTCCGTTACCATATCTTGATATTACTTTAACTGTTCGAAAATATATTTAAGACGTCGATATTTGGCGAGAGAACTGTTCATTGGGTCGATTTTTTTTTATATCTTGTCAAGGTCGTTGGAGTCGTCTTGACCTCAGCTACAATGTCACGATGCGAATAATATGTGGTCGCATTTAAAACATTTGGATGACTTTGAAGTGCTACACAAAATATGACCTCGACGAAAGTTTCGTTTCCATCATAATATCGGCCTCTTCCAATAAAATAATGCTGTCCGCCGACATTTTTTCCTGTCATCGAAAACAAGCGAGATATTTCATATGGTCAAGTTAGGCGGGACACCCTGTATAGCAAACGAATTGAGTGGCCGGAAACTTTCCAAGCAGGTATGGCTTGGCGAAACATTTCGTCTTAAATCTGTGTGCCGGATTAAAAAAGGTATTACGACGAAACAGTACCAATAAAAAAAGGTTTGACTAATTCAACGGTTATGTGTGTACAGTTTGATGCGCAGTTATTTTATTGTTTAAACTTAAATGCACTTTCCACGCTTGTTTTCGCTTAACAAGTGTTTTATGCTTTATGTCGATAAGAAAAAGGGTCTATTTTTAAAATTCACTTTGTTCGAATGCACCGGCACATCAAGTATCGTGATTCGCTTTTTTGTCAAAAATTACACTTTTTGGACCTTCAAATGTTTTCTAACTTTAAATCACAGAACGTAGTTGTTTAAGTTCATCAGCTTTGCTCAGCTTCGTGAAACGAGCGGGCCGTAGTCGTGTGACTAATTGAACTAATTGCGTTTATTAGTCGGTCTCTTACACATCAGCGGACCAGTTTGTCTTGAACATACTTTGATGGCACCGTTTGCCTTGACTAATGTAAAGAGTCGCCCGTATTCATCTTTGTGAATTAGTTTCTTAGAATAATTATCAATGTTATCATCTGCAAGTATAAAATAACTTTTAATAGGGAACGGAGGATTAGACTAAGTACAAGATCAAAGAAACGCTGTAATTTTAATTTATATTGTTATCTAAATCGTTCCAACAACAAATAAAGACTTTTTTTACAGAGTTTCTATAGGCCACTTTTTATACAAGTATTTAATATAATTAGTGAATCACTCTTGTATATTTGGCCTCGTCACTCGGTTCGATCGATACCTACATAAAAAACATCAAATCGCTCATAAGTGTCAGTGGCATATATTAAACAATTAAAACAAGCAATAAAAAGGTTGAGTGATATTAATATCCGTTCGGTCAATATGATACTACTATCAATCAATATCGACCAGATCTGCACTAATTACGCTACTTTTGTTAAAAGATGCCGCTGTAAGGTCTATAAAAAATTAAAAAATTAATTGTTTAGAATTTGTTTCGTGTTTTTGAATGACAGGTGTCGTTTTCGTCGGGTTACTGTCGGGGCTTTTCCAAACTCTCTCTTTAAAGTTTTTTTTTTTTCCATTTGTTCAGTCACTCTTCATATCTGCATTAACCCGTTTAACGCCGTAATTTTCTAGTAACCGAGGTCAGTTAAAATATGTATTTGTTAAAATTTGTCGAACTCTCGAACATCGCACCACGGCGGGTGTGGTCTTGCAAACGCACCAAGAACCATCAAAATTCGTCCACTCGTTCGCGAGTTATGCGCGAACGTACATACATAACAACAAAAATATACGATTCGAATACAGTAACCTCTTTGAAGTGGGTTAAAGAAAAGAAGTTGCAGCGACGCAGAGAGTATGACAATAGTAGTCAGCTTGTTGATAGGCAGCAGCTTAAATTACTTCACCCACTGTCAGTCGTAATGCAGTACGTGTACAGCATGCACACTTAAATCGTGCTATTTGAGTGTTCAGCATTAATTTACGTGAGACTCGAAACAGTTTGTTGGAGTACGTTAAAGTGGCATGAAATGCGTCGGTGTGCGGATCAGTTTTTGCGCACTGGCTGTAATATTAATCATTTCGCTGCTACATCATGTGCGTTCGCCGTCATTGACAGACAATTATCGTCAATTGGATATTGTCTTCGGGTCGTTCAGTTTGAACTGCCTCTTGGCTTGCACCGACCGTAACTGTACATAAATTACAGTAATTACGTCACAAGTTAATCGATGCTCGAGATATCGTTGTTCATTTTTAACCGTCTTCAATAATCGAAGAGGTTGCCTTTGTCTATTCGACATGTATATGTATTAATATTAATTTTTTTGTATGTATGTTCACGCATAACTCGCGAACGGGTTGTCCGATTTTGATGACTTTGTTTAAAAGAGGACACTCCGAGACCCCCGGTGGTCCTGTGTTATGCGCAAGCTCACATACAAAAACACATATATGTTTCGAATATTGAACCCCCTCCTTTTTTGAAGTCAGTTAAAAAGATCATTCAACACTTACCCAATTTTGCTCTGAATAATGCATAAAGAATAATTGGTGTCGCGAATAAACAAGTGACAAATATAAGGAACAGATTTATGTTCCAATAATGAAATAAGCGAGAAAATCTTTGAATAATATGGTCAGCTCTTATATGTATATGATGTAGAAGTATCGGAATGTTTTTGAATGAAATATTGATTTGCGCGTTTTATAAACAAAGCAATTGATAATACCAAGCAATAACCAAGGAATCAAGTTATCTGTATTCCGTAATAATGTGATCGCACATTTGCCAGCGCAAACGTAATAAAAATGTGTTTCTGCGTTACAGGGAGAACCGCGGATAAAATAATGACCAGACATTGACGCTTATTTCGATAAACATTTGTTGGAAAAAGTTTACGGCTACTTCGCGCAGAAAGTCTATGCTCAAAGACTCGGAACGCTATAAAAAGGCTAAATTGTGAGAGAAGTGGAATCATGTCTGGTTCGAGACGACCAAGTGTTTCTGTCTACAATTATCCGGAACACTTGAATCCGTTTAACGACGAAAGTACGAACCTACAGCCCGAAAAATACCGAGAGAACAAGGATTCGAGCCAGGTTAAGCGAAAATTTTGGACCTTTGGCAGAAGCAGGAAGAGAAGCTCGAACAGTTTTTCGATCAAATCAACATGGTAAGGCTTTACTAATATAATTACAACAATATTCTATTACTTTTGTTCGTTATTTTTATATCAAGATGTGAATCGGATAGTTTTCTTATTCATTATATGCAAGGAGATGCTAACTGGACGTACAATCAGGAAAGTGGCGATTGTATATGAAAAGAAGAGTCAAGAATGAAAAATAAAATATTTCCATATAACGCTTTGTTTTTTCCTGTTATTATTTTTTGCAGGTTAGGATTGTTTCCTATTCGGCTTGAATTTCATTATATTCAATACAAATAGTATACCGTACACTTAGAACCAAAAACAACTAATAACAGCAGGCAAAATTCAAGAATTCAAAGTCGATGTTCTCAGAAGCAAAGCGTTACATGAAATAAATTTATTTTACATTTTAGACATTTTTTTCACGTGAAATTAACACATTGACATTAAATAAAACAAAGATTGTTTCACGGGCAGAATTTATTCATATGGAAAACGCACATAATAAATTAAATATTAAAATAAAACAAGAACTCTGAAGAAAGAATGTAATTAGCGACAGAGTTAGCAATGTATGATGGATTTAGGGGCGAATAAATTTCGGTCATGAGAGAATGGAAATGAAATGCACTAAAACTACTCTGTGCGATCAGATACCAAACGTTTCGATCCTAATTTGGATCCCTTTCAGTGGGCACAATTGCAATGTCTGTAAATTGAATGTGACAAAATTGTTAATTAATCAAACGTATAACAGAGCAGAAGGTTCGAAATGAAATAATATTAAATTCAGATATTGAAGAAAAATGTAATAAATAGAGGTTATGCACAGAAAAGTTAAGTAAAGAAATACAAGTGGAAAGAGACAGGATTATTAATCAAATTTTGGGGTCGGTAGCCTAACCCAGACCATAGGTTGTTTTGTTTCTATTTTAGGCGTTTACTTTTTGTTTGCCTCTTATTTGAAGTCAGTTTAAAATACAAATTGACACATAAAACAATAAAAATAAGAATCACAAGATAAATGTGAGAATTTAACTAAATACATTCAATGACACCTTACATTGACGTCGGGTGTTGTTATATATGTTGCTCATTTTCAACTATAGTTAAGAATATAGTTTGACCGAAAACTCGTATTTGCAGGAACGGGCTGTTTGGGAAACGTAAGGATATTCCAAATCTACCCGACAAGAGATCGACGATTACCACGGGTTAGTCCATAAATATTCTTTCGTTACCGTGCATCCAGTTCATCCACAATTTTCATGCATAACAGTCTTGCCGACTTGCAACCATTCCGGCAGTCGGATCTTTCGGAATGAAGCTGGTTATTTTCATGGATGGCAAACGGCGTCATCTTTTGAGGATATATTTTAACAATTAAATAATAACAAACATCGAACTGATATTAATATAACTTTTGTGAGAATTGAATATAATTACAGATGTTGACTGTTGTTAGATGCTTTGTCGTCAGAAGTGAGTCGAGGTGGACTTTCTTAAGAGATTTTACTGAGGTCTGACTCTAGAATCTTGTAAACATAAGACAGAAAGAAAGTGGGCGGACCTAGGCATTCGCTGCTGATACATTATTCTTCCTTACCTTCACATATCAGGGGGTTGCATTGGCCAGTTGAAAAGAGGGTGCTTTGTAAGAACACGAAAGTTTTATGACTCTCTCCACACACTGGGCCTGTCGATGTGCATTAATCCAATGTCAAGTACATCTGGGGTGGTTAAGTCTGCGCCGTCCAAAAAAGTCACGAACAGGATATCGCATGTTTTTATTTTGTGAGTAAATTGTGTTCTCAAATACAAAGACCTAGAATGTCTGCAATGTATCTGGCCAGCGAATACCTGGGACCTCTACATATGGTCGTGTGGTAGAAAGTTTTGGAGAAATTGTGAGGACATATAACCGTTCCATATGGAACGGAATAGAACTGAGAAAGGGAGTATGAAAGACTGAGAGGGAAAATTCGATAAGATACGGCTACGTTAGGTTGACATGCAACAAACAAAATTATGCCATTTTGTCGAATCATCGTAGTAGCAGCCGTCCTTAATGCTGGAAATCGATAATTACGAGAAATCAATATTTACAGTTTCGTCGACCTACAAGGCAAATGCATTTGAAAAACCGGTGCCGGCACAGCGATACTCGAAGGATCAACAAGACTTCGACGAAGCTTTCGGCACGATCGCGAGAAGAAGAAAGTATACCTTCGATAACACATCCAGGTACAGCTCGACATTGACTGTCAACGGCGATCCGGCCAGAATCTATGATGGGAGTCCTCAAAATACAACGGCATCAATTATGGGCGACATTACACCAAAAGCACCGGCCCGAAGGTAGATTAATTTCAATAAACGCTCTAATGCGACTTACATCTTCGTGGCGGCATCAAAGATAGATGTCCTTAAACGTAAACTCGTTTCGTTTCCCTAGATTTGGACAGATCAGCCCAAGGCCGACGGACAAGATACCACCTTTGGATTATGCTGGCAACGAGTACAAGAAAAATGCAGGCGCCACCTCTGATGATAATAAGTCAGAGCCGACACCGGTACCACCCTTGTAAGTTCCGCGTTCAAGCGTTTTCTTTATTGTACTTGATGATAGAGAAGAACGGTAGAGGACAATATTGCATGGCATACTAGGTGGTCAAGTTGCAGGACTGTAGGTACTTAGGTACCAAACCACTTTTCCTGACAGGTTTCTCGTTAAAACACTAATAGTTGTATTACCTTCAAGATGATCCTATCCTAATACTTTGATACGTAGAATAGTGAGAAGAATCGCTAAATGTTAAAAAAAAAGTAGAGCTGCATTTAAAAAAAAAAGTGCGACTGCACCGGGAGTGTCCATCGGGGCATGTGCAGCAAAAGTGATGTAATAGGAAGATAGTGCTTAGTACGCCATGCAATATTGTCCTCTACTATTTTTCTCTATCATCGTTTAAAAAAAGAGTTATAGCCCATCTCAATGGCTAAAATCACCCATATATGGTGAGATGGTGATGTATTTTTTGAATACTCAGAATTTTTTTGTCGCATTAGAAACATGTTTTATATCCACTTAAGGTAAAGCTTTCTGTAGCCGGTCGAAAGAAATCAATAAATTTGGTTAACTTATTTGTGTAAATAAACAATTGCAACAATACGATGTTTCAATCAAATCTATCTATACATTAGTTTTGGAAATAAAAAGAGTTCACCATCTATCCTCGAACTACCCTACGCATAATTTAATCTTATTTTTCACGCCCGATGTGTTAATCTGAAAATCAATAACGTTCTGTTCCCAGACGAAGATTTGGTAACAGATCATCGCAAAGAATCAATGCACACAGTCTAGACGCGGACGACGAAGTCAACAGACCCGAAGATGTAACATTGCGGGATGAGAACGAGAACATTCCAGAGGATTACGTCTTTAAGAGATTTAACCAGGACGCTGTAAGGCGATCAAACTTATCTATTAATAGCTGCATGTCTATTACTAGTGTGATCAGTACTAGTGGACGCAAGAAACGAAGAGCTCCACAGCCACCGAAACACATTCAACAGTTAAATGTTTCCCAGGTTCGTAAAATTGACTTGCTTTCAGGTGAAAGTTAAGGCAAATCCGAGCTCTTTAACATCTTTTTGGCCGAGTTCATGGTCAGCTTGAACTTGTATCTGATATTTTGATAAATATATTTTCATTGTTATAATCACTCCCCGTTCACACTTGAATTTTGAGTAATATGCTGAGAAACGTTGCTTGCTTTCTCACTCGCTTCATTTTTCTTTACCAAGAACGTATTAACCTTACTCGTATGTGTCAGATAAGCCCATGATTATTCTCCCAAAAACTTGTTTGATTCTGCACAATTCCGTATGTTTAATAAGTAACGTGCAATACGTTTGTTGTTGAAGGAAAATGAAGACAAACCGTCTTCAGATAGAGACGATACTGCAACTACTACGGTGGAACTGCAAATAACTGAACCAATAGATATCGGAACGACGATTGGGCAAATCGATGAACTGACAAGCAAGAATTGTGATTTGGAGGATTCGCGACCAGTAATTAAAAGTGAAAACGAGGAAAAACAAGTGGAGGACAACATTAATAAGGAGGAGGTTGATGCTTCTTCGAACAGCAACGATTCGCTGAACGTTTCCACCAGTATACAGGAAGACTCCGAAAAAGAAATCGAGAAAAGTGATATAAATATAGACAAGTCGGTGGAATCAGACTCTACGAAGGAGGAAGACGTTCACGAAGCAGAAAACACGAAAGATGCAGACTCGTCGGATGACGTCCTTCTTGAAGAAAAAACTTCCCGCAATACAGTATCAAGGAGTGATAGTTTCTCAGTGAAGGAAGAAATCGAGAAGATTGAGAAGCAGATTAAGGCACTTGAAACGAAGAACGCCACGAATGACCTTGAAGACGAAAATCAAGAATCGTGCAGCAAAACTAGGCAATCGATTCAAGCAAATCGTCGAAACTTTTTTCAGGATATGGTTAACAAAGAGACCGGAAATGACATTAAGATAGAGTTTAAGGAGTTACCACGTGAGCAGAAGGACATACATGTTATTAGATTATTAGATTCACCAGTGCCAGTAAAGGCATCTTGCGAAACTGTCAAAGTAATCGAGTTGCATATTACTGAGCCAATCAGGAAAACGCCAGAACTACTTGATGATGTCAATCCGATTCCAAAGCCGAGAAGACACAATTCTTTAAGTCTGAATAATTCTGAATCTACGAACACATATAGAGACGCAGCAGATAGAAGTGTCGCCGCATGTGGGAAGAGAGGAAAATCGGTTTAGATTCCCGTCATTCGGATCAATTGAATAGTTTTCTCGTAATTTTAAATGTCTTGCAAATACCGTGACACGTGCCTTCGTCATTAAAAATATATCAAATTCCTAAGTGTGTCCTTTGCATATATGTAACATATACGCGCAATGCATACGTAATATGTACGAAAGTTATACATTTGTTGATTTTTTTACAAAGACAGACAACTTGAAGCTCGGTACATGCCAATTAAAAACGTCAGCCATTATTATGTTTTGTGATTTGAGTAATGTTTGTTAATTATTGTTATATTTACTTATATCTAGTACTTTTACTATTTATTATTGTAAAATCAAGTGCGACAATTAATAGTATAAAATATTTATTACTAGTCACTGTTGTATTTGTTTTCTAAGTTCTAATATAATTGAGGTAGAGGCTAAGCATAATAATAAATTGTGAGCAAGTCTTTGGCGTCTTATATTACATTATTAGATGTATTATCTATTGAACAATGGAAGAAAGCTTTTGACAAGTTGTTACACCGTACAATCACCAGGTGGTCACAAATTGTGACATAATACACATCAATTTCTTTGGCTTATTCAATGGGAGAAAAATGATAAGATTTCTTTTTGACACAAGAAATTGTAATAATAGTACAAAATCTACCAGATATATTTGTCCTTACCGATCTCATAATATAATTTAGCTGTAGCATAATTTAAAAGTCGCTCATCAGACGGTGTCCAGACGGGTCGTAGAAATCGACGATATTTTGATTAATGAAATGCGTACACTTATAAAAAATGAGCGTATTAGTCTTTATGTTTAGATGAAAGTACGGATATAAATGACGTTAGTCAACTTTGCATTTTCATCCTTATTATGGAACAAGATTTTATGGTAAATGAGAAATTACTCGCCTTAGTCAAGTTACTTAATATGACTAAAGACGAAGACATCTCAGCTAGCACAAAATAGCAATTTGGTGACTGAAGGTTGACTTTTTAGACTCAAAGTTGGCTTTTAGTCGGTACATAGGCATTTGTGCTATCTGGGATATTTGCTGCGTTAAAATCCCAGATTGACAAATTTGGGATATTTGAAAAATTTACATGCATCGTCACTGATGAAGCGCCATCGATGAGACTGTCACGTTTTTTCACTTTATGGTACACCAAGTGGTTTCATGTGCCAAGTTTTTAAGAAATTTGTATGCTATGGCACTTAGTTACAAAAGTAATAAATCTTGATAGGGGCAGAACTCATTCTCTCACATCTGATAATAATGCAGCTTTCGACGACTTGCTAATGCACTGTGAAACTCTGTGACTAAGAACTAAACTAAAGAAAGTTATAAAACCGTGTAGGAATGAAATAAATCAATTAGCGAATAGAATTTCAGAAATGGTTGCCATACAAAAAGTTAACAAAATTTTGTGTAAGACAAAGATATTAGAAATTTGATAGACAAAGAAAATACTTCTGGCAGACATTCAATTAGTGACATTAAATAGTAGGATTTTATATTATCAACCAAAAAACGGGATAATACAACATCACACTCATTTATTTAGAGAATGACACAATTTATTTGTCAGGCTCCAAATATTTGAATTGTACAAGTTTGTTTGATAAACCGTATTCATCTGAAATATTTACTATTTAACGTAGTAAATGAAAGCCATAATTAAAAAGTCACTATAAAATTATCAAACATAAAACAGAAGTGCATGAAAATGCCAATTAATAATGTAGAAACTGCCATATTTCCATTACTACACAATATGAAATAATTCTGTTTATTGACACTCACCACGCAACACGCACGTCCATAAATGCTAAAGCACGCCACGCGACGACTACGCTGCCCTCTGGACTCTCGTATCATTACGCGGCAAATCTCAAAGACGATGTAAAAGACCGGGAAAAACTGTGTGAGAGCCTTGATCGCGATTAACGAACAGCACGTACAAATGTATCTGTAAAAGAACGAATTAAGGTAGGACCAGGTAAATGTGATTTATGGTAAACTTTCATAACAACAACAATAGTAAACATTAGCAAGTTAGTAACTACTGGAGGTGGCAGAAGCCGTGTGAGATGGTGTGCTACAGCCCCACCAGGTCCCACCCATGGATTACACTGGCGTAACCGGTGCTGCTTCATTCGCGGAACATTTGACGCCAATGTTCCATCTGATGTAACCGTCCTTACGGATTTGTGATGTCTTAATTATGAGTTTGTATTTGCTCGGAAGAATCATCAAGTAATCACAAAGTATCATCACATACATAAGAATAAATAAGTTTGGTAAAAAATGGGTAGAAGTTTTTTACAATTTGTTTAAACTGATATGGGACTTACGCAAAGCAGAATAAATGCCGAACGACCGATCGTCATCGTGTGGCAACGGTCGGTGCATCGCACATTTGTTCATCACAGTACAGTACGATGTGATCCGGCGCGATCCGTTTGTCGGATAGCATTCTGGATTTATCGTGCAGAGGCCAGTGTGCGCGGCTTCATTTATTTACATGCATGTAATCCTATCCGGTTTTAGTTACGTCATGTCGGATAAATAGGCGAGATCCTTTTTATTCGTACAACGATTATTTGCTAAACAACATCGTGTTATATGTATATTTGACATTCTTCATCCAAAATATAAACATGTCATATGATTTACATGCTGATACTGCATTGATTCGAATTCGCTAATCGCTCTTTATACTTTATGAATCTGTTAATATTACTATTTACAGTAGATACAATTAATGCATTGCTGCCCAAACGTTTCTTCTGTTGCCGAAACTTCTCTTTGAAAGGTGATATCAGGGCACGTAACTTTGTAGTCAACTGAACATCTACGGCCAACTGAGTGCTCTCATCCTCGGCATATATATCCATTACAAGGTCCAGGCCTTCAGCCATGACCCAAACTTCTACTTCTGTGGAACAAGAGTCCAACAGAAACATTGTTATATGCTGGAAAGAAGAAAAAGTTATCATAAACATGTTGGTGTCTGCAATGTGGCAGTCAATAAAATGGAATTGCTACCTTTACAAATTCCAGTTTAACCGGACTGCAGTCATTGATGAATACCAGTGCTAAATTCCCTAATACTCTCATTAAGTTTGCACGTACATTTGCGTTTGGGCATAGCTTTTCGTAGTTTAGAATCGGCTCAATATCGTTTAATGTCATTTCCTGGAAAACATTGGCTTTTGCTTCCGTCAGTTTTTCAACACTAGCTCTCATGGCAGCACTTGCAGCTTCTAATAATTCGATGTCACTTGAGTTCGTGTCTTTGAAAATTAGAGTCCCAATTTCAATCCATTGTCTATGCATACAATGTGTAATGCACTTAACTATGCAATAGTAATTCAAGAATTAATATCAAAGTAGAAAAATCGTTTTACCTGTATAGGCTGCTTACTCCTCCAAGCGCATTGATTTCAAGAGTCGATATTAGATTACTAAGACATAAATATGCCCTACATCTAAGTGTATGAATTTGTGTCAGTAGGTGTTTACCCTCAACGTTCCCTGTTAATACTGCTCGGATTGACTCTTTGAACATTAATGTTTTACTCCATATTTTCTTAGTTAAGTTTAGATGACCAATCATTTCCATTATTTCTAAAGATAATGTAGATATACATTTCATTGAATTATTGGTCATAGGGTCGTCGTCTATAAGATCAGATTCACATTCAAAATCTGAATTTTCTGCATCACTATCATCGTTAATTCCATCGTCTTCAGAACATAAATTTGCAAGAATTTCTAATGCCTGCTGCTGAGCCCCTAAAATTTCTTTAATCTCCTGAATTTTTTTCTTGGCTGTGTTCGGGAACTCTTTTTTACCATGTGGCAAGAGAGACACCAATTCTTGTAGCGAACTCTCATATTCAATATCAAGAGTTTCGGAAAGTATACTCAATACTTTCTCAACAATGACATCTACAGTACTTTCTGAAATACTTATTATTGTCATCATTAATCCAGCAATTACAACTTTCAGTAATAGCACGTGAGACATATTCTTATCATCTTTGATTTGTAGACTCATTAAATTCAGAAGTGTTTCCTCACTCTGTTTTAATACTTTCATAGCTGTAGGATTGTCTTCACATAATGAAAGCATACATTGTGCTGCCACTACTGATATATTTGTGTCATAAGTAGTTGTGTCCAAAAATTTAATTAGAATTAAAATGAGTTCTTCCTGATTTGCATGGTTGACAGCAATGTCATTATTTTCACACAGTATCCAAAGTAACGTTATTGCTTCAATAATAGTCTCTTTTGTGTCATCAGATCTTCCATGTTTATTTGATTTTGGATTTAGATCGCAATTACCATAGTACTATAAACATAAAGTATAAAAACATTTATTGAAATGGTATTATTTACGATCAGTAAGAAGTGTAGGTAATATCGGTGATATTTTGTGCAATTTTACAGACCTTTTTAAACAACATTGATAAAGGAGTCATGATATCGTCCTTCAACAGTGTAGCACAAACATCTTCTCCACCATTATCAGCTATATGCTTTAAAGCACACACTGCACCAGCTCTTATGGATAAATTACGATCTACAAGATATGGTCCTACAATCTTAGCTATAGATTTTTCAGAAAGGTCTGCAGCCATTTGAGTATTGTAAGACATGGATTCCAATGTCTGGAGTGCAGACAATTTTTCACTTATGCTACTTGATTGCACCTATATGTAAAAAAATGGGTAGTAAATTGAGCACTGAAGTCAAGATTTTGTCAATTAGAATTTCCGCGACAGGATACAAAGCACGATTGTCACTCACTTCTTCCAAAACTGTTTGTATAGCTTTTTCTCTATCTTCACTCACGAAATCCTCGCCATCCTCGAAATCTCTGACAGATGCCAATCCGGTCGGGTTTTCTTTGTGAGGTTTTCGTCGTTGACCTTTTTGTTTGCCCATTTTTGTATAATAAAAAAAGTTGACTTTATACAGGGCGAGAACTAAAGAATTTCAAATGCAAAGGTTAGGTGTAATCAGGTGTAACATGTATACAATATACACGTGGTTTGAAACGCAGTGGTTCAATGCAGTTCAACGTGCGCATTGGTGCGCGGTGCGCATGACAGGCTGTTACGTGCTGTTATGCTACGTCTAAGGTTATGTCTCTCGCCGGATCAGTGGTGAAATCGTATAGTAAAATATACTCCGCGACGCGTGGTCAGTTGGCATCAGTGATAGCAGATCTGGCACGAAAACACCGTTGGTGTTTTTTGGGTGGGGGAAACCTCGGCAAGTGTGCGTGCGTGTCCGTGAGAGCTGCGCGCGTCGTTTCTCGCCGAATCGCGCTCGGCTTTGAGAGAAGGACGGAACCATGCTGCGTCCTCTTTCAACCAGCAACGCGTGTTGCGTCTTTGTTCGACATGCAGTCGCGGCGTCGCGTCTTCGTTCCGCACACAGGCCGGTGACAGTGGTGCCAGATTTCGCATAAGGCATCGCACGTACCATTGCGTTCTTTCAGCCGGAAGGCAAATCGGGCACCACCGCTGTGAGCAGAGCGCGATCCAGAGAAAAGTGAATCGAGGAGAGTTTGGGATTGACTCGTCGTACTCATCGTCGCTCGTCGACGCGGTTTTTGTTCGTTCGTTCGCGCCTAGCCATGGTTCAATTTTTTTTCACAGAATAATTTGTTTTTTTAATTATTCATCACACGGCATCAAACGATATTCATTTAAAAATATTTTATTACTTACTACGGATAGTTTTTAATATTTTGTCAGCGGAATAGATGTGTCGTATTGGTTTATAATAGATATGGGCAAAATATATATTTCATAAATTTTGGTTTCAGTAACATTAATCTTTCTGTGGTAGTAATAAATGAGAAAGTATATAATAAATGTCAATTATTGCGTATTATGCATTAACCGTGAAACAAGTAATAGGAGCACTTCTTGCACTAGAACGTTCTGAGGGATCGTACTAACACGCGATTTTAACACACGACAGCGTACGTCAGGAAGAATTTGCTTGACACGACGCGACGACGGTGCGAATGTTTTTATGAGTTGTTCTCTATGATTTGTTCTGCATGATTTCTTTTCTAAATAGAAAGTGATCAAATTGTGTATATATTCTAACAGTTCTCAGCAAGTCCCATCACATTGATTTGAAACGTTTTTCTTACTTCGCACGTTTAGTTTAAGAACGCTCTCCCCATTTCGTGAAAGAAAAAGTTGTTCGGTTGAAGGCAATTCACCGTTCATACTGTAATCCATATGTACGTCCATTGTCGCATTCTGCCCACGAAATGTCGCAACGTGCGTATTGTCAAAGAAGGCATGATAAAACAGGACAATAATAACAAAATCCCTGTGAATTGAAAACCGAAACTTTCATTGTGCCGCTCCCGACCGACCGCGGGTCGCAGTTGGACTAATTGAAATATCTGAAAAGTCTAACCATTCTTAGCACGTATTTCACGTACGTACTAGAAATGATTCCCCCGGAACTGTAACCGACTTTTCCAATGTCATTTATTCATCATTATGTACGATATGTATTACATTTAAATGCACATGTACAGGGTGCACAGGTTGTGATAGTCAGCTTTGTTCCTGTAAACGGTAAGTATTACACAAAATTATACAGGAAAGGGTTCGATGGGTTCGTAATATCTATATTCTACGAGACTTCATTCAATTCGAAAGTGCAACGCCGCACCCGACAAATGCAAATGCGTATGTAAGGTTTCTGTTTATAAAATTTAAGATACGTGGACTTCCACGCCACCCATGAGGTGCCACGACTAGCGCGTTCGGTTTTTTAACGTGGACCGTCGCCTATAGCCCTATTGTACCACATTTTATGATAATCATACAGCGTGCGGCAATACCTCTGTCCACTTTGAACGACGGAGATATTCAAGGTGGACAGAGTTATTGCCCCACGCTGTAGAAGTAAGGGTTAGAAAAGAAATGAGAGCATTTTTGTGTGGTGGCGCCAGCGGAGGGGGGGGGGGGGCGCCACACAAAAATACAATGTCAACATTAATATGAAATAAAATTAACAAAAAAAAAAAAAAATTCCTCTCATTTCTTTTCTAACCCTTAATTCTACAGCGTGGGGCAATAACTCTGTCCACCTTGAATATCTCCGTCGTTCAAAGTGGACAGAGGTATTGCCGCACGCTGTATGATTATCATAAAATGTGGTACAATAGGGCTATAGGCGACGGTCCACGTTAAAAAACCGAACGCGCTAGTCGTGGCACCTCATGGGTGGCGTGGAAGTCCACGTATCTTAAATTTTATAAACAGAAACCTTACATACGCATTTGCATTTGTCGGGTGCGGCGTTGCACTTTCGAATTGAATGAAGTCTCGTAGAATATAGATATTACGAACCCATCGAACCCTTTCCTGTATAATTTTGTGTAATACTTACCGTTTACAGGAACAAAGCTGACTATCACAACCTGTGCACCCTGTACATGTGCATTTAAATGTAATACATATCGTACATAATGATGAATAAATGACATTGGAAAAGTCGGTTACAGTTCCGGGGGAATCATTTCTAGTACGTACGTGAAATACGTGCTAAGAATGGTTAGACTTTTCAGATATTTCAATTAGTCCAACTGCGACCCGCGGTCGGTCGGGAGCGGCACAATGAAAGTTTCGGTTTTCAATTCACAGGGATTTTGTTATTATTGTCCTGTTTTATCATGCCTTCTTTGACAATACGCACGTTGCGACATTTCGTGGGCAGAATGCGACAATGGACGTACATATGGATTACAGTATGAACGGTGAATTGCCTTCAACCGAACAACTTTTTCTTTCACGAAATGGGGAGAGCGTTCTTAAACTAAACGTGCGAAGTAAGAAAAACGTTTCAAATCAATGTGATGGGACTTGCTGAGAACTGTTAGAATATATACACAATTTGATCACTTTCTATTTAGAAAAGAAATCATGCAGAACAAATCATAGAGAACAACTCATAAAAACATTCGCACCGTCGTCGCGTCGTGTCAAGCAAATTCTTCCTGACGTACGCTGTCGTGTGTTAAAATCGCGTGTTAGTACGATCCCTCAGAACGTTCTAGTGCAAGAAGTGCTCCTATTACTTGTTTCACGGTTAATGCATAATACGCAATAATTGACATTTATTATATACTTTCTCATTTATTACTACCACAGAAAGATTAATGTTACTGAAACCAAAATTTATGAAATATATATTTTGCCCATATCTATTATAAACCAATACGACACATCTATTCCGCTGACAAAATATTAAAAACTATCCGTAGTAAGTAATAAAATATTTTTAAATGAATATCGTTTGATGCCGTGTGATGAATAATTAAAAAAACAAATTATTCTGTGAAAAAAAATTGAACCATGGCTAGGCGCGAACGAACGAACAAAAACCGCGTCGACGAGCGACGATGAGTACGACGAGTCAATCCCAAACTCTCCTCGATTCACTTTTCTCTGGATCGCGCTCTGCTCACAGCGGTGGTGCCCGATTTGCCTTCCGGCTGAAAGAACGCAATGGTACGTGCGATGCCTTATGCGAAATCTGGCACCACTGTCACCGGCCTGTGTGCGGAACGAAGACGCGACGCCGCGACTGCATGTCGAACAAAGACGCAACACGCGTTGCTGGTTGAAAGAGGACGCAGCATGGTTCCGTCCTTCTCTCAAAGCCGAGCGCGATTCGGCGAGAAACGACGCGCGCAGCTCTCACGGACACGCACGCACACTTGCCGAGGTTTCCCCCACCCAAAAAACACCAACGGTGTTTTCGTGCCAGATCTGCTATCACTGGTTGGCATACTTGCGGTCAGATCCGCACATGCTCCACCTAACGTCCCTAGACGTAAACATAGTGTTATGCCTGGTCGAGCGGCCTTATCTACGCGAGTAGTTTTTGCCGAAATTGAACGAGTGATCGTCACTCCTTTGAATAATTTAGAGCCTTTTGGCAATTAAATTCACACCGGAATTCAACGGCCGCTTCGCGTTAGTCAAACTAATTAAATTCACAACCAATGAACCAGTACACACAATATTCTGTTTGCCTTTATTTCAATTTTTTACAATAAAATATTTAAACAAATAATTGTAATGTAGCATTTAGTTAAATGCTTACTCTAGAACAGGTCACAATATTAATCACAAAAATGATCCTTGCTTGGTATTTTACACTCAATAAGTGCCTTATTACATATTTAACTATATCTATAGATACCTATTTATACATATTTTACATGGCATAAAATAAAGCATAAGTTCTTTTCATATGTTATATTATGTTAAAATCTGTTTGGAACAATATCTCGTATTGTGTATATTTGTAAAAATTACCTACAAAAATGTCGTACTTTAAGAGTGAACAAAGATTCGTTAACATCTCTCTCACTAAGGTATAAATATTTATATATTATCATTATTGATAATATGTATTGATCCTAAGTAACAATACTACATAATGTGAATGAACATAACCTATAAGTACAATGACCCGTTATTATATACGCATATCACACTGCCATATGTAATATATAGCGTGATAAGTATGAACGTTTTTTTTTTTTAGTACCGAAATTAGATACAACTTAACTTTCACATCTATCTTAACAACAGTGAATAAAAACAATATGGTCGCATTGTCAACATGACTAGTACACTTGAAAAACTAGAAACAATATATGAATCATCCAACAGTTTGATCTAAGGATACTGAATGTATTCTTAGAATGTATTCTTAAAATATACTCTGCAAAATCCAATAAAAAAATAGCAGAATGAATGTATGTTAAAATCATGGGAGAGATAATTTAAAAAACTGTTCTTCTGTTTTGTCAAACTTTTGTTGTAGCGAGTAACTTGATATAATGTGCCTTATGAGTGATTTCAAAGTCTTGTTCCGGCAATGTTGGTATTTGTGGATGTCTCAATTTTCTCACAAAATTACGTCCTATCAGAACAATTATTATTATAAAAATACAGCTACCACCAACAATCCCTAAGATAATTATCTCTGTATTCTGCTTAAATCCTTGCACCTCAACACACTTGGCACGATTATTCTCACTGCTCGCAATCATATCTTCATCTATTGATTCATCAAGGCTTGCACATACCTTATATCGACCAGGCAAAAGAACCTCAACAGTAATAAAAGTTAAACTACAATTCAGCTTTTGTTTATGAATGGCTGATTCAGCATCAAAAACGACAATTGACAATTTGCATGCATCCCTACTG
This sequence comes from Priocnemis perturbator, assembly GCA_963942575.1. Lineage (NCBI taxonomy): Eukaryota > Metazoa > Arthropoda > Insecta > Hymenoptera > Pompilidae > Priocnemis > Priocnemis perturbator. The sequence continues at coordinate 10,378,128 of OZ012648.1, forward strand.
GGCTTTGTTTTTGATAGGCTAATGTCCACGTGTAGCAGACCTTCAGAAACATTTACATGAACACCGGTAATAGTGTCTGGTGCATTAGCTGGATAAACAACGGCACTTTGTTGAACTTTATAATTTTGTTCCAATGTCATTACATCGCTGCAACCAAGTCCTAGTGAAACATCATCGTAAGCACTTGGTACCAATAGGACAACGCAGTACCTATATTTGTGTCCAGGTAGAAGATGAAGCGATACAGGAATTGCTACAGGAAGAGAACAAGGGTCCCGCATCATACGCGAGTCACAGTGAAGAGGGCTTGATTCTGTCTGAACCTCACTGTCACCTACAGTCTCATACACGATAAGCGTATCGCATGTATAATGATTGATACATGACTCCACATGCCATAATAGATTAATTCCTGTCGACTGATCATAGTGAAATTCTTTTAAAGTCAACTGAGATCCCGGCAAAGGAACTTTAGGCATGATTGGTGGTGTTGGATCGCCACAGAGAAGGCTCCCAGGTGAAACTTGTGTAAGAATTCCATTCTCCAAAGCTGGCGGGGTTGCGCAGACAGCAGATGATTTGTCTTCCTCGATTAAACTTGATTTGTTCAGCCAGTTTGCGAACTCCAACAGAGTACAATCGCAGTTAAATGGATTGTCAGCCAGCGAAAGCTTCTTTAAATGAAGTTTAGAGGTTGGTAGCTCGTTAGACACCATCGTTATATCATTGTCGTCCAAGCGAAGATCTTGAAGACTTTTCAAGGGCACAATCAAGTCCGCCGTTAACGAACGGAGAAAGTTGTGCGTTAGATCGAGGGTGACCAATTTGTCTAAATGAGCTAACGACGCACTAGATACGGCCACTATTCGGTTATTTGCCAACTCTAGTCTGGTAAGAGTTGACAGATGCATAAACGAATGATCTTCTAACACATCAATCTGAAAGGCATCCAATAGATGTACATAGGAAGTAGCTAGAATACTTAAATCAGAATTGCTGCATATGCGTTTTTATTGTCTGCAGTCGCAAGAAAAACTTGTTAATATAAAGTTGCTTGCAATATGTCAAAAAGAAGACCTAAATGAATAATATCCTTCTTCTTGCTCACACCCCCTCGGTGCTTTCGAGTCAATTGCAATAGATTACATATTTATACTCAGTCAAAGCTATAGGCGGCGTCTCTACTACGTTCGGCTTTGCTGATCGGCTAGAGGCTAGATGCATCATTGTGTGTTAAACATACCGATTGGCAAAGGCCCCGCGGGACAAGAAGCTGATCGGCCTGTTAGATCGTAATCCGAATGAAGCCGAACCGAACACAAAAGAGTGTGGACATGCCGATCGGTTTTGCCAAATATGATGGTTCCATTGATGCATATAGCAATCTAGCTAAAGGTAGTGGAGACGCGGCCAAGAGTGTAATAGGGCAAAGTATATAGATATATGCTAAAACAATTTCATTGTAATAGCTGGAATAATACCCCATTTCCTTAGAGACTATAACCAACAAGTGAAACAAGATGATGCTTCAGCCTGAAGTTTTGTCTGACCGATTATCTTTTCAATATGTGATTTCATTACGGAACATAAAAATGCTCGGGGATTTTTTGTTATTCTTATGTGTAGCCTTCGAGCAAGATAAATTTTAAACATAGTGTTTTTCCACATCACCGTAAACAACAAAAACGCTTCAATGGCAAGTTCAATCATTTCACGAAAAAGCAGTATGCATAACTGTGGTTCATAATATGCCAGAACCATAATTGGTAGTAAAATCGATAGAATATCTATTATAAGGTATTTTCTAGTCATCTATCGTAACACGTTATTTAGAAACATTTAATACGCACCTGATTATGACTCAAACTCAAATAACTCAAGTTCTTTAAACCCATCAATGCTCCACGCTGTACGTTTGCAATCCCATTTTCTGATACAGTTAGCACTTGTAAGCGTGGCATTTCGGGTAGTAAAGTAGGACCCATAGATCCGAACAACAAGTTGCGAGACAAGTCCAGCTCTTCAAGACTGTACAATCCTCTCAACGCGGACAGTGCAGAGACACTCAGCTGATTTCCTTTCATTCTCAGCGAACGTAGAGTTGGTAAAACACTGAAAGCTTGCGGGGATAACTGTGAGAGTAAGTTGTCGCACAAATCCAGGTACGTTAAGTTTGACAAGCCCTGAAATGAGTTCTAGTTGTCATTGAAGAAGACCAGCCAGGAGATGAAAATTAGTCTGTACAGTGATGCAGGGGTTGATTCAGCATTATAATGTATTCGGTGACCCTTTTTAATCTTTAAATCAATATATCGTTGCCGATTTTCATGATCTGCAAAAGTGTATCGGGAACTTGCCTTCGGGGAGCAAATATTCCTACTGCATCGATACTTTTCGTCAATGTGCTTTTAAATAGAACGCTGTAGAGAATTGTACGTATTCGGGTATAAGTTTGACCGGGTCTCACAACATTTAATTTTTCCTACTGCGCATAACTGTGACCTTGAAGAAAAGATCATTGCAAAAAAGTATGTGAAAATCCGGGCAAAATCTTCTTGAGAAATTTTTCGGTGTTACGAAAATTAACAAAGAAATCTTGATTTGTAGATTTTAATAGGTCACCGGTCACCGTGTATTTGTGGTACCCAGTGACTACATACGTTAATCTAGGGCGGTAATCATTGTCAGGTCTTAGTCACATCTAAATACTGGTGATTTTACAAAACTGTGCTTAAGATGGCTTAAGACTTAAGATCTGACTATGAATATCGCCCCTATACATGTTGTAAATCTAGTAGGTATTTATTTTATTGATATAACGCTAAATTTTTGTGAAAAAGAAAACTTACCCTGAAAGAGTCCGCTTCTAAAGTCTTGAGTTTATTGTGAGACAGATCGAGTCGGTCTAAGCCAACTAAATGCGAAAATGCAACGGTTGGAACAGAATCGAGAAGATTACTTGGTAGTCCAAGAGCTTGAAGAGATCTTTTCAGTGCTATGAAAGCATTCTCATGAACCTGTCGAAGTTCTCCGGTGGATACGACGAGGCCATGTAGAGCAACATCTTCTAGAAACCGTGATGGCAGGACAGATATTCCTGTTACAGTTACGTCTAGCAGAGAGATTGTTCCTGGTCGACTGTGCGTTAGATGTTTGCTGATTGTCTGCAAGAAGAATTAGAAGGGAAAAAATAATGCGTTGAATCACTAAATTTGGATCAGCCTTCATTGTTTCTGCATAATATATAGGCAAGTTGTGAGTATTTACTCTACAACAGACGTATTCCCTAGAGTGAATCGTTTTTAACTCTGCAGAATTCGCGCTATAAGCTTTGAAATAATTGGTATTATGTTTCTTATTTTTCTCTTTGCTAACTCGGCGCCGACCTTAAAAATTGAAAATTATTTTATACTCCTTAGCACATTTTTGAAGTCGGTGTTACTTTTTTTCGAAAGTGTTTTTTGTTACTTTACCTCAATGTTTGTAGTGTTCATAATAGATCTAGTAATTACGTATTATGATTTCTTAATTAGATAAGGACTAATAAATAGTTTTCCCCCGCGTACAATTGAAAGACTTGCCGCAGTGCTGTATAAAAGTTAGCAGACCAATTTTCGTAATTCCACTACACGTAACTTCTACTTCAACTGAACCGTTTGTAGTTGTATTGTTAAGTCTAATTTATGCAGTGATGTGCCACGGTTTCTGTACAGAGATGTAACGATTTACATGTATGTATTGTATATATCATACATACGCTATATATGTGTTACAACAAGATGTACTTTGTTATTGCGAAGTAGTATTAAGGTGTACATACACAAATTACAAGGGTAAATTTAATTAAGAAGCTAATTAACAGCGGTACATAATTACCTGCAGTGCCGTTTTATCGCCGGTACATCTCAGAGTGTGCGGAAAATCGCAAGAACACTCAACTCCAACTTTCGTCATATTTGGACACTTCCAAGGCTCGGCGGCACGGGTCGAAGACTCGACAGAGGGATTCGTAAAATCATTTTCTAATTCAATCCTCTCGGTGGTCGCAGTCAATGTGGCATTTCGGATCAATATTGGCGCTGCTGTTATTGTAATTTCGGGTGACGTCATTGGCAGAGCTGTGAATGACGCCGGCTTTGATATCGTCACGGCTTTTGGTGTGGATTCATCGTTATTGGGCGCGTAGCATAACGCTACCATTAACATTGACAAATTAAACAGACTTTGAAGCACTCGACGCATTCTGAAACAATGGAGTTTTCGTAGACTTTTAGCATTGCCGATGTAACGATATAAGGAATCTAGTATTGTGACATAATTCCTTCTTTAGTAAATCCTTTTTTCCGAATTCGTGAAAATCCTTCTAATTATTTATTTGATATATTAGTGATCTAAGAGATCATTGATAATGGGTTAGAAGTAAATAACAGGTGAGAGAGAGGAGGGATGTAGGATCACAATCACTATCAGATATAATAGAGTATATGGAAGATTCAAAATTAGGTACATATTAATAAATAAACAAAGATCAGAGTAAGCTTAGAACGCCAAAAATATGAAACGTGTGTATACAAAATTATTATCCAATAAATATTATACAGATATGAAAGTTATCAAAATAAATTTGTATTTAAATTAAAATAATAGACCACTGAAAAAGTAAATCCTGCTTTCTACTTTCTCAAAACCCTTCTGTACATTTCTCGATCAACACTTTTGTAAGTTGACAAATCTGTTCCTTCATACTAAACTAAAAGGCTCAACAAATTCTACATTTACATGCAATATATTGTTTAGACTGTACATATGTATATAATATATGTACATGTATATGTACTTCATGAACAACGATCTCCTTCGAATCCGAACGAACTTCACAGTTATCATCGACCGAACTACATACGACAGTAACTCAACGTTTCGCACAACTAAATTTTTGAAATAGAAGATTTTCCTGTAACCAAATTTTGAAACATAAAATTTCCCAGTAAATAGTTATTCATTTTTAGAACACCAATGTCACACGAATATTACGACGAACTATGGCTGATCACAAAGAACGATTTGGAAAAGTTATTGACATTAGACAAGGCATTACAGGAAAAACCTCCACTGAAAATGAAACGCCCAGAAACAATCTTCAATTTTCTTCTACCATTGTATTTGAAGTACGTACGACATGTTTCTTCAATCGTCCTCTTGAACTGATCTAATACTTTCTTTCTGACTCTGATCTTTCACTCTGCTAACGTACAGTAAGCATGTCTTTCTGAATTATAGTAAATTCATTCTGTTACATTAGATACAGAAGCCTGGTAAAGAAGCTCGTGGTGTGTCATGATCAAATGGTACAGCCGGAGAAACGAAATCTAATTAAAAAGCTCCTGGATTGTGCCATTGGTAGAATGCTCGAATACAAACAAGAAGTGGTTAAAATCGATTTTTATCACTATCAGTATATGCATTGCTATTGAAAATAATCGTTCGCACTACCGTGTCCACTCTCAGTCGCCCGAGTTTAAATTCTCTTCCACCCGCATGTCCAATCTCAGGCGTGAGAAGGGTATAAGATGGTATGAGAATGCAAAGCTTGCCAAATTTCGGGACTTACGTACCAAACTGTTCATTATGGTCCAGGGTCCAGGACTTACAATCGTACACGGGCCACTGAGAGCGTTCCTGAGAGTGCAAACGATCAAAACAATTAGACCAGAACTTTGATCGTCATGACACATTAAATAATTTACGCTTATCAAGGTGGCCGGATGATGTCATGAATCGAATGAAGATCACGCCAGACGATCTCGATATTCCTGCACCGATAGGCAAAAGAGAAAACGTGGTTTGGAATCTGACGCAGAGTAGAAGTAAATGTAAGTATGAGCGGTATTCATAGTCAGGTATTAAGACTTAAGACCATCTTAAGCACCATTTTGACCAATGATCACTCTAATACCGCCCTATGAGTGCAATAAAAACAATTTGGCGTTTCTTTGTCGATGTTGTTTATGAAATTCCATTTTGCTTCAGCGGTTGTACAACGTGACAGATCGACAATGGTTCGCATAAGCAGCAATAGCATCAATGCATCAATGTCGGGCGGTCCGTCGCAAAGTTCGTTAAGAATAAACGAATCGATAAGATCACACGCAGGAATACAGATTTCTAAAAGCCTGCTTCGAGAGAGAGCCGCAGAAGAGGCTCGCAAAAGTGCCCAACAAGTCTGGCACAATGCAATTCTTCTCGTACAGTCGCACGAGAGAGCGAGGGTAGCTCGTTACTTTGCAGCTCATAGTAATGTATATAATAAGCATACCGATTTTTCTGTTTTTTGTAACCCTTTCACTGCAGAGTTCAGATATTTCCTCAACCGAAATGTCGTCCACTGTGTATATCTAAACACATATATTTCGTCGAGACACATTCGAAATGGGTATGTAGTTTTTTGCGAAATGGGCGTTATCGAAATTAATTTTTGTTGAGATGTAATTTTTATCTTGATTATTGTACTTCATGTTTTAGCTGATATAAATTATTTTTAGTATTTCCTGATTTATTGCCTCTGTTACAATTAAAAAATGTATTATTTGATAACTAAAAAACAGAAAAACCTTTTTTCTAATTCGTATCGGTCAAGAATGGTAGTTGGCAATTGCCATTAAAACGATATTTATACAGTGTTGAGTAGATCTGATTCCTTCCGCCCCTACGTATGAAGATAAAAACTAACCTGAGAATGATTATTTTTTATTTAACAATATTAATTGACTCAATGCATCGGCTAACGAGTAAATTGATTGAATATTATTAAATCATTCATTATCAATTATAATTTATTCAAAACCGACTTGCCTACTATTTACAATTTTCAAATTTGCTTTTATCAGTTGTTATTTGAAATTACATTATTTCTTGTTTTTATTCGAGTAATCAGTTATATTAGTGTGGTTTTAATTATTTGTATAATTAAGAAACAAAGTGCCCAAGTCCGGCTTGTTATCTGCCCACTACGAAAGTGTGTTTATTAGAAAAGAAAAGAAAAACGATGCATGCATTGAGCCCGTATCTACAGTCAGGTCTCGACACATGAGTCTGTGACCAGGGCCGGTGCAAAGGTACCTGGCGCCCCTAGGCAAAGAAAAAGTACATAGCCAAATATAAACATATTGGATATAAAAGAAATTTAAATAATATTAATTAAATCTGTCCCGTCGATATCTCGAGAATTATTGTGCGCAAGGTATCTTTCTAAAATTGAACATTTTTGAAGCAGTTCTTCCGAAGAAATTTTTTGCAATTCGTTTATATTAATAAGAACACAAAAATTTTCATTTAATACAGACATGTGTTCTGGCGCATTGGGGTTGCCTAATGGTAAAACCGACTCTGAGTCTGTCTTATGCACAGTTTGGATCAATGAGCACTCTCTAAATTCGACTCAAGAGGGCCTTATGTCCCAAGTCGTGACTGTCGAATACGGCTCCTTGTTTCATGATCAATTAATGGACATACATATGTCCGTAATATCGTGCCACAGTTGATGGATTATTAGTAATGCAGAATGAAAGTGAGCACGATACGCGTTCAGAGTTTTATTATTAACGTTTTGTCAACCATCCGCAGTGAAAAAACAATATCTGCACAAGCAAAAACTTGAGAGCCAAACGGAAGTAGTTGATAAGAAAGCACAACATACTCAGTTCGTGAATGCAGCCATCATTATTCAAAGAGTGTGGAGAAAATATGCAGCGCGTCTGGCATTATTGAGGAAGATCAATCAAACCGAGAATATGTTGGAGATGACTATACCAAGTTGGCAGCCTCGTATTACTTTTGAAGAAGACAAAAAGACGACCGAAAAGCGTTTAGGAATGATTGCACACTTTTCTAAACAAATGGACGATTTTGTATCCGCTAAACGTACCAAAGTAAGAATAAAGAAAGAGTCATGCGAGTAAACCACTAATCTATATATATACTGGATACACGATCCAATGCAAAACCTCTGTGGCAATTCGGTCATGTTAGTAGACCCCGAATACTCAGAAAATACGCTAAAAATGTTCACTTCAGATCTATCTGGATGTAACCTCTTCATTCCATGTCTCACAATAGTCGCAATTTTGAAATGGGTATTTGGAGTCTATCAACATGGCGGCTACAGGTTCAACTCTGCACATGTTTCCGTATGCTATGTTGCATCCAGTGCATATATAGATCTGTGGCGTAAACTTAAATTGATTAGAGACTCCCCGTAAAGTTGATCAAGTATCGAACTAATGGCCATATAAATGGCATCACAGTTTTTCTTAAATTCTTACAATAAAATCAAAAGTCGCGGCTGCGGCAGCAAATAAACAAATAATTCTATCATTCTTATCACTATTATATTCATTTTTTCATTTGTGTTACTTGCAAGATACTGGAGACTTAGTACATTGTATCCTTGACTTACGCTCTATCGAAATAATATATACCTACATACTTGTAGGTATTAAAAAGGTTTCTTGTTTGCAATGGCTTAATAAAGTATGTACATGTATATCCAAAGATAGCAATTTTTGCTTGCAACGTACAAAGTGTTGGGCATAACAAATTTCCCACACAACGCACGATTTTTGTCTCTGCCATCGTTAGATATGCTAATTAGACGTTTTTTTCCATTAAATGAGGCAAGTCCTGGCTAGGTCAAAGTTGTTAAAATATGTAAAAGTGTCATTATATTTGCCCCTACGAGGCCGGCTAATGTTGATTTCTTCCGTCAAATAATGAACCCCCTTGTCCTGTTTAACGCAAAAGAGAGTTTAAGCTAATGTCTCTAATGGTTGTTAAACGAAAGTGTCTCGTGACGCTTTATGCGCGACGACATCCTGTACAATTTCATTTTGTAACACAATATCTGGGTACGAGAAGCTGTTCCAGATCAGAGGTCCGGGCTTAATAGAAGACATCACCGATGAAATACGCGAGTGGTTCATTATATGGTACAATTCAGTAGGCGACTTCGATACCTATCCGTCACGCAGTTTAGGCGGCAGCATTGCAATAGTCACTGGGCAAACGTTAACGCCGCAAGAATTTCTCGTCGACGCCTCGGGGAAGCAGAACTTGAATCAGACTGATGCTGAAGACTGGAGGAGAAAATTGAGGAAGGGGGCACGCGAGTGGAATATGCCGAAGACGAAAAACTACGCCTGCCTAGAATCGAACCACAGGGACGATATTGGGGACTGGTCATTCGCATTCGCGCAACAAACGTCAAGGACTCCTCCGAAGAAGTGTCTCGATCGCCTCGCTGGTCAGATCTGCTATGAGCTGCAGCTGCAGACAAGAGAAATCGTCGACGAGATGATGAGGCTGGAACTGAAAAGGTTGCGGCGAGCGCGGAAAAAGGATCAGCCAAACGCCAAATCGGTTGTTGGCGGAAAGAAAAAAGGCAAGTACCACGATCTTCTTTGGGGGGACCAATACCAATACTCTTCGTGGTGCCGTTTCAGACGGAGCTGTGCAGAATTGCAATTCGATTGCTCCATGAACTATAATTTCAGAGTAATTCAGTTATTCGCGGAAATGTAGTCAGTGTACCCATTTGCCCTCCTAACAGGGGCGCGTCTGGAAGTTTTCGGGCCCTAGGCACAATTGAAAGTCGGTGGTACTTCATTAAAAGAAATCTCAATGGTTGAAGATGTATTAATATATATTATTAGTTTGACATCGCAAAAGGAGATATAATTGTTTTACAAAATTGAAAATGTTTTCTTTCTTGTTACGAGCATATAACGAGACAATACTTCGTCTAAGTTTGTCATCTGTGACGACATTATAGGGATTGGCACTAATAATTCGATTCTGGCATGAACGATATTAGGAAAACATGGAAAGAAGGGTGGAAGGCGGAAGAAGAAGAAAACGAAAAGTGCGTCGCAAGCTGCTGCCATGGAAGAGTTACTTGGCCAACTAATCGACGAGAAAATAGTCCGAAATTATCCTAGCACCTCACTGTCCGACTGGCAAGGCGACATGTCGTATCAGAATTATGAGGCGCGGCAGGAGTATCGCGAGCATCGATATCGCATCGGAGAAATTAAGCAGACACTACGAGAATATTGTGTGCTGCCATTGTCGTCGAAAGAGGCCCACCGAGTTGCGCCTATGACGAAGTCGCTCTGCATCTGTGGCCTGCCGAAATCCGGAAAATCCTTTCTGGTCAATGCTATCTGTACAGAGGTTCGTCTTCACGATCTTTCTCGCTGCCGAACGATTATACAGGGTGTCTCGGCTGCCTTGGACATCTTGGTTTTTTTAAATGGAATGTGTTAAAAACTGTAACATATTTCGTTGGCCCTCACCACGTCCCACAACATTTATTTGACAAATTGTTTCCTATTATGCGCATCTGAGAGTTACAATTGCTGTATGACTCTTCTTAATCACAAGCCCTTTACGAATAGAGTGAACTTACTCCATAGGAGAGCGTTTTTGAAAGTGCTATAACTTTTGAATTATATATAATAGGATGAAATGGTTCAGATAAATGTTTCGGGACTTCGTTAGAACTATCCGAATGTGTCAACATTTTTGTTCCATTCGATTTAAAATAACAAGGGTGATCCTTGGATCCCTTCCACACCTCCAATTACAAAAACACTATCGACATCAGAATATGTCACCCTCTAAGCCGTTTCACTTTCTTTTTTCGTTCTCGTTAGTTTTATTTCCATTATGTTATTTTCAATATCAACACTATCCAATGGACTTAAAGCAAAAAAAAAAAATAGAATCACAGCAAGAATCGCTACCCTCTGCGTCTGTATGACGAGTTAACAAACCACCCGTATATCTGTATATCTGTAAATCTGTAACTTTGAACATCATCCAATTATTAGGTGGGCGCATTACTCTTTGACATGTCGCCGGCCGTGCTGGACGGAAAGTTTTTAGGTAAAAAGAATGAAAAGCGGCTCATGGAGATGGTGAACAGTGTTTCTCGCGCTTACGCGCCCTCGATAGTCTTCATTGATGGTGGCGAGAGACCTTGGCTTAAAAAAGTACCGCTTGAAGAGCGTGTGATGCGACCAAAGCGATTCGCACCTTACTATCCGAAGTTCGTAAAGGGAATTAAGCCAGGCGATCAGGTAGGCGTGTATATTGAATGTACGGAAAGTATTTGCCGAACTTGCAAACAAAACTGACGCTATGGGCGCTATGGCACTAACTAACTCGTCAGCCTCTTTTCAGTTTTCCTTTCTTCTTCAGCGTTCACACGCACGCACACTCGTGCTCCTACGCCACCACGAGTAACTGTGTTTGTCTAGAGTGTGTACCACTCTGAAATCCCGTCTTAACAGATTTCCACCTACGTAAATTTGCTCCCCGTAAACCGGTAGAATGTGTTTCATTGACGACCGGCCTCAAATGGCCGAGCAGTCGAGAAAAGAAGCACGCTTTACCTGACCAAGATGTTTGTTCATTCATGCTACTTATACGGCCAGTAGCGTTTTACGTGCTTCGACGAAAAGGCTGAGAATCTTTCGTTAATCTTGAATCTGTGCATTTTTTGCACATATGCCGCTTCAAAAGAGTATATTTTTCGTCCAGCATATTTCTATTATATGCAGATATTGTACATCTTGAGTAATGAAACAAAATTATTCAATTTCGCTTGAGTTCCATAAAAATATGTAGACAACTTTTGAGTTTCAGTGTTAATTCCCGATCGGCCACTAAGTGTTCACATAACAATCTATCTGAACGAACAATTAACGAACGGCATTAATACACAATCGGCCGTTTAAGTACAATGAAAGACAGATGAAAAAAGTATAGAGAATAATAAAATGTGGCATTAAGTAGGAGCACGAGTTGCCATGATTCCAGAAAAACTCTTTTATTGAAAAACTTGATATCCCTTTATGCCATGATGTTTATCGAACATGAAAACCGATAAAGTCAAACATCTATATATTTGCATATTTAAATATGACATATAAAATGTTTTAGACTTTTTTCATGGAAGGAACATATGAATACTCTGTGCATTTGCATTTATAACAGATATGTGCCGGTGATTATGAATGTGGTCTAGAAGTAAGAATCTGAAAAAATCATATTTCATACTTACAGTGCACTGTGAATCGATGCAGCAGGATATAAATGAATAATCAAATTTGTTTAGATCTTTTATTTACGATCGGACCACCTTCATGTTTACCGCCACATATTGCAAACAATCTTGCACGCTTACAAGCACTGACGAAGATGCAGATCTATCGACCTTTCATATTTCGTTCAATACATTATTTGATATTAATACGTTGGCTCAACCTTGTGTAATAGTTCAATTCAAGTTTGCCCTCTTCTGGATTGAGAAAGTACCTACCGATGTTTGAAACCGATGTTTTTATCGTAGAATATACCACGGTACTGTTTACAATAACCTTAACACCTACTAAGCTATACCAAAATTTGTTTTAAATAAGTACCCAAGAAGAGAACAATTTCGACATATAAAAAGTGCATTTCGCAATATGTTCATACTTCTCGTTTCATTGATGAGCGAACCTAGCGTTCCGAAACATGTGTAGAGTGATCAAAAAAACATCGGTACTTTCTCAACCGAAAAGATGGCAAACTTGAATTTACCGATTATTTGATACCGTCAGTTTCACAAGCTTATCATCGGCTGAACCACAATTATTCTTAACTTAGATACTCTTTCTCACGACGACGAGCGAACCATATAAAGCCAGGAAGCCGTTCGTCAAGATTCACGACAGATTCGTCATTATCCCAAGCACCGACTACAATACGCTCTACATGTTTTACAAAACCATATTGATGCACTATCACGGAGTGCCGCGCGACCTGGACGTGTCTTGCCTGGCAAAAATGTCAATCGGCGTTCCACTGAAGTTCATTAGAGACGCCATCGAAAAAGTCCTGGCCCTCAAGCGGAGAATCACTTTGAAGTCTGAGCCACTGAAGCAGAGTGAGATCATGCAAGAGATCATGATGTACCAGGCACCCGGCCAAAAAACGCTGAAGAAATTTACTAAGTTCGAGCAGTCCACGCCACTCGGCAGGGGTAGAAAGAAACTCTTGCTGAGCAGAATGGCGAGGCATGAAAAGATGGCACAGTCCCAAGTGGGAAGGACGAAACGATGATAGTGGACAATGAAGGGAAGTTATCGACAAATGATTAGGATTCATATCTCTCCTAGACGCCCCACGCTTTTCCACCGTGGTGTGTTATTTTTTCTACAATGTATGTATTTAGAAAAAGAAGTGGTGGGGAGACACGTTTGATAGAAAGCCAAGGTGAAGAAGCGTGGGAAGTAGAGAGGTAAAAGCGTCAACTTTTTAATCCCATTGCGAATTATTGCGCGATCATTACTACAGGCCCATTATGCTCTGTATTTCTCACATTCACTAGTCAACTCGTAGTTTCTTTATGATTAACTTATTCAACGGGGCTATCGTACAAGAAATAGTGGAAGTTGTTGTCGAATTAAACGTGACACGATGCTTCTAGTATTTAACGTAGCACGGTGTAATGCTCAGCTCGTATTTTCCGATTAGGATCCGGCGGTGATATTTAAACAACTCGGTTGTTCATGTAGAAATATTACCGGGGAGAAGGTCCGATAACGATCGATCGAACGGTTCCGTCTTTCATTCGATTGCGATTCGTTCGGCGTCCCTGTCCGGACGTGAAACTGGTTTTCGTTGTCGTAGGATACTGGAAACGCTGGTTGAAAAACCGAAAAAGTGTCTTCACCACGGAATGTCGCGAAAAACCGATCTCACCTTTTACTTATTTCACTCGCTCGCACCGTACATTCGTACGCTGGTCGGTTTTAACATTATTCTCAAGGCATGAAAATACTCCAAGTTTTCATGGCTGCTTAAAAGCGTATAGCTTATACTTTAAGCTAACCGATCACTCCAAGCCGTCACTCATACTTTACATCGAATACAGACTTCCTGCGTACGCAATAATGTTCCGAGCAAACTTTTTTAATGTCTACAAACAGATTGTAGATGCGAAAATTAGTAATGATAAATATACACAATGAGTAAATAAGGAGGGCAATTGTCAACGTAACAGTTAATTGAAAGAACGCAAAATTCATTCGGACAAGTCGCATAACGGTACATACTTTGGATTTTCACGGGCTAATGGAAAAGCATCACGATCTCGCCTACACACACCCATGCCGTCTGTCGGTGTAGCTATGTATGCACTTACCTCAACGAATGTGTCCGCTTTCCGGTGTTGTGTTTCTGGAACAACCCTCGCACCCCCTCTCCTCATACGGAACACACGCACACGTATTTATCCGTAGAACTGTCGTATAGGCGCGGCACAAGACTTTCACGTATCCAAATTACGATATTCCTTGTTCAACGTGCAGTGGCCACGAACTGGGAGGAAGCACGTGAATAAATCGAGCGACAATCAAGAGGAGAGATATAAGAAAAAAAAGAACAAGATGCTCGTTTTAGACTTAAAACCGTAACGCATCGCCGTAACATAAATTCAATACTCACAAACCGACAAAATCTACCACGGTACACAGCGGCGAAGCTCACGAGCTACCCAGAGTGCAGATCAAAATTTTCTAGCCCCAGCCCCTCGACTCACATTTATTCCTCAAACCGGAGGCGTGACGAATTTTCGAGGACGAAAACATACGTTTCTTCCGACGCCTACAGTACTGTCCGTGGAAGCCGTTCAAAACGAACGCGCGTGAACTGTCACTTGTCGCACGTAGCCGTGTAAAGTTAAATCTCGGGCGCTTATATCCGAGCGGGATGCGCACGCGCGTACTTCCAAGCGCGAACTTCCGAACCGGCGGAGCAGGAACAACACCAGCAGCAGCAGCAGCGATAGGAAGAGCGATAAGAATGGGGCCTTAAGAGACACCTGTGCCAGATCCTCGAGGGCATCGTAGTTTTCTCGCCCCTCGATTGATAAGCGAGGGTCCACTCTGATCAGAAATTCGACTGCGGGCCAGAGCATGGAAAGAGTCGCCGATGTCGCGAGCGTATCGCTCCAACACATACTGCGCAGCAACGTGTAGCGACGAAGCCAGTATAAGGAAACGCCGCCGCCGCCGCCTCCACTCGTGTGTCGACACACACGGTGGGGCACGGTGGGCCGTGGGGTCTCTTGCTCTCTGTCTTTCTCTCCTGCCTCTCCTCTCGCTCGCGCTGTGCCCCTTGCTCTACCACTACCAGTTTTAATAATTCTGCCCCCACCGTCTGTCTCTCCTTCTCTCTTCCGCCCCTCCACTCCCGCCCTCTTCCTCTCCCTCTCTCTCTCTCTCTCTATCTATGTACCTATTCGTACATGTAACCCTGTCTCCTTCTCTTCCCTTTCATACGCTCTCATCGTTGCGGCGACTACTTCTGTATACCTTGCTTCGCTTTCCGTCCTCCTCGCTCTCTCCCCCGTTTCCTCGTTTCACTTCCACTGTCTTTCGGTTTCCACATAGCATAACCATGTATGGAACATTGCACGTTCTCTCTCCCGACTCTTAACGCCCACTTATGCCGGCGTTGCTGACGGGATCATGCCGTCGTGATTCGTGATCCTTTCATGCTCGCATGCCTGTCTTCGCGGAGACGAGCGACTGCCTTCGGAGAGCTTCGTTTCAAAATAATATGTACATATTAAAGTAATATATATATATATCTGTCTTATTCGTAGAATTGTGCGAAGGAAATTTACCGTTCACTTGCGATCAGAAATTCGAAACCGTCGTGGATCAGGTAGTAGAGGACAGTAGATCTGGTACTAGGACTTTATTGGATCTTCCACTCAACTTGGATCAGTGGAAACTTTAAAAAGTTAACTGATAAACTGATCGAGAGAGATCAAAAGCTGTTGCGAAGAATTCGTTCTCGACGCAACACGAAGTTGTTTTATTGGCTCGATTCTTTTGCGCAATTTCTGCGGATTAATTATGTTCTTTAGAGAGAGCAAAATAATCGTCCAACACTTTTATGATCGTACCTCATTCGGGGTTAGAGATGGAAGACATTAGGACATACCGTTCATTGCGTGCAGCAAATCAATGAAGATAGCAGGATTTTATTAGATTCATTCCGTAATGCAGAAAGATTTGCGGTATTTTGGGACAGGATACACTTTAAATTCAAGCAGACCAGTGAATTAATGGGGATATATCAAAAAGTTGACAGTGCTTCCATAAGTCACTAATTCTCAATGCATCAAATTTCTATCAATGTCTTTATTTGCGGATGATTTTCGTGGAACAATCCATATACCAATCACTAATCCTGAAGTAATAAAACCAAAATGTTCTGCTATCTTATACAGGAATGTTCGGTTCAATAACTGTATAATGATGGTATAAGTGATAACTTTAGTTAATTTTAATACGACAATGTAAGAAAAATTATCTTAAAATTACCACACAGTAAATACATTTGTACCGTAGTTGAGTATAACTAATAATCAATTATAACTTGAACAAACAAATTTGAAGTAAAACAAACTTGTGTTTTCTAGCAATTATCCGACTCGACATTATTTGTTTCTCAGTTGAATGACAATTGAAAGAATCATATTGAAATGCGCGTCACACAATATTCGCGTGAAAGATATCGAAAATATTAAAACATTATTTATAATTATATGAGAAAGAACACTGAAAAATATTACGGCAACAAAAAGGTACGATAATAAAGTTGTATAGAATTTTCAGGAGATGCTCCTTGATGCTTGAAAATAATCTATCCCCTCACAATATACACATAAAATGTGTCTTTACGCCTACACGGGAGGAAGTGGCATAGCTACGGTAAAAGAAAGTTTGATTCTGTTAACCAGCCTGAAGTTTTTTTCAGAATGCAATGACCTAAAAGATGGAACAGCATAGTTTGTTTCAACGAAAACACATAGGATAATTCATCATATCGAGAAATTTGTTGCGCAGATTTTGTTATGTAACCCATAGTATAACACACTGTACATGTTACTCACAAACATTACATACGAATTAGTATGGATCCAGCATTTATTAATTGGTATTTCCCAGGAATCCGTACAAGTACTTTACATATACATGCAATAATGCTATGAAATCTGGCCGATATAATAATTTATAAATATCGTATTTCATTTCAATATATAATAATGTATGATTTATCATATTTATACACAGATTCGTATATAATTTGTATTGAAAGAACTATGCACAGTGGATAAATTCTGAACTGTATCATATAGAATGATTTTTTTAACGTTTCTCAGTGCGTATAGAATTTTGATACGAATCTTATGATAGCGTAGATTTTACCTATGTTTTATAACATAAACATAAGTTCTGTGTCAAGAGGGCTCCGAACCACAAGGCCGGGGCACTCTGCTCCAGGCGGCCCTGGACTAGATTTTTAGACAATTAGAGCAGACGCAAAGACGAGATAGACGATAGACGTGTGTGTAGACGATTTCCTTACTTTTTATTTCAAATCCAAATCCAAAGCCGATATTATTATAGTTTCATTATACCTCTATCGCGAGTGAATCATTTACCCTTTGTTCCAATTAAAATAATAGTACCAGAGGTCTGTTTGAACGCAATAACCACGCGCCAGCTAAAACCATTACACGTATCCTCCTATCATTCAGAGAGAACCTCCAGTCTTTTGACATATTCGGGATATGTGTTAAGGTTACTCATTCTATTAAAAGTTGAACCACCCTATATCTGATCGACAGTCATTGAGAGAGGACATTCGCTTTGACTTTTTCCACAGCTCTGAGTAGAGAGTACATCCAATTAAGACGCATTTTTCAATTAATTCACGATCCGCCCATGTATAATTCGCACTGCTTGGGTGTCGAACCCGCCGAAGAAGTATTCTGCCGGTATCTTCCGCGAGAAACCACGTTTGGACTGCTTTGGACCGAGATCGTTGCCGCCCCTGGAGTCCCTGGACATCCCGAACGGCGATCCGCGACGGGTGGGATACGAAAGGGCCCGCGAAATAATCTTATACGAAGACTACGGTGGCGCCACCCCTACTACCAACCCACAACCAGCGACAATTACCCTTGATTAAGGCGCATTTCCACGGTGAGTATGCTTTTATTGTACTAGCAGTCCCAGCGATCCCGGGATTCCCGGGTAGGAGCTCGTTATTTCGCAGACCCAAAAGGCGGCAGTTTCCGGTTTAAGGTCCAAGTACTTCGCGAAAGCCGCGACCGCGATTGGGACGTAACAGATTATTGCAATTCTTGCAAATCTTGATTGCAAGCAAACGAAGAACTATCAAACGTCTGCACCGGACTATCAAACGTTTATAGCCGACTATCAATCACTATCAAACGATTTTACATCAATTGGTATCGATAAAAATTAAATTTGCGACCATGGGGGTGCTAACTATACAAAAAATTCCCTTAGAAATTTGTTTCTTTAATTATAAATAAACGGTTAACTATCAAACGTTTATTTTGGACTATCAGACGACCTTCAAACGATTGCAAGTATTAAAACTCATATCGGTTGAGGATGGGGAGGTAACTATTCGGAGCTGTCGCACCGACGAGATATTCCTAAAGACTGCCAGCGCCTGTGTTAAACAGCGGCCCGCAAATGGGGCCTGACTGGGGTCTCAGGGGGCGCTGAGGTCTCTTGGCGGCGTCGGTTGGCGTCGGTAATTGGGGTTAGTACCGTAGGTAATAGACAAACATAGAACGTTGACATTATCAAAACTCATTTTCTGCAAACCTTTTTAACAACATCTCGCAGCCAGGCGTACTGATTTCTTTAACTTTCCATATAGAATATTGTGAAACAGCACATTATCGTACAGAGGACGTTATCAATACATTCCGCAAAATTCATGAGGTATAAAACATAAAAATATGGAATCACAGATGAGGTATAGTATAGACCGATCATCTTATGGGACTCGCTGTCTCACGTAAACAATGACCGACTTTGCCCGAAACGAGGCTAGTTCAAGCGCACTCCGTGTCTAACTATGATGAAAATGGAAACTATAACGTGCTGCATTCGAATTACCGACTAACTGTAACGGTAAATTTAAAAAATGTTTCAACATGTGAATGATTCGAAAATTAATGAACTGAGCTGTTGCCGAGAACAGAACACGCGATTTGCAGCCTTTAGCTCGGTATGATCTTCGATTCGGATTTAAAAACCATATCGTGGATAATACCGATTTCCCAGGTCACACCATCGGGGAGGTTACTGCAAGTGGTGACCCACCCGCGTTGCAAAACGGGCCCAACCTCCAGCCATTAAACAAATGATTCCACATTGGCATTTCCCAGATAAATGTTCTGTAAAAAAAATTGATCTGGGAAGCAATGCAAATCGGAATCGAAATTTACCTGCCGCGGAGAATGACAGACAAGAGAAGCCTGTCGGCCACTCTTTTACAAAATTGAAAGTTTTATATCGACTATTGACACACATCATATTCATCGTCGCAATCATACCGCAGATTACAAAGAACCGTACTCATCACTTTCATACAACGCATACTTGCTTACAAAACATATATTAGTTTCTAGGATTACGATCTATTGCTTATATTTTAAGGTTTACATTGTATTTTAACTAAAAGAATTTATTGCCAAGCGGATATTTCAAGATGGCAGTTGATGGTTCCGATGATTGAGAAGAAACCTAGCTGCAAGGGAAAAAAAACACAAAGAGAAGAGGAAACGTATTGCATATGAAATATAGAAATCAAATATGAGTGCACTCATGACAGAAACCAATTAATAGGCACATATAATATACATTGATTACATGCTGAAAGAACAAATTTCGTGATGAATTAAGCTGAAAATAAAAGTCCTGGGATGAAACAATTCTAGACATCAAATTAAACGAAATAGAAATATACAAAATAATATCCTCTGCTATGGAAAATATGCTGTATGAAATAAATTGAATTAAATTCCATGGCAGACTTGATTGTGTGATGAAAATATGGTGCTCCTGAAACAGAAAGCAAGCATTAATTACCACGAATAGAAGCAGATCAAATTAAGTAATTAAAACCACAACTGTTCTAGAATAGAATGAAAATGTTATTACATAAAATGTAGGGTATAGTTTTCAGTGATGGAGACTCTGGAACAAAAAGCAGACATAAATTAAATTTATATTCAAATATTTCCACAATGTATGATGACAAGATAAGGTTATTTAAAAAAAATTGATCAGTTTCTAGATGATGGCATGCCTAGAACAGAAAGCAGAATAAAATTAAAGTGTTTGAAGAAAACAAACCAAATTAATTTCTCTACAACAGGAAGCCTAAAACAGAAAGCAGAACAAAATTAAAACGTTCCGAAAAACAAGTGAAATTATCCACAATTTGAATAAAGCTGAAACCCGAAATAGTTATTCTTCAAGTAAGCAAACAGTAAAAATAAATACATTTCAATAATAATTCCTTGCAATAAAAAAAAGCAACCAGAAAGACTGGTTCTTTTAATAAAGAAAATATTGTCAATTTTCATATCCCACCCAAATAAATCCCCCCGATTTTCATATCCCCCCGTAAATTTTCAGACACCGGATGCCAGCCATAATAATTCGTCAATAATCAGTTCATTATTCCATATTTCATGCAGATGAATATACGAAACAATGTAACAAATAACGATTTATCAAGGTGGCCCAATGCCATATCTCAAATTTTCAGCAACTCCTGAAAATACATAAGTAAATTGCCCACGATTAACTCTTCATTACACAAGATAGATGTATATTATAACTCATAGCAAATTAAACTTTTAATGAAGAGGTTCAGTCGTATAAAAAAAATGGCGAATGTGTTATTTACGATCTGTAAATCCTTAAACAAATTCAAGAATAAACATTTTTTCTGCAGTAATTATTATCTCTATACTTTTAAATAACTTGCATTTGATAACTCTGACAAAAAGAGAAGAGTTAATCGTGGCAGTATTTTTATACTTTTCAGTTACATATGTAACTGCTATAAGTTACATGTGCAACACCTAATAATGATCGAGCACAGTGACAAAGTGGTATACTAATCCAACGACGAAGGCCCTCTTCTCCGGGCCGCTTCGACTATGTCAAAATAGTCTCTTCATTTTTCGGACATGCGTAGGCAAGCCCTCGCTGATTGGGATTCAATAAAGAAATATAATAAACTTTCGAAAACTATACCGATATCTCAATGTATGAATATGAATGAGAAATGTGCGAACAATAGCTAGCACGCAGGCATTTTTAATGCAGACACTTGGACGTACAAAGTGATAATATAACATAAATGAATTACTTTTTGCGCGTGTCATTATAAAGATAAAATTACAAACTGCTCATAAACGTGCACATTTAACCGAAAATCCCAATCAGTTCGAAATACATAATTCGTATGTGTAATGAAGTGAACCTCAGTCGTATTGTGAGAAGTATTGTTTAGACGCATAGCACGATACCAAATACTTTCGTACAAAACTCAACGGACCCAACAGTACGATGAGGTATCACTTCGTTTGTGCAATGATTACGTATTTCTGCTTAAAAATATATAATAACATTAAGTATAGCAAATGACACTTGCAACCGAACTCTACGGCGGGTATTAATAACACGACTTTCATGAAGTGAGAATATTGCTACGTGAGGTATCATTGATAAGTTATAGGTGTATAAAATATAAGTTAATTCAAGGAAAAACACATCACAATAACGTGATGCACGTTAATGATACAGTATACTGATAAGGAATAGAAATAATATGATTGTAACATTATAGTTATTAAGACAATTGATATCGCGATCAAAATGTTGTGGTTGCAATAGTCAAATGAATCCCAGGTAAAGACATATCACTTGAACGCCTAACCAGTATTCGCGAGAGAAAAGTGATAGCTTCCGCTGGCCCTTCCTACTTAAACATTACCATTCACACAGAAGTATGCTACCTGCCTTCCTAATTCCTATAATTAAAAATGCAAAGCAAACACACCAACACTCTCACTCCCGGATTCTCACACATTCCGCCCGGGTGCAAGGGCCTATTTCTAGAGAGTACGTCCCGGGACGTCTCCGACACCCGAACTCAGCGCACATCACCATTCATTTCACTACTTTACGTACCATTTCCTGAAATCGACTGCCAAAGGCTAGTGACCATGCAAAGTTAGACGCGATCGCGAATTTGACTACTTCAGTTTACTATACAACCAAATGCTGTACAGTTTATAAAACGTATTGCGTGTCTTTAAATTAAACGTGATTTCGTACGAAATGAATTATTAAAAGAATTACTTGAATCTAATGAGAAGGCAATATATATGTTTGCTTACCCAACATGCAATCCATAACACTACCATTCACACAACACACAATGGATAGCATGTTGGTGGTCACTAAACACATCGACAGTCGCTAGTACAAATTAGTAAATTTCAATAACCATATCCGTGCTCACCAGTCTGATCCATCCATGCAACACCTGGGCACATGAATGGTTTCAGACTTAAAGTAGTGAGCACGGCCAAGAAAGTGTGTACCAACCGTTTTGCTGAAAACATCCTGATCTAAGATTAGTAAACATATTATATACACTATACGTATGCGGGCTAATGATTCATTTTCATCTTATATATAATTCAAATTTATTCAAAAGCTGTTCTTTAAAGAATAGATAAATGTATAAACTTGAAATATGGAAACATATTAATATTTGCCATTTCAAAAGCAAGGACTGGGCATGCATGAAACTCTACTTTACATGATGTTTGAAGCATTATTTCATAATTTCTCAAATTGAACATTAAAATATGTTTGAATAATATTTCAATAAAATAAACCTGAAAGAAACGTATGATTAACCTCGAGCGACCTGTTTTCAGAGAGACTTTTCTAAAGAAACTAGTATGCAGTATATTAGTATGTCTCTCTGAAAGCAGGTACTACCCGTCGCGAAGCGCCTTCTTGCTCTTTCAAACAAACTCGGAATGCGAAAACGAAATTGTTTCTGATTATAGAAAAACTATAACCCGAAACTGTTGAGTTGAAAAAATTAAATTTATTACTTTAACTACTATTGATGTTTATATGATGATAATACATCAAAGTACAATTATGAATTTGCAATTAAATATGGACTTATCTGCTTGCAATTTTTACATTTATTTAAGTTAATGCCCCGAACGCGAATTGCGAAATGGAAATGAAACATACTATGAGCAAGGGAGACCTATCCTGCTCTGTTTAAACATGGCAATAATGATGTGCCTAACAAAATACCACTCATAGGTAAACTCCTCAGAGTTTATCTATGGTCACTGTGCTCTTCATTCAAATTTTCTAAGGAGTATTTACAACCAATCACCCGTGTCGATTCGGACCATTCGCCCTACGACATGATTGAGTGACTGGAGGGACTTTAAAATTTCACTCACCAGTGTTGTCTTGTCTGCATACCACAGGAACACGCTGCAATAATGGACCCTTGGCCCTCAGACTCTGGATTTGGCTACTTGGCTTGGGTATCTTTGGCATCTTCTTCTTTATCGATCCACCATGATATCTTAAATAAACTCGTGCTCTGTAAAATAAAATTTGATTAAGTCCAATGTGAACATGTATAATATTAAATGAGGATAAACACCAAACAAGAATATTGAAATTAACAAATCAATTTTGAACGTACCTTGCAAACGCAACAGCATTGCAGGCAGCTGTGAATCAACTGTTGTGACTCAGTAACTTCTTCTGGGATGACTGACTCTAATACCGATTAATAATTTACAATATACTGATAATATAATATGCCAAGAATATAATAATTGAACAACACTGACTCGAATTCGCGACTGAAAAATGTGGGATACTACTGTCCTATAATAATGGCTCTAATTCGCGTGGCTCTACATTACTTTGCAAAGGGATCAAGTTACAGCAAAGAGCTCATACAGCTTCTATAGGGAATAAACATTTCGTAATCAATGAGTGACTCTAAACCGCATTGCACGCGGTCACTAAACCCTGCAATCACTGACTCCAATAAATAATGTACAATATACTAATAATATTATAAGCTATTTATATAATAATCGAACAACACTGACTCTACTTCACGTGATTCTGCATTACTCTGGAAAGGAAAGAAGTTAGAGCAAATAGCCCATTCGGCTAGAAAGGGAATAGACATTTCGTAATCAAGCACTGACTTAAAACCGCATTGCACGCGGTCATCAATCCTGTAAGAAAAGTTGAGGAATACCCTCTTATTAATTACAAGTTATTATGTTAGAAGAAAAAATGAATTATACTCCAACAAGGTGCAACATTCCAGAGTTCCTGTAACAGAAAACAGACATTGATTAGTAAAGTGAATAAGTGAGGTGCTGCAAATGTTGATGGAACGATTGAGTTCTTAAAATTGAATTCTTTCAATATCTGAATAATGTAAAAATGAAACAACAAATGAATTCTTGAAATTGAATTCTTTCAATATCTGAAGGATTGAAAAATGAAAGAACAATTGAGCCCTTACGGAGAGCAAAATACGCGGTTTGCAGCCTTTAGCCCGGTCTGATCCTCGATTCAGATATGAAATCCGATTCGTGGATAACACCGGTTTCCAGGTCACACCCTCATGGAGGTCGCTGCAAGTGGTGACCCATTATAATTGAGAAATACAATTATGTGATTATGTTTAGAATAATAATTTTGTCCTATACGACATATACAATTTTACTGTGCTCATTTGTAAAATATTTCGGAATATTTATTTTACTGAACGTGCAATCTGAAATTTTCACACTAAATTTATATTTTAAACATCTTATATCGTGTATATATATGGGAAATATAACTGAGAAAAAAATGTTATTGTTAACGCTACTTATGTGTCCCCTCCACGACTGACGTCACCGCCATTTTCGAAAGGTTGCGTTTGCGCACTTGTGCTTTGCAACCAATTCCTACCCTCGATATTGGCAAACTCAATAATTGCTTTGCATGCACAAAATATGTTGAATAGACCCGATCTTTGTGTCGAATTAGTTGCTAATACCGCCCTAGCACGTAAATCAAGTACTGAACGATGTCAAACTCACCGAAAAACATGTGAAAACTGCGAAAAACTGGGGCTGAAATACACGGCGTCCTTCGATTTCCCACGCTGCCCAGAGTGCCTAAAATAACAGTCAGATATTTCGATTAATTCATAATATCAAGTTAAAATATATACACCTCCACGTTGCCCGATTGTTAATATTCAAGATTGTCACAAATTTAAGGATGAAACGACAAATATTTATCAAATAACTGTGTTAAAAGTGGGAGCTCACCTATTCCGACGTCACTTTTGCCATTGCCTGAACAAACTATCGAAGTGAATGCAGCAAGTGTACAGTGGCGAATCACAACAAACTGCGCATCCGCCATTTTGAAACTGTTCAAATCACGAGATTGCCTTCAGACCCATTCCCTTCCCGCGATATCGAAAAACGCAACAATTGCTTTTCTAACACAATATATGTTAAATACACCCGCAGCTTATGTCGAAATAGTTGCTACTGCAGCCCTAGCACCTAAATCAGGTACTGAATAACGTCAAACTCACCAATAATGTTGTGAAAGCTGCAAAAAGCGATGGCTCAGCTCGACGGCGTCCTTTGATTTTCCAACCTGTCAAGACATGTCTGGAATCAGAATCAAATATTTCGATTAATTCACAATATCAAGATAAACCATGTGCAGAATTACATTGCCCGCTAATCAATGTACAAGATTGCGGCAAATTCCAGAATGAAATATCAAATTTTCATCAAATAATTGTCTGAAATGTAGGAGCTTACGTTTGCTAACGTTGCGTCACTTGCACAATACCTCGGTCAAACTACTGAAGTGACCAGAAGCAACCAGAACACCAGAAGCAGTGTCTCAGTCACTGAGGCAGCGCTACAGTGGCGAATTCTCGCACGAAAATTCAAACGGTCTATGTTTACATTAACACACGTGTAGATCGATGTTAGAAAAGTCAATATTTTCACTTGTAGCACAGAATACATCGAATAAACCCGATATTCGTAATGAATCATTTGCCCACGCGGTCCTACCAACTAATTAGAATGTCAATTACTGCCTGACTCACCAAAATTGTCGTCAAAACTGGGAAAATTGAGATTTTATATCACAGCAGCGTTATTCTTTTGTGTTCAATTGTCGAGTGTCTGGAATCAAAGTCGAATATTTCGATTACTATACATCATTCAGCAGAAACATTTAGATGAATGTATTGCACTGTGCTCAAATCGCGTGTCAGTAATAAAGTTTGAGATGAAAGAGCTAATAATTATATATCAGCACCTCGCGCATAATGAGACCGACATGAAGAAGCAAGAGCATCAGTGCTTTGCGCATAATGAGCCAGAATGAATGCCAGACCACCGCAAGAGCAACATCGAAAATTTGGAATGTGTGAGGTTTGCTTCAAAGATGAGATTACTTATTCTTTTGCTAATACAACATTGGATTTATGGATAACTACAGTGCAATGTGCTAGTGATGTGGATGTTAATAGTAAACACTGAGAGTCCATTTTCACTGGCTATATTGGCACTGCCTATGTTGACATTTAACTTTAACAGTGCTTAATAAATATAATTTTATTTCATTTGAATGGTGCCATTGATTGTGAACACCAACAATAGCAATTAAGAATTTTTATTTAAAATTTACGGTACACGTTGACACTATGCATATATGTATACATGTATATAGTGGCATAAAGTGCATACTACTTGTCGTGAGAACCATGCTTTCATATGACATTTAGCAACAGGTGTCTGGTTTTTGTCCACCCACTGACATGCTTACGCTGTATATGTCTACGTTGCTTTTGTAAGTTACAATTGTTTATATTACACATTTTCCTTTTCATTACAGGAACAAATTTAAGCCATTATTACTACATTGTTGTACACAATGTGGGGTTGTTTCCATATTATATGCTACACATATTCTACGGTTCTTTAACTTTACTTATCATTACTCTATATGCATTCTTATCGGACCTACCATACCTGATACCATTAATCTATGTACACATCATTTAACGTATTATATGATCCACATTTGCTTTATTTCTGTTTATATTTACAATCTTTGCTCAACCAAGTATGTCTATTAATTTAATATTGCTTATATTTACATTCATTACTGTCAATACATGACAATATTGTATATTATACTTTGCGTGATTAAAACTAAATAAATTTGGTGGGTCACCACACGTAACTACCTCCACGGGGTGTGATCTGAACACTGTTATCCTTGAATCGGATAATTTTTTCTCTGGATCAAGGATCACAGTGACTAAAGGCTGCGTCTCGCCTTTTGTTTGATAGCGTATTTCAAATAAATGTCACTATACATAAATTTAGTTAACATTTGATTGTGTGTAATATTATAGATCAGGATAATTTAACATTCCTCTGTTTCAACCTAGTTGCCCCGCTAATGAATAAGGAAGAAGCGAAATAAATGATATAAGGCTTGCGCACTGATCTACATATATATACACTGGATACACAATTGGATAGGATCTCATGATAATAGTTCGGTACGGTAGACGGTAGTGATTCGACATCAGTTTCTTACTCTGGCCGCAATATATTCTAAAGGGCGCCCGAGAACAGCGAATTTTGCTGGAGACACAAAGTCCCATAAGGCTGGCAGTCTTTAGGAATATCTCGCCGGTGAATTGTGTATCCAGTGTATATATATGTAGATCAATGCGCAAGCCTTATATCATTTATTTCGCTTCTTCCTTATTCATTAGCGGGGCAACTAGGTTGAAACAGAGGAATGTTAAATTATCCTGATCTATAATATTACACACAATCAAATGTTAACTAAATTTATGTATAGTGACATTTATTTGAAATACGCTATCAAACAAAAGGCGAGACGCAGCCTTTAGTCACTGTGATCCTTGATCCAGAGAAAAAATTATCCGATTCAAGGATAACAGTGTTCAGATCACACCCCGTGGAGGTAGTTACGTGTGGTGACCCACCAAATTTATTTAGTTTTAATCACGCAAAGTATAATATACAATATTGTCATGTATTGACAGTAATGAATGTAAATATAAGCAATATTAAATTAATAGACATACTTGGTTGAGCAAAGATTGTAAATATAAACAGAAATAAAGCAAATGTGGATCATATAATACGTTAAATGATGTGTACATAGATTAATGGTATCAGGTATGGTAGGTCCGATAAGAATGCATATAGAGTAATGATAAGTAAAGTTAAAGAACCGTAGAATATGTGTAGCATATAATATGGAAA
Source organism: Priocnemis perturbator (assembly GCA_963942575.1). Classification (NCBI taxonomy): domain Eukaryota; kingdom Metazoa; phylum Arthropoda; class Insecta; order Hymenoptera; family Pompilidae; genus Priocnemis; species Priocnemis perturbator. The sequence goes on from OZ012648.1 coordinate 10,406,503, forward strand.
CAACCCCACATTGTGTACAACAATGTAGTAATAATGGCTTAAATTTGTTCCTGTAATGAAAAGGAAAATGTGTAATATAAACAATTGTAACTTACAAAAGCAACGTAGACATATACAGCGTAAGCATGTCAGTGGGTGGACAAAAACCAGACACCTGTTGCTAAATGTCATATGAAAGCATGGTTCTCACGACAAGTAGTATGCACTTTATGCCACTATATACATGTATACATATATGCATAGTGTCAACGTGTACCGTAAATTTTAAATAAAAATTCTTAATTGCTATTGTTGGTGTTCACAATCAATGGCACCATTCAAATGAAATAAAATTATATTTATTAAGCACTGTTAAAGTTAAATGTCAACATAGGCAGTGCCAATATAGCCAGTGAAAATGGACTCTCAGTGTTTACTATTAACATCCACATCACTAGCACATTGCACTGTAGTTATCCATAAATCCAATGTTGTATTAGCAAAAGAATAAGTAATCTCATCTTTGAAGCAAACCTCACACATTCCAAATTTTCGATGTTGCTCTTGCGGTGGTCTGGCATTCATTCTGGCTCATTATGCGCAAAGCACTGATGCTCTTGCTTCTTCATGTCGGTCTCATTATGCGCGAGGTGCTGATATATAATTATTAGCTCTTTCATCTCAAACTTTATTACTGACACGCGATTTGAGCACAGTGCAATACATTCATCTAAATGTTTCTGCTGAATGATGTATAGTAATCGAAATATTCGACTTTGATTCCAGACACTCGACAATTGAACACAAAAGAATAACGCTGCTGTGATATAAAATCTCAATTTTCCCAGTTTTGACGACAATTTTGGTGAGTCAGGCAGTAATTGACATTCTAATTAGTTGGTAGGACCGCGTGGGCAAATGATTCATTACGAATATCGGGTTTATTCGATGTATTCTGTGCTACAAGTGAAAATATTGACTTTTCTAACATCGATCTACACGTGTGTTAATGTAAACATAGACCGTTTGAATTTTCGTGCGAGAATTCGCCACTGTAGCGCTGCCTCAGTGACTGAGACACTGCTTCTGGTGTTCTGGTTGCTTCTGGTCACTTCAGTAGTTTGACCGAGGTATTGTGCAAGTGACGCAACGTTAGCAAACGTAAGCTCCTACATTTCAGACAATTATTTGATGAAAATTTGATATTTCATTCTGGAATTTGCCGCAATCTTGTACATTGATTAGCGGGCAATGTAATTCTGCACATGGTTTATCTTGATATTGTGAATTAATCGAAATATTTGATTCTGATTCCAGACATGTCTTGACAGGTTGGAAAATCAAAGGACGCCGTCGAGCTGAGCCATCGCTTTTTGCAGCTTTCACAACATTATTGGTGAGTTTGACGTTATTCAGTACCTGATTTAGGTGCTAGGGCTGCAGTAGCAACTATTTCGACATAAGCTGCGGGTGTATTTAACATATATTGTGTTAGAAAAGCAATTGTTGCGTTTTTCGATATCGCGGGAAGGGAATGGGTCTGAAGGCAATCTCGTGATTTGAACAGTTTCAAAATGGCGGATGCGCAGTTTGTTGTGATTCGCCACTGTACACTTGCTGCATTCACTTCGATAGTTTGTTCAGGCAATGGCAAAAGTGACGTCGGAATAGGTGAGCTCCCACTTTTAACACAGTTATTTGATAAATATTTGTCGTTTCATCCTTAAATTTGTGACAATCTTGAATATTAACAATCGGGCAACGTGGAGGTGTATATATTTTAACTTGATATTATGAATTAATCGAAATATCTGACTGTTATTTTAGGCACTCTGGGCAGCGTGGGAAATCGAAGGACGCCGTGTATTTCAGCCCCAGTTTTTCGCAGTTTTCACATGTTTTTCGGTGAGTTTGACATCGTTCAGTACTTGATTTACGTGCTAGGGCGGTATTAGCAACTAATTCGACACAAAGATCGGGTCTATTCAACATATTTTGTGCATGCAAAGCAATTATTGAGTTTGCCAATATCGAGGGTAGGAATTGGTTGCAAAGCACAAGTGCGCAAACGCAACCTTTCGAAAATGGCGGTGACGTCAGTCGTGGAGGGGACACATAAGTAGCGTTAACAATAACATTTTTTTCTCAGTTATATTTCCCATATATATACACGATATAAGATGTTTAAAATATAAATTTAGTGTGAAAATTTCAGATTGCACGTTCAGTAAAATAAATATTCCGAAATATTTTACAAATGAGCACAGTAAAATTGTATATGTCGTATAGGACAAAATTATTATTCTAAACATAATCACATAATTGTATTTCTCAATTATAATGGGTCACCACTTGCAGCGACCTCCATGAGGGTGTGACCTGGAAACCGGTGTTATCCACGAATCGGATTTCATATCTGAATCGAGGATCAGACCGGGCTAAAGGCTGCAAACCGCGTATTTTGCTCTCCGTAAGGGCTCAATTGTTCTTTCATTTTTCAATCCTTCAGATATTGAAAGAATTCAATTTCAAGAATTCATTTGTTGTTTCATTTTTACATTATTCAGATATTGAAAGAATTCAATTTTAAGAACTCAATCGTTCCATCAACATTTGCAGCACCTCACTTATTCACTTTACTAATCAATGTCTGTTTTCTGTTACAGGAACTCTGGAATGTTGCACCTTGTTGGAGTATAATTCATTTTTTCTTCTAACATAATAACTTGTAATTAATAAGAGGGTATTCCTCAACTTTTCTTACAGGATTGATGACCGCGTGCAATGCGGTTTTAAGTCAGTGCTTGATTACGAAATGTCTATTCCCTTTCTAGCCGAATGGGCTATTTGCTCTAACTTCTTTCCTTTCCAGAGTAATGCAGAATCACGTGAAGTAGAGTCAGTGTTGTTCGATTATTATATAAATAGCTTATAATATTATTAGTATATTGTACATTATTTATTGGAGTCAGTGATTGCAGGGTTTAGTGACCGCGTGCAATGCGGTTTAGAGTCACTCATTGATTACGAAATGTTTATTCCCTATAGAAGCTGTATGAGCTCTTTGCTGTAACTTGATCCCTTTGCAAAGTAATGTAGAGCCACGCGAATTAGAGCCATTATTATAGGACAGTAGTATCCCACATTTTTCAGTCGCGAATTCGAGTCAGTGTTGTTCAATTATTATATTCTTGGCATATTATATTATCAGTATATTGTAAATTATTAATCGGTATTAGAGTCAGTCATCCCAGAAGAAGTTACTGAGTCACAACAGTTGATTCACAGCTGCCTGCAATGCTGTTGCGTTTGCAAGGTACGTTCAAAATTGATTTGTTAATTTCAATATTCTTGTTTGGTGTTTATCCTCATTTAATATTATACATGTTCACATTGGACTTAATCAAATTTTATTTTACAGAGCACGAGTTTATTTAAGATATCATGGTGGATCGATAAAGAAGAAGATGCCAAAGATACCCAAGCCAAGTAGCCAAATCCAGAGTCTGAGGGCCAAGGGTCCATTATTGCAGCGTGTTCCTGTGGTATGCAGACAAGACAACACTGGTGAGTGAAATTTTAAAGTCCCTCCAGTCACTCAATCATGTCGTAGGGCGAATGGTCCGAATCGACACGGGTGATTGGTTGTAAATACTCCTTAGAAAATTTGAATGAAGAGCACAGTGACCATAGATAAACTCTGAGGAGTTTACCTATGAGTGGTATTTTGTTAGGCACATCATTATTGCCATGTTTAAACAGAGCAGGATAGGTCTCCCTTGCTCATAGTATGTTTCATTTCCATTTCGCAATTCGCGTTCGGGGCATTAACTTAAATAAATGTAAAAATTGCAAGCAGATAAGTCCATATTTAATTGCAAATTCATAATTGTACTTTGATGTATTATCATCATATAAACATCAATAGTAGTTAAAGTATTAAATTTAATTTTTTCAACTCAACAGTTTCGGGTTATAGTTTTTCTATAATCAGAAACAATTTCGTTTTCGCATTCCGAGTTTGTTTGAAAGAGCAAGAAGGCGCTTCGCGACGGGTAGTACCTGCTTTCAGAGAGACATACTAATATACTGCATACTAGTTTCTTTAGAAAAGTCTCTCTGAAAACAGGTCGCTCGAGGTTAATCATACGTTTCTTTCAGGTTTATTTTATTGAAATATTATTCAAACATATTTTAATGTTCAATTTGAGAAATTATGAAATAATGCTTCAAACATCATGTAAAGTAGAGTTTCATGCATGCCCAGTCCTTGCTTTTGAAATGGCAAATATTAATATGTTTCCATATTTCAAGTTTATACATTTATCTATTCTTTAAAGAACAGCTTTTGAATAAATTTGAATTATATATAAGATGAAAATGAATCATTAGCCCGCATACGTATAGTGTATATAATATGTTTACTAATCTTAGATCAGGATGTTTTCAGCAAAACGGTTGGTACACACTTTCTTGGCCGTGCTCACTACTTTAAGTCTGAAACCATTCATGTGCCCAGGTGTTGCATGGATGGATCAGACTGGTGAGCACGGATATGGTTATTGAAATTTACTAATTTGTACTAGCGACTGTCGATGTGTTTAGTGACCACCAACATGCTATCCATTGTGTGTTGTGTGAATGGTAGTGTTATGGATTGCATGTTGGGTAAGCAAACATATATATTGCCTTCTCATTAGATTCAAGTAATTCTTTTAATAATTCATTTCGTACGAAATCACGTTTAATTTAAAGACACGCAATACGTTTTATAAACTGTACAGCATTTGGTTGTATAGTAAACTGAAGTAGTCAAATTCGCGATCGCGTCTAACTTTGCATGGTCACTAGCCTTTGGCAGTCGATTTCAGGAAATGGTACGTAAAGTAGTGAAATGAATGGTGATGTGCGCTGAGTTCGGGTGTCGGAGACGTCCCGGGACGTACTCTCTAGAAATAGGCCCTTGCACCCGGGCGGAATGTGTGAGAATCCGGGAGTGAGAGTGTTGGTGTGTTTGCTTTGCATTTTTAATTATAGGAATTAGGAAGGCAGGTAGCATACTTCTGTGTGAATGGTAATGTTTAAGTAGGAAGGGCCAGCGGAAGCTATCACTTTTCTCTCGCGAATACTGGTTAGGCGTTCAAGTGATATGTCTTTACCTGGGATTCATTTGACTATTGCAACCATAACATTTTGATCGCGATATCAATTGTCTTAATAACTATAATGTTACAATCATATTATTTCTATTCCTTATCAGTATACTGTATCATTAACGTGCATCACGTTATTGTGATGTGTTTTTCCTTGAATTAACTTATATTTTATACACCTATAACTTATCAATGATACCTCACGTAGCAATATTCTCACTTCATGAAAGTCGTGTTATTAATACCCGCCGTAGAGTTCGGTTGCAAGTGTCATTTGCTATACTTAATGTTATTATATATTTTTAAGCAGAAATACGTAATCATTGCACAAACGAAGTGATACCTCATCGTACTGTTGGGTCCGTTGAGTTTTGTACGAAAGTATTTGGTATCGTGCTATGCGTCTAAACAATACTTCTCACAATACGACTGAGGTTCACTTCATTACACATACGAATTATGTATTTCGAACTGATTGGGATTTTCGGTTAAATGTGCACGTTTATGAGCAGTTTGTAATTTTATCTTTATAATGACACGCGCAAAAAGTAATTCATTTATGTTATATTATCACTTTGTACGTCCAAGTGTCTGCATTAAAAATGCCTGCGTGCTAGCTATTGTTCGCACATTTCTCATTCATATTCATACATTGAGATATCGGTATAGTTTTCGAAAGTTTATTATATTTCTTTATTGAATCCCAATCAGCGAGGGCTTGCCTACGCATGTCCGAAAAATGAAGAGACTATTTTGACATAGTCGAAGCGGCCCGGAGAAGAGGGCCTTCGTCGTTGGATTAGTATACCACTTTGTCACTGTGCTCGATCATTATTAGGTGTTGCACATGTAACTTATAGCAGTTACATATGTAACTGAAAAGTATAAAAATACTGCCACGATTAACTCTTCTCTTTTTGTCAGAGTTATCAAATGCAAGTTATTTAAAAGTATAGAGATAATAATTACTGCAGAAAAAATGTTTATTCTTGAATTTGTTTAAGGATTTACAGATCGTAAATAACACATTCGCCATTTTTTTTATACGACTGAACCTCTTCATTAAAAGTTTAATTTGCTATGAGTTATAATATACATCTATCTTGTGTAATGAAGAGTTAATCGTGGGCAATTTACTTATGTATTTTCAGGAGTTGCTGAAAATTTGAGATATGGCATTGGGCCGCTTTGATAAATCGTTATTTGTTACATTGTTTCGTATATTCATCTGCATGAAATATGGAATAATGAACTGATTATTGACGAATTATTATGTCTGGCATCCGGTGTCTGAACATTTACGGGGGGATATGAAAATCGGGGGGATTTATTTGGGTGGGATATGAAAATTGACAATATTTTCTTTATTAAAAGAACCAGTCTTTCTGGTTGCTTTTTTTTATTGCAAGGAATTATTATTGAAATGTATTTATTTTTACTGTTTGCTTACTTGAAGAATAACTATTTCTGTTTCAGCTTTATTCAAATTGTGGATAATTTCACTTGTTTTTCGGAACGTTTTAATTTTGTTCTGCTTTCTGTTTTAGGCTTCCTGTTGTAGAGAAATTAATTTGGTTTGTTTTCTTCAAACACTTTAATTTTATTCTGCTTTCTGTTCTAGGCATGCCATCATCTAGAAACTGATCAATTTTTTTTAAATAACCTTATCTTGTCATCATACATTGTGGAAATATTTGAATATAAGTTTAATTTATGTCTGCTTTTTGTTCCAGAGTCTCCATCACTGAAAACTATACCCTACATTTTATGTAATAACATTTTCATTCTATTCTAGAACAGTTGTGGTTTTAATTACTTAATTTGATCTGCTTCTATTCGTGGTAATTAATGCTTGCTTTCTGTTTCAGGAGCACCATATTTTCATCACACAATCAAGTCTGCCATGGAATTTAATTCAATTTATTTCATACAGCATATTTTCCATAGCAGAGGATATTATTTTGTATATTTCTATTTCGTTTAATTTGATGTCTAGAATTGTTTCGTCCCAGGACTTTTATTTTCAGCTTAATTCATCACGAAATTTGTTCTTTCAGCATGTAATCAATGTATATTATATGTGCCTATTAATTGGTTTCTGTCATGAGTGCACTCATATTTGATTTCTATATTTCATATGCAATACGTTTCCTCTTCTCTTTGTGTTTTTTTTCCCTTGCAGCTAGGTTTCTTCTCAATCATCGGAACCATCAACTGACATCTTGAAATATCCGCTTGGCAATAAATTCTTTTAGTTAAAATACAATGTAAACCTTAAAATATAAGCAATAGATCGTAATCCTAGAAACTAATAAAAGTTTTGTAAGCAAGTATGCGTTGTATGAAAGTGATGAGTACGGTTCTTTGTAATCTGCGGTATGATTGCGACGATGAATATGATGTGTGTCAATAGTCGATATAAAACTTTCAATTTTGTAAAAGAGTGGCCGACAGGCTTCTCTTGTCTGTCATTCTCCGCGGCAGGTAAATTTCGATTCCGATTTGCATTGCTTCCCAGATTAATTTTTTTTACAGAACATTTATCTGGGTAATGCCAATGTGGAATCATTTGTTTAATGGCTGGAGGTTGGGCCCGTTTTGCAACGCGGGTGGGTCACCACTTGCAGTAACCTCCCCGATGGTGTGACCTGGGAAATCGGTATTATCCACGATATGGTTTTTAAATCCGAATCGAAGATCATACCGAGCTAAAGGCTGCAAATCGCGTGTTCTGTTCTCGGCAACAGCTCAGTTCATTAATTTTTAAATCATTCACATGTTGAAACATTTTTAAATTTACCGTTACAGTTAGTCGGTAATTCGAATTGAGCACGTTATAGTTTCCATTTTCATCATAGCTAGACACGGAGTGCGCTTGAACTAGCCTCGTTTCGGGCAAAGTCGGTCATTGTTTACGTGAGACAGCGAGTCCCATAAGATGATCGGTCTATACTATACCTCATCTGTGATTCCATATTCTTATGTTTTATACCTCATGAATTTTGCGGGTATTGATAACGTCCTCTGTACGATAATGTGCTGTTTCACAATATTCTATATGGAAAGTTAAAGAAATCAGTACGCCTGGCTGCGAGATGTTGTTAAAAAGGTTTGCAGAAAATGAGTTTTGATAATGTCAACGTTCTATGTTTGTCTATTACCTACGGTACTAACCCCAATTACCGACGCCAACCGACGCCGCCAAGAGACCTCAGCGCCCCCTGAGACCCCAGTCAGGTCCCATTTGCGGGCCGCTGTTTAACACAGGCGCTGGCAGTCTTCAGGAATATCTCGTCGGTGGTTGGCTGTTTGAAACTTACCTGGCGCCAAGATGCAGAGAGTAGATTCCAGTAAATACGGCAGCAAAAGTATGTTTCCAAAATTATACCATTTTATACTTTGTCCCATGGCGCCTAGCGCGGTGCATTTTATCTGATGTTCGTTGTACTGTTTTTACTGCGCTTTCAGCGCTGATCGCGAAAAATATGCAAATATATTGAATCGTTAAATAATCTGTAACCTCGGTTGAGGTTAGTTGATTGTCGCACACACCAAACGTGCGCTCACGTCCAATCGCCCAGTCGATTTACTCACACGTTTGTATCTTTGTTATAATTTATTGTTAATATAGCGATACCATAATTTCCTCCGCATTCCGAAATGGATCCCTACAGGACACGTCGGTTGGCACGCCGCGAATTTCGGTCCCGATCAAGCGGGACTGTTTCACGCTCCAAATAGCTTCGAAATTCTTACAAAATTAATGTAGTATATGTATATGTAACAAATGCGAAGCAGCTTCTGCGAAAAAAGTGAAAACGTTCGATTTCGATCCGATGCAGTAGGTATAATTAACGAACATGCATTTTAATCTCGCACGCTGTTCACATTTTCGTTTTCTTCGTCTCGTTCTCTTTACGCGCTTTCACGTTCATCTTCGATTCGTCGTTGTCTTCGAACTGTTAAGATCCCGTTTACGTGAGGTAGCGTCGTAGGATGGTGTACACGAGGGTAAGGTACAAGAGGAACACAAATGCGTGTCGGCATAGTGAAAATATGTAATAAACATATTTTATGCAATATATGAAAACTTATAGATATACAACACGGCTTCGTCACCACCGGAACCACCGCCACCCCCACCGCTTCCTAGACCAACCACCGTCACCACCGCAAAATTCAGGGCTCATTTATAGATATTCCGTGTAAATTTTCGCTTGCATTCCACTGTAACATTTTCGATAACCGCATCGGGTACCGTGCTACAGTATAATACAGTGTAACAATATTGCACTACAGCTCCGTGTACTATAGGAAATTGTCATAGATAACCACGCTACTCTAGATAGACTACATTCGTTATATTAAATAATCAACTGAATTTTAGTCGTATTAATCGTACTTTGAATAGTGTAGAATGAAAAGGTAGACAGATTGTTAGATGATACACGTGCCTACCTAAAGTGTTGCAACGCTACAACTGAGTACATACTTCACGTTAGTCCACCCTAGGGAGGGTGGCATGGAATAGATGGTGACGCATCCGGCGTTAATCGTTTCCGTGTAACGGGCAAATATCAACTAATTCAGCTCGGTGCGGGGGTGTTCTGTGAGGGGGCAGGAAGCGGGGGCGGGGGGCGGTACACAGAAAATCCTTCCGTTACACGCTCTTCTCTTTCGAACTAATTTTCTTGTTACGTGTTACAAATCAGTGCGCTCATCGTATAATCGTACAATCCAAGATTATGTCATATATATACAGAACAATCTTAAATTGCGTACTTCTGGGGAAAAAACGCGAGAAATCTTTGTTCTACCGCGGGTAGGATACTCTTTGTGTGTTTTGCTCATTACAGTTTCACCGTGTTTTCTTTCGTCGTTTTCTCTCTCTTTTTTTTTTTCAGCTCATTGGCTTCGTCCGCAATGCTTTCTCCCGGTGTTTTCTCAGCTCCTCCCCTCCCTCCCCCGTCTCCCTAATATCGTCGTTCACTACCCTTACAGACGAAAGGCGCGCTTCGTCGACGTCGAGTGATCCTCGATCGTTGCTCGCGAATGAAGTAAATGCTGTCGTTTCGGCGCCCACGATCCTATACGATCTTATCACAATTCCAACTCTCGTCGTCCGACCCTCTCTCTCACGAGCCACTGTCGCTCCGTTAATAGTACCCTTGAAGACCACCTCTGGTGGGAAAATTTCTCGTTACACAGCCTCGAAGCAAGGCGACTTTGTCCATGGTACGGGTCCTAGCACGAATTTTCGCCGCCGCTCGTCGAAAAGATTTCCTTCCCTCGCGTCTCGCCCTGCCCAGACGCTTCCGCAAGCCCTCCTCGTCCAGCTTAGCCCGCCCGCTCGCGAATATCGGGGCAAAAAGAAGCAAGAGAGACAGAGGAATGCATCGTCGCGAGCGTCATCGGTATAATTAACTTTCATCGCCGCACGCTTCTCCGCCGACGCGAGACGTGAGACGAGACCAGGCCTCGGGACTTCTCTCGGCTCTCTCCTCCCGCTGACTCCCTCCCCTCTCTCTCCGGCAAAGCGTCATATTTTTTTTTATCTTACTTATAGTCGTTACTTATGTGTTTTCTTTTTGTTCTTTTTTTTTGTGTGTATGTGTGTGTCTTTGTAGTATCTTTTATCGAAGCCATATTCGTGCAAGGACTGCGGCCCAATTTTTCAGCACTCGCTAGGTAAAAAGACGAAGGACGAAGATTACGTGAAGCAAGTTTTTTGTCGTGAGAATCCATAAAAGCTCTCCGCGAGTGGCTAGTAGCTCTAAAAACCTTTCGTGTTTTTGTTTTTTTTTTTTAGTTTTTTGTTTGCGTATATTTTCTTTTTGTTTCGTTATTCTTATTTCATAAAAGACCTCTCTCTCTCCTCGCTAAGCTTATCGTCATCATTATCATTATCATTATCGTCGTCATCGTATCGTGGCCGTCGGGTGTGTCTTGTCTCTCGGTACACTGGTGCGTTTTGCGGGTCTCGAACGTAGAAAGGCGAAAAGGCAGTTAGGGAATATGGTTCTTTCGTTTTGTCGCTCTGCTTCATCTCTATCGAGTATGCCTCGTATTGTGTATGCGCGCGTAACAGGTGGGCGTGTGTGTTTGGAGCTGCGTGTTACGCGTGTCCCTATGCGTTACTTAGAGAGTAATGAACAAAGAAAACTATCATGACGTTGGGTGTCGCGCTCGATCGGTCGCGAAGAAGAAAGTGCGGTTCGATCGTGGTGCGATAGGTTTCTCGCAGCGGAGGTGTCCGTTGTACCAGTTGTCCCTGTCGCTATTCCATACTTCGCCAGCTATCTAGGTGCGAAAATCCGCGTGCGCTGTGTGTTCTCACTATGTAGAATACAATCGGTACGGTCCCTACTACGTCATAACTAAAAGCTGATTGCTGCTGCTGCTCTCTTTCACGCTCTCGTTCTTAGCCTCCATTCGATACCCACGATTTTTCGTACTCACACTCTTTGTCTCTGTCCGATCGATCAAAATTTACATCGAACGCGTCGGTTCTCGGTTTCGACAGCCTAAATTAGAGTATTGAGGAAAGAATGAATAGATGGGTAAATCGACGATTGCGAATCCCAGCTATCATTCGTACCTTGTCCGTCCTTCGCACCCTCGCACGCCCTGTTACCGTTCGCCGTGATTTTTACGCACTAATGAGGAATAATAAGGGCAATAATAATAATCATAATGACACTCGTCATCATTATCCCCTCCGTTATTGCGTTTAATGAGAAGGAATGAAGAAGGATATGATCGGTGAAGATATGATTCGTGCGTTCTGTATATGCGTACGCGCATATGTTCTTTTTGTTCGTGCTCGGCACATATATGCGTGTGCGCATGTACGTTTCGTATAGTATATATCGATGATGCAGCGAAGAATTTTAGAAGAAGCCTCCGATGGACCGGGTGACATTTCGCGGGCAAAATACGCGAAATTAAATATCTTTAACACATTGACCGGCACGTAAAAATTGGATGTTGTACCTGCAGAGAGATTAACGTTCTTTTTTATTGCCGCGGACCTATACCGTACGTTAGAAGATAATTTGCGCTGAAAATAGACGACTATATCTGTTCGTTAAACTCGAAATATTTTCGGAGAAAGTTTCCTTGATTTGTGATATATGAGATGCATCGAAAATATTGAGATAAGGTGCAAACACACTGTCGAAAAGACAGTAGCTGGTAGCTATAGGGCAGGCACAGCAGTCAATGTGTTAAAGATCAACGATCGCGGGTTTCTGCCGTAATAAGTTGAACGCGTGTTCGTGGCAGAAATAGACATTAAAAATCGGGAGTACGAGAACGAAAAGAGAGGAAGAGAAACCAACGTACGCTTAGGAGCAATAATAAATCGAGGTACTTTGTAAAAAATCGTATAACACGCCTGTCGTGTATATATATTTATATACATACACACATCATATATGTGTATATATATACATATCTGTACGTTATTGCGTAGGCATATATATCGTTTTCGCCTCCTCCCAATCGTGCTTGCGCCTCTTCCCTACTATTTATGGCAATAATAATAATAGTAATAATAGCGGTAGCAATAATAATAATAACAATAATAGTTGGTAAGAATATCGGTAATTATCTAAGTTCCATCGAATGAGTTCCATTCTCACTCTACTCCTGTTACGTGTATATAAAGGACTTTCGGTTAGTCGCATCAAAGATCGATCGCATCGGTACCGTTCGTCTTAAGCTCTACTCCGCTCGAACCCTCCTGTTAACGCGTTAAAAAAGAAGGTCTCCCCGTTGGCCGCTTCACATCCATTTGCGCAAGGTCTTCTATTCCGAACGATAATTCTCAAGTCACACATCGTCTTCGGATGTTGCGATTAACCGACGTCTTCCTCTATCATCACCGCGGTACGTTGTACTTTCATTATTCAGCCTCCGCTCGCATTCGCGCGCCACTGTCCACCCCATCCTCGCTTCCATTCTCTCGCCCGACGTGCACGCATACGCATACGCACGCGCGTATCGTACGGCCAGACGTGCACGCGTGTCCTATGTACATAAATATGCATGGCGTGTACGCGTCGAATATTTGCGAAAAAAAAAAGTAACTATCATAGTCCTGCGAAGTCGTCGGAATCAAAACATTGGCGGCTCTACGTCAAACGCGTCACGCTCTTTAATAAACTAGTCGTCCCGAGGAACGCCGTTCCCGGGCAGCAGTTCGTAAAAAATCCCTCGAAGAAAGAAGTACGTACGGTCGTGTACTGAAGGTGAGCACGTTCCTAGAAGTCGTCCGCGAGTGGGTGGCTCGTCGGTGCCGTGGCCGGTGTTTAGTCCGGCACAGACGGACCCGGTGAATCTCATTCCGCGAGATCCGCGCGACCTTAACTGCCGTGATCCTGGTCGAGCTCGTCGAGGGACTCGAGCCTGGCGATCGGCGCCTCGTTTATCGTGAACTCCCACGACATGTCCTCGCTCGTCTGTCTCGAGGACTCCTGACGCTGGCCGGCCTGCGCCGACTGGCCGGCCTCCTGCGGCTGCGAGGACGATTGTCGGCCCTCGGACGCTCGCTGGCTCGCCGCCAGCTCGTTCGGGCTCCGGTGATTCGTGCTGGACTCCTTCCGCGACTCTCCGCTTCGCGGCCTCTGCGACCCGGCCCCGCGTTCACCAGCGCTGCTCCCGCTTCCTGCGCCACTGGCACTGCCGCCGCCACCACGTTCCGTCACCGCGACCACGCAGCTCCACGGGTCCTCGCCCTCTGGTTCGGAACGCTTGTTGAACGAACTGTATCTGCTGAGATGACAGAGTTTTCACGAGTGTTGTTGGGGGCTGAGTTACAGACCGCTCGGGCGGGATCTGTGGTGGGAGAGAAGGTTGGGACGCGTGGAGGCCTGGGTGCTACTGACGTGTGAATGCATTTAGGGTCGGGACTCCTGTGGCCAGATTTTGTCCCTCTGGTACCATACGGGCAAGTGTGCGTGCTTGTCTGTGAAGAGCCGCGTGAACAGAAGAACGGCAGTATGCTGCATACCCCTTCGACGAACGTCGTGTGACGATTGGTGGAACGGAGACGCAGCACACTGCCGTTCTTCTCTTCACGCGGCTCTTCATAGGTAAGCACGCACACTTGCCCGTATGGTACCAGAGGGACAAAATCTGGCCACAGTAGTCGGGAGGATGCTGGAGTTGTTATAAGAAATTGAAAGAAAATTCACCGGACTGACCCGCTTCTGAACTCTCCCCTCCGGAAGGCCGCCGGCTGACTGTGCCAAGCGTGCGGCTGATGTGCCTGTTGCGCGTTCGGCGGCACCGCCAGGTCGACAGGCTGACTCTGCGACCTGGTAGGCGCCGTTCTGCCGTTGAGAGCAGTCTGGAGGGCCGTGGCTAATGCCGATGTGTCCGACGTCACGGTCAACCTCGACGTTCCTGAGGAGGTCGACGTCGGCTCCCGCGTCGGTGGCCTGCTGCGGAAAACGACGGCGGAGAAACTCATTAACCCTGCCGCGTTCGAGCGTTTGTCTCGACTAGAAAGACGAGGCCGAACTATTCATAGCAGCGTCATTACTTGAAGCAACGTGATTTATGTACAATGGGAATCGGTAGGCCTCTAATCCTCTAAGTTTCGTCCCGAGCAGTGTCGCGAGTCTCTGAATAATCGCTCGGTGTCTCTCTTCTCCCTTCATCCATCTCGGTCTCATTTCAACTCTTCTTCGACATCGACTTCGAGAGCGTCTCGCTTCCAGATCAAACTTTGGAAATGGACTCTAGCATATTGTTGCGTCCAAGGAATGCAAAGTCCCAAAGACGGTCCGTATCGCGGGTTTTATTTATCGAGAAATGTGCGTAGATCATCTTCTGTCCTACAACAGACTAATCTGACGACAGATGGTTCGTGCAATTTTCTCAATAAATAAGGCTCACAGTACGGATTGTCCTTATGATTTTAGAAGTCTCGCGAACGTAACCGTGTGCTAGGGTCCGTTTCCCAAAGTTTGATCTAGAAGTGAGATGTTCCCCTTGTAAGTTCAGCTATAGCGTCAAGAGGTACGAGATACTTTGGTGCCTATGTTACGCTGTCCTATTTCTTGTGGTGCTCAAAAGAATACGGACTAAATGAGAGAAGAAGAAGATATTCGTATAAACTAGCTAGTTACTCTTATGCTCGTGCTGATATAACGTGTACACTCTACTGTAAGTGAGCACACGATGTCAGGTGCGAGCTCGTCGCTCTTCTAATGCCGCTTACCTCTCGTGGATATTGAAATTTCTATAAAATTGACGAACTAGCTACTCGAGCTACGGAAGTTGATTAAGCTGTGTGCATTCAGTGGATGAGTTTGTACGGCAAGTGCTATCGTCAGTTAGTTCTGTAACGCGCTCGTTCTCTCTCTCTCGTCCCCTTTTTTTTCTTCCGTTATAAAACGCAAACTTCAGTTTATCCGGACAATCGATACAAGAAACAAATAATCGCAATTAAACGTCGCGTTGCCGTCGAAGTGATCGCAGTCGTCAAAATTGTCAATATACCATGAATTTGGAGAATTCTCGTAAAATTAACGAGCGCAGAAACGTTTCTGTTCACATGGCACACCATTTTCAGCGCAATGTTTTAAAGGGAAACGTAGATTCGGGGTATGTGCCTTTTCATCCCAATATTTCTTGAACCTGCGTCCAGTTAAGAAACAGGACGTTATTTCTGCTATGTCAAATATTGAACGGCAATAAAAGCAGGAGAAAATGTTTACCGAGGCAGCCGATCTATTTCAGCCACGCGGCGTACGAGAATAATATAACGATAAGGCGAGATGGAAGCTCCAGAGACGCGGAGTACCGACGAAAAAATCTTTTTACGATCAAAACAGCGCCGATGAAGGTACGACACCGCGTCATCAAAATCTATCGCTTGTTTTTATGATCGGAGGCAGAACCGGTTCGATCAAGTTTCGAGAAATTTTGGAAAACCGCCAAATTTCGTAACCCGACTTCTTTGCGCTCTTAGACGTCCAACAGGGTCGAATTGCCGCAAAGAGTAAACGCGACGAGCCGTGGAAAACGACGAGATCGGAATCGGCGAAACTTTCGGCAAACAATGGATCCGCCACGGATTCCGAGGAAACTGCTTCGCGTCATTGAAATCCTGCGGCATAAGAAATTCGTACACTACGCCGCAAGATTCTTCAAGCCCGCGAAATCGCTGTGGGTCGTGTGCCGTTGAGTCTTTGTCGGAGAAAATGGTGCACATATATATCGGGTTCGTCGTGTTATTGAATTGTTTCAACAAAGCCGTATAAGCGTGCTAAATGATTAAATACGTCATCCACTAATGTAACCTCGTAATGGAAAAATAGTTTGACGAAAGATCTACAAGAGTTTCGAAATCGTAGCATTAGCATTTCGTCTAAGTACGTGTGAGATTTATACTTGTAACGTGTTTCTAAGGCTAAGAACGCAATGATCTCTAAGAGAGGGAAAGTAAGGTCGTCGATGTCGAATTCATGCATTCCGCTCCGATGACGGACGGACGAAACTGAGAATGTACTTACGAGTGTGTGTGTCTTTAAGTAGTGACGGATAACGAAAGGCCGGCGCGGGAGCATGAAAATCTCAATTCTCTACTGTCGTGCTTGACTCGCGCTACACTGCTCGAAAAGGGTTTTCAAAGAAGAGAGAGTATGAGTATGGTCACCTTCGGAACTTGTCCAACCTTTCCAAAATAAAAGACGCCGAAATCAAATGCAACTGATCCAGGGATTTCGAAAGAAAGCTTTTGAGGAATAAAAAGTATCGATTACTTCCATGGGGTAGATGAACGTAAATCGGAGATCTATCGGCGGACGTACGAACGAACGCAACTACTGATCCCGAATATATCCGTTCCGGATCCTTCTTCGGTATCGATAAAACGTCGCTAGACGACGCAACACATATGAGCTCGCTCGTTTAAACTACGCGAGGATCGAAATTCGTGTACTCCGACGCGACCCGTTTCATACGACGTGAGCGCAATGATCGAACAAACGAAACATCTACATCGAATTTCAAATACTGAACGACGCACCGAATACATTCCGTATCTAGCAAACAAACGTGCCCCGGAACCGTACTCTTCGCATCAGCGTCGAAGAAAAATGCCGATCGACCAACGAATACCGCCAGATTCCGATCCTCGCAACTAGATAGACGTCTATAATCTAACACTGACAAATCCGAGCCTCGACAATGGCGCGATCCGCGTTTCGCTTGCGAGGTCTCACCTGAAGAGGCCGTGCGACGTGCTCGGCTGAATCTTTCCGCTGCCGTTCGAGGTAGTCGGGGCAGTCGGTGGCTGAGGCTCACTCGCCGACCTTTGCACCAGCGCAGGAGCCCTGCCAGTCTGCCTGGTGGACCCGGCTGGTGCCGTGCCGGGCATCATTTCGATGCTGGAACTCTCCCGCGAGGAATTCAGCGTTTGCTGCAGCAGGGTCAGAATCAGCCTAATGTCGCCCGCCATCGAATGCTCCAGAGACGAGACTTGCCTCGACAACTGATCTATCCGCGCGTTAATCTCCTCGATCGGTCGACCGGGCCCGCTTTGAAAGTCTCCTGGAAGATAGGAAGAAATGGCAGGGTGTTCGGTGCGGTCTGAAGATTCGTAGATCGCAAAGAGCGTCACTTACCGTGCGCATGCGGATGTTGCGGCGGCGACGGCGTGGTATAATGGCTGGACGTCGTCGAGGTTGGATGGACGACGTTCTGGCTCAGGCTACTCTCGCCAGCCGCGGAGCTCCTTCGCGCGGGCTTGGTCAGTGGCGTCGTCACTGGATAAACGGTAAAGAGAAACAGCCCATGAAGCGGTCGCAACGCAAAAGTTAACAGGCAACGATCACGTGCCGACCATGTACAGCGTTACTATGGTTTTGTTCTTTTTTGACCAAGCTCGCCAATAGCGCTAGTGTCACGATCGATCGTCATAGGCCGTCGGTCTCGACTGATTTTCGCCATCGATCTGCTTAGCGATCTTGCGTTGATGGGGAACGATGAATATGATTCGACGGGTGTTTGTAATGCCCAATTGTATCTACTGAACGACGCGGTCCCGAATTCGCGACGGGGTACAGACCTTCTTTCTCTACGCCGCGATGATTACTTACTCTGCTTGGCGAGGTAATCGTGGCTTGTCAACGGCTGCAGGTGGATCTTGTGCTGACGTAGGTCCGGTATGCTGCGCTTGAGATGGGTTAGCATGCCTGAACAACCAGGTTTCAAGATGTTAACGAACTCGGGAGCGAAAACGCAAACGCAAAGCACGCCACGCCGATTTACTTACATGAGAAACTTACGGGGGTGTTTTTGAGGGTACGAAGAGAGAGAAAGAGAGAGAGAGAGAGAGAGAGAAATGGAATGTACGAGAGGTACGAGATAGAGACTGATGCGTGTTTTTCAAACTTCCTTCCTGGATCAATGATTAGTCTGGCCTTTTCTTTGCTTCAATGTTAGCGTGCAGTAGTGAATTCTAGCTACAGTTTGAAGAGTTCTACGAAGTGGTCGCGGACGCTAATGTAGTAACGTTATAAGTGGAGATGTGATAAAATCTTTGTACAGTGAATATTTCTAGAATTGACGATCGAAGGTTATTATATTATTAAGTTGCGGTCAGCGCTTTAAACCATGCATTTAGACTCGCGGAAGTTTGAAAAACACCGACGTACGATGTTATTCCTCGGATAAAGGGCGTTCGAGTAATTGGGACCAGCCGCGCTGAGCTAAATGGACGATGAAGAGTCGCAGTATTCTACGCGAGTGTACATGATATCTCGAAGATCCTTTCAACCCGCGCACGTATTCCTTGTAGATTCCGCGATCTCGCATAAATCATATAAAAACTCAAGGAGAGGCGAGTCGTAAGGATCTTCTGGCGCTAGCTTAGAACAAAATGTCGAACGATAAAACTTTCAAGGGGCGCATAAGACGGAGCAACGCAGTAAATGCCAGAATGCCAATGGAAAATTTACAAGAGGGTCTGAACACGGGGTCGGCAGCGGATACGGGGGGATCTATTATCGTGCATAGAATCACATTCCTCAGACAGTATATAGAGGCAAACACTTGAAGAAACTCGTAAAAGTAACGCTTCCTTGAGAAAAGAAGGGAAGCCGAAATAGACCCAGACAATAACGTTAATAGGAAATTTAATCTCACCGGTAATGGAGTTCAGTGTCGAGCTCCTCTGCTTGGGCTCGTCGAATTCCAAGTTGAGAGGAGTCACGTCTTGGCCTGCCTTATCTGTGCTGAACTCCAGAATACCGTGACCGCTTCCTTTCTCACTGTAACAAAATAATTCGTCTCATGTCAGATAAAGAATCGAGCATCGATGGGTCTCAAAGACACGTTTCTGTCAAAGTGGTTCAACGAACTCACGGTACTAACGTTTCTACGCAACAACTATTCCCAATGTTACACAGGTGACATAAGTAAATCTACGAACATGTAGGCGCATTTTGTATTATAATCAATTACACAGTCATGCGGTACAATGTTAACTACAGCACTGATACGAACTCTGCAATTATATTGACTACCGAACGACGGCGTTATCTAGGCTGTTACGTGGTAATACTTACTATTCTTCCCCGTCATCCTGCAAGGAATCTTGTCGACCAGTGGGAACGAGATTGGTGCCAGGACCCCCTCCGGGTCCTCGACGGTATCTTGGTGGACGGAAGGCGAATCTTCTGGCGTCGATGTCGACGTCCGTTGGAGTGCTGACTGGAAATCTTGCTGACATTGGATCGACACCGGCTTGTTCCTCCTGGATAACGAACAATCAAATGTCTTCCCTTTCGTGCAAACTCTCAGCATCCCCAAGAATCTGATATCGCTTTCCCGACACACACATTGCAGAACGTACTAGTACGCGCAGTACTGAAATCACTGCGTCGCAGTATGGTCTATATGTATCGACGTGTCGGTGGTGTCTACTGTAAAAGTGTGTGGCCTACGATGTTGTCTATGTCTAACACAGTCTTCTACTGTCTACCGTCTGCTCTATAACAATCTACTGTTACCTATGACACAATCATGCTGCGACAGCGACACCACTGTAAACTTGAAACTCGGAAGAATCCTCGAAACTCACGTCTCTCATGTTGAATGTGATCTCGAGATTCTGACTGAAGTGATTGGAGAATTCCGGATAGAGAGCAAGGACGTCGAGGAGATCGTCCCTGTGGATTTTGTGGAGGTCGCAGTAGGTGAGCGCGCGAACGTTGCAGGACGATTTGCCGACGGTCGGATAGATGCAAGGATTCTCGCCGAATATGTCGTCCTTCCCGAGGATGGCCATCACGATGTCGTCCTTCAGGATCTCGATGCTGCCGCGTGATATAAAATAGAGCGACGTCAGCACGTCACCCCGATGAACCAACGTGTCTCCGGGTGGGGCGTGGGTGGTTTTGAATTTCAACGACAGAGCCCTGTTTCGAAGAAAAAACGAAGATTGCCCTAAATCATCGTGTATCCTTTCTTCTACGACAACGACCCTGGCATGCATTGACACGTACCTCAAACAACCCGGGCTGGCACCCTCGAAGGCCCTGCAGTTGTTCAACAGATTCCGATTGAGGTGAAGACAGATGTCAGCCTGAAGGCACTCTGGAAATCCTTTGAGTACGCTGTTCATATCGATCCCATTCGTGTACGTCCAAGCGTGCTGGAAGTACTCTTCCAAGCGCTGTCGAAGAGGATTCGGGATCTGATGGAAACGTATGAATTCCCTGACCCTGAGCATCTGCGTGTGATAACGCGCCGTACCGCTGTAAAGCCTTTGAATGATCGCTGATACATTGCCGAAAATACTGGCGTACATCAAAGCTGAAAAGGAATTCATTTATGTGCGATTACGGGCACACGGGGGAAGATGATAGATAAGATATGGATTATCGTAATTAGTGCGCTTACATCCGATCAACATGACGATTATGGTAAATATTTTCTCCGCGTCAGTGTTGGGTGCGACGTTCCCAAACCCTACGGACGTTAAACTACTGAAGGTGAAGTACAGGGCTGTGATGTATCGACTCTGCAAACAACGGAACAACGCCAATGTCTCGTCTCACACTCGCAATGAAGACGCTGCTCACCATGACGCCACTATTCGCTCACCTTTATGCTCGGGCCACCGGTGTTATTGTGAGAATAAAATTGATGCGTGTCGTTCGCGAGAATATCCAGCCAACCGACTTTGCTCTTTAGCGTTGGTCTCTCGGCGTTTCCTATGGCGTACCTTGAAAAGTACCCACCGATGGCAATTAGCTACCTCGTTCGATGGACGGGCATTTCGATTAAACAACACTCACACACAGACACACACATAGTCAGACACAACCATGTGCCGATGCTAATGCGCGCGACAACAGCGAAATAATCAATCGAGCCGGCGCGGTAGAGAAATAAATAACTGGCCCTGTCGAACGCAGCCAGAGTGTGCGTGAAATGGCTCACCATATGCACGCCATCCAATGAGCAATGAGTGCGAAGGTGGCCATCAGCAGGAGCAACACGGCGGCGCCATACTCGCTGTACCTGTCGATCTTCCTCGCCACCCTCACGAGCCTCAGGAGCCTCGCGGTCTTCAGGAGTCCGATCAGGGTCGTCGTCTGGAAAGAACGCGTCATTTTGTCCAATTCACGAGGTGGGACCGAGACGACTGTCTCTGAACTCCGATGCTTGTTAATCTGGGTCGGGTCTACGATCGATGCCAATAACGGAGTGGCCTTAGTCCATCGCCCGGCACCGACACGCGGAGAAACGAGAGCGCAGATAGTCGACTCGGCCTGAGTGAATATTTCACCGAGCCGTCTCGCGGGACTTCCATTTATGGACAGGTGCAGGGATCGGCTAAGGCCACTTGGAGGATCCTTCTGACATCCGTTACTTTCGTTCACCTGACGTCGCCGCAATTGACAGCGTCTGACTAATACGACGAGCGTCGTGCAATTATCGATTTCATCGATGTCTCGAAGTAGAAGGCATAAATGCACGGTGTGCGACACGACGCCTAATGCGTTTTTCTTTCTATATCGAGACGCAGTGGTATGATGGAAAGGTTTCCGCGTCGTCGGGGGGGGGATGAGAGTTAAAATCGGCTTGCCATCGAGATTCACTCTGGCGGTTCGTGGATTTTCGCACGACGCTCGCTTCGGGGACTGACTCGTGAGCTGGGATCGTCGGATTTAGGTCTTGTCGCGTCAAACCGCGGCAGCGGATTAGGCTTGAGGGGTTGAGTCGAGGAAGTTAATGCGCGCCGCGATTACCGGGATCGCGTTGCGCGTGCAAACATGATGCTTTAGATCGGTGCATTCATTTTATGAAGCCTGTCGACGATGTCGGCTAATGCGACAACACCCAGCTCACGAATAGTTATCGTTTTCTAAGTTGAACAACAGGCATTGCACGGGAGGCAATATTTAAATAGTGACAATCATGCTTCCTGAGTGTTTCTCTCTTACCTGCCATGCATCAACATTGATAAAAAGAAAGTACAGATAGGCGATTAGACATAGGGAAATAGGGAGAGAAAGAGAGAGCGCGTGTGGTCCTTCGTCATTCGAAACGACTTCGAGACAGCAGCCAACAGTATTCAAGCACACGTGCTGAGTAATATGAACGAGACTTCGAACAATGAGTTCGAGTGATTTATGACTATCATGCAAACTCTGATCTATGTACCGATTAAGGTTTAATCGAACGCTCTATAAGGCACGCTGTGTAAGAGTTTGCAATTTGACATTTGTTGTACGCGCTGATCGGTTATCCGCAAACAAGTGGGATGGAAGCTGGTGAATAATCTGATCGATACGAAAGACTGTACAGTCGCGTTATGCATCGCAGAAATAAGTTGCAGGTACACAAGTCTCCGAAATACTGCGCGTCATTTGTTCTTCGATCAATAGACGTTCTGGATTCAACCATTCGCCACCTTCCTTCCCTTGCGAATTTCTGGACATCCTGTGCTCGTCGTACAGAATGTGAAGATGGAGAGAAGAAAAGAAGCGATTCAAGCGACAGAAATACAACCACTGTCACGTTTTGTATGTAATTATACAACGGAGAAAGTACACTTATAACATGTGCACGTTTACGTGTGCGATACGCGCACACGCGGACAGTGCTACGCTTGGCCTTGCAACAAAGGCATAAGAAAAAGTACGAAAGAAAGCTCGATAACGTGCACCCGTAGGATCGGCAGATTCAATGAAAATCCCAGGGTGGTTAAAGCAAGTCAAAAGCTTACGTACGAGTTTTTGTATTGCAATATGTATGCAATGTCGAGAAAGATGCCCGATATACTTGTATGAAGCGTTCCACTTCACTAAAGATGCTCTTTGCAGATGTTCCGCGGCTTATTCGTACAATGTGCACGTACGTGTGCAATTCCATTCGTACGTAAATATGCGTACGTGTACATGCGAAATCGTATGAAAAATCGACGAGCATCTCTTCCCTTTCATGCTACGTTCTGACATATTGGTGTAACAAAAAATAAAAAAAGAAGAATAAAGAAAAATGATCGCGGATAAGATCGCAGAGAGTGCAGAGCATATGTGTAATTAGGCGTGCCGGTGACAGTACGACGGTCCTCTCGATAGAATTCCTTTCCCACTCGTCGTTGCGAAAGAGTGTCGCGAAACACTCGTAACAGAACAGAGACCCTGCTACCCCGGGGAGAAACGACAAGACGAGCGACAAGGACGATTCAAAAAATGGGGGTAAGATACTTGAGCGCGCATAGCAGGCAAAAAATTCGTCGAGTCTTGAGCGGGCCTTTCGCACGTTCACACGTCTTTGGAAAACGTCGAGCGATGCATTCGAAACAGCTGGGCTGAGACGAGTGTAATGCGTTCACTTCATGTTCCGTTGCGAAGCGACACGGCAAAAGTTTTTAGAGCAAAAAGTGCGGGACCGTTCCTTCTACCTCGCCCGGCCAATATTCGTCCGTATGAACAGTCATACCGCTTCGCAATCATCTTCGACTCCTCATCGAGACGGATGACGCACTTAAAACAGGTCATAATCGTGCAAATGGTGCGACACATATACCGTTCAATGAAAAACTTCCTCGTGTGAGCGTATCGTATTGTTATAGATGTGAGAGTGTGTGTCTCGTCAGAACGGTGTGGGAATATTTTTAAGTGCACCATCCGTTATCTGGCTACAGGCAATGTTTTAGAATCGCCGGTGGTGCGAAAGCCCCCTTTAGTGTAATAAAAAATGGATAAGCCTGGATGCAAGTGGAACGAGCAAATAGAGAAACGGTCCCAAGTACTCTCGCTCCGTCGTGTACGGTTCCCTCGCGTCGGTGAATGAATTTTCGCTTTTTACCGATCGCTCAATAATGGAAGACTGAAGAGAATTGGACGAGCTCGTGTTCGGCATCGATATTTGGTAAAAGCCCGGCACTCGTCCGGCGAACCGACAGATACGAAATAATTTCTAACTATCGGAAATCGGAATCATTCTTACCGGATATCGATTGGCCAGGTGCCGATAAGATATTTCATACGTGTCACTCTTTTTTTTTCCGTGATCAATATCTGGCAGGAATAATTGTTCTACGTTCTATCCACTTTGTGTCTAATCATTTTTACCAAGTACCGACGCCACTGGATGGATTTCATTCGCTTTTATTGGACTTTGATTTGATATTAGTCACCGAGAGAGGCTCGTACCTGACGAAGTGATTGGGCAAAAACAATATTTCATCGCAACGTGTGACGTGTTTAAGCGAATCGTATATACATGATAAAGGGAGAGAGGGAGAGTGTGAGAGTGGCAGTGAGAGACAGAAAAATACAGAGAGAGAGAAAGATAACAGACGGATATAGAAAAGTAGAAAGAGAGAGAGAGAAAGAGAGAAAAACAGAGAGAATAGTGATAGAAAGAGAAAAAATGTATGGCTGCGGTGGATGATACTTTTTAACCATTAGTGTAGAAAACGTACAAATCGAAAAATTGCAATTCGAAGATTCAACAGGAGGATAAGGGAGAGCAAAAAAATTACGTTCGAGAAGGGGTAAAAAAAGAACGATATATACGTCAGCCTGTGAGTATTTTCTCTTTGTGTGTATGTGTGTCAACTAACCTCGTCCTTGTCCAAGCCGAGCTACGAAAACGGTAAACTGAGGTTAAAATTCGTTCGATCACAATTCGCAGATTGTATTTTTCAGGGGCCTGGGGGGGTGGGGGGGCGTTAAGGGGGCGGGTCGGGGTTGGCTCTGACTCTTACTCGAGGTGCAAGTATCGTTTTCTATTCTGGTTCTCGTTTCAAAATGTTAATCTAGTCAAAAAAGGGTGGCTAGGCAGGGATCGGTATGGGTGTTCTGAGGGTGGACTTGGAATTGACAGGGGGTGCTTGGACGACACGATCCGTTCTCTCCCACTTCTGTCGGACCCGCGACAGGCGTTCGAATCGGCGTACTTCCGTGTACCGCTAAAGGCTGACTCGTCGATTCGAGCGAGCTAAATGCTAAGATCCTCCCAATTGACGGGCGCGGAAGACGAGGGCGACTCTGTCGTAATCGCCCGGCCGGCCAACCGACCAATTAATCGCACACGGTGTCCCTTACTTACTTCGCACGATCACGCCCGCGCTCCCGGTCCGCCGCACCTCCCTTTGCACATCCGCTTATCTCACGGACGTTAATCACCTTAAGCACGACCTTCTTACGCGACTTCTCCTTCACCCACGAATTCTCCGAGATTTATCGCCGACAGACACGCGCGACGGTACTCCTTTCACGGGATCGGGGGTGGAGGCAAAGAAAGATCAACTTATGAGAATCACGGTCAACTTAACGGTCAACCAACCAAGTCGAGGAAAACGTGACTATAAAGTAAGACAGAGAGAAAGATAGAGAGAATAACAGAAAAAAAAAGTTTGGAAAAAAAAATAGTATATCGAGAAAAGTAGAAGAGTATTTCTCAATAAGGTTCTGACAATAGGTCTAACACTTTGACAATGAGAGCAGAAATCTTCACAGCGATAGACTATATTTACTTACACATTGATATGTCGATATATATACGTACAGACGTTCATGTATGTATATATATCAAGAGTGTAGGCGTACGCGTGAGTACAGGTACGGGCGCGTCACATCGACAACGTAACTTTTACTTCCTCATTCGTCCCCCGAGGCAAATCATTTAGCAGCGTACGTGTACCACTCGTCGGAAACTCGTGCAAAATCGTACCGGGCAACGAGAGCAGTAGTTTTCGATGCCCTCTCTCGTTCTCGTCGGCCGGCACGTACACGCTCATATGTGTGTGCACACAAAAGTAACGTCGAATCGAACTAACTTTCGACAAAGAAAAGGAAATCGTCATTCAACACCGAGAAACGTTGAAAAAAGGGTAAACGAACTAAGCACCAGTCCTGTTAGACACACCTATGAGAGCACTTAACTCGGGCTCGGCATATCATCCTAATAATCGTATTCACGAGCTAACACCGACATTCTAGACATCTCGACCTGAGAATCTGATCCACGGCAGTGTTTCCGGGGGTATTGAAAGTGCGGGATCAACGCGATTACGTCTGCGGCGGTGTCTTTCGTTACGATGAGAAATAAGAGATATCGCGGTTAAATATCGTGGGGATCAGATTTGGTCGAGAGGTTGACAAAAAAAAAAAAAAATAGAAAAAAAAAGAAAACGTGGTGGACCTTACGGAAAGAGGGGGTACACGAAGCGTGCGACGAAACTTACCTCGTCAGTGTCGGATCCAACGAGAAAAAGATCGAAGGGAATGGCGGCCACCAGGTCGATGATGAACCAACCCTTCAGGTAATGGACGGCTATCTTTCCAGGACGGGACACCACTTCATCGTTGCTGTTGACGAAAGTCGTGCGAAAATTTATGATGATGTCCACGATGAAGGTGACGTCGACTGAAAAGTTCAAGGAATCCCGTGAACTAATTTCTATCACCAGCGGCGTCTCGTCAAGAATGACTAGCAACGAAAAACGCCTACGTCGTCGTATTAAGAACGCGTCTCAACGAAATGGAAACGGCAATCTCTCGGGCCGCGCCTAACATCCATTTTTTTCCGCCCTGCGAGCGATCGGCTCGGACAAAAACTTCTCAACCTCCCCGCGACACTTTTCCGATTTCTCCCTTTCCACGGCGCGCTCTATTTTCGCGCCATTGTTCGTCCCTCCGAGAGTCTGACAGGAGACGTCCCGCAATAGTCGATCCCGGTTCTCAATGGGGGACACTCTACCCCCACCTTCTCACCTATGAAGTCTATGATGACGATCGGATCGTCACTGTACTTCTTATTCTTCCTGCTGTTGTAGTCCGGCTCTGACAGCACGAACGCGGCGACGTACGGCGTGAATATTGCCGTGTACATGACGAGCAGAAGTATCACCCAATCCCAGACTGCCTTGAACGGCGAGTAGTGCAGTATGGTCCACTTGTGGATCCTGGGCGACTGCAATTTGTACTCCGGGAGGACGTCGGCTCCGAGAGACAGCACCTGTAGCAATTTTCATCAAAGCATATGCACGGATCAGTTAACACATTATCCATTTACCAGCGACGCATATTCTATCCCCTTCGTGGCCTACTAACGACATGCTAATATTAGCTGTTCACCCTGGACGCCGCTATACCTCTCGAACCCTATCTGCGCGCGTTATAAGTAATTAAGACCGCTTGAATATTGTAATGTTTTTACATTGTTGGGATTGTTGAACATCTTAGAAAAAAAAGCTGCAGAAACGAAAATGCATCCGCTGACCTGCCGGGCACAGAAGCGTTTCGAATTACCAACGGGACTCTCTGCCATTTAAAGGGCGCGGCTGTGCTTAGCTTGCGTAGCCTTAAACTATTGGACAAACCGCGTCCAGCTTCCGGCCGCGTGCCGAAATCTATATTACATTTCTGTCAGCGGAGGCTGAACTCGTTCTCGATCCATTCTGCGTAATTAATCAATAATCGAGCACCCCGACTATCGTCCCTTCACCGACAAAAGTCCGTCCCTCTCAGTCTCCAGTCCTCGAAACGCTAAATCACTCAACCACATTACTACGCTCGTCGTCAGTAACGTTCACTCCGTCGTAGCCGCAGCCCACGTCAACCATACACCCACGCCTTCTGCTCAAGAATCCGAAAACGTCTGTCCCCAAACCATTCACTCATCAGAATCCAGTCACGTCATCAGCTCTACTACTCCTTCACTTTCGCGAACGTCGAGTTCGAAGCCACGCACGTTCACAAGTTCGCCCCGTGTCAGCAGCGAAGTACGGCTAACAATAAGCCGAAAAGACTTTCGCGCTCTCTGCTCGATTCGTCGCCATATCGATTTCCACGCACCGAGTCGCCCGCTCAAAAGTTCGCCAAAGTTTGTTTATTATGGGAACGCGCGGGAAGGACCAAGAGTCCTAGTCGAGAGCTCGCCTTACACTGATGCAATGCGGCCCCGCGAAGGGTGCCGTTCGATTGGCACGAGGGGGAGAGTCTTCTCCTACGTGCGTCTGTTTACGTGCCACGTGTGTGAGCCCGCCGATTCGCGTGTGTGCGCCCGCGTACGTGTGCCAGAAGTCTACGGGGGCTGTACGGCCACCCCGTCACACCCTTCGGCCACATGTGCTTCGCTCGGTGTAAACCAGGCTTGCAGGCTCGCTGCACTTAAACTATTACGGTACACGTCTCGTCGCGATCGAATCTTTTGGTCGGCCGGAATTTGCGTCGATACGTCGTGCGGGCTGTGGCGGAGAACTTTGCGAAGCTGGCGTTCGGTGGGCTTGGTTTGGGAAGTCGAGGAGGAATTGTTGGTTGTTTCGGAAGCGTTTTCGAATGGCGCGCTTATTCGGAATATGGCGAAGGGGTTAGAGGTCTATTACTCTAATAGGCGTCGGTTGCTTCGCGACCTGGCTTCGGCCAATAACAGCTCTCGAGGATTCCGTGCCAGAAAGCTTCTAATCCGAACTAATAATTCAGGCTCCCACCTCCTGCTCGCTCCCTATAGTACGCTTCTTCTCTAGCTTCTTCATCGATTTCTCATTATCAGCCCTTATCCGGTGGGGAAGTTATGGTTTCCTAAAGGCTACGGCATGGGTCTTCAATCTCTCTCGCAAACTCATCGACAATTTCCGCAGCTATTAAAAAGTAAACACTTCGGAGGCCCATCCCGTTGTCGAAGAGTAGGCGCTTAATAACGTTTGATAAGGTCGCGAGGGACCACTCAAGCATACCGCTCTTTCATTATTGTCGCGCAAGAAATGACGTAACAACGTTTGAGAACCTTTTCAATGCAGTTTTGGCCATGTATCATCAAGCGTTTACCTCGACTACTTAAAATATGTGTACCTTCATCCCGGTTCTCGCTAGCGAGTTGTAACGAGAAATTCAACTAAATTCTGAACACGTATACGCCTTGCAAACGCGCACGTGCTCGCGATGGTACATTAGGATTGTAACAAGGTTTCGAGAATGCCTCTGAACCGTGATATTTCATAAAAGAATATTGAGTATCAATATGAATACGTATGAGCAGAAGTATTGATTTAGTTTGGCATGGTTCGTAGGTTGTATAGTTGATTTAAGTGGTTTTTTGCTTCTATCGCGGCACCGACAAATTATTTGATTCTTTTCAGCGCTGTTTCGAAGTCGGTTTTTACTTTTTCGTTCCAAGGAACAACCGGCATTCTCACGTGTTTCCTAGGCTTGCCCGCCAAAAGTTATGGACCATAAAGGGGACTGGAGGGGAGGGTAGGAACGCGGGGGTGGGTCCGAAAACGAGAACCCTCGACTCGTCACGGACAACCCGGGAATATGTAAATCCGGCGAGTGCATGTTTTATTTATGTGACCCCTGGGGTGGACGGCAGGTGAGAGAAATCGTGACTTGGCGGGGGGTTGAGTTGAGTCGTGACCCGACAGCCTCGTTACAATGACCTCACCAGACCATGTACGATCTTCGTGAATCGTTGGAAATATAAGCGTCATTTATCGTTGGCCACTGGATCAACAGTGGTTCGGAATGAATTACTCGAGCAAATGCTTGAATTCCAGACGTCTAGCGACTTTTCCGCTAAATTCGCCGATAGCATGAACAGTGTACACAGAGATACTTTTATTTTATTCACGACCTGCCGCGCGCCGCTGTTGTATGAAATATATTAGGCCGCGAATCGCGGATGCATAATTTGTCGGACGTCGCAACAAATTTTCCCGCGAAAATATCGTAAAGCGGAGTGTTTCGTAAAATATATCCTCGCCGCCTGGAGACACGTGATACGAAAATTAGGTCGCGTCAACAGCGGCGGGCATCGATGTTCTTCCCTTCGTTCGCGGATATAATCCGTTCCGACGAGAAGGAAGTCGCTGTCAAAGCTGAATTCCGACTGCCAGAGAGAGAATCTGGATATACTCGTGCCGTAAATATAACAGGTCAGCCTAATGAAAGCAGCGGCTCCCAGCGTTATGCGAGACAGTTGACGTTCGCCGACGCGGGATTATGCAAACCATATAATTAGAATTGATCGCGCTATCCGCGTGCATGCGTAGTATTCGTGGCACGTTTCAGCATACCGTAGAATGATCGCGATTAGTGTCGATTACCGTAGACAGGGTGGAGCCGAACTTTTGCTTCTTCCCCTTGGCGAAGTAAGAGCGCATCATGGTCGCTGGCACTTTGACGAAAAATTCCAGAGTCATTCTCAGTCGGGCCCGGGCACGCCGCAGTAGCACTCGGCGTATTTCAAACTCGCATGGCAGCTCAAATAAACAGTGCCGAAGAAACCACCTGTTCCACGGTACATTTCACCGAGAAAGCGCGCGCGCGAGGCTGAAAGCGTGTGTCTCCCACGTTTTATGCGGATCTCGTGACAAGGCGTGCTCGCCTCAATCGAACCACCGCCACGTCCGACGGCGAACTAACGTGCCTCGGCATTATCCTAGAGAAAGAGACCCGTCGACGTATTTTTCCATCCGCTTCCGGTGCCTGGCTTCTATCGCCGCCGTTCGGCAAAATATGTCCGCTTTTGTGCGAGAAACAATGTTTAACCCTTCGCGGCTAGGTGGTTGTTGGCTCGCTTGTTATTTCTGCCCGCGAAAGTAGCGTACGGCAACAAATAGTTCGGCGAGGATTTGAAGGAAAATTCAGAAGTTATATCAAGCGTCGGGCGGTGCTCGGGCGAGCGGATCGAGTTTCGAGGAAATCTGCTTCGAGTGCGGCCACTTTTCTGCGGGAAGCGAAGCATCGTACACATAATCCTGGATTAAGTTTCAGGCTTGTCAATCACTTGAGAACTTTACGCAAGAATGATTCCCTCAGCGGCTGCTAATCCGACGAACCTTTATCATCGTGCATCAGGTAACCTACTTCGTTTCCGTATTATAACTGCCGACATCCGGGTCGATCGTAAATTACGGAAAATTGTCGGACGCTGGTAGAAAATGGCAATTGTGGCCGATGAGGTGAGAATTTGGACGACGTCGCGGTCGTTTCCCAGGAACCTCGACAATAATCCTTCTGACCCAGTAACGTGGCGCGACTTCGATTGATCATAGACACGGTGAAGCTCTGCCAAATGACGTTACGTGTTCGTGCGGGTTCAAGGGACCAGGAGGCACGACATTCCGCCGAGTAGGCGCCTGCCAGATTCTCTCGGAATCGTTCGGCTCGAATGTGTCACCTCGTTCAGCTGCTATTAAACGGACGAGGGTGGGCGGAACTTGGGAGAAATGATTGCGAACGATATTGTTGCGCTGACAAAATGATGGGGTACGGTGACAGATGCTTGGCGGAACGAGCAATTGGCTTGACAAAGTGCTACAGTAATTACTGTCGGCTTCGGGAAGAATTGAGGATAATATTGAACTTTCGACGATTCTATTCAAAGGGCTGCTCCTCTGCCGCGAAAGATGGGAAGTATTCGGTATCAGATGTTCTATGTGCCTCGAGGCTACGTGCTCCAGTTTGCGGAGTTTAACTCGATACAACGACCACTGATAAAGAATCCATCCGCCGAGAAATCCGGGCCAAGTTGAGTGTTCCGGTAATTTACCGCACTTGCGGTTGAAAGGAGAATGGTAGAGATGAGGAATGATTTCCGGAGCGAAGAAACTCAGCTATCCGATAGTCCGTGCTTTCCAGTTAAATGGACAGAGATTACGGAGTAGAGGACAATATCATTTTGGATTCTTGCATTAAATTCGCCGAGTTAAGCGTGTCGGAGCCGGTCGGGAAACGACTAGAAGAAAACACTGAAAATTCAGCATTTAAGTATACTTCTATCCATGATACTGAAAAGAGCCGAACGAAGAAACGGAAAGCTTTCGTTTCGCGCACTGCGAAGAAACTTCGCGACTCGTTACTTTTCGAGTAACATTCCAAGCGATCGTGACTCATGCATTTTTCCGCCGAAATGCGAGAACTCGGACGAAGAAATCCGAACGGCCAGCGCGACTTTTGGAGGTATCAAACGCACATCTGATGAGCGTCAAGCTATCTAACCCAGACCCAGCAGCTTCGGCAAAGACATCTCATGAGAAAACCATCGACGAATTACTGGGAACGTTGTACCCATCACTCCAAGTATTCAGACGTTCGATACGCACAAAGAGTCGTTGGTACGTAAAAACGACACCGAGCCCCGTCACGTTGGCCGGAATCGTCTGAATTCCAGCGGATCGCGCGCGGCGGATTCTAATTTCGGCCGGGACCCGCTCGTTCCTCGATTCCGCGGCCGCACGCTCGCGTCAGCGCGGCAAAACTAAACAGGAGAGGCCTGGCACCGGTTGAACGCAGTGCGCGGGGCCGCCGCTTTCCGAAAACATCTGCCCGCAGATCGTGACGGTGTCGCGCGAGTTGGGGAGGATTTTTAACGCCGAACGCATCGGCTCCGCACGGATAGTACCGAGTGAATCGTAAAAATCAGAAATAGGTCGGATATAAGTGCGTGCCGGACGGCGAGAGCCTCGTCCCGGCCGTGAGGATGATTCACGCGGTGACAAAATGGAAATGGGCTGTGCGAGGCGAGGTGCAGGCCTCGGAAGTGAGCGACATAACGCGCTCCTACGTCGTTCCATCTTCAATGGGCTAGACTACGACTGGTCGTATCACTCGACGCGAGAGCCGTTACGCCGGCTATTTGCTTGCACGATTTTATCGCTTCCGCTCGCCAAACGATCGGTTATGATTGCGTGTCGCCGCCGACGCTGGATTCTCGCGGCAGACCGTCTGGAAATTGTGTCAGATTTCACGCGCCATCGATGGAATAAGCGCCCGTAAACGGCACCACTTCTTGCGACGCGACAGAGGGTTAACTTCTAGACAACTCAGGACACTCGGCCGTGGTCGTTAGGCGCTCGACTTTTACGCTCGCGATGTTAACGTAGTAACGCATCGATCGTCTTCGAGAGTGGTCTCTTCTCGCGGAAAGGTCGTGCTGAGTAGGACCCGCTGACATTTCTCGACGCCGCCCGTTGTGCCACCGATTAAGAGCGCGTTAGACATCGTGCACACTGGAACGCGTCCAAACTCTCTGCCGTCGAGCTCACAGTCCTCGCCGAGATACACGTGTTTTTGAAAACCACAAATCTCACTGCGCGCGCCATCCTGCATTCATAACGCTCGGAAGCCTCAAAACGTAAGCTGCTCCGGCGGGATTTATTCAACGCGATCCACCGGTTCGCCTCCACGTTAATTAATATGACCGGCGCGTTTGTTCAAGACATGTCCCGCATTTACAGCGTCTTTCATGCGAAAGTTTCGACGCCACTTTCCAGCTGTATGTGGCTGGATTCTTTATTTCCCCAACATCGCCGTACGTCGAAACGTTGCTCGACTCATTCTGTCCCAGTCCCTCCATCGCATGGCCCTCGACTCTGCTCCAGTATGCACCGCGGTCTTAAGTGGTTCATGACGGAGCTTGGGCAGAGTCGCGCAGATACATGCGCCGGCGTGTTGTCATCAAAGGACATTACGAGGCGTTTCGCGTTCCGCTTAACCGCGCTAAAACACAAGCTCACCCTCGCGCGGCCCACCCTCCCGCGACCGCTTCATTTTCCTCATTATTACGTCGAACTCGTTCTCTCGGCCGCTTTAATTAATTCGACAGCTGGACTCCGTGCTTGTTTTTCTCGAGGCCAGCGACGAGTAACGAGCAGCACAATTAATTTGGCTCGCAGTCCACACATTCCGTAATTAATGCGCGGTTCAGGCGCAATTACTTCGTTCATTTCTTGAAGGAAGGAAAAAGGTGGGCAAAGGAAATGTGCAGGTATGTACGCGCGTCGGAACTTCGAATATTTATTTTTCCTCCCGGACCTATATCGCTCGGCAGAGGGTCATTCGCGGCGAAAATAGACCGTTCCCTGCCCTGTAGAACCAACAATGTCAGCCATATATAGCCGACGCGGCAGTCAATGCGCCGCGTATCAAGAATGGGGCGAAGTGACGATGATATTATTAGTCACTGCCATCAGTTTTCCAATCGATATCGGGCAAGGTATCGGTACCGGATATCAATGTCCGTACTAACACTTTAATCCCGAGTATCATACTACCCGCCTGTAAGCAGTATTCCCACCCGCATCGAAACCACTAACAACCCCGGGGCAGCACCCTGTCGATATTCTCCAAAATTACTTGCCCCCATTTCTGGCGAGCTCCAATTTTTTTTTTTTTCGCCCTCCCGTCCTCCACCATTTTTAATACCGACATTCTTCACGGAAAGTCCGCGGCGAGCTTTTCCGCCAGCTTCCGCTGATCGATGTTGATCTTCCGAAGCCGACCTCTAATAACAGTCGTCCGTCTTTCCGTCCAGATCACAGCCCCGCTTTACTTTATCCGACGTCGAGACTTTACGACGCGTCCATCGGCCGTAAAGCACGATATCAATAGGAAGCGACCGTGCTCCAGTCCTGCGAATGTGTATTCAGGCAGGCCCGAGTCCGCGAATAGGGCTTTTCACGCCGGTCTTTCAGACGAAAGGCAGAATCGTAACCTATATACAAATTAAACCGGAGCGAGACCTTCGGAAGCCGAGCACGCACGCTCACTCACCCCTTTCCGTGCGCGATCGTTAACCTAAAAGCACTGGCCGCGCGACGCGCGAATGGGAAATTTAGCTTAACGTTAATTAGCGCGGGATACGACCGCGTTCGGTTTAATTCGATTCGCGGGGCCATTTTAATCGCCTTGATTAGGAGCGACCGCGTATATCTTATCGGCTCGATTTACACGCTCGATAGAGAGATGCGGTCGGATAGATCGGAATTATGATATCTGAGTGCACGCTCGCACGAGTCGCGCGTGAATTATGTTACGGACGACCGCCGTTTGCAGTGTGTATCTTGCGTGTCGGTTCATTTGTTTAGGACATTGCGGTACATACTAGGAACTGGATGTGCCGTTGAGTCAGACTATAGTGGAATAAAGTACGTGTTGATTATACGGCTGTACAGTGCTACGGTATTAACAGTCCTGACTATACTGTAGTAGCTTCCAGAGAATTTAATTTGCACACGCTTTAGAGCCTCGCGGGACGAGCGAAAGTGCGCATCGACTGAATTAATTTCGCTTTTAATTCTCGTCCGTCGCTCATAAGCTCGCGCCGCCGTCTTTGACATCACCCACGATTATATCTCGCGATTGTGAGGGTTGTCAGAAGCAGAAAATGCAGCGCCAGGAAAGTCTCCCTTCCGCTGCCGGTAATCTCGTAATTAAACATGACGATCTCCGTGAGAGATAGTACGGGCGAGGAATAATGACGATCATTAGTTCCGCGGCGTCTCATGGGGCGCGCAATCCCAGACGACGATGAATCCATGTATTTTGTCAAGCAAGTCGACGTGTAATGGCTTCGCCGCAGAGAACGAGTACTGGGCAATTGGTGTTAATTTCAGAATTTTCCATTACGTGGAATTGTTCCGTGACACGTCACACTAGAGACGGTAATTCAAGGATGACCGCGTATCGATCTAGACGGAGGACACTTGTGCCGGGCATCCTTTTTAATTACGGCACAACGCAATTCCGAGCGTCGCGACGCGTCAGCTGGAACTCAAAGTCGGTGAGGATCGTTCGCGAAACGAACGCGCTGTACTCAATGACGATTGTTAATTACGCTAAAATGTTTCGTTCATGCGGCACCACGAACAAAGGCCAGTCCGTATCAAATGATACGCAGGCCGTAAGACGTTTTTACGGAGGATAGTACGCGCGCTGAGCGTTACATACGCGGTTTCTGGCCTCAAAATAGCACTAACACGGCTGCCGCCGAGGGAGTCGATCGAAATGCACGTTTCACTCGTACGCCATGGCGCGGTCGAAGGGAAACAGTGCGTTCCATGATATTTTCTGTGAAAACACTGGACGCTATTCCCTCGTAACGTATCGTCAAGTTTCCAAGCAGCATTGAAACATGAAACTCGCGGGAGAGTTCATTAACGAGACCGTGCGAAGTAGTCTCGGCATGCTTGGCGATGTTTGTCGACTTGCTTTGCGCACGGTAGGATTGGAGACGGTTAAGAACCGCGAATAGCCGTGGATCGATACCATCGCTGATAGTGTACTCGATCGTAATTAAGGGAACTTCGACTGTGCCGAGGAAGAATGGCGATCGAAGCGTTCGCGGGGCACGTAGGTAGGCGTAGTCGGTGATCGATCAACGCCACGAGGAATACCTGATGGAGATAAGTCGATACGTTCTGTCGGCTCGGGGCAAAAACTATTGCGATGGACGAGTCGAAATAGCGTCCGTTATGGCGGCCGAGGAAAATGGAGGGTGCTCGCGGCGTTAATGTCCGCCGACTAACGAGAACCCACAAGGCTGCTAACCAAATTGCTATAGATATATACCGTTGTTAGAATCATCGTTACGAGGCTTGTCCATAAAGTGTAACGTAATCAGCGACCAGCCCACCCACCCTCTTTCGGCGCTCGTTCTCCAGAGCCCGAGATATCGAGCTTAATCCAGTAAACATCTTAATCGGGATTAAAAAGAGCCTGTGTCGAAGCACGTTCAAACACCGACGCTCAGCGAAAACTGATATCCGTGTTTACCGCGATCAGAGCCAAATGTTCCGCGGCAACGGCGCGGCCCATTGAGAGGCGCTCATGCTGAAAAACATCGTTTAGATACCTCCGCACGCTCGTTTCCTCGCTGTACGGTAATTGAACGAATAGGACGCACTTATCTAGATTGACAATCTCTCGCGCGGCGCCACGCAAGGGGCCGTTTAAGCTGAACTTTGAATTAGATCGACAAACACCTTAACACCTCGTTAAGAATATTCCCCAGAAACGTCGAAAAAGTCTCTACATACGAACGCTCGGACACAGAGTAACCGGCGACGATCCTGAGCCGTTAATTAAGCCACCGAGCATCGCATAATCGGACGGCAAGAATACCTCTTTCCTAAGAGCGCCCTTGAGGGCCGGCGGTTGCGGTCCACCGTTCTCCAGCAAGAGGCTCTTGGTGCTGCCGCCCTTGACCCTGACGCTGCTCCACCGCTGGCGCGGCACGTCGGTCATCTTCTCCGTCCTGTCGCCCTCCCTCAGCGAGCCGCCCTTGACCCTGAGCGCGCCTAGGACCGTGGCGGGCGCGACCGGCACCTCGAGCTGCCCCAAGAGATGCTCCGACATCGCTCGAGGGGACTTTATGCACGTCATCGTCGTCGGCGCGAGCGTGTTCGCGGACGAGACCGACTTCACCAGCAGATCCTTCCCCTCCCGCGTCCAGGACGAGAGCTTGCGGCCGAGCGAGAGGCTGGTGGGCGCCGAGGCCGCCTTCCCCGACGAGCACGAGTCGCTCGGGAACGCGTCGTCCTTCTCCTCGCGCTCGATCACGTCGAGGGCGCTCGGATCCTCCGGCGACCTCACGCTGCCGAACGCAGTCGACGTCTCATGCAGGCCGACCAGGTGGCTCGGCAGGAATTGCCGCTCCCTCGACGTGCTCGAACTGGCCACGACTCGTCGTCGTGCGCCGAACCGCGGTATTCGATTCCGGCAGACCGTCAGCGGCGCGCGGGCACCTTCGATGAGCGCGTCTCTCTCCTCGGACGACAGCTCGCTTTCCTCTTCCGCGAACTCTGAGGACGTGCTGTCGCTACTCTGCCGAAGCGCTCCCCGTGCGGCTGGCTTTCTCAGGTCCGCGTCTCTGACGCTGCCGCTGGTGTTGCTGCTGTGATTGCTACTGCTGCTGGTAGTCGTCCTGCTGCTCGCAGCACTCGGCGTCCCGCTCACGGTGCTGTTTTCCAGACTCAACACGTCGCGCTCGCAGGACGACGAACTGGTGCTCGAGGTCGTCCCAGACTCCGTGAACGCCCTCCTCGCCGTGCCGTTCGCCGAAGCCGACTTCGAAAGGAAGCCCCAGCGTCCTCTTGTCTCTTTCGGCCTCGCTCGCGTCAGCTCGTTCTCCAAGTAGTAAGCCAACGTCTCTCTGCTCCGCCCGACGCCCCCACTGCTGTCCTCGCTCACTTTCGCCTGCCTCTCCTCGGACGGACTCGACTCCGGCACGCTCGAGTCCTCCTGCCTCGACACAGACGGCCTGGGAAGGATCTGCTTCCTTCTGATCACCACCGGAGGCGGCAGACGGCCCGCTGCCCGACTAGCTGCCTCCAATCGACCCTTCACCGTTCTCAGCGCGATCTCCTCCTCCCGCGAGGACGACCCCGGACGCTGGGACTTCGACAGTTTTTCCTTGAACAGCTGAATCTTGACGGGTTTTGACGTTTTTTCAATCGCGGAGGTCTCTGCGAGCTTCCGCGTACGCGTTCTTTCTTGTCGGTCTATATTCGCATCGGCGATCGCTGTCTCGGATGCTCGCTCTTCCGTTGCTGCGCGATCGAGCGCTGAAACCTGAACGCTTTGATCCTGATTCAAAGTCGCTCGGATTTCTCAATTCCTTCTTATCCCTCAAGACTTAGTGCGTAACCTTATCGCGTCGAGGTACCACTTAACACTACTTTGTCAGGCTGTACTCTAATCTCCTCGCGGAGTGTAAATGGAACAAATATTCTGATTCTACTTAAATACTTCGCTTTGAAAGACAGTTGGGCAAAACGTTGAACTCTGTTGAACTCTCGTGCTCGGCGGCGAATATCACTGGCGTATGTACATTTACGTGCATACACGTAGTTTCTCCCTTGTTGTAACTGGCGGGTGCCGTGTCCTTCGCTTCTTCAAAATATTTCCTTTATTCTATACATTCAGCCGTATCCTATGAGTCCCGATCGACGATACTTTTGTGCCTGATTAGTGCGTTTCGAACTGTGTGTGCGTATGTGTGTCTTCCTTCGCCTCCCTTTAACGCTCAGTAATGGCAAACAATGTCGATGAATCGGTATTAATCCTTACTGTTATTACTATTAACATTTATCCTTTGTCGCTCGATCCTTACTGATTAATCTTCGTAAAAATTACACCGTCAACCCGGGCCAATCTATTCCCTTCAAACGTTCTTCTTCTTCACGCTCCTCCGACAGGGTAAAAATCCTCTGTATTATTATTATTATTAATATTATCTTTTTGTTGTCGTTCCTCGCGAAAACATCGGTATAAAATGTAAAAGGGTCGTTGACTTAAACTTAATTCTCCTTGCGAAACGTATCTCCCGTCTCCTCTCTTCTCTAGGGTCTCCGGCAAAAAGGTCCAATACGATTACTTAACGTGGTTAGCAATAATATTAGCAATTAGTAATAAGTAATGGATGGAACACGACGACAGTCTCAGTTGGGAAAAAGTAACTTTCTGAATGTCAGTCTCAGTCAAAATTTTGCTACCCTCTCTCTCTCACTCCTCTTCCTGCTTTCAAACGAGCGTACGCATTCCTTGCTTTCTTGTTCTTGCACTCTCTCTCCGTCTGTGCAAATATATTGCGAAATGCGCAAGTCTCTCCCTCTCCGCGCTCCTCTTCACCCTTCGTCACCCACTCCGCCCGAACTGGACGATCAAACAACAACGAGATAAATATAACGGCAACAGGATGCGGGAACCGCTTCTCCGGCTTCCCGAGATTAAATCGATTAACGAGACGGCGAGACACTAAGGTCGCGACTGATTGATATTGGCAATTAGAAAGTTGCTCGGTGCAGGTACAAACACGCCGTGGGAATGCTTCATACAAACGTTTTCTCGCGCGCGACACTTCGCCGGTGCAGACGTAAGAATATCCTGTTTTCCTCTTCCGACTGCTATCCTCCTTTGCTTTCTCTACTTCGCTCTCATCGAATCCTTCGATAGGTTTGGCACGGGATAATACTAGAGAATCGAAGAGCTTCCGTCACTTCTTCCGCTCGACACAGCTGCGTCGGGTTTCAGGTATTATCTTAGCGACTTACAGAGAATCTCTCGAGCATGCGAGTGCGGATGAAAGAGCGCGCGGCCACTTCTTT
This sequence comes from Priocnemis perturbator, assembly GCA_963942575.1. Lineage (NCBI taxonomy): Eukaryota > Metazoa > Arthropoda > Insecta > Hymenoptera > Pompilidae > Priocnemis > Priocnemis perturbator. Next base: position 10,447,006 of record OZ012648.1, read on the forward strand.
CACTTCCACTCGGATTCTCACGGGACTTCCGCAAACATGAAAGTGGGTGGACTTGTCTCGAGCGACGTGTGGGCTCGTGAGAAGTCTTCTTTTTTTTCGGGGATGAGAGTAAAGGCCGGAGAAGGATGTTGACACGCGCTCCTGACAGAATTTCAGACGCGAACGAAGGGCGGATGAGTGTCGTCACGCGAGAGCTTTAATTTGATCGATCGCTCGTGTTAACGATAACAATGATCGCGGCGTTTGGCGCGCGGGTACTCTTCGAATCGTGTACGACTATCATCTATTACTGTCGGTATCACTTGCATTTCGTTGAACAGGTAGGTAGGTACACGGTGGACCGCGAGGACTCGCGGCACATTGGATGGACGCGCTCGTTGGCAGTCTTCTTCCCTTCCTCCGATCACAAGGCTCCGAAGAGCACCGGATCGTGCATTTCAATCATTCGCTCTCGTCAGACTTAGCGCCTCACTCGAAATTCTCACTGCGCGACTTCTTCTCTCCCCTCCGCAATTATCCCTAATCCCGCGCTATTTCACAATTCCCTTTCAATCCGTCGCTCGCGACGCTCCGATTGTCTTCCACCCCCGATTATGCCTCACGCTTTCCAGTCCGCCTCACTTGCCCGCGAACCATTCCCCGCTGCGCCTCTCGTCCCCTTCCATCGAGCACTTAATCTCGTTCGTACGCTCATACGCCTTTCATCCGTCCCGGAATCCGGCCCGTCTATTTCAGCTCGCAAATTGACCGTTCTTTCTTCCTCGTCGCCCCTATCTCCCGGGCACGGAGTCGTGTGCTTCCGCGCGCGCGACCACGGTGAGAATATTTCTCGCGGAGAGCGTCGCGCACCAAGAGTCGGCGAGGGGTGGTAAGTCGTGTGCTGCTCTCTCGACGAGTCCACCGCGTCGGGTCGACGGAAACAGTCGACGACCAATCGCCTCTCAACGACACCCTAACGAGGTCTCTCGCACGCCGTTCTGGCTCGGCAAAGAACTACACGAGTAGGATCCGAGGTCGTGGGAAGGAGCAGGCGAAGGGGAGCAGCCGGCAGCTCCACTCGGCAGATCGGCTCGATACTCGATTCGGCGGGCTGCTTGCTCGAACGCGCCAGTTCCGTTGACATTCGCTCGATGGCAAGTCTCGACTTCCGCTCACCGGATCGCGGATACCATTTGCGGACTGTGTAGACACTGAGGCGTACGGGGTACGGTGCGTGTCGGAAAAGGTTGGTCAATAATCGCTGGGCCGGTCCAATGTTCAACGATCGACGCTCTCGGCACGTTTCAATGTTCAATCCGTGTTCATCGGATCGTTCGGTGTGCAATGAGCGAAATCAATCGTCAATCCTCACTGAATCCGTTCCGCGCTCACTGGACACTTGCCATATTGCCTCAGCATTCGGTTCGGCTCCACTCGAGCATCTTAACGTACCGTCAACACCCCCGCCAGTGTGTAGAGCGATGGCTCCCGGTGCAGCCTCGGTCGAAACGAATATCTCAATATCCACTCGGCAGGGCTCAATACTGTCAGATCTCGTTATTGAACTTTCTCCTCCTTCTTGCGGGGGTCGCGAACAAACAACGGGCATTTCATATTGGTTTTTGTTCGAGCAGGAGCGACTTGACTTATTTTCCACGCTGTGAAAAAGTTTGTCGTCTCCTGATTGGCGGGGTTGGAGGACGAAGCGACGACGGGAATATTTTTCAGCGTACGTCGAGAAAGTCGCGCGCTCCGGCAGCGTAGGCAGGCCGCGTCGTATCTTTGTCGCAAACGGAGTCCATGGACAATATGAGCCAGGGCTCGGAATGACGAGGCGTCATCGAGTCTGACGCACCGCTGGCTAAGGTAGAAACGGCGTGCTGGACGCGCGACTTCAGGCGAGTCCGTGGCGTCAACTTGTCTGGATCGTTTCTCCTGGCAGCTTTCCCGGAATCCTTTATCGATGCTATATCGTTTACACTCTTTCCGACCCGTTAATTATTCTCTTTCTTTGTGTTTGTCGATCTACGAATGTTCGTTCCGTCTGTCAAATGGCCCTTGCGATGATTCTTGCTTCAAACTCTGATCTTGGACTGTCTGGACGGCACTGCCTCTGGTCCGGCACGCGAAGATTGCTTGAGTCAAGATTCCGTCATCCAGGACTTCAAACTCTCCGATTCGATCTGGGACACGATTCCACGCGCTTTCTCTGTCTCATTTATTCACGATCACGAACTACGTCTCCGTGACCCCAAAAATCGTCCTCCTGTGCCTTCAACCCCACGTTCCCCTATCTATCCGCGTCCTCGAAAATCCTGCGCACGAACTCTTACACACGTCACTCTGCCAACGACGTGCCAAGTTCACCAGGTCCAGCGACCTCCTGCACGTCCTCGAAAATTCTGTCCCTCCGACGCAAACAACCGTATCCTCTAACACGTCCTTCCCTCTCTCCTCCCGTCTCGAAGAAGCCTCTCTCCGGCCTCGCCGTTTCCCGGCCAAAAGCTATTCTGCCCCCGAGCACAACTGGCACCGCGACCAAGGCCCGCCTCCCCTCGTCTCGTGCCAAGAGATCGTCGATTCCACAAGTCCTACCGCGCACCAAGAACGACGAACGGGTCGGACATGCACTTTCCGGCCGCGACACTTCTGCTTCGAGACTCGGCCACCGGTCGCGTCGTCTTCTGATGCGCGCCCCTAACGTGCCGCCTTTCTCTCCTCTCTCTCTCTCTCGCTCTCTCGATCCTCACCGACGCCGTCGCCGACACGACGACCCACCTGTGCTCGCGCTTATTGATTCGCGGCAGACAGAACGGGCCAGCGAGCCGCGCGCTCTACGCGACGCTCCGCTTTTGCTGCGCCGGCACGCTTGCGCCGGCTCTCGCGGCAAAATGGGGTGCGCAGTCCGGAACGCGGACAGCTGACACTCGGCTGCGTGCCACGAACAGGCGTCCATCGAATCCGAAAGCCTCTTTTCCACGCTTTTGTCGCATCCCCATCGGCGAGCAGCCTCTTCTGCCGAAGACACTTGTCGTCTGCCTGGAGCGCGATTGCAAGAGGCGTCGTGTTTTTTTAGGATTGAGGGTTCGGATGAAGGGGGTGGCGATGCTGATGTCGGCTGTGTCGAGCGAAGCAGTGTGAGAGAACGCGATTTCTGGGGACAGGGTGGTCGCTGATGTTAAGGGTGGCAGATTAATGTGATCGATTTTTTTTAATTGTGTTTTGTAACTGCCATCGTTGGGTGAGGTATGGGTTCTGTTGTTTGTGAGTGAGTATGCGTTTGGAGAAAGGTGGGTGGGTTATGGCGTTTTCTGTGCCGCGGAAAAGTTGTTTCGTTTGTTGGAGAGTTTGTCGACGAATTGTTGAGGTTCTTCTTGGTAGTACCATGAAAAAGAGCGTTTTCGTTTATTATCCGCTTAGGCGACGCCAGCGTCGCCAGCTGTCTTCAAAGCGACTCGAGGTGCCATCTGCTCGACGGGACTAGAATCGCGGAGGTCTACAGGGTTGTTATGCGCGACACAAAAAACTTCTGTCGCTAAATGACCTGAATTGAGCGGGCTGTATTAAGATTCGACGAAGACCATGTGAACAATTGCTAACACATGCGGTCGCTCTTATCACTTAAGAAAGCAGTATAGGATTATCGATTATATTACATCGATTGCACTGGACTTTAATCAAATGCCTCATGTTCAATCCCTGCCACCCCATTAATCCTTTATTCTCATCTTGAAGACAGATACCGCGTTCTCATCAATCGTCCAAGTGTGCTTAAAACAACGATCGATCCAGTCGGGAAACTCGTAAAAATCGTGCGATTAGATTTGAGGTCAGAAATATGGCTACACGCATATACTCCCAGCAACAAGTCGTACCTTTTATTCTCGTTCACACACACATACACACACAGACGTATACACGTCATCCAAGGGATGATATTTCCCGTGACACATCAAACCGTACGATAATGATCAGTACGACCGGACGGTTCAAAGTAGGGAAGCCGAGGGTATTTGCAGAATAATTTAGTATCATTATCTTTCAGTCCTCTGCCGCGATCGAATCTGGCAGAAGTAAGTCACGCGTTGATTTTTACCTTGCTCGCAATCGCGCATGGCGGCCAACGTGCCGGACAAGATATCGGCCGTGGAAAGAAACAATGCTCACTGAATAGTGGGTCAATGAAACTAAGGCGCATTACACTTTCATGCGCGCCACTTACGAAACTGTGACATCCACCACGGTATAGCACGATATAGCGTGATTGCATTGCGGCCAACTGGCCGTGTCACGTTGTACGGCTAATGAACTCGGCATCGTTAATTGCGATAAGTCGCGGAGATTTGATATCGATATGGAAATCACTGTCTGGGATAGATTGACACTATAAACTGACAAGAGAACGCAGGGTAGTTTCCGGCGGTTTCTCTATTTTCCGGTTAATTGATCATGATTTTGCCATTCTCTGGCATGCGCCGAAGACCTTTTAATTCACTGTGGTCCGACCCGTGACACTTTTTGCTTACTTTTAAGATCCTACAGCATAAGAAAGTACATACAAAGATTTTGTGACATTTCTAGAGTAGAATGCAGCCGTAAGAAATAAGACGTAGATCAGTGTGAGGGGTTTGTATGAGTAAATCGATTCTTACGCTCTGAGGAGTGACGACGATGGAGGTATACAATTAACACGAGACAGTAAACGTCGAACGGGAAGAAGGCGATGATCAACGATGAACCCCATCCGCACGGAAAGGTGCATTGTTAATTTTATTTTCTCATTACCGGAACCGCGGGACCATCGACGTTACAGCGAACGTCTATCGATCGGATTCATTAAACTCGCGTGCCAATTATCGCAATGCCGACAACGGTATGTCGGTTCCGTCATTCCCATTGTGGTTTTCCGCCGGGTCTACGATGTTCGAGCACATGTTTTTCAACTGCGAGTACATTTGCGGTTATCATACGCGTAACATTATTCCGGCTAACGACCGGCGCGAAATTAAACGATGCCGACGGAAGATATCACAAATAGTTTCAGCTTCCGCGTTGAGGAGCGCACGTTACACCCGGGGAGAGAACTCCGAGTCCGCGACAAATGTCAGACAATGACCATTATCGAGCGGACGATAAATTGGCGGTCGAAGCTAGAGCTCGCGGAACGGCCGATACAATACCAAAAATACATCGCATCAATAAGAAATCCATTCTATACCGCAGGCGCCCGAAATAACGCACGCATTAAAAACTTACTGCTAGTCCGTCTGGACTACTATTACCGCACGATCTTCCTGAATAATAAATCCGTAACGTCACCGCGAATGCTAGTTAGCGTGCTCGTAAAATGAGCGTTACTGTAGCTGGAAGATAGTAATTCTTAAGTGGCAAGAAGGTGCGGAATGGCGGCCTCTAAGTAATGGAAAATGGGGGAAGCAAAGCAAAATGCCATTATTTTGCTGCGCGAGTATCGGGTTTCGCTAAGTATTCCTTCGGGAAAATGTAAATTGTCTTCTCTCACCTGCTCGGCGCGCGGCTTGGTCTTGTCGTCCTGCTCCTTGGTGAGGTCCTCGACGAGGTCATGGAGGAGCCTGATGTCCTGGGGGCTGGGGGAGTCGACCCTGCCAGCCCCCACGCTCATGGCACTGTGGGGCGCCAGTTCACAGGACTCACCAGCCTCGCCCTCTGTACCCCTCTCGCTGTCTTCCTCCTCCCACCAGCCCTTATGGGACCACTCCTGGTCACTGCCAGTTACCCTTTCGTCGTCATCGCTCATTTAGGGCATTCGAGCGGCTTCCGTTAAAAACTAGACTCAACCAGAACCACGCGAGTCTTGCTCTCGGGTTCTTTTATTCTCCTATTTGTGGATTGTTAGTGTTGCCGGGGCGCTGTTTTGCTTTTCACGCTCCCTCTCTCACTGGCTTGCCAGCACGAACTTTTTCCACTTCACCCTCTATTCTCCCTTCTTCTCTCCTCCTCCTCCTCCTTCTCCTCCTGCTCTCTATCTCTCTCTCTCTCTCTCTTTCTCTCCCTGTCGAGGTTTTGTTGATTTCTTTTTTCAACGCTCCACCACGTTGCTTATTTTCTCGTTGTCTGCACTCGGTATTGATACGCAACGTTTCTCTTCCTTTCACCCTTCTTCCTCCAGCTTCGCTCGTTCTCTTTCTTTCTCTCCCGGCACAGTGCTGCCTATTTTATCTCTTCCCTTTGACTTCTTTACGCTCTAGCCGTCTTCGCCCGTCGGCATATTTCACGGTATTTTCACTCGCTTCTCCGACTTTCCTCCTGCTTCAGTCTCTCGCGAGCGTTCGCCGATGCGGCTTAGCTCGGTTATTGCTGTACAATGTTTCTCCGTTTCTATCAGTTATCGGACGGCAAAATTGTTGGCAGGCGCGTTACACTAGGTACTAAAAAATTACGTCGAGCGTTAAGCACAGTTCTCTATGCACTATTTATTAGCTAATGATCCGTCTGACTTTTTGCGTGGCCTGGTCGACTCTGATATTGATATTGACTTTCGTTTGGCGTCGATCAGTGAATCCTTACACGGATTTCATTTCCAAAGAGTGTCGGCAAATTCTCAGAGGCTGCGAGGCTGGTGTTATATGATACCTGGCACGTTATTGTCGAGATGAGCAGTGATAATGTCGGCTTGTCGCGCGGTTAAGTCCTTGCACACATACTAATGAAATTCACTGTCAGTTCGAGAGTCAGCCTCGGTCGTTTCGCGGCGTCTCGTCCCGCCCGTTCCTTCGAAAGTCGCCGAATTTTTCAATCCAGGCTCCCCCGTTCTTTTATTTATAAGTGTCGTCGCTCACGGCACGCCACGGCGCGATTTGATCAAGACTCAGCGTCACGCGAGAATGAACCTCGCGTCGAGGGTAGACTCGATTGTGAGGTGCGCTCTCGCGTTACTTTGTCGCTGGGAATTGATGAAATCGATATTGCGATGCTTCCACGGCGGCTTGCTCCGCTGAACAGTTTTTCGTTTTTCCAGCCGCGAGAACGTGGGAATTGTCGAAGAATGCGGATGCACGTAATTTTTATTCTGCAGGCCAGCGTGGCGGGTGGATGGGCTAGGTTAAAATCATCGGAACGCGGCGCAGCTTCGTATATCTGTCTACTGATGCAGTCTATTACATCATCCGACCGACGGGAGACAGCAAACACTGTGATTTACGTTTGACGGCGTTTTTCACGGTGCCTTGCCCGGCAGAGTGTTTTTCATCGAAAGACGACGGCTCCCGGGAGTTTCTCGTAAAAATCTACCGTAACCGAATTTACGACGCGGACCACTGGATGAAATCCTTGCGATCGACAGACGTGTTTTCGTTTGATGCAAGATGTTTGCCGGGCGACCTTGCTTGCGAGCCGAGGAAAAGGAGAGACTAGGAGCCACCCTCGCGCTACGAAATCGATAAACCGTTTCGACATTTCCAATCGGGCAGTATCGTCGAGTACTCTATTGCCGCTGGAAGCCACTAATGGAGAGCGAAGGGGAACTGGAGAGGAAGAATAAGTTAAGAGAGGAGGGCATTCGGGGCGATTGAATTCCACGAAACGGATGGGACGTTCAGGCAAGGCTCGATCGTTTCTGGCACAGAACTGCGCGCCGCCTCGCCGCGAATAGGGCACAAACACCCCAGTTGCGCCACAACTTTCCGGCCAATAGCATTATCCCATTGCGTGTTCGCGCTGTTGGTTCGATTTTGTATGGCGTCACGAGGCCGAGCGGAGCTCGTGCGTTGCCTCTACACCTCGCGTAATTTCCGACGTACCGTCTGAATGTCTGACGACGAAACAGTCGGTGCGGAGACGGTAACCGATTCGCGACCTATAAGTATACTTCTTCTTTCCTTCCGTACGACCGATCACTCCAGCGCGACAGCTATCCGACATCGTAAAGTTCGCGTAGTATGAAACTGTCCCAGCACCGATGCCATTTCAATCCGACACCACCGACCCGTTCAGATCGCCGGCTGAAACTACGAGCGGACCTTTGCTTGCTTGAATCAATTATCGATACGTTTATACTGGCGAATTCGACGGAATAGTCCGACGTGCATTAGGGGCGCTACGTTGGCTGAGAAATAATGCAGAATACGCGAGTACGGGGTACGTCTTACCACCGAGAACGTTCTTTTCTTTCTCTCTCCGACACGTGCGCGCGGAAGAACAGTGATAGGGAGGAAGGGAGAAGATGAGAGAAAGCGAGACAGAGAGACAGAACAGAAGTATGAGCTGTTACGACTGCGACGCAAGGACGCCAGCCATTGATCACCCTGTGTGGACTATGACCTTCGCGAGTCGAGTTTGCAGAAACGGGCCGCGAGGGTAAGACGACCGATAGAACGCCGATAGAATGCCGATAGAAGGAGGGGGTGGGCCAATTAATCGCGGCCATCTTTGATTGGATGCTCACGATGCCGTTTAATTGGCAGGTTGACTCGGTCCTTGCCTCGGAATATCGGAATCCGTTGCCGTCCCGAAACGTCTACTACTCACTAGCCACGAACTTAGGCACGCGAGTCTAGCCGCGCGAGCGTTAGAAACTCAGGACGCAAATCTGAAATTTCGCCTCACTCCGACGAGTCCGACGGCAAGACAGACACTCGATCGACACTGATTTTCTACCGTAATGTCAGAACGTAGCTACAGAAGACAGGCTCGGCACTCGAGGCAAGAGAGTATAATACAACGATTGCACTCTTTCAAGATCCTCACTGTCGCGCAGTGTCGCAAAATTGATTGACCAAATCCGCCGTGCGGGTCCTTTCGACCGGAACGGTACCGACAGCACGAAACGTTGGACACGTATTGAGAGCGCAGGCCAGCCTCGGCGCAAATATTTTCGCGTCCTCGAAGGGAAGACGAGCCGCGACACGTCGCGTTGTTTGCCACTCGGCGAATGCGCCGATCGCAGATACGGCACACTGCGGCCGCACTGGCTGGCGGCAGCCAGAGGTGGCTCAGGTATTTAGACATTTCCTGTTTCCATCCCTCCTCTCGCTCGCATCCTTTTTCTTACTCCTCTCGGCCGTCGCGGATCTCGGGGCGAGGGAATGTTTTGGCAGGTGGCCCGCCAGGACGAGAATGAGGAAGAACGAAGGTGGGCGTGAGCGTGGGTGTGGGGGCATCGATTTTGTCGGGAAGGGAAGTGGACCCTCGTCTAGATAGATTTGGCACACCCGCCTGTGGACCGTCCGCCCTCCCTTCGTCGTCTCCTCGCCCGCTCTCTCCTCTCATAGACCGCTATTTCGCGCACCAGTTCCGGGGACGAGGAACGTGGCCGGCCACTTGGCACTTTCATTTCAAGGAAACTCGGGAGCGCTCGCGACTCGACGTGCCTCTTGCATTTTTCTCGTTCCAGATTCCGGTCTCTTTTCTCTTTTTGCTCGTCGAGAGGACACCGGGCGCCATTTTAAATCGGGGACCGGCGAGCGAGAGGATTGCCTTCATTGTACAGTGGATGAGCGGAGATCCGGATGGATAAGACTGGAGGATACGAATTCAGGCGCTGCGGGGTTGAGGAAATTGAAGGATCGAAATGGCGTGTCTGACGTATCGCCGCGTAACAATTGCTTACTCTGAAACCACCGATCAGATTGTTTCCCGACACGTCGCCTGACTTTCATACATCGATCCTCCCGGCCTCACTTATTTATCCTCGCGTAACGTAACAAGACTCTACGCGCCATGCATTATCAAGCGTGCGTGGCTGAAAGTTATCGAGGCGATGGCACGTTTCTAGTTCAACGACAATTGTAAGCCGCGTTATCGATTCCTAATGTTGCCCATAGAGCTGCAATCTGGCACGCAGCACGACCTTCCCCCCCCGTCTTTCATCCTGTATTCGACGAAACGTTCCCGGGGATAAGTTCTCGGATCTTTGAAATGTTGGCAATGCTCCCGCAGGGAGAATGCTGGCGGATGTAGGAGGCGGGAAAAAAGGAGGAAGTGTCGTCGTGATTTTCCGCGACGCCGATTTCTCTCGCTGCCTCTTTCATCCGCGCACTTCTACCTTGGTCTCTCCTTTTCCTCCGGCCACAGTGCGCCGCGCGGAAACTTAAGAGCACGCGCCGCACGCGTTTCAATGACGTTAGCGGGCTCAGCCCGATTGTGCTTTTAGCATTGACGACACTGGTGGGAGCGGTAATAGCAGCAACCGACGGCGACGGCTTGTGCCATTATAGCGCAATAGGGCTCGTGGGGCTGTCGATTGTATCAACGAGTACGGTGTAGAATGCGAATTCTTTATCAACGCTACGTATTCTTTATTCAATCACGGTAGACCGTCGCAATGAGTCATGAGTGAAAACTCGCGTAAAACTCTGTACGTATGTTAGTAGCGCGAGGGTAAACTGTAAAGACGGAATAGCAGGCAGTGTTTGAAACAGTAATTGATTAATCATAGAGAGTCGATCGTAATTATCCCAATTTAAGTAGTTGTTCAATGTTCGTCCCTCGCATCATCGACAGTTTTTCAATGTCACCGAACGCTGGATTTTCTGTGTGGTCGGCATTACGTTTGTTTCACCTCAACGTGCGCTGTTCGACCGAATAACGAAGTGATTCTTCTAGCCCGTTGACCTCGTATTACAGTGACACGGCCGCATTCCGGTAATGGACTTTGAGTCGTTCGCGACGACGGTGCGCGTGATGCTCAATGAACAAAGTTGAGAAGCAAGCCACCGGAAGCTAATTTCCCGCCGGATCGTCGGAGGATCCGCGGCAAAACGATTTCCTCGATGATCGACGATTATCATGAAGGAAGGCACAGGTTATCACAATTCAGACTCATTCGATTCCATTTGGTTCCACTTCGTTTATCATTCGCCCCACGAAGGATGACTGTCAGCAATGCTCCCCTCTTTGCTTTTCTCGCTCTGATCCTCCGCAGTCGTTCTCGCTCTTTTATTCCGGAACAAATCGATTAAGGATCGCACGTCCTGTCCCGAGACGCTCCCACTGACCTATCTCAAGCCACCGTTCGACACACAGGGTCGAGAAGGCGTGTATAACACATCGTCATCGTTTGTCAAAGCGATTTCTAAAGCAGCGAATAGATTGTCGATCATTTCAGCATCCTTTCTGCGCGAATTTCATTGACGACATTTCGGACTTCATTGACAGCTGACACGCGACGCAGCGAATATAGGTGGTGCCATTTCTGTCACTCTGATTTATAGGCCATTCTTCGCGGAGACGTGTCTGACTGTCTGGCATTATGTTTCGTCTCAATGAAGATTTGACAGTCGACAGTGAACCTTTCATTATCGTCGATCATTATCGCAATCATTCGAGGCACTGGCTCGTTTCCAATATTTTCAGTCTGACCTGACGTGACGTGACTTGATCAAGCGGTCAGTTGAGAGCCGACGCATGGCAATCGGAAGGGTTAATGCTACCTTGGAAAATTTGTCTTCCTTTCTTTTTGCTTTTTCCAAACAATGACAAATGCGTGCGTCGTCGGGCACCGTCAATCACTGACACGATCCTCCAAAACCGCGTGCGCACTCGCTTCCTTCCGTTTCCTTCTGAAGACGGACCGTCGTCAGCGTTGAGACGTTGCATGTTTCATGAAGTCGCAAACTTCATCCCTAACTTTTACAAGAGGATCTGATCAGCGGCTCCCAATCACTGTACTCCGATTCTCTAGACCCTCTCTGAAGACAGAAACTCATTATCGGTCGCAGTCTCTACAAACCTTGACTGTCATCACTGTCAATCCTCACGATACGGTCGTCCATCCGATTCTCCGTACGCGCCCATTCTTCCTCTCACTTCTCTCAAGTGGCAGACAACTGTCAACCGTCAATCATCGGCGACGCTCAGCATACACACGGACCTTTCCCCAAATCCGACATACATGCGCGCGTACACATGCAGATCGTGCACAGATGATCGGCAGGCACACGCGCGCGCGTATGTCAGCGGAGCGACAAAGAAACGATCACGTACTGTCTTCGAACTCACTCGCGCCTCCCGACCCGACATCCTGCCGCGGTTACATGACGATCATAAAGAGTAAAGAGATACTTGTTCCGCGAATCGGCCGGGAGACTTCTGTTGACGCGCGTAACTCTGACGACGAGTACGAGGAACACGGCGGCGCGTTTTACGGCACGTTCCGGGCTGTCGTGTTCTAGGTGCCCGTCGTGCGGTTTAGCACCGTTTACATGTGCGGTACCTTCGGGGACGATGTGGACGGAGTGGCGATAGTACACCCTGCCGGGCAGGACGGGGGACACTGCGACACTGACGTGTGCGCCGCCTGTCGGTGTGCCTCTCAAACAGCCCCAACCTTCTCTGTTCTCCTCCCTGCCAGCTCCTCCTTCCTCCTCGCGCCGACCGAGGCTCGCTCGCTCCCTTTCGCCCACCCTCGCACCCTCTCTCTTCGACTGCAACACTCCGGATCTCTGTCGGCCTTTCCATCTGTTCCCTCTTACGCTCCGTTCCCCTTCCTCGACCGCCCACCCTTCCTCCGTCTTCGTTACGCACACCATTTCTACTTCTCTCGCCGGCTTTCCCGCCGCGCGTCTGAGTTCCGTCTCTCTTCACGCGGACTCTCCCTCCGAGCCTTGCCACCCTCTTTGTCGCGCTCCTAATCCCGCGCTACTCTCATTCACCAAGCTTCTCTGTCCCGCGTCTCTGTGTCTGCTTCACGCTCCCGTTACTCTTTCTTCGCCCGTCCGTCTCTGTCTTCGACCGTCCGCACCCTGCCGCCCTTCCGCTAACTCCTCCACCTTTGTCCTTCCCCGGCTTTTCTCTCCGGGCTTGTCTCTAATTTACGCCCTCCGCTCTTTTTCTCGTGCGTCCAATGCCGCGGCAACCCGCCAAGCTGATTCGTCCGCTCCGAACGACTGCCGAGCTTTCCTGCTTCCGGCCCCCTCCCCCTTCGGGTGTTCCGCGAAGAAGCCAGGTTTTTACTGCAAGCCGTGCCAGGCATTCGGTGCGCTTTGTATTGGCGAAGAGCGGGGAGCGGTTTATAATACACAAACGATATTGCTTTATTGGCATCCATTCACGGTGCGTCAGGCGTCGGCTATCTCTCATCATTTTTCTATCTTGATCGGTTTCCTTCTCACACGTCTCCGCTCCGTTGCCGCATTCAACTACGTATAGGTGTTCGCTGTTCGATATTGCCGCAGCGAAATCCGCCTCTGCGCTACATCTCAAATAGAGAGAGAGAGAAAGAGAGAGAGAGAGAGATGCGAACTCTCGCGTCATATAAATTTAATTATATCGCCGACAGGAAAATCGTCCCCGTCCTTTGTTCGGCGAATTTCCTGCTACGATCGACGGGTCAATCGACACGTGTAATTGCTACTCACCCCGCGAACGCGGCTGCAATTTGCGAGAGTATTATGTGGCGTTAGAGCGGATTCCTGGCCGCGATATGAGAGGCTCAAGGCGTCCACTAAATTCTCGCGAATCTCCAACGGGCGGAAGGTGTGTCCCGACGATATTAATTACACGGATGCTCGCGCCACTGTTACAACCCGTGTCACGGCTGCCTGGCAAATTCCCCGAAACCTTAAGAAAGTTGAACGCATCGCGCAACTGGAGCGTTCGAGGTACCTACGAACTTCATCATATTTAGTTTCCACGCTAGCATTAAGGCATCTATCTGTGCGCGTGCGTGTGGAACGTGAGAGGGTGTGGGTTCCTGTTCGCTCAGGAAAGGAGCTTATGCGGAACGAGCCTTGGCTGATGTAACACGGGGACTCCCTCCTGTCTGCACTCGCACGGCCGACTTGCCTCGGACCTCAACGAAAAATGTCATCCGCTAAAGTCTGACCTTTGCAAGACTCTTTTCCCCACTGCACGTCCGACTACTCTTTATCGTGTTCTCGCCGGCCCGGCACACTGCGACCAACTGATTCGTAACGCCATCAGATTTTTTCACGCATGAGAGTACGTCTTGTCAAGTGAGACGAGTCAAATGGAATAGGGCCAGAGGTAACATGTGTGGGAAAAACTGCTGAGGGCCATAGGACGATTATAAATGTCAGATTGCGCGCGTCGGTGGAGTAGCGTTATGAAAGATGATGTTTCGGCGTTGCTAGCGAATTTTACTAGACCGATGATACTAGACGGCGAGAACTCTTTATATGCATCGCACTCGACTAGGCTGATTGAGTGGCTTCTCTTCTCGCTGTTGAGAGGGAAACAAGGGAGAATGAAGGAAAGCAAAGGTGAGAGCAAAGTGTAAGTCGATACTTGAACTTCGATGAGAACTTGGTCGAGAGCCTAACTATATTTATAGATGGTACACGACTTTGGTCTATCGTTGGCATCCTTTGTAAGCGACAGATTGTCGAGCGTTGCGTGCCATTTTTCGTAACCTGCCGCGCGTGTCACGAACTTTCCGAGATACGCCGAAAAATAGGTCAAAACGTTGAAAATCTGGCTTTATCCCGACAAAAATTCCGCCGTACAGCCCGTTGCTTTTACTTAATCCTAATTTATAACCCTTTATAAATGGACTCGTGATGAAGTACATAACGCGAAAATTCGTAGTACCGCAGCCGAGTATTCACACGATTCTGTTGGTACGCACACCCAGATATAATTCTACGAGAATTGTAACGACATTGGCGTGCGCCAGCGCGTCGCCCGATATTTCAATGTTAGCACAATTATACCCGATTACGATCCGCGCAATTTTCGACGAATCTCCCGACACATAGAATGGACAGAGAGAGTACGGGCACGCACGTGCGCGTACGTGAATGTCGTTGAATCGTCGTCAGTTTGTGAAAATTCCGCGCTGCGGGGCACTCCCGCCCACGAGACTGCGGCGCAGTCCGTTTGGCGCCAGTCAGGGCCGCATCAAGCCACGTTGGTTAGTCAAAGCATTTCTTAACATCCTTAGACGTGTCCTATTAATCGCAGGACGTACTACTTTAATCCATCAATTTCTCAACCTTTCGATACTTCGCAAAACCTGATTTTGAAAGTGGTCTATGTTAAAAATCTAAAAAAGTTTAAATATGGATTCACTAATATCGCAATGCAAATCCATGAACCTTAAAATAAGGAAACAATTACGTTTTTTAGATTTTTGTCTTAGACCACTTTCAAAATCAGACATGTATGATTTATTTCATTAATTCTCTAAAGTTTTTACATACCAATCGTATAGTTTGGGTCATTAAGACAGTGATTTAGTAGAATAGTTCACCGTAACTTATGACAATGCCATAAATTACTCTGGCAGTCGAATAAACCATAGAGTAAATAGTAAATCATCTAATCCTGAGACATCGAAATGAGTCGCGCCGTTAATAAAAACCAAAGTTCGCATTTTATGGCAACCTTCGAATAATAAAAGTAAGTCGTGAGCTTCAATAAGAATGACTTTCGCGTGCGGGTGTGGAAGGGAATCCAGAGAAAGACACACCCAGGCGCAATCTCTGACAACTTCTCGAAACGACCGAGTCCACGCACGGTACTGCCGACAGGGAAACAAGACCGTGCGTGTCGGACGTAGAATAAGATAAGTATACAGTGTCACGAGATCGTTATGAGTCCCAGGCACGGACCGTTCTTCGAGTCTTGAACCAGGACTCTAAGATTGACACAACATCTCGACTACGAGCATAAAAACAAGGTGCTCGACATGCTGTAACGTCCCCTCATATTCCAACCATCTTATTCTCTAAAACATACCAAATACGGAATCAATCATACCAAAATTCAAAGCAACCAATTGTGACCCCTCGGTAGTTCCAGCGTTAACACCATTTTCTACAAAACATACCTTCATAAGAACATTTCTTCACCTAATTATTTCGCAGACGACACACACCTGCGTGTGATACGCGCACTTGAATTTTCATGTCTACATCAAGTAGGTGTAGCTTAAGTGAATCTCGCGTCGCTCCTGAAGTGTCGCGGTCGAAATTTTTGCGAGCCCGCGGATTGAGGCAATTGCCGGGTTTGCGGGCGATAATTAACGTCCGAAGCGAAAATATGCGCTCGACGCACCAGCCTCAGCACCGAGCCCCGAGCCACCCTATTTCCCGGAGTTCGTAAATTAGATTGAACTTGCCGCCTCGCGCCCGTCGCTCTTAACTCGCGCAATGAGATTCGGAGCAGGGTTGGAGAGTCGGGAAAGTTGGGCCGTTCTGGAGGGAACCGTCTCCGCGACTTCCGCGACATTACTTTCAGGAAATTTATCTCGTCGCCTTGCTGAACGTCGAAGGGGTGGGAGGGGGGTTGGGGAGTCTGGCTGCAAACTCCCCCCCTCGCTTTAATAACCTTCGACGAGATAACAGGATCGCCGCATGTATCACGTTACGTAACATAATACCAGAAATTGCGTCCGTGCCTTTTCATTACGCAGCGCAGCTGTAAAACGTGATTTCGTAAGGAGTCTGCAGGGGTTGCGAGATGCAAGGCCGCTGGTGGTGGAGATTAAACGTCCGAGGTGAACGGCAAGACAAAAATCCATGTTTCCCTCTGCCCTTAAACGGTGAGCTTATGATTGTACTCACCTGAGCAACCTTCTCTCCCATGTTCGGCGTATGCATTGCTCCTTGAAAATACTTGGCGGAACCGTTGTCCTGCAGCGAGAACTAAAACAGTGGGGGCAGGGTGTTATTTCTCATATCAGAGCGGCCGCGTACTGCGTGTGTACTTTGATTATATTATACTCACTTTGTGTTTGATGGAATCCGGCCCCATCTGACTGAGAGACGGCGACTTTCGGTCCTTGGACGTTCGCCATCTTTGCAGATCACTCTCAGACGCGACACCAGGAAAGATTTTCGAGTGTTTCGCTGCTAAAAGAGAGGATTTAACTTTGAATGGGGGGTAAGTAGTATCTAGTCGGTGCTCGTCGGGTCGCGCCACTGAACGTGGCGCCCGACTTGGATATTAACTAAACACTATACGTGTGAAATACAGGCTCGATCGAATGATAAAAACGGTCCAACGGTTAAAGGGTAAGAGAGAAAAAACGTTTGGTGCTAATCGGTTGCGCTTCGAGAGTCGAAAAAAAAACGGTGTCAAACGGTGTAACACTAAATCGTCTAGTGATCTGACAGGCAAGTAAACGAGTTACAAATCTCAATATCTGGTAGCAACGTATCATTTTAGCAACGATTACTTGTACATACTAATGTCTAACCGCAATTACAGTATGATAAAGAGGAAGCTCGTTACTGTGAAAATAATTCTAGATAGAACATCATTTAACAGTAGAGAATTTACTGGTGTTACGGACGTACACGCATACACACGCACACACATACTATATCGGGTCAATCAACTCTACCGGGCCATTAAGAAGTAATTAACGGTACATACGTGTGTGTATATATATATATATAAACATATGTAACAGAAAAACAGACAGAATAAAGACAAGAGACAGACAGATAACCGAGCCTATATCTCAATCTAAAAGCATTGAAAAGTGTGTCAGTAATGAGTTAGTCAATCCGCACTATAAGCTGCATACCTGTGAAAGAGAGAACGTATATAATGTTCGTAAAAGACGGTGTAAGTTTCTTATTTGCGAGGAGAGATATGACGATGCCGCTACATTGAACGAAATACGTGTACATTAAATTGTTATACATATAATCATATAATCAGGATTGTCCTGTCGATGGTTTATACAATGCCTTATGATCGTGACAATGATAATGACGATGGTCGTCGATAAACTGCCGTCGACATCTCGTGGTTGAAGTGTAAGACGATAAATCTGCCAAGTCGCGTCATTACGTGTTCATGTATGTCTACATATAAATGTTTTCACTGTGTTCGCAGATTCGAAGATTTTGCACCCCAACCGTCAGTGTCGGAAGGAACAAAAATCGGGAGAAACGAAGCCATGAAGGAGCTCGGCCATTCCCGTTTCGTCGTGAGAGAAGCGCAGCTAAATGTGAGTGTCCCGCTTTGATCGCCTCTCTGCCCTCGGCCAGGCCGCCGATGCCTGTCCGACCGGGAGGGAACTTAAAGTGAATTTGCCCCACGTTAATTTATCGGCGTTAATTGCCCGGCGCCACCCTCGCACCGTGAGCCGACACTCGCGATGATAATGTTCGCGCCGAGTGCCCTGGACGCCGAGTTTCCGGTAAACATATTGCGGCTGCTCAATTATCGCATCGAGCGCACGCCATCTTGTTCAGGGAATATTCAGCGAGACGAAATTATAGGAGATATCTGGTAACATTAAATGGGCACCAAAATTGGTTCTTACTGTTACATGTTGAAAGTGACACTTCAGACAGACGTAACAATTTCCGGTTATTGCAAAACAACGTCATTATACCGAGACTAACAATAAGCTAGTTATTATGGTGGCGCGTTCGTCGTTAGCGTTGGCATCCCTCACGACATACGAAAAAGGCAGGACGGCTGCGTTAATGCCAGGTCTTTCAGCGGCAAATGTTAATACGGCAGAGGTAGCAGACATGACTGTTTGATCACCGAGTCGGATGCAAGGGAGCTTCGTCGTATAATCGCGGTACCCCTTCGAGTGACAGTAGCAGTGGTAGTAATAGTCGTTAGTCGTTAGTGGTAGCGGCAGTAGTAATGGGTGGGTGAGCAGTAAAAACAGGCCTATGAAAGCTCAATCGGATAGGTAGAGGGAGACTTACCCCTCATCGAAAGCTCATGACATTAGAACTCAAAGAACAGAATAGAGAGAAGAAGCCACAAGCGCTTGGTAAGTCGTAAAAGGGGGGTGCAAACTCGCCGGCGCTCGGTCGGTCAAATGATAAGAGAAAAATAAAAGACAGAGAAAGAGAGATAGAGAGAGAGAGAAAGAAAGAGAGAGTGAGAGAGAGAGAGGAGACAGACTGAAAAAGAACGAAAGACAGAGTGACAGAAAAAGAGACAGAGTTAGAGAGAAAGAAAAAGAGAGTGAGACTAAAAGAAAAAGTTAGTAAGATAGAAAGAAAGAGAGGAGAGAGCTTAGAGCAGAGTTTTGTGCACTGCTCCATCCTGTTTTACCTTCGGTGAGGTTATCGACTGTCGCTGGCCATCGCTCGAGGGTGACTTGTTCGCTCCCTCGGCCCGCTACTAAAATAGGTTTTTCTGACGTTTGACTTTTGGATTGACAATCGCTTGCTTTTGTATTTGGGGTGGATGTCCGTGGCTAGGCTGACAGAGGGGGTAAGGGAGGGTTGCGAGTATATGCTTCTGAAATAGGGGTGTGAGAGACATAAGGGAGTCTCGAGCAAGGACAAGAGAGAAAGAGACAGAAAGAGACAGACAGATAGAGAGAGACAGAAAGAAAGAACGAGCGTATATAGATAGAGAGACAGATAGAGAGAGAGAGAGAAACAGACAGAGAAATACAGATGAGAACCCTCCGTTGTTCCAGGCGCGCTATCGAATTTGCGCTGCCTTCGGCATGATTACTCGATTTCCGGGAACAGTTTTGAGGGGTGTAAAATTCGTTCCCCTCGCTCGAGGAAGCAGCCGCTGTCTGAGGGTAGCTCCCTCGTCGACGGTACGAACTCTACTACGCCTCGCGTAAACGACAGCGTAGGTCTGTTGGTCGATCTCGTCAGTGTGATTCGAATACCTCAGTCGTTCATACGCGGAACCTTGCCAGACATTAATTACAGCTATGCATCATGGCCGCGCGACCGAACGCGCTTCTTTTCGCGAGATTCCGCTCGTAATCGACGCGCTGACGCCTTGAGCGCATAATTCGGAATGTAACCTTCGCGGGCAAAGCAATGTGTTCGATGCGACATGGAAGGATGGACGGTCAGTATCTGTCAACTTTATTGCCGCACGAAGGGTCGCGTGCGAGGAGCGCGTTATCCGTCCGAATCATTAATTATTGTTTAACCGCAGTACCCGTATTAATGGCTCCGCGAGACTCTAAACGTTCGAGACTCATCGACGCGGCCTCGTGTTCCGGTGCCCGACGAAAAATGTTGTCCACCCCTCGACGACTCGCTCCCGATGTCGCCGGTGCATTATTAACGCGCTCGTCCGCCATCCTCCAACAAACACACGTGCGACTCGTGTCACGTGCACGCTATAATTGCAAACTGATACACAATATGCCGGGGCGCGGATGTTCGCCTACGTACGAGCACGGCAAACGCTATCGACGTTCCAAGGGGCAAGTCCCGTTTAATTAATGCACCGGCGAGCGGGGCACGACAATTTTTAATCGCTCCGCCAATTTCTGATCTCGGAAAACAACGCGGCCTGTCGCGCGAGACGGGGAGAGCTGTAATTGCTAGATGTAACTGGGGTGTAACGAGTTCTTTTTTTTGTTGAGTGCAGAGGGGTGGAAATGAGAAATATTCGTTCCGTCATAGGGGGTAGTTTGCGCGACGTGCGGCGCGAAGAGTGACGTTTTTAATTGCGGCACGTTCAGCGATGAGGACAAACTGGCATTCGAATCACGATGTCGAAGCTCGCGTACCTTCTCTACGACGTCGCCGAAACTGTCGCCGGTACCGTGAACAAACCCTTTTCCCATCGCCACCGTTCCACCCCCGTCGATATCTCTGGCGATTATCGATCGAGCGTTTCACGGGACTGAAACGGTTTTGTCACGGTGTCTAAGAGGTTTCGCAAACATAGAGGTGATACGAATGCAACACCTAGGGTATAATACTGTCGGCCACAAAAGAACATCGCTTCACAGAAAGCACCAGCTAATGTCGCAGTACAAGTCGCAACGTATACGCTGAGAAAACGGCCAGAAACGCAGCACATGGAACCGAGAAGAAGTCTATGCAGTTCACACGCACCATCGCCAAGCAAAGATCCAATCGTCCGATCGAGTGTGCGACAAAAATCCGTCGCCTTCAGCTATGGTAGTACAAGTAACCACCGCAGCCAACTAGACGCCGTACTTAGCGCCTTAAACAACTACGTAAATGCATCTTTCGACGGGGCTAAATTTACTTATTCTAAAAGAACGGTGTCATGGTCGTGGACGTCTAAATAAAGCTCGAAATTAATTTCGCGAGGCATCGATCAGACATCTGTTTGGCTTCGAGCTAACGTAAAATTCATGGACCACTCGACCGCTTTTGTTTTCTCAGCGTATGCATACGTACAGTACATACATACACGTACGCGGGAGCGTGGGTACGAGTAACGAAGAGTAAAGGTTCTGGGTGGACAGGGGTTGGCTCGGGGTTGAAGTACTTACAGACGCTGCAGGTGAGACTCCGACAAGGCGCCCTCGCCGCGTCCGGTTTCACAGCCCTTCTCGAAATCGCATCTAGGCTCGCAGCGTGCGAAACGCTGCGCGAGGGGCCCTCCGCGCCACCTCCCGACGAGGAGTTTGGTCCCTCCCAGATTCCCGACTTCTGCGAGACCTACAATCATTTTTGTACATAAGCAAGAGCATACAACATCGGCTGCTCTTCTTGGTTCTCGGATGCAAGACTCATTCTCGATGCAGTGAACTGATTCGGCTTGCTGGCGGCGAATAAGTTTGCGCGACGGTACTTGAAACGAATTTTCGATCAATCGTCGACGCTTCGTTAATGGAACTAGGTGCACGTCGAGGAAAGTTAGAAAAATAGTAGACTTAGCTTATGGTAGTACCTACGTGTTAAGTGCTATCTAACACTTCCACATGGATTAGTATAATTTCGCGTAACCTTTGACCCGGCGATCGGCTTCGGCTCGTGATTGAATCTCGACCGTGAAAATTTGGTCGGCCAATCACGTGGAACCTCACGATAGTACGCTGATCCAATTTACGCCACTCCGACAATTGGATATACCACCGACTAATCAATTCTCTCACACTTCAGATTAAGTAGCGAGCGTAAGCGCTAAGTCTCCACGTGGCTTAATAAAATTTCACGTAACGATTAACCTTCGACCTAGCCGGTGCGGCGGCCTGCTTAAGCATTAGCCAAGCCTACCGCGTGAGAAAACATATTAACGATCGTTACCCGTCCGTGCCATTAACATTCATCAGTGCCTCGTTCCGACCTGATTTAAAGCACAATTTTCCCGTTAGCGTTGTGCACCGCGCGCGTAAGGTGCACTTCTTAAAACGCGTATTCCCGTCGCTGGAAATAATACTACGCCCTCAAGAAGCAGCGATACAAAATCTCATCCTTTCATATTCTTATCAACGGGCTCTGCTCGTTAATAAAGAAATCATAATAATAATATTGCGCGTCCAATTACCCACCGCGAACAAAATTGCAATTCACATTTTGCGACGTAAACGTTATTCCGGTAATTATTAAAGAGGACTAATTAAACAAATTTAAAACATTTAGTATTTCACTTATTTTACGCTGCCTCGATTCCGTTTCGAAGAATTTCAATTATCTCAAACGTATACTGCAAGCAAGACGTGCGTCGAAGCGTTCTGTCGCAATTCAAGCAGCCCTATCCATTTGCAGCGCGTTGCTAACATAAAGCCGTAAATATCTACATATTTTTTCGCCACTTACGTCGCTTACACCCTCGGGACTGGCAATGGGGGCGGTGGTACTGGGCTGCGCAACACTTCCGGTCGCCCCAGACGTTGCACCGCCATTGTTGCTCCCCGCTGGAGGGGGTGGAAGGGAGGGCGGGGGTGTTCCGGTCCTCCCGGGACCCCAAGACTCCATCATCGTGGGCGAGCCACATGTTAGTGGGCTGAAAAACGTCGAGGGCGAAAAATACGGTTAGTCGTCGGCGGCCGATATTGCCGGAGAATGGATTCTGTGCCAATGATCGTAATGACGAATGGATCTCGATTGAATGGCAACAGGTACCTGTCGTGCCAATTGCTTGCAAACGTTTACGCATTCTACGATCACGGGGAGGGATAACAGATATGGCATTCGGTGAGATAGGTTCTAATTCGAAGTGGAATTAGTAGCTGAGGTCCGGGTTACATAGAATCTATCTACGGGGAGTTCTACATGTCGTACAATATACGGCGGGAAAGAAAAACGTAATTTGACAGGCTCGGAGCATTCCTGAGTGATCCATCAGCGCGTGTTACAGCTACGGTGTATTACTGTTATAAACACCGAACGGCAGTTCGCCGCACACGTGCCGAGAATTCTCGAAGCACGTGGCGGCGAGTATCATGTCTGCCGAGGTAAGTTCGTGCCGATAGCGGAACGCAGTTCTTCGGGACGATAAGCGGAACGAACTGAGCGCTAATCCACGAGATGGCACAAGCTAGTGAGGAGGAGTAAGAGGGAGAATGCCGGCTAATCTCGGGAATGGCCGGTCCCGGAGCGTTGGACGATATACAACTTGTATAAATCCTAAGGTTATGGGAATGGTCGATACACGATACGGAACGGAGGTCAGACCTCGCGTAAGTGAAGTGTGTCAGTGTTAGGTCAGACTTGCCAATCGATAAGTAACCTCAACCCGCAGCGCGATACAACGACGGCAGACATGCGGCCGTTTCTCATGTGTGTACGGGAGCGCGGGTAGTGTAAACATGGCGACTTTGTTTTGTGAACCTCCTCCCACCGCCGCCGACGCCGGCGATAAGTTGCTGCATCACTTACGCAGCCCGTTCTATCCCGTTCTCTCAGCGAACTTCCAACGAGGGTGGATAACGATTTTTGCGAACTCGAGAGCTCACGCGTCTCCCGGCAAAATGAGCAATTTGCAAGTACGTAACAATGAGTCCGTATGTCTTGCTAAAGCTGCTAGTATCCGTCTGTACTAGTCTCCGCAGTCGTTCCGTAGCTGGTAGTACGTAGTGACCTGTTTATGGTTGAGCTCGCCTGCGATAGCGCTAAACATTCGGAGGGTCGATTAAATAGCGGACAACCTTCGTCGGCAAGGCGTATCGGCAACACGCGAGACCTTCCGTCTGTCTCGCAAAAATTCTACAATGACGTCCTATCTCCGGCGTCGCCATCGCGAGCCGACCATCTCGGAGCGGACGGACGCAAAAAAGCGTGCGCTCGGAGCTCGCTTTACGAGAATGACAAGTTCCGTTGGATTTCAGTTTGGAACCGGGCCAACGTTGTTCGCGAACGACGAAAATCCGCTCTTCCCTTTTCCGCAGCCCCGCCCCACCCCTCTGCAGCCCCGTTCCTCTCGTCGTTTTGTCCCTCGGGCAGGGTGTATCCCATTTTCATCGACTGTACGCCGAAGACGTCTCACTTTGTCGTTCGCATCTCGTTCGGGAAAGAGCCTTAGCTTCTCTTAAGTTGATCATTTGTATGGGCGAAAGGGCTTGCCAAACGCGGCTTGGCAAAAGTTTGCTCCTAGGGTGCGTTTCGTTGGTGGACGACAGGCAGACTCGTGTGTCGCGCTATTCTGCTCATTGTATCACTTAGAGTGCTGCTCTCGAATTAGGTTGCGAGCAGCGGAGACGAAGAACGATTCTTTTGTCGAACGAGAAGCAGGCCTGCTGGCGGTATCGTTGACGAGTTGTAAATCATCGGCAACCGAACCGTATTAATGATGCGGCCAAGTGAGGAATCTCAAACGATTTGATTAACGAGCACGGTCTTTTACGGCGAAGACGTCTCACTTCTCGCTTTTGGCGCCGGTCTCGGCGAGCACTGCGACGATCCAGTTTTCAAGCGGTTCACGCGTTTCGCAGACTTTATCGCCCGGGCGAGATCGCGAAATATGAAAAGGAGGAGGCGGCGAGCGAGAGGAAGAGAGAGAGAGAGTCGCTCGCTGGAAACGTGACTGAGTCCGCGAGGGAGGATTTATCGACGTTTACACCGTGCCGACTACGGCGTTGGCAACCCTGACATCGATTCCTCGCTCCATGTTGACAGAGTGATTTCGTAATACAAATAGATCCACGTAATGGACTGCCGTTTTTTTCCCACTGCCACTCTCTCTCTCTCTTTCTCTCTTCCTCTCTCTCTCTCACTTCTTCATCCCCGAGCGAGCCTCCTCTTCTTCCTTCCTGCACTCGCCGACCTACCCCCACGTCGTTCGCGGGAAACACGCTATTGTTTGCCGGTTTTCAAGGAATTTACATAAAAACAAGGTGCCAACTGCGGCCTTCATTTAAATCCTTGACGTTTCTTTTTCGGGCAAAAAATGAAAGTCTTCCGATTGACCCGGAGATTTCAGCGTTGAAAGGGCGGTAAGAGTGACGGATTGAAGCTGAATCGCTTTGGCCCGAAATCCAATAGCCGATAGTTAGTTGTCGTACAGAGGCATGTGCTCGAGGTGTACGATGTGAGTCGGGACAGAATTTTATTACAGCGTCACTCGCCGTTGTAAGACAGTAACCATGAGATCGGCCGACGGAGATTGAACAGGCTTGCGAATAAAGACGCTCAGTTCCTGACGGGTTTATCTGCCGTCACGAGCAGCGGGACGAGAGAGTTTCGTTTGATTTTTCAAGCGACGTCACCGGTAAATTACGACCGGCCGTGGATACTTGACGCGAAAAAGTTCATCTGGCGCCGGCGACAGTCCTATATCCGACACTCATTGTGCTCCCAAACTCGTGCCTCTCCGTCAGTTTTGCAAAGGCATTGTCTCGTAAAAAGGGGTAGAGGGGGGACGGGAAGAGAAAAACAGGGCGTCTAGTGCAGCGGGAAAAATAAGAAATATCGTTCGAACACGCCATTGTTAATTAAGGCAGAAACTCGATCCCGGCCGCAATATTTCTGAGCCTCGCGCCTGACGTTTTCCGCGCTCGCCATAGTCGCTGCTCGCTTCCACTCGCTTTCTTTCGGATCTCGCGAGAATTAGAGTTCTCATTAGCGGAGTATCAATTACACGACGTGTCGATTACGTTTCAGCACGTCATACGAAGGTGGCACCGATGTAACTGCATTCGAACACGCCCCCTCGCCCTTTTTTCCTTCTCCCCGGCGCACGCTAGTACGAGGTGTGTTCGAAAAGTCGACTCGATACAGTGACATTTGCATGCTCGATCTCCGAACGCGATCGCGAGATATCCGTCCGCCCCGGCCGAGAGGATGACATTGTGAACGGAAACGAAGGGTGAATCGTGACAATTGCCGTGTGTTTGACGATCGGCGCCGAGGCGACAGCGAGCCTGTACCGCCACCTCGGCAATTTTATTATTGGCGCGACGCTCTATCGACCGTCCGCCAGACCGGCGATAATATTAAAGCGCGACGCACGCAGTTTCTCTTCCATTTCATTCCATTACCGATCAGTAATGCGATCGAGCGCTCCAGGATCGACGATCACTCCTCTCGCGCGAGGCGTGTCGTTCGACGCGAGGGAGAAGAGAAAATCGTTTCACGGAGAAGCGCCTCGAGTAACTCGAGCGACACGAGACTATCGAAAAAGTAACTCTGACGGTGCCCGAGGTGCAGCACCTGCGACCCGCAGACAATTACTCTTCCATCGCGGCAAATCTCTCCCTTGTTACTAGAGAAGCGAGTGCGTCATTAATAACGCGCGCCTTAACCGTGACACCGCTCGCCCGATAAGAGTGCTCCGCACGACCTCCTTCGCCAATTAGCGAACGAGGAGTCTCGGCGCGCGCTGGAATTGCTAAGAGTCACCCCAGAATCGACGAGTGCGTGTCCGCACGCGAAGGCCTTCGCGCTCGAAGCGGCAGCTGAGAGGGACGTTTCACACGGCCGGCAGGCCGAAAGTTCATGTCGATCTCTATCCCCTCGACTTTCGGCTGTAGCAACTTTCCTTTCGCCCGCTCACACTCGTATCTACGATCTCACGCTCGCCAGCCTCGTGTGAGTCTAGAGCGGGGAACATTGAATTTTGCGAGACGCGCCACTGCGATACGTAGACGGGCGCCTGCGATGCTCCGCTCGCGAAAGACTGAGTTTCGAAGGCGGTGGTATGAATTTTAATCCCTTCGGTATCTGGGTCGGGCACCCGCGGATTCATTTATCGGGATCGTTTGAGCATAGAAATAGAGCTCGTCGACGGCGAAAATATTCGAACGACGCTGTCGGCAGGATGTCATCGAATCGGAACGATCGATCGTCATCATCCAATGATACTCGACCTTCCAATTTTCACGCGATCGACCTCGTATAAATGTTGGCTAGTAAAAAAGTTCCGCTCGTATCGAGATACACCGCCAGCGGAGTCTTCTCGAGGCAGCATCTTAAACTCTTAAGAGGGAAACGCTGTTGTCGGACGGGGGAGAAAAAAATCATTACCCGTGACGGTCGAGCGAAGCGGAACTTTCCCGCGATGCTAATCAATTACCCGTACAGGACCGTTCGCGCTCCGCGAGCGTCGTGCACTTTGCGCGGCGCGCCATTACGTATGCCGAGCGGCACGTAGGACTAGGTAGGGGCAGATTATAATTCGCGCGCCTCTAATTATCGGCCAGCCATCTCCGTTTATTACCGACTGGTCGCAGCAGGATATCCGCGACGCGTCGCGTGCTAACGACGCTCCCCTTAAAACGTATATTGACCCGGCACCACCTACCCCCTCCTTCCGGTCTGCCACCGACGACTGCACGGCCACCGGAATCCGGCATGCTGCATTTCTCTCTGTCGACGACGCTTCCCGGGCTTATGCTCGGCCGCGGCCACACTCGAGTCGCCTCATGGTCACGCACAGGCCCCTTGACACGAGATAAAATCTTCTCCCTCTGACCTCGAACGCCTTCATTCATTCGGCGACCCGGAGCGCGTTCTGATTCATTCACCGCGGGAGTGGGTGCGCAATTTTGCTCTCCTTTTTAGGCCACGACGTAGTGTACTTCGAGATTGTGAGGTACTGCGGCGCAGTGTCGTCGATTCTATTTTCGTGTATACTGAGTGCGAGCGGTGCCGTATGGGTGTCTATGCGAAATTGATTCGTGTAATCTGACCGACACAGTGCTTCATGCGCAACGCCGGCGCTGCGGTACCGTTGTACTTAACTCACCCCCGGCCTCCGATAAAGCCACCAGAACAAACGGTACCACACCGCACTAAGGCACCCCCCGTTCCGCATTACGTTTCCGGCCCACCATAAAAGTTCTCCCCCCGCACGACATCTGACTTCCCGCGAACGCCTGAGTATGGGTAATTCGAGCGACCATGATACGTCGCGAGGGTTCGAGGCATCCTGCACGACACGCAACGCGAGCCGTAAACTCGAGCGTGTCCCGCATAAAGCATCCCGGGGACCCGGGGGCACGAAAAACGACAGAGAGTAATGCGATCGCGAACCTGCGACCTTGAGTGTCGCAGGAACTGCCTGAGACAGCGGGCTGCAGGGACGATGCACGTGCATCGAGCCTCGGCCGACACGCGACGACAGACCGCATCAAAAAGTTCCATGGACTGAAGCACGTGTGACGAAGACGAATGACCTTGCGCGTTGCACGAGAATCTTGCGCCGATGCAAGGTGACCCTCTTCGGTCGTCTCCGGCCTCAAGGTGAGCCTCGGACGAAAGTTTGCGAGCTGCCCAGATTGCCCGCTAATCTTGCCTCGCGTTTCTTTGTTTCACGTGACGACTGGGTCGTACGGCTGATCGGGGCTGCTCGAATGGGAGTGCGGCATTTTTGTCGGCTAGTTTGGTTGCCACGTGCAGCGGGACGCGGTGAATTATCGTGGGATCTAAGAGGGACTGTTATTCTATGGATTGTCGCAGTTAATACGAATTAACCCGGCGGCCGAGCAATTTCAGTTTGCCGAGCACTGACTTTGCATGCACCGTAAAGTTTCGAATCGCTTTGACCATTGTTCGAAGATTGAGAATGTCGGGAGTCTTGACTAGTCACGGAAGGCTTGATCGCCTTGAACGTGGAGAGATAACAAGAAAGGCTTGATAGTCCGGGAGAGCGTTATTGAAGCATAAAGATAAACGTGGTGTCGTTAATAACAATTTTTATTTTTGAGCCCTGGTTCGGGTACAAAGGGCACATTTGAAAGCCGAAAGGTTAATTTCTGCAAATTCTACTGACCACTTTCCGTCAGGGTTGGTTCGAATGAACCGACTCTAGGCCTTTCTCAATAAATACGACCCATATTACGGAATGTCTTTGTGATTTCAAAGGTCCATTTCTCAAAGTTCGAGCGGGAAATGAGACGTTCTTCTTGTCAGCATTACGCGGTTCAAGGCGAGCGTTTGCGACAGGCACGCAACTTATACACCATCAAGGAAAGAAGGAAGGACTTGCTCAGGGACATACACTGGAATCTTGCACGGACGTCCTCTTCGACTTCAAACGATCAGAAATTACATACCGCAGCGTGACTACCTTCGTACCCAAAGATCTTCAATAAGACTACACGAGCCGAGAGTGCAACCGCATGTGATAAGGGCCGACCTTTTATCCTGCAGAATTCAAAAGATATCCTTTCAGATAATAAGACAAACATAAAGGACGATAACCGGCAGGAGCCACTCGCTCAAATTCCCAACTGTTTTTTTATTCAAGATGACATTACGTGGACGACAATGGCGAGAAAGTTCGCGTCTTTCAGACGGAAAGAATGGCACAACCGGGGACCATCCGTCGTCTATCCGGAATTGGGTTAATGGGAAACGAATTCGCGGCATTGCTATACCGTTTATCGACACTCCCCTTACCCGTCTATCGTCCTCGCGCAACATTCAGGATACCCCAGAGGGCAATGATGCAATTTGCGGCAGGCCAGCGGAAACGCGGGGAACGGTGTTTTATTTGCTTATGACACTTCTTTCTTCGCGCATCGTTCTTGTTCTTCCTTCTTTTCATTCTCCTCTTCCTTCGACAGATGCGGCAGGCTCCGTCTCGAAACGGTTGTTCAGTGCACCTGACAGTCATACGTTCTTTTGCAGAGAACTGTATCCTATAGAGTTTGCCGTTTCGTGAAAAATTCATCGGACACCATGTTAATCGCGTAAAGGAACGTGATTACATGAGACTGCATCTGTGTCCACTTTCCGAAAACAATAGTAAACCTGGCAAACGCCTCCTTTTCATTCCGGCCGTCCGTCGCATTGATATACAAAGTGCAACCCTACGTTGAATCGCGGATCAGGTGTCTTTTATCGGCGAGCATACGAAAACATATTTTCCCCGCACCATGCCGGGAAAGGCTCGGGATAAACAAAACTTTCGCGAGCAGGAAACTTCTGTATTTTTCCCACTGAGCCTATTTCCGGAGAAACGAGCACGAGCCTACCGATAATTGAATTATGAAGAACTCGCGGGTGTAGGACCGGGTGGGGGTGGGACAACGTCAAAAGTTATTTTGATATGAGCAGCTGGTATTACTTGCTGCTACCCGTCCGCTACTACGAAGCCGAACTGGAGTAAACTTTAAAATTCACAAGAAAGAATGTTTGCTCGCCTGCAATACCTCCGGCGGGATCAAGAGTGAGAGGGTGTCTTTACCTTGGCACCTGACTGAGAACGTCAAACAGAATAGGCGCGTGTGGCGAAGCGGAGCGAGGAAATGAATGCGTGCAACCGGTGTCGCGAACACGACCAATACCATACCCAATCACTGAAACAGCATCACCTACGAATATCCCAAACCAAGCCCAAATCACTCATAAACCATTCTTCGTCGTCTTGCTTCGATCATAAACAATCCCATTCACAGCCAGCGCAGTTTCTCGACAGAGCAGAAAATCGGGACCTTAACCGTTTGAGTCCCAAGCAGCGCGATCGCGCTGTTGAGATTTTACGTCGAGAAAACCCAGCACATTTCGAATATTGTCGACCACTGACGGTGCGTTACCGATTGTCGAAGTCGCGCGCTCAGATTTACTGAAGCAAGTACATCACATAGCTCCTTTTAATGTAAATAGTACATTTTACAATTGTTTGAATAATACTATAATAATGCAATAATACATTACAAAATAAAAATGTTTATAAACAAATAAACAAAGCGCTATCGCGCCGCTTGGTATTTTTGTACATAAAACAAAACAAGCGCTATCGCGCTGCTTGGTATTTTTGGACATAAAACAAAACAAGCGCTATCGCGCTGCTTGGGTCTTTTCATACTCATTTAGAAAAAGCGCGGTTGCGCTGTTTGGGATTCTTAGACAGTGTTTTTCAAAATACCTCTGGAACTCAAACGGTTAAGGAAGTGAGAAAATCCAATGACAGTGTTCGAGTCCCAGACCCGCGATGCCGCCCTCTTCCTTCTATCATTCATTCCCCCAGTCCCAGGCCCCTTTTTCCTTTCGCACAGAATTCTCCAATCGGCCGACATCAAGGAGAGCCGTGGAATCGGCCCGTACAGAGGGATAAAGAGAGCGATCCCGCGGATGGGACGGTTGGGAACCAACTCTCTTCTCTCTCTCTCTCACACACACACTTCTTTCCACGTCCCCTCGTTCCTTTTTCTGCACGAAATTGTGGCGGCACACAATCACCGCACGCGGGCCGGAATTGCTCCCGGCGCGGAATATCCGGATCGATCCAAGAACCGCCGCGGCGGACTACCGGAAATAAGATTCGCGGAAGAGATGACGAAGAGCGAGGGCGGTTCTTCTCGCCTCTCGCTTCCTCCCCCTTTCTCCGGCCGGCGCGCCGTCGTCGCACAAAGGGAGCGAATAAATCGAGTTAGAAGCTCAAATGGAACTCGATGTATCCCTGCTCGGCTAGGCGAGGATTCATCCGGATCAATCGGGACTCGATTCAGCCGAGTTCTTGTACTCGACTGAACTGGCAAACACGTCGATACGTCCCGGAATGACTTGCAGATTATTCGTGATGAGATCGTTCAGCGTCGGCCGACACTTTCGATGTCTCGGATGTTCGCGAGTTTATTTAGTATCGCCTGTGCGCGCGGACTGGTCGCAGATGAAACCCTCGACGCGGCTCACGCGAACTTATTGACACGAAGCGTGCGGCGGTCATAAATTATTGACGCCGCGAGAGAAGGGACGTCTCGAAGGGTTGTCCCCGACAGTCGAACATGCCGAACAGAAAGAGCCCGTAAATCGCGTGACTATCGCGCCTGTCAATCTGTCAGACGGCACTATATTACCCCTTAGACTGTTTCATCGTATCGGAATCGTTTCAATTAAATTTAACGATCGCCGTTACGCCGTATTTTTGCTCAGGCATCCGTTAAATTCTCGCTGCCCCGCAAGCGCAACGCGCCGGGCTGCGATGTGCGCGACCGAACGGTATATGCCGCCGATAATGGCAATCGGACAAGCATCTGCTATGCTTCCTCCCGAGCGCCGATCGGAATCCGATAGATGCTCAGAGATTACTGACGCTGCGTGTCACGTATTAATATTTAGCCGGCGCAGGACCGTGTGGGGAGTTCTGGTCGTCGCTAAAGTTGCCGAGTAATTGCCGGAAGACGGCGAGGAAGAGGAACAGAGGATATGTAGGTTAGTCGGTGTTTGTCCTGCTAATGCCTTGCCTAGGCTCTGCCTGCCGGGAGGATCGATCGGCCTGGGCCGGTTAACGAGGTATCGAAAAGGCCATTTGCAGCTTGCCTCGATGCCCGCCTGATTGCCAAACTCATTCTCATGAGAGGCGCATCGGCCGCGAACTCTCGGACATTATCGTGGGGTCGTTAGCGAAGGAATGAGGCAAGCTCGCGACGTGACTCGCCTTAGCAAGCTCGCCCGGCGCGCACCACTGCAGTACGACAAATCTCTTATTTCCGTCGCGCCGATGAAACCGATGGCAAGTGAATCAGGGAAAGACGGATATCGGCTATACGGAGGCATGCCGGAAGAGTTCGCGGGAGTGTTGGAAGCTGGCGCCAAGACGACGTGGGGCTAGATTTTTCGTCGCCGACGGAGACGGGAGTTTTGGGGGATGATCATAAATAGGTAAACGCTCCGAGTGCGACCTTGGTCTACTCAAAATTCCGCGGACGGGTCCGTGGTGGAAGGTAACGAGGGCAGATGCATAATTACCGCGGCGGATAATTGCAGAGACTGCTGTTTGCATATTCTCGAACGTCAGGCTGACTCTGACTTTTGTCTTTGCTGCTTCACGTTTTCCAGGGGCGCAAAGTAAGGAAAGCAAATAGCGATGAATTGTCAGTTTACAGTTAATGCGGGCACACGTATATGTCCCTCAGATGTTAATGAGAGTGTAGAAATGGAAAGTTGTCGTGGCGACTCACCAGTTCTCGGAGGCGTCCTCGTCGAGGATGGTCCCGTCAGCAAGTCGATGAGGTAAGTTGGTCGTGGCTCTCGGTCGATTCCTGACCCTCGGTGGACCGACGACACCGGTCCTCGAGAGGCCAGCACGAAAGGACGCCCTTGCCCTGTCGACTGCTCAAGTCAACGTCATTGAATCTCATTAGTCACTGTTAGTACAGAGAGATCGGCGGGGAGTGGTAAGTTAAACAGTTTGCGGCTTCACGCAAATTTCACTCACGGGACGGAACGTCGGTGTTGGGTAACGAGAAACTCGAAAAGAGGTGCTGGTCACACGGTGCTGTTCAAGGACTTTGCGAAACATCGGGAAGTGACTTCATGCGGCATTAGCTTGTTAGATGGCGTAGCGAGGATCCTTGCGTCGCGTGCTCCCGTAATTATCCCGACGAAACAGGAAGAACGTTTCACCGCTTCAATGCAATCGACATTAACGAATGTACCGAACAAATATTTTCGTCGCTCTCCGCGCACGCGGAATATTGATGTTTCCTGCCCCGCTATTTGCACTCGCCGCATACGTTCTTCCTGTTATTCTATAACTAATTACGAGCGGAAGCGGGACGTGGAAAACAATTTTTAGCACAGGTGCATGTCGGGGGTGTAACAGGATTGGAGCATCGGACGGTTCCGGCATCAATCGAATCTAGTAGAACGTTATGGATTAGATGTTCACGCCCGTCGGCTGTTTCTCATTATCGAGAATCCGTAGCCACTCGAAACACGGGGTTGAGTTGCAGCGGGGGGGTGAGTCGAGGGGGGTTGACAGTGACGAAGGGACGCTCGGTCTGCGATGCGCGCGGTCGCGCATTTATTTCCACGCTTTTTTCCTCGCTCGCCGTGAGTTCGTCGTTACGGACGTCTACGATTATCTCCGCCATTTCTTCCCAGCCGCCTGACTAACTTCCGCGCTAATTAGGCGCGCGAGCCGCTTCAGTGATTCGCGCGGAACAGGAATCGGATCGATGTCGGCGCCTGAGCCGCTGAACAGACTGTCGACGGACGTTGACACAGCGACACTGCGCTCGATCGTTTCCGCGCGCTTTTATTTTTCGATTTTTCCCCGGCCAACGCCCGCCGCCTCTCTATTTTAAACCTAGACGAGAATTACTTCGGTCTTCCCTGGCCGGCTAATCAATCATCCTCGCACTTACAATGCTCGCACTCCGGTGAGCCCGCGATTAGAGACGTCGATAGCGGGGAGACGCGGGGCTGTGGAAACCGAACGAACTCGTTCCGGGAGTACGTCGAAGGCGTCGTAAAGTTTTATGAATTTGTTCAGCCGGCCGTGCTTTAAGGGACACGTGGGCGCACAGAAATAACGTCTGACCAGACTTCGGATTCATCAGGATAGTTTCGGGACGGCCAATGGGGACCCTGGCACACGACCGGGCACGGATTGATGATAATAAGAGCGTCCGCAGTCTAGTCGTGTAGCTTGATTTTGTGCCAAGAGCGAGTTAAGTCATTGAACCGCGATGAAAAATTGCGACGCACTCGGCTTTCCGAATTCTTGTTCGCTGGCTGTTATTCGTTGTCGAGACATTAAACACGAGGTGGTAAAAAAAAAGATCAACGGCGACGATAGTTGTAGATCAAGAAACGTGTGGTATTAAAACGTATTACGAAATTTTCGTAAATGTTTGACTCCCATCGTTGGCACGCTTGAACCGTAAGTTCTCACTCGTTCGCTTGCCTGCACCGGTGGATACGTATCCATGCCTAGCATGTGTCCGCTCATTCCGCGTTATCGAGACGAATAACTCATTCCTTAGCGGCTTATCTTGTCGGAAAACAATTTAGAAACGATCCAATCAATCCACATCCACGCCCGCGTAATGACGCGCTGCCTCAAAGTGTTCGTTGTACAACGGATAGGACTGTTGATCTACGACTGTGACACGCGGGGAATCAACGCAAAATTAATATTTCAATTCGCGCTCTACCGATTGATACTGGAATATGCAAAGCATCACGAACGATTGTAAAATCAATGAGAATAAACTGAAAACCGTGTACGCTAATAGAAGTACGTTTAATTAAAAGCTGTTTCAGAATTTATACGCGCCCGACCCATTGAATGCGTCGTTTCTTGTTCGAATCGTGACCCAGATAGAAGTTTAAAAAAACAGCGCGATACGTTTGAAATATCTGCTTTTGTAACTACGCGCGATGCAAGGGTTTAATTATTAATTGTACGACGGATCTGTGAATTATAAATGGAAATCGAAAGAGTAACAGATGCAATTTTAATAAAATACGGAGAGAGAGAGATACGGGGAAAGAGAGAAACGGAGAGAAGAAGCGCGGAGGACGGTCCTCGTGCTCATCGCATTTAATAACGATCAATATCTCGTGCACTCGAGAAAATTGCACCCATCATTTTCAATCGGCCAACACTCTTCGTGACACGCCTCACTTGTCTTCATCAGAATGGCCTCCCTTTCCGCGGAACGCCGATCATGAGTTCGCGCTTTATATCTTGTCCCACGGTAAAGGAAAGTGGCACCCCGGCGTTGACGCTCAAATTTTACCCCTTCAGCCCTGAATACCGACGCGATAAGCTTTTCACTGCGGACGCAGCGAGGACGGCACGCATTTTGCACTTCCGTTATTGCAACTCATCTTCGACCGAAAACAGTGTACTCTATGTTAAAGAATCCATCGGTCCAAACGCATCGCTCGGAAGATCATTTCTCAGCCGATCGCGACGCGCCTCGTCAACCTCATAGACTACTCTGCCAACGACAAACACGCGTTCTGTCCGCCCACTTATCTCCGACATCCACTTACATGACACTCACTAAATAGAACCGAATCGTGTGTGAGCACGGTCCGATCAAATGGGTTTCATGCAGGATACGCTTACTCGATAATCACGTGCCCTGACAAACTGAATATTTCATGCGACTTTTAGTGATTGACGGTATATGTCGTTGTCCAGACGAAACGGATTCGCAGACCGTCACCGATCTGTAAATATTAAGTCGTATCGATCGCCCGATCGCGCGCTCGCCGGCGATAAGGATTTAGATCGCCAACAACAGCGAAGCTGGACGCTTTCGGCGCTCTGATTGCAATTTGATGAGCTCAAGGGTCCGATACACGCGCACTCCAACTCCCCAAAGAACGATTTTCACAAACTTGACAGGGACGATCGATCACAGATTAGCCCGGCCATGAAAATTTCAGGCTGACTCCCTTATCGGCGCTTTCCTAATGACCCGGCCGCTTAACGAGCGTATCGTCTAATTGCGCGTACGATAGCAATTTGCTTATTAATTAGGCCAGACGCTGCACGTTGTCCGTGATGAACTTACCGATTATCGGCCATCATCGTACGTCGGTTTCTCGATCTTGCGCGACAGTTCGCGCGTCCACGGATCGGTCGCATCATAAAGGAATCTTCGCTTTATCTACTTCATCCGAACGCGCCTCTTTTAGCCAGCAAACGTACCGGCAAATGCACACGACTCTTGATTCGAAATCCCGCGCAAAGTGGCGAAGAAAAATGCTTCCTTCTACGTATGAGGGGAACTTAAAGGATTAAAGGGTTAGCCACGGTTTTATATGCAATGCCGGAACAGCATCGGAATCGGTCCCACGGCCGTAGCCACGAACTGAATCGTCGGAGCAAGGGTCGATCGGCGAAAGGGCGAGAGGGGGGAAGGGAGGATGGAGGGCGAGGGTGGATTATCAGTCGGGTAGGTAGGGGTGCCTATAGCTTCCTATCCGAGGGCATAACATTTATTACCAGGTCAGGGTTAACCGTTAGGCGCGCCACACACGTCCAGCGTTTCTCAGTAGAGCGCGGCTCTAAAAATAGTTTCGCGAACACTCCAGATATAAAACGTGACCACGTGTCCCCTTCTATTCTGTGTACGTGTACGTACGCGCTCGCCCGCTCCTTTCCTCCCTTTGCTTCTTTTCGTGTGCGTGCCCCGCTCGAGCGAGCTCGCGGAACGTATGAACGTATTAAGTTATGTTCGCGTACGACCACCTATACGTGTACGTGAGCGTATCGTGTGTGCGGCCTGTGCGGATATACATGCCTTCGGCGACATTGTACGGAGACGTACGTTTTGCGCTGCATTATCGAACGAAGCCGCATCGAATAACTGTAATCATCTTATCGTACCTATATCGGCCACTATCCGACCACTGATTAAAGTTAGACCGCGGTCAGTGGAAAATTAAAATCCTCTCTCTCCCTATCTCTCTTTCTCTCTTTCTCGAAGCTAAAAGCCCCTGGTTCATCGAAATTCGCGCGTACGTATTTCGTATCGAACTTGTTACGAGAATGACAAAGAAAATGGGCGGAAACCCGGGTTAAAATGACGTACGTTAATCTACCGTGTGCACGTTCATGCGTGCCAGCCTGATTATTACTTGTGCGTGCGTGCACGTATCGGGCGACGTAAGCCTGTGGGCAGGTACGAACGTGCACCGGCGCAAAACGCACGGACATGCACGTACGTATATCCGCGTACAAATACGAATTCGCGCTCGCGTATGGACACACGTAATCGCACGTAATCATACGGGAGCGTGCAGGCACACATCCTTCACACGCGGAAGGACATGCATATTAGAATTCGTCCGAGCCGTCCGCATGAATCGCCGCACGCCTCATTATGCGGACAAATTTGACCCCGATTTCGCCGATATCGTGATAACGAACGGCGGAGCAAACGCGTCGCGTTGCAGGAAGGGAAGAAGCGTGTTAAATTAGAAGGACTACGACTACGGCAAAGCAGGCGGCCCTGACTGTCGACAATTGCACGGACCGCTCCCGAACGTCCGCATTCATCGACCGACGCGCGAAACTTAGGCGAATTTAGGCTGCGATATTTCGCGACGTATCGATGGCAAGGCTCATTGTGCTCAGACGCACCGCCGCAGCCAGGACGCGGCCTTGTCCCTGGCATTACGGCAAAAGTCGCCTTTTTCAATCCCGACACACGTCGACATCTCACGCGTCCGCCATTTTAGCTACCGCCCGTCACTCGGGACCCCATTTCTCATTCATACCTCCCTATCTCTCTCATTATACATCCAACGTCTTCATAACGATATTTCTGACCCGCGTCTTACATACCCTCTCAGCGCGGCGTTGAAAAAGACGAAGAAAAAGGAAACCTCGGAACGACACTCCGCGAGCGATATGAAATCGACGGGCAGCTGAAATGCGCTTGAAATATTTATGACACGTGCCTCGCGCCCGAGGTAGGGAAAAGGTGCAGCGAGTAATGATCCTCGCGTCAGAGGCCGCAGGATGTCGCGAGTGTGAGTCTGCGATGTGCTGCGGCTGAACGTCTGTCTGCGTCCTATGCGTGTGTGTCGGGCACGAAATGCTTCTTGGCAGCGGCGCTACGTGCAGACGTTAAGCAGCGGCGTACATTCGATTTTCGGGCAAACGACGACAACGACCACGGGGAAGAGAGTTCGTGCACTACGCTGGCCAACGTTCTGTACCACGAAAACTCCGCGCCGCTTGAGGTCAACCGTGCGAGATAGCGAACTTTGCCCGCAGTCCCATAACGTCTCGTACCGCGCCCCCGCCATTGTTTCACATTATTGCGTACAAAAGAGCGCGGTCGAGAGTCGCAGCATGCTGCTGCTCGAACAAGGAGTACCTCGGTCCGCAGAACTTTGCCCTCCACCGTAAACGCGACTTAAGGTGTTACTAGCGCTGGGTGCCGTATCAAAAAGGGGCTTCGTTATTTGTTTTCAATTGCGTCAGAAATTTG
Organism: Priocnemis perturbator; assembly: GCA_963942575.1. Classification (NCBI taxonomy): domain Eukaryota; kingdom Metazoa; phylum Arthropoda; class Insecta; order Hymenoptera; family Pompilidae; genus Priocnemis; species Priocnemis perturbator. The sequence goes on from OZ012648.1 coordinate 10,485,713, forward strand.
TCACGATCATGATTCAATCCATGCACACATTCCGTATACATATGTGCACACTAGTATACTTGGCAATAATGCATACTAGCGTTTGTACCGCAGTTCAGGCTGAACACAAATTTTATATTCACCATTTTTTTTCTCCTGAACTAGACGGTGAAAAGTCGTTTTTTTCTTTTAAAATGTTCCTCGAATGTTAATCTACAAACTGGAATTTTTTCAAAAAAAGTTTAAGTGCCGTTTTCGAGTTATTATCAAAAAACCGTTTTGTGTGATCATTACCATTGCTTTAGATGGAGAAAACGCTAAACTTTAATCGTTAATAACTCGAGTTCTAGACGGTGGATCAAGTTCATTTATAAGAAAAAAATGGTTATTTTTAAAAAATCTTCAATTTAAGTCTGGTTTAAAAAAAAGTTTAACTGTTTGACTGCTAAGCAATTCTTGCAAGAACGCACGAAAACTGCGGGACATATCCTTACACACTGAAATCGCAGCGCAAAAGCGCTGCGTCGCGGTTTTCGAGACAAATGAACGCAGCGCTTTTGCGCCGCGTAGCAGTCAAACGGTTAAGTAAAGTGATTCAGCGCTAGTAATACCTTAAACGCAGCATCCGATATCGACATTTGCCGTGCTCTACGAATGCCGAGTTACAAAGATCTGCTTCCCGGCTGGCGCGTGTCCTCGAGTACAGCACTGCTTACGATGCGCAGACGGAAGAGTGTGGAACCGACGCGACGAGGGACCGCCATCGGTTTTCGCATTGCATTACGAAAGATTCGCAAAGCCAACGGACGTCGGCTTACGGCCGTCAACTGCCTCGTTATCTCGACGACGAAGCTCGCGGAGAGGAGGCGTACAGGGAAATGCGGAGTGGGTAAGCGGGGAGTTAAGCTGCGGGGACGTCGCTCGGGAGGATTAAAATTGAAACTTACAGCGTGTCACGAGCCTGTTGTTTGCCTGACTCGGCGGCGGGATCGCAGGCTGCGGGGGCGGCTGCGAGCTCAGATCCTCGAAGTTTATGATTTGCAGACAGATGTCGTCCACCTCGCTCCTTATCAACGCTATCACCTCGCTGCAGAGGAACTTGGTTCCTGGAACAGGAGTTCGCTTAATCCAATATCATCGCCTCGGCCAGCCTGCGTGCTCCGCGAAGTGGCGCGAGCCGAGCGCGACGACGACATTTTTATACACGCCATTCGGCCGCCACTATCGCACCGCGGACGTGGGAGGCGTGTTTCCGGACAATGATAACGAGCCGCGCCGTGGACTTTATTCAATTCTGCGCGGGCCCGATTTGTTCCTCGGACGATCGATAACGCCTTCCGTGACACACGCCGGAGCGTACGAGGAGCACCGTAAGGCAGACAACACGTCGTTCCCATAAACCGGGAATCGATAAGCCCATAATCTCGCGACATCCGCCCGACAAATATTTCTCCGGCACGAATCGCCTGCCGGTTGGCGTGCGGAAAAAATGTGTGCCAAGGTCGGGGGGAGGGCTAGTAGTAGGCATTCGCGAAATTCCGGATGCGGAGTATTAGAGCGTGGGTGTAAATCAAGGGGAGGGATGAGGATGGCGGATGGGAAGAGGGATGCGAATGTATTCCTCGATGCTCGGACTATCAGTTTATTGGGGACATTAAATGTCCGCGCGCCTCGGATATCCTGCAGGTGCGGTAAATATTCGGGATTGACGTTTACTGGATTCTAGGTCCTGTCACACGGTGCACGTCCACCGAGCCGGTATGTACTACGACAGTCTCGGCACGAAGTTCGCTTGCCGACGAACATTCGCCCCCGTTCATACATGTGGGCCGATTTTATTATAATGTAGGCTACGCACAAGTCGAATGAGTTAAGGAGATTACGACTGTCCATGTGTAATATCAAATAAAGAATGTCCTTGTAGATGTAGACACGGGGATTACATTGCGGTATCGGTAAAATTAAGTTACCGATCGTAGGGTGCCAAGGTGTGGGACACCTCGCGTCGAATATTTCGACTCGGATATGAGTGCATCGATCATGACAGCTGCCCATTCGTGGGCGGCGCGATAAAATTGGCGTCACACTTGTAACTTTGTTCTTATATCCAGCACCTGCCATCGGCTGCTACGATTACACGCGTCTACTGTCGGCTGAAGAAGACTCCGTGTCCGTCTTCCGAATGTTTCCGACTCGTGCCAGGATTCGAGAGAAAATCTACGGGAGAGGCGTTGTGTTTTACATACGTAGTGGTCGTGTTTTAAAATTGAATTTCCGCTCCGGTGGGCAGGATAGCAAATTGGAATGGGGGGGGGGAGAAAAAGAGTGTCGACAATGAAATTCCCGATCGTCGTTCTAAAGGGTCAGCTGGATTAGAGCCAAGCACTTGTCTTGAAAGGACGCCGCGCCCGTAATGTCAAGATTTGTTGTAAACCTCCTTCGCTCGCTCTTGTCTTGGCGATAAACGGTTGCGTAAGATTCTCGATCTTGCGGAGAAGATCCGGGACATCGTCACGTAACGTCGATGAGACCGGCGTCACTATTAATAAACGCCTTCGCGTAGCATCTGTCCGCCGGCGCAATTCGTGCAGGCTGGATGGAACTTCCGTATCGATTGGACGCAAGCTTTTTTTCCCGCCGCCCCTTTTACCTCGCGAAAAAGGTCGCGGATGTGAAAAAATGTGGAAATCGATGCGCGTGTCAGCAGCACCTGATGAAAGGCCGCGTAACATGAAACGAACGTTCCGTTCGAGTAGAATCCGACGCGGAGATGATTGTAATCGATTAAGGAAAGTAGCGAGAGCGGACACCACTTCGTATGGTATATCTAGGCATTTTTAACTCAACTTCACACCGTTTCGTCGCCCTCGCCGCCACCCTTTTTGCAGTGGACTACGTTGAACCCCTCGGAGGCTTCAATGAGTAATTGGTCTAAAACTGGAAAAAAGTCTATCTTCTATGTCAAGGTTCGCGATTCTCGAAGCATCAAAATACGGCCGCGCAGCCTTCCCGTGCAACGCCGCCTTCTCTTCTCCCTGTTTCTCTCGTTCCGTATGCACGTAAGCTTATTAATTGAAGTGTGAAGACCGCGGAGTCAAGGTATCTTGGCCAGTGCCCAAAAGTGATCGACAAAAGGAAAGTGTGTCTTGAAAAGGCGGCCGGTAGCAACCTTCGGATTCTCGATCCGGATGAGGGCATTGCGCAATGCTCGAAGATGGAAAACATGCCGGTATGTTGCGGCGTAATCGTGCGAATAAGCGCTTGCCAAGAGTGCCACCGGCCACCTGGATATTCGCTGGTGAACGTCATCGGCGGCGCGTGACCGTCGACGATAAGAACGGCGCGCAGGGTGCGAAAGTTAATTGAACCTAAAATCGAACCTAATTCAACGCTCGTTCCAACTTCATTTTCACGTTCACGCTCGAAATACACAAGTCTGTACTCTGGACGGATAAATGTTAAGTTTGTTAGTAGCGTAATCTTCCCACCCTACGTCCTCGAAAATAGCAAGCGCAATGTGCCGACGGTGAGGCAACGAGACGCAACTACTTGGTCGCCGAACTCAAAAATCGTGTACGTTCTATTTGGCGACCAATTTATAGCGCCACGTACGCGGCGTAAGAACGTATGTATCTGGCACGGTATTCTTTCGTAACAATCGCCGCGAGCTGCATCCCCGCCCGTCGTTGCCTCGTTTTTAAGTCGACCACGGCGCATAAAGACGGTGACTAAGAAAGTTGCTCGTTTCGCGGGTATTATTTTCGTTGGTGACTGGAACGCGCGGCGCCGTTGCGCGAAATATAACTTCCAAAGCGCCTATTACGCAACGATATACACGCATCTGCGTGCGAACGCACGAGCTTCCACGAAAAACGGAATATCGAAAGGATTTCATAAGTCCGTCACCGGAGCGGCTGAGAATGCTCTAGGTATCGACGTGAGAATGGAGAGCAATGTCGACGATCTAACGATTTCGGCTCGATACGCGTCGGGAGAAAAATCGTTCTGCCGTCAGAAATCTATCTGCAGAGCGCCCGCCACTCTCCCTCGTTTTTCCCAATTGAAGCGAGAACGGATGCGAGCGGAAGAAATTTTATCGCCGCAATAAAAATGCTGGAAATTGATACTGTCTCAAAGGGGAACAGTGTCGTCGGTGATAAACTATCGTTAACAGACTCGAACTATCTGCCGCGGCCGGAGTCTCTCCTATCAGAACGACTGCGGTTCCTCGCCGCTAATGAAATTATTATAGCGCGGCAGTCGGGTAACGGTCAGATTGGAAATTTGCGAGTGCCATGTGCCGTTCCGTCAATCGACACCTCGTGCCTGTTACTGCCCAACATGTGGAATACGTGTGGTTTCTTCGGCAACGTCACAGAGCTATCCTATCGATCCAGCTGTTCTCCCCGTCTTCCTTTCTCTTCGTTTCACTATTTCTGCTTCTCTCACTCTCTGCCCTCGTCTCCACCCCTTTCTCCGTTTCTTCACCCCCTTCTCTCTCTCTCTCTCTCTCCGCCTTTTTCGCTTGCTCTATATTTCTGTCGCTGTCCCACCCGCCTTTGTATCCCCGGAATTACGCACACGTTCGAGTCACGCACAGCTGGGTTTTCAAGTACGGGTCGGGCAAAAGCCGGCCGACGTTCCTTTTTCTGACAGACGTGGGCTCTTAAATTTTTAACGCCCCCCACGAGTAACGCCCGTAGTCTCCCGCGCCAGTAGTACACTGCTAGCCACGTCTCGCAGGAACGAGATCAAATTTTTCTCGCGCCAACATCGGCCAAAGTAAAATCACCGGCGTGTCCCATGCCGAAAGTTTTCATTCTTGCCAGTCGACTTTAAATAAAAATGTAGGAAGGAATCGTTAGAACACATTCATTCCTATTCTACATTAAACGTTGAAGTACAACGTTCTGTTCGATCGCGTCATATGAGTCCACAAGCAACGTAGAGCCGCGGTCACTGAGAATTACTCGCATATCGCTCCCTCGTTTGTCAATTTCCTCCCGCCTCGCCAGACAAAGTGTTGTTCTCGGCGAGCGCGGTAATGTCTCGTTTCAATATATTATCGAGCCGTTAGCAGCTATTGTGCTTAATGACGCTGAGCGCAGTCGTTCGGAATTAGCAGTTCGCGTGTGACACACACTCGCCGCCGGTATCGGTTTCGCGCGACTCGCGCGTCCCTGCATTCAATGGAGACGCATTAGCAAAAAGTGGCCGTACACGAGCGGCGACAAAATCCGCCGGCCGCGCGGCCGGTCTTTATTTAAACGCATTTATCGGCCGGATGCGAGTGTGCCGTTTAATAGACCGGACACGATCGTTTGAAGCGGGTTATCGGCGATATATTTCCGACGCGCTAATCCGTCAGGTCGTTCGAAAGCCGAGCCGCCGTCCGAGCGTAGCCGGAATAAAACCGAGTCTCCGGGGACGCATAATTTTCGGCGAGCGCGCAGGATCGCGGCAGAGCCCGCTGGCCATCGAAAATTTATCGCTCACGCAACCGTGCACTCCTTCGCGGAAGTCCGGCACGGAGAAGAAGCGATCGGTACGGTCTCCTATCCGCGGCGCGTTGACGTCAGGAAGCAGTATGGCAGAGAGGAGGGGGGGGAGGGCTTGTACCATTTTACGTAGGGGTTATCCGTGGGTCATCGACCCACGACCACGCGGCAAGGCCAGATCGCAATCTGACCTAAAAATCCCAAACTAAGGCAATTCGATGGATGGACGCTCCTCTCCTTCCTCCGCTATCTTCCTCCTTCTCGATCCCACCACCTCCGGCCGCCCATTTTTCGGCACAGCGGTCAACGTAACAGACCACAAACCCGAGGCATTAAACGATATTGCCAGAAACAGCGTTTTCCACTTCACCGCCGCAGATAAGGGTGGATCGAATGTCTGTCCTCCGCTCTCCGGCGAGCTCTCCTGGCTTCGCCTATTTATACGCCGTGCCTTTGCTCCAGGACGCATTATCATCCGGTTACACAATTCTTCTCGTCATACCTATTCGCAGCGACGTACCCTAAACGCCGCTGCGGAATATCGCGAGCGACAAACATTCTGCCATCGGATACTGCGCCGCGGAACGTTGCAGTGCGGAACGCTATGCTGTAAAATGCTCTCGCGTCCTCTGTCCCCATGGCGCGCAGCATTATCTTCGGAGTCACGGTTCCTCGAACACGGTTCGAAACGTGCGTCCACACTGGCGAGGAGGAAAAAAAAACAGGGAAAACAGATATGAATGAAGATAGATAGCTGCAGATGATTTTTACGACAACGAAACGAACGCGCGCGCCGATCTCGTAAAGTTGCGGGCAATAAAAAGTATGACGATTCTACGTGGGAGGCGGGAGAGAGAAGAAAGAGACGCGACCTACGATGTATTCTAGCGCATTACGTGGGCTGCGAGAGAGAATCTCGACGGCGACGCTGTCTCCAGGCCGGCCGGAACGCTGTCTGGATTCTCTTGAAATTGTCAAACATTGTCTACGAACGCTCGCGGACTCATTGACTTCGAGCGACACGTCAGACACCGCCAGGCACATATTTCAACCCGCGCGAACGCCGGGAATTTGCGTGAAAAGCTCCGTGCAAGTGGAACTTGAAGTATTGCGTATAATCAGAAGCCTTCCCTAATGAGCGAACGCCCGGGACCATTCTCCGATCGTAACATTCCTCGACACTCGTCATAATCACATTAATAGGCCCACAGGATCAGCCTGACAATACACTCGTCTTTTATCCTTAATGGCCGCTTTAATTATCCTGCAACGAAGTAAGCGTGAGGACACTCGCTTTGTTCTGACCTCGTTAGATCCGGCTTGCTTAGCTTCCAGGTTACTTCGAAGGGGTCGCGCGCGCGCGGGCGAGAGTGGAACGTGGGACGAAGGGAAATAATGTTAATTAAGGTAAGACGCCCCGAGGTGGATGTCGCGGACGGCCGGCTAACAATCTGAGTGGATAAGAAAGTAATTACGCCTTCCCCTCGTTTCTTTCGCTCTGTCTTATTCTTACCCTCTTCCCCCGGCTCGCTCGCTGAAGTGCCGTACCGCAACGCGTCAGACTCTAAATCATCGTGGAATGACGTACCGCGTTATCTACGTGCAACGAATTCCATTAGAAAGTGTTTCGTAAGAAAACAGCATGCGGCGAAACGCTGCGGACCACTTCGTTCTCGCGCTAAGCCGTCCGCCATGCGCTTCGTTTTCCTTACGGGAGACCCACTTGGTCACTTCTTCATTCCCGAAAACACCGCCGATCAAGGCACGGCGCGAGACTAGATTTATTTCGAAACTCCATTATCCTGTCTTCCATTCCCGTCCGGACAAGCGAGGCTATTGGAATCGGGCGCGCTTTTACCGCGAGACACGAAAGCGAATACCGCGATCGAAACAATGCTTTTATCGTCCGAACCGAATCGGCCGTTTTGGCTCGTTTTGACGGATCATTATCCCGCCTTTTATTCCGACGTCGATAATCACGTCCGGCCCAATACATTTGACAAAAGAAACCGAGGGAAACATGGTCTCCATTCACGGAATATTGAGTACCGTACTCGATGCACGAGGCATCACAAAGGCATAATGAAAGCAGCCGATCCATTGTCGTGTCACGCGCTCAGTGAAGACACCGCGATGCTCATTGACATAAGAGTTTAAATAAAAATGCCAATCAGAGAAAATGGCGGACGATCCGAAATTCCTCGGGACAGCGAAATGATCCCGACGATCGAGAAACGAGAAGAACAGTCGCGGGCACGACTCTGCTTGCGCCGTGAAAAGTATCTGAAGAGTGGGTAACGAGACCCACGAACATCTCTGTCCTCGCGGGGATGATCCAAGGAGGCTGGAATCCGAGAAGACAAGGTTCGACAATTCGCGATGGTGTTGGTGGCTGTCAGTGCTAGCCGCGGTCGTGGATGTCGAGGACACTTGCTTTGTTCCACTCGAGTAGTCTGGTCTCGTTAGGTCCTCGTGGGCGCAGCTTTCAGGCCAGCGAGAAGAGAAGCCCGAGAGAAGAAGCGCGGATGGGATAATGGAGAAGGTAGGGATTGTTTGGGGTGGGGTTAGGCGAAGCAGGAGGATACGGACTGAGATGCACGTGAGAAGGGTGAACGCACCCATCGTCCATTCAGTCAACCTGAAACGACGCGCGACTGTGGGACCGTTTATCGATAGCCGACACCATGGAATAATTCACGGTGAGACGTGTGTGCTCGCACGTGAATTGTCGCTCTTGCCTGCCTGGGCATCTTAAATGCACCCGGGGCTGATACGTATGAAGGACTGTTTTACATCCTGCTGCCCCGGTGCACGGGCCTGCGGAATGTTGCAATGCGGAGTATCCTATTGGGAAATGTTCCATTCCAGAACATTACTCCGCACAATATCTTACTCTCATATTGTGCGCTGCGGTAGGAAATTTGTATGCACGCTGAAGTATTCCTGCTGTCAAACGACCGGCTGTGTATCATACTCTGAATGATATACCTGGGATTTATATCCGGCGAGTGTAGAAGTGCGAAGGAGTTTAATTTACAGCTTGTAGCTATTAATCGGAGCGAAATCGTGGCAAAGTAGCGAATGCGCCTAATTCAGGCAGTAATTTATAGGACGTACGTGGGGCGCTTTATGGGCTAATATTATCCGGGCGCGCGAGTGTAACAGTTCTGTGATGACTGCGCCCTCGGCAAAGTCCAGTAGTCTGCGTCTATTTCGAGGGGCGCAGCGTGCAGACGCTAATAAACTCGTGTTGATACTTCTGGCGTTGTATTCTCGCCGCGCGTCGAGATACACCGTTTTCTCGTTCCGCGACGCGGAACCCTTTGCTGATAGGAGTTCGTCGGCCTGGGACAGGTTCGTTGGTACCAACACCGGCGCTGCTTCTAATTCCGAACTTAAGGATGCACGCGATCCATCGGCGCTCATTTATCAAATGCTCTCGCTCTCGCAGCGACAAACTTGAATAATCCCTAAATTCCGCACGCGTCCAGGAGCGTACGCTAAGAAGAATCTACAGCAGCGTGAATCATCAAATTCGCACCGCTCTCAAGGCACGACGAGATGCGTAATTGGTGTGATCGGCGAGAGGAATTTTTTCGTCAAATTAACGGCGCGCGCCCTCAAGAGACGGATCGCGCGCAAAAAGTGGAAGCGAAGGAAGAGGCGCGAAGGGTGGAAACGGCGGAATTCGATAATACGCTCGGGAGGCGAAGATAGCCAAATGAGCTTCTAAAATTGCGCCGCGGCGGCAAAGGCGAGCAAGCGCGCGCTATAAATACGGATCCCCATCGGGCGCGCTCCCCTTGTCCGAAAATACCGGCGTGAGTCCACGTTAATCTGCGGGACTAATTTACACCGTGGCCCTTCCTCATCCAGCCGCTCACCGCCGCGACCTTGTACACGATCCACCTGATTGATAGCCGATGCCCGAACGGTGTCACCGCCGGTGGCCTCCTTCGGGGACCACTGACCTACCGCAACGACCTCACACCCTCGTCCTTATCCGCTGGAAAGAGGAAAACGAGCTTTACGATTCCCCACCCTCCCACCGCCCTCGCCTCTTTCACGCCGGCTCCCCTCGAAACCTACTTCCCAACTGATTTTCAGTTCCGTTTCAAGAAGCACGGCTGGCCATACGTGGCTCTAACTACTTTCGCGAACCGCCAGCCGCAATTCCTTTCCACTCCCGGCGCCCATTATAATTCCGCTCGCGCGAACGTCGACGACAACCGGCCGCCGCCGCTGGCGAGTTTCAATTTTAGCGCGATGCATGCGGCAGAAGTAAAGGTTCAACGGCGACAGGTGTTGGAAGTGTCGCGCGCGTTTCCATGATCGGCGGCCGTACGGCGAGAATTGGAGAAAGGTGAAAGGCGTGGGGGGAAGGAGTTCTGTGATAAGCAGGGAAACTCCGTACGGCATCGTTATCGCGCATCACGTGAAACAGTGCCGATGTCCGGCGAGACGATTGGTGGATAGCGAGGAAGTCACGATACCGCAGTGGAACGAGCAGCCGACTGGTTAATGGGTTAACGGCTCCCTCCAATTGGTCGATGACGCTGTGCCCCGTGACGTCACCGAGTGCATTGCCCCTGCTGTGACGTGGCTACGTGCGCTGCAGGCCAACCGATGCACAGAAATAGCGTGCGCTCTACTCTCCCTCTCCCAGCCTCTCTCCTCCCTGCCCTCTTCCCCTCGCCCTCTCCCGGCCAACCCCTCTCCGCCCTCCTCGTTTTTGATGCATTGCAAATCGCGCCTTTTAAGCTGAACGACATCGGTGTTTTTTAGATGACGGTCTGGCGCGGTGGAAGTGTGTCACCGAGCCTGGCCACAGACACGGCACGCGGCACGCGCAAAGCTTCGACATGACTTCTTGGGTGACCAAAGATGGTCACGTGTTCGTCTGCGGCCTGCTTCGAAAAGGATCGGACGAGCCGCGAGGGGACGCGTACTGGCAGAACCATTTTTATCATTTGCTCGATAATTAGCCGAACGTGAACGTCGTGAGGGGACGAAAGGTCGTCGTCGCGACCGATATATCGAAAAAACTTTCCAGACGGCGGCCGAAGACGATCGGGACTAACTTCGTTCTGCGTTTTATCCTCCGTGGCCTAAATCAGGGAGTGAACGGCGAAGCAGGAGTCTCGGCGATTGATCCACGATGGAGGCGTGTATTTTTGCAGCGACCAAAGGTCACGTCTGCGGTCTATAATTAATAAGGGTGTTCGCGGGAGGGGGGGTTCTTGTGAAAAACCGCGCGTATCTGCAGGATCGTGGCGTGTTGACCGATCGAAGTCCCATCTGGAAATCTCGGGATGACCGCTTGTGTCAAACTGCGGCAAAGTTCGTCTTTGTGTCGTCCTTCGAGCACTAACTAGCCGCGGAAGCAGTCGATTTGGCACGGAATCGCCTTTGCGGCCATTTGTCGAAGGTTCAACGAACACAAAGGGCGGCCTGGAAGTTTGCGCACGAACGCCGAATCGAAAGGCCTTCCCAAGATCGTACCATTGACGATCGCCGACCTTGGACGGTTTGTAGCCGACCCGCTGAGCATACAACAATTTCCTCCGCCCTCTCTTCATAATTGGGAGTCCTTCCTGTCACGTGACCAAGCTCGCTCGACCCTTCCGATGTGCTTGCCCTCGATCTCTCATGGCAGAACTTTCCCCGACGATCCTTCCACTGTCATTCGTCGAGGTCCTTTCACAAAAGTAATAACCTCGCCGCTTCCCGTCGCGATGCTCGTCTATTCTTCGCGCCGTAGGAGCTGCATGAGTCACCGGCGACGAATGGGAAACGTCGAAGTCAATATCTTAAGGTGATCGATGCACGGAACGAACTTCCCGCCAGCCAATCATCATCTCTTTCTTACCCGAACCTTCTTTGCCACCGCGCAACGACGTAAAATCGGAACGTGCGACGATGCGTGTGTCCTCCAGCGTCGAGCCGCCGAACGCGACGGAAAAATATGAAAACACTCGAGCCGAGCTCGACTCATTTGAAACTAGTTTCGAACCTGCCAAAGACATCACCGTCTATTACTGCAGCCGCGAGGAAGTACGGCGAAGATTTGTCAGACGTACACAACGCCTCGCGCTGCTAGCACTCTGCCAAGAGGAGCCGTGAAATAGTAGACGGCGGCAGTGGGATTGCGAAGAAAAAGTTCGCCGCGCAGAAAGTGCGACGCCAGTCTTTCCGCGAACAATGTGTCCCGGTAACCGTGAATAAAGGAGCCACTCCCGGCTCTGCGAATGTACAACGCCGACACCCGCGCCCGCACCGTCGGCAAAACGCAGCGCAAAACGAATGAACCTGACCCGGATTCTTCGGCCGCGAAAGTGGCCGATGCGCACATGTCGCGTACGCGCAATACGCCGGACAAATTTCCCTCTTTCTCCGCCCCAGTCTCATGACAACGCGATTCACGACACGAGTCGGCCCGCTTCCTCACGTCTTCGCCTCTTCCCCATTTCGACGTTCGTCTCTTCTGTCGTTCTTACACCCTGCGCCCTTCTTCGCCTGCGTTCCCACTTTGAATTCATACCGAGCGTCGCCGCTCCGTCTTCTTTCTTTCTCATTTCAGGGCAAACCGGGAGCCGCATACGAAATTGCCCGTACCTAATCAAAGTATCAAATATAGAGTACGTGACCTTTGTTAAGAAAAAGTGTCTGCCGAAAAAAGTTTCGCGCTCGATGCGGCGACGGCGAAGTTCCGATGTGTGCGCGGAGTTCGATAATAATCAGCCGAAGTGGAAGTTCGCGAAGTGGCGACGGAAGCCTTTAGCCCGGCTGAAATTTCGACCGCGGAGGCCTCGAGTCGTTAGATAGCCCGACGCGTCTAGAGTCAAGATAGCTCTCGTACGTCGAGAGAGGCCTCTCTTATCGGGGACGACTTCGGAGGGGCGGAACTTTCGAAGGCCCGTTCGAGGATAAAAGTAACGGTTACGCGCGAGTTCTTGAGGGCGTTCGAAGATGTTCAGCTGAAAGCCTCCCCTCGTTCGTCGGCAGCCGACTCCGGAGGAATCGATGATATGTGGCTCTCGCGATTAGATAAAGAAGTCTGCTGGGAGCGTAGGTATGGACGGTTGGGAGGTCGGAATTTTGCGAGCGGCGCAGGGAAAGAATAACGTGCCGAGGATGCACGTCGATATACCGCAATACGATCTGCCGCCAGTCATCTTCGTCGTTCGCGTCGCACGAGACCGCAAGCTCGCTCGAGGAGAAGAACTAATTTCTCTGAGACTCGAAGTAACGAGATAGGGGGCAGCGGTAAATTAGAGGAGCGTGTAAAATTAACCTACAACTTCTTGGGCATCCATCCTTGCCTGCCTTCTGGACTCTCTACGTCGCAGCTCATCGCTTCCTATTCTCGGTATTCCCTCTGTGCCCGTCTCCCTTCCTCTCGCTGCCGAAATCCCAAGAGGTCCGTCGGCTAAGATGAAAATCGATCGACGCGCGGCAGGGAAATTTCTACGGACCGCGCTCTCTGTGCGGCGGGAATAAGTCTCTTGTCGTGTGGGAATACTCGGCGCGCAATCGAGCTTACTCGCCTCGCAGGCTGTAATATAAAAGATTCACGCCGTCGGTACCCGCCATTCGTTTCGCGCGCGCCGTTCGTGAGGAGCACCGAAATTGCGCACGCCTCTATCGTGCCCGGCCGTCGGCCGTTGTAAAAATTCAACAGGTAATATTCCTCGGCTCCCGGGCTGCTAGCGCAATTATTGCGAGTATCGGCCTTAAAATTCCTTAACGTACGCGAACGCGCGCTGTTCGATTACGTTCTCCGACGCGGCGCCGAGTCCGTGTGCATTATGAATCAGTGAGTGACGTAGGTGATTACGTGGAAAACTGCATTCTTTGATACGCGGAATATTTTCAGAACCGTGTGCCCGGCTGCTCGCCTCGCGATTCACTACGAAATAATTAACGTCTCGCGTAGCTCGCACGATGAACGTGAACGAACGTGCGCGCGGTTTGCAGGAAAATGTTAGCATTCGCGCTGCAACAGTCAACGCTTCTATCATTAGCACAGTCAATCACGGGGACATAGACGTCCGACGCAGTTTGAACTTTGAAGGTTCGCATTACCTCGGCATACTAACCGCAAACTCTCTCTCTCTCTCTCTAATGCACCATTTACCGGCTTTAAGCGAAGCTGGAAACTTTCGCGCGGAAAAAACGAAACTCTCAGCACTGCTGGGACTAAAATAGACGGTTGGTAAAAAACAAAAAACAGCACTAAAAAGGATAAAATAATTGTTCCTTTTTGAGGTCGGTGCCGAGATTGAAACAAAAATCGAATAAAATCGATTTCTAAACCTTCGTCGCCTTTAAACCTCCTCCATTTTCGAAGTCGGCTAATAACGAGTCCCATTAATAGGAGACAGAGTTTTTCATTCGTTAAACAAAACATGAATAGTATTATACAACGATCGATACTCTTATGCCGGGTGACACTAGCGTTCGCGAGCAACGAAGCCGCCGGCGAGCGGCTCTACAACTACATGCGATCTGTTCGCCAGCTGTTCGCGAGATCCAGCGTGGATCCAGCATTGGAAGGTAGAGAGGCCAGAATAAAGAAGGAAAGATTGAGAGTTGAGAGGCATGCGATAATTACCACGGTCCTCCCTTTTGCCAAGAGTACGAAGCTTCTTTACCCTTACACATCGACCGACAAGAAAGAAAGATTAGACTCAGTGACGACGTTACGAGCTCAGCCGAAATTGCACTGTACAACGCACATCGAACGAAGGCGAATGACTTCTCGATCACTCGCTTCCGCGGAGAAGACGAGAATCGGCATCGGACGGAATTGACGAAGAAAGCATACAGCGATTACCGGGACGCGATTTTCGTCGTCAACGAATGTTGATCGAGTCGCGGGAAGACAGCAAAGCTAATTCAGCGACGAACCGCGAGCTTCACCGTGACACACAGAGAACGGAGACAAATAAAGCTCGTGACGGGCCGCAAGCTCGATCACCGGTCTACTGCTACACTTGACGAGCTATGTCGAGCGAGAAGAGTCAAGAAGCGAGAGGCGAAGACGGGCAAAGGGAGAGCAGGCGAGAGAAAGAGAGAAAGAGAGAGAGAGAGAGAGAGGAGTGTATAAAAATCACTCCGCTCGCGCGACGGCGCCGTTCTATCTTTCTCTCGCAAGCTCGGCTCGCCCGCGACGCGGACACTGCAAAAGTTCGTGCCACGAGCGACGCCTCAGACCGCGAGCTGACCGCTTCCCCGGCGAGCTTTCGTCGGGGCTTTCGAAATCGAGGCGAGCTTGCGGTTCTCCTCCTTCGTCTCTTCCTCCTCCTTCTCTTTCTACTCTCCGCGCGTAACACGGCCGAGATCGACCAGCCGTGACTCGGAAGGGTCGTTGTCCTGTGACGCCACTGACGGAGAAGGAAAGAGGGAGAAAGATGACGGGGTGGAGAGAGAGAGAGAGAGAGAGAGAAGTTTGCCGGAGCTTGCAGCGTATCGTGCCGGTGGCAGCGGCCCAGTATCGGGAAAGAGGCAACGACGAGTGCGAAAAGGAGAGCAGAGAGGGAGTGACGTCACGTGCTCGAGGCAGCAAAGGGGAGAGTCTTTCTGTGATGTCATTGACAATGCGGTGGCGGGGGCGGCGGAGGGTAGGCCGTAGACTGAGAGAGCGGGGCGGAAAAGGACGGAGAAAGACGAGGCGGATAAGAAGGACGAGGGACGAGAATCGAAATGAGAGAGGGACGACGACGTTTCAGGAACAAGAGGAGGGGTCGAACACGACGAAACTATTCTTGGCCGCCTCAAACACCGTCCTCTCGCACTCTCGCACGGTTGCGTAACGAACGGGAGGAGAGAGAGAGAGAGAGGGAGACAGCTTTTCTGGAGGCAGTGCTCGTGAAATGGCCACTGCCTGACGTGGACGGGCAAGGAAGAGAAGAGGTCGCTAATGAGGGACTCTGTCCGTTTTCGGGAATTACGCGGGCGCCACATTTGGCCAGAGAGGATTCCTACCTCGTCGGAATGGGAATGGTTAAGGTCAGTCATGACCGAACTAATGATGTCTGCATTCACGCGTGTGCAGCGAAGATGATCGATCAGAGAGACAGAGTCGCAATCGTGTAGTTTCGATTCCAATCGTTTCGCGACGACGCACGACAGATTTCGTTAGTCGTACTTTCAGCGCATACCTGACACTCGAATCCGGGTCGAGTAAAAGCGATACCGATGCTTCGTTCGAGCGGAAATTTCGCAGATCGCCGAATTACCCTCACCCACGTTATTTTCCACGCTGCTCGTCGTCGAATTTATTTTTAATTCACGGCTGAATGAGCTGGATGGAATTTCCCGCGTTCTTACGTTTGCGTTACGGGCGGGATGGGTTTCCGGGGAGAGAAAGAGAGAGAAAGAGAAACCCGTGGAATCCATTTATCGAGAGCGCGCCACTTCTCCGGCGAGACTCGACGCCGTCGTAGAACCGCTGGGGATCAATTTAACAAAACGAGACTTTTCCACTGAAGATCTTAGTCCCTCTTTCATTCTTTCTCGCGCCGAAAAGCACCCTCACTTACCAATCCGCAACCCTCTCCCGAAGCCGGCGCTCACGGAGGCGGAGAATTAATTTATTAGAAACGGCCGTTCGCTTACTAGCTCGCGAATGGGTGGGGTCCTCGTTAATCGCGCAAAAAGCGGGTCAAGATGGAAAGTTAATTGACGGAGCGCGATGATAGTGAGACGAGCTAATTTGTCCTGACGCAACGGCGGATGCCGAGGGAATGGGTCGCCAAGCAACATGACGTCAATTTTCCGCCGTGTCAAGTCCAGTTGCCGTCAAACTCGGCCAGATTCTGCGTAGCCTGCGCCTAAAACAGCGCGCGCGCCCCTCACTTTATCTGCACGCTTACATACCCCTCAGGGGTGTAACGATACGCAGGGCCTCCGCTTTGCCGAAGTACGATCCAGAAGTGAGACGTTCTCCTTGTTAAACAATGGAACACTGAGAAGTCCAATAAAAAAACTGACGTCTTACAATCGGAGTCTATGTATGCATTACCCATTTGACTAAATCGATTCTCACTACCTATTACAGGCCATCGTACGACGTCAATGCTTAAACACCATCCGGACGGCCGTGTTCGAGTTTGCGGACGTCGAATGTGGACTCGACACGATTAAAAGTTACACCGCTCGGATAGGAACGGAATGACATCGACGACGACAACGACGACGAGAAGTTTCGCCGTCGATTAATTATCCATACCGACTCCGCGAGTCCTTGCGTATATAAAACGCTCGACTCGCTCGAGGCCGACCCTACACGACTGTTAGGGATAGCCTTATTACAAGTTTGCGAGGAGCGGTAGAGTCTAAGAAAGTCGGCGCCGCTCTTCTCCCCGTCGCCACAATTCTGCGGCGCGCGCGTTGGACCAATTTTCATAAATCTCCATTTCTGAAATAGAATTCGTCAGGGAGGTTCGCATGCAAATCGGGATCGATGCGCAGCGAGGAGCTGCGGCGTGGCACGGTGGTATGCGAACGTGTCCGCGTTCAGATTACTTCGGATACAAGACGCGGAGTGAGGGAGGATCGAATTAAGCCACGCGAATGAAAGCCTGCAACGGAAATCAATCGAACGGCGGATAGCCGAGCGTTCGAAATCTTTCATGCGACCCGAACAACATTGTTTCGGATCGGCAAATCGATTCATTGCCTCGCTCGCTGAATGCCGACTGACCGCGTCACGTGACAAGGAAGAGTATAGAGACACGGGCGGAGAGGTGGGAAGAGAAAGAACCGTGCGGAAGAGAGCGGCGAATGAGAGGAAGGCGAGGGCGGAGAAGAATGAGTTTGTTGTTTTAACGCGGTGTGCCATTACGGCGGGCTTACGTCCTATCCGCGAATGTTCAGCTGTGCCGTGCTGCTGCGATCCGAAGGTGGTCGCAGGTGGTCGGAACGGACTACTCTCGGCCTTTTCGGTCTCTCAGCTCGCCCGGCTTCTTTCGTCAGACACGGAACGCGACTTGCCCGTCGGCTAATTCGTCTTCGCATTATTTTTTCTTTTTTTTTCTCCCCCATATTCTAGCCTCGCTCCTACAGTCACCGATCTCCACCCCAAACGACGCGCCTCCCTACCGTCGTCATGTGCGTCGGCAACGGTAAAGCGGTAGCACGCAACACGTTCGTGCACCGCCGTCTGACACCGGCTGTGCGGGTAGTCTGCTTCGCTAAACTAACGTCCACGCGAACACGGTTAACCGGACAAACGGGTTGGCCGTGCCACATTTCTAGCGCGCCCCCGAGCTTCGCATGCATGCGAGACACTTTTTCGGGACGCAGTTTCGTGGGAAATTCGTTAAAGAGGAATGACGTGCACGGCGCTCGCGTGGCTGGAGCGTGTGACACAGAAACATTTGAGACGTGTGTCGGTCGGCGGGAGGGGTCTGACGATATTCATGGGTTCGGGGGCGCGACGACCATAAGTCTCATTGACTCGCGCTCCCGGAGAAGAATTTACTCGCACGTAAGGGGTTGACAGTGACAGAGGGCGAACTTGGGAATCCAGTCGGAGCAGACAGGGTGAATTTGAATAAACAGGTCCGAGATATGAAGCGTTCGGCCTGAGGTCAGGAGGGCTGAACCGGGTAAGCTCAGGTGAGGCAGGAGGCCTCGGGCTATGACTATGATAAATTATACAGTAGTCGCTATTGATCTCACCGCGCCTAAGGTCAGACACTACGGCAAAATCGAGTCCGAGCAGCCCGAGAACCGAGTCGGGCATGAGAATAAATTCAATTTTCCCGCTCTAAATAACGGAACGTTAGACGACTGCCCCGTGAGGGCTCTATCGGGGTGTCGGTGGAAATCGCCGTTTCCACTGGAATATGCAAAACCGAGTCTGCCGCCTTAAGAGCGTGCGATAAATGATCGCCGCCCCTTCTGTAACGCCATCGGCGAGCAGCGGGACGGCTCTTTCCATTCGTTACACTCGAGAATCCACACACCAGAATCCACTTCGCCAGGATTATCGGAGTCGCATAACGATAAAGAGTGAATTTCAAAAGTAAGGAGAGTGGCACGCTCGAAAGAATGCGCGGGCTGAATAATGCGGCGAACGAGATCAGCGTGTCTTTCACTCAAGTCGTCCAGTTTGTTTCGATGCCATTCGACGGCGACAATGGAAGTGCCGGCGATAAGAGAGCGCAATAAAATGGATCGTCAATGCGCCGATCCCGCGATAAAAGGAACCGTAAAACGGGGTCGGAGGAGATCGTGGAATTTGGGAAAGCCGCGTCGAACGTGCGAATGGATGAGATCGGTAAGAGTCGGCGCGATAGGAAAATGTGGCGGAACAGCCAGAATGCGCACGGGCGTGCGTCAGAAGCGTAAAGGTGACGGCGGCGGAGCGGCTTCGAACATTTCTGGCAACCGTACAAAACATTCATCGTCTATTCTCGACGGGATCTGAGAAACAAATTGTCCCTAGAAAGTCGAAGGCGCTTGCCAAGGGAGCGGCGGGATTGGTCGACGCATCGGGATGGAATTCAGGATGTCCGGTTTTCGATTTCGATCGTCGTGGAACTCCTGGCGCTCCGCCTCGCGCCACATTGGCCAATTTTTGGCTCGCGAAACCCGAGAAATAAATCAACCCGCTCGCGCCATCGTGCCCCGTCCTTTTCTTTCGCGGCGAGATTATTTCAATGAAAGCGTCGGCCGAATAGGATTTATGCTTCCCAGCGGAATCGATCGGCTCTACAATGTCGGCCCGCTGCGTACGGACGACAGATCCGCGCGTCGATACAGTCTGGCATTTTCAGGCTACCTGTATGAATCCCTTGGACAAGCAGATGCGACGGATTTTTTCGCGATACCGTATATAGTCTCTAGGCGCACGCACGCACTGCATCGCGGCGCGTTATATTACAGATTCATTCGGTCTGACGATAGTCGACGTTTTCGGTTACGCGAACAATTACGTGCCGCTGCGCAAATTTTCTTTCCGCCCACCCGTCCGTCGCCAGCGTTAGAGGGCAATTTTCCGGCGAGCGAGTTCTGGCCGTAAATCAAGCCGTTCCTCAAATGCGTCGGCCCCATACCAAGAAGTTGCCCGAGAGTGCTGAGATAAGATTCTCCAGCAAGTGGAACGCGTGAGTGGCGAGTAGTGAGTCGTCAATCAGACAGCTACGTTTACGCGGGTCACGTTGACAGATGTAAACCGGCCGACTTTTCTCTCGCGCGCACACACGCCCCTCCCTCTCCTTCTCTCGCTTCGCGGAAATAATACGCAATTCGGCGGAAAAGCCACGCTTTCTCCCACCGACCGATTATAAACGACGCCAGTCCCGCTCACCGCCTCCAAACTTCCCTCGTCCAACCTACAAAACTTTCCTCCGTAAATCGTTTCGCCCCGCTCAAATTGCGCCCGTGTGTTGTTGCACTCGGCAATGGCGCCAGGCAATGCGCAGTCACTTCCTACGCTCGCTGCATTTCGTTCGTTAAAAGTACGCTTGTACGTTCCGCGGAATATGTGCGCTACACGCGAGTTAGCCGACTTTCCGGCGCGCTGACTATCAATTATATCGAGATTCGGAGGCCAGCGAACGTTTCGCGCGGCGATATGGCACGACGTTCGCGTACGCGAATCCGGAGTGAAACGAATCCGCGTCTGAGAATCAGGCCGAGACGCGAAAGAAAGACGTGTAAAAGCGGACGATGTTCAGGGCTCGTCCATAATACAGCGCCTTGACCTATAGGCCGAGGGGGAAAAAGAAAAGGAAAAAAATGCACGATTCACCGAAATAACCCGGCGACCGATGATCGCCCTAAAATATACCCAGGAGGATGTCTTCTAAACCCACCGCACGAGACTATCTTTAAACCGCGCAGAAATCGGCGACTTCCGATGGCCGGCGGCGTTGTTCGAAATGAATTCGTGACACGGATATGGACGCCGTCGATGATTTCGCGGACGATGTGATTTATTAGTCCGCTGCCGGGCTGAGTGAGGCACTTGAGAAGCGGGGAGTACGCTCGAATCGTAAATCTGTTCCTCTAAATCGCCGAGTAATAACCATCGAGCTAGCCCCCTTTACGTCTTACGTGATGTACACGGCAATTATCGATAACGGGACAGCGAATGCACGGTTTCTCTAAAGGATCGTTATGTTTCTTAGAATATCGGAGTGCGCCTCCGTCGCTGTGCTCGGTTATGTGTCGGAGTACGTGTAGGCTTTAATGAACTCTTGGTTTGTGGGTCACGGCAGGCGGCACGATGATGAAATTTTTGTTCGGTCTTACCGTCTTTCCTGTAATAAAGGATCTCGAAATGCTTCTCGACGCCGGCAGCGAGGGCGTCGCGAAGCGCGGCGACGGCATGGGGCGACGTCATTGGTCCGTGGAGGAAGTCGCAGACTGCCGGCCGCTGCATCACTTCCGCCCTCGAGAAGCCCGTCAGCCGGCAGAAACCGTCCGAGCAGTAGATTATGTGGCATAGTCCCTGTTGAGCGTTCGCCACTAAAAAACTTCGATCTGGAACAAGCGTGAGAACGGAACGGTTAGAGGGCTGATTAAAAAGTCTGATTAACCGGAGATTATTTCTAGCGAGATTGAAGGTTACGTCGAAGTCGTTAAAGCGTCATCGAGTCGTCGCGATGCACGGCTAGTGGCCGTTCTCGGGAAGACCGGAATTAAGCTTCGGCTTAGCTCTGCCAAAGATAGACAAGATCGCGGCGAAGAATTAGCAATCCGAAGTGCGCCCATTAGTCCCCGTCGCCAATCCGTTCAAGGAAGAACAGACTCATTGCCGAAGCCGAGAGCTTCCGGGAATCTATCGTTTCGAAACTTTCTATTTACAACGGCGACGCGTGGGACGGTGGCAATCGAATGGTCCAAAATTTCATCCACGAACTCTGCGTCGCCATCGGACCGCGCGACGCCGAACTTTTCGGTTGCAATATCGAATCTCCGCGTCGACCTTCGTCCTAAATCGGGCGTCGCCTCAAAGTGCTCACCATAAAACATTTTCGCTTTTGCCGGCCATTAAGCCCGTCTGCCTTTGCCGTCGTCGTCGGTCCGTGCTAATAATCAACGGATCTGTTTTCTGCCCGCGAGACAGTTTTCGACATTTTTATTGATCGGGATCAAAGTGGGACGACGGCATGAGATGTCGAGAGCGCGGATTTGTCTGACCGCAATTCGCTTTCCGGTCATATGATTTTAATTCTCACTTCCTGCAGACGTGCGTCGAGCGGTCGGACTCATATGAGAAAATGAACGGCCGCGATGGCCGCGTCGAAACTACCGTTATCCCGACGTGTTTCATGTTATTTGCAAATCGTTCGCTTTCGGCGCTCCGAAGATTCGCAAATCGACACCGAGATCGTAGATCAATAATCTCGGCCGTCTTTCGACCGTAATCCTGCGAACTGCGCAGTTACGTATTTATGTATTTCCTCCCCGCGTGCGCGCGTGCGTGAGAACGTCCGCCGGTTTAAAAATATTCACGCGCTATTCTGGGCCTTCGAAAGGTACGCGTAGGGTCGCATCTTTACGGCCGCAAACAACGATCTCGTTTTTTCCTCCCAAGTGAAAGACAGCGGTGGCTTCGGAGAAGAAGAAATCAATGGCAAGGTTATAGTAGTACAGACGGACGACAGTGCGCTAGGAACGGGTCACAGTCGCGCCGCTTCGAGGAACGAGACAATTCTGTAACTGTCGATAGTTAAAGCGACGGCTGGCCGAGATGATTTGTATTCAGCCCGAAATCGGCCGAGCGATCTATCACGTTTCGGACCGGCGGAATGGCACTTCAACGATTCGCGGAAGAAAATAATTTTCCGATACCGCGAAGCCCACCGGCCGGATCCGAGGTGAATTTATGCTCCGCAGCAGATTGCGCCGCTCGATACCGATGAGCGGCGAACTAATGAATGTTATCGTCGCCATTGTTTTTTCTCCCTGTCATCCCGGCGTGACGTCATTCGTCTTGAATCGCGAGGTGTTCCTCGTAAAGACGAGGTTACGCCGGCGAAGAATGCAGCTCGCCGTCGATGCCAAGAACGCGCTCGCTACGCATGCTCTTTCCCTCGGCGTGCATGTGTCGCGCGGAAAATAGGAGTTCCAAGAAGGTACGACAATTTTGGGATAAGCCAGCTCGACTCATCGGGGACGAGCGGCGGGAGGACGGGTGAAGGGAGACAGAGGGAGCCGTTGACGGAATTAATTCGACGAATCGATTGGGTTCGCGTGAAAAATGGGCACGACTACCGCTGTAACGACTACTTTTAATTACGTCGGTCCGGGAAGCGGCGCTAATTGCTTTTCGGAGACCGGCGGAAGGGTCGCCGCCGTGTCCCGCTGGCATGGAATCGCATAAAAAGCCATTGCATCGAGATCGTCGATACTTCGCCTCGAGTACAGTTTGTTTTCATCTGACCGAAGGCGCGAGTGTTCGCTGAATCTATTGAACGCCCCGCGAGCGCCGAGACGAGGGGCTCGGTCGTAAGAAAAATAAGCTCGCGGCGTGATTTCGGACGAAATCTCGTGCGTCTCGCACGAAAGTGCAGCCGATCGCAGATCGATTGGTGCCGATAATCGAAGTACGAGAAACGGATAGGCTGGGCGGAGGAGAATACGCTGGCCGGCGAGCACGAACAACAAACTGAACGGCGAGGCCGGCGAACGTGCGCCGTCAAAGAGATAATTAGCTGGCCGGTTTTGCATCAAAGCGCGCCATGGGAAACGAATCGCTTCGCTGGCGAGCGCGAAACCACCCGGCCAGCTCCGCTCGCACGACTTCACGTTCGCGAGCGAGCGAACGCCTGCCAGAACTTTGCGACACAGCACTATAATTACACTACTTTGTTTCGGACGCGACCGTTTACACCCGCTTAACGCTGTGCACAACTTTCGTCCGCCATATTCCAAGCCGCGATGCCACTCGCCGGTGCTCGCACGATCACTCAAATCTCAGCCGATCCCTGCGAACTTTTCGCCATCATCGAAAGATCTCGCGCCGTGAGACGTTCAAGCTGTTGCTTATTATGCGCGGCATGAAAAATTGAACGACCGTGCACTCTTCGTACTTCACGCCTCTGTGGAAAAGGAGAAAAAAGAAGATATTCAGCTTCAGGGGGCCGAGATGTTGCGAGCAAATTTTTAGTTCGACTCGCTGCGATTGCTCGACGCAAATTTCCATTGAAAGGTCCGAAGTTAATTATTCCGGCAGGCGATAGAGCCTGCTAGTTAGGCTATGTAGCGGGGATAAATCGTAGGTTAATCGCCATCGACGGCCGTTCGCGTGAAAAATGAAAGTGCCCCTGCAATCTTCCCGGGGCCAGGGAACTTTTTTAATATCATCTGGATTATAAATGAGGAAGAAAAACTCTCGAGCGGGCCGTGCCGGCGAGAGGATCATTTATGAAACTTTCCGCGTTACCGGATTGACCGCAAACTTTTTTCGACGTCGGGGTCACCCAGCCACGCGCATTCCGCGTGTCGGAAAAGCGTTTCAAGACCTGGCCCGTCGGAAATATCCTACGTTTAATCGGTATGCACTTTAAGAAGGAGTAAAGCGGAATGTTACATTGATTACCCATTACGTCGACGGGGTTGCAGTTGTTTGTCCGAAAGAGTCAAGAGATCCGGACGATAAAAAAACTCGAGCTTGCATTATCTGTTTATTTTAGCTTTTCACGAGACTATCCGTCCCCGCTGACGCCATCGTTTTTCGTCACGATGGCGCCCGATTTACGCCGTGGACGTCCTTGAACGACAAACGACCGGTGGACCGAACGATCCGTCTTGGCCACCGAAAAGCTGAAAATACGTGAAGTCACGCTAGGCTACGTCGGAGTGTTGTGACAAGTCGGAACGACCTTGTTATGTTAAACTTAAACCGTTCATGTGATTCCATTCAGACATCATATATACAGATTTAAGCAAACAAATAGAAAAATTAGAAAATAGAATTTTGCTATCCCTTTGCCACCCAATTTCGGTTCGCGCGGCTTTCAAGGTGTTGCCCTCGTTTTGCAACACACGAATAATATCAGAAAAAACGATCGCTGTGGACTATTTCGCCGTGAAGTATCTTAAGGGAAGGCTTGCGATTAAGATGCCTGATTACGAATGTCTCAATCGTCTTCGTACGCCGCCCGTATGGAAAGGCTCGCTCGGGCGAGTCGTGCGCGCGCGCGGAGTCATTACGGAACATGACGAATTGCATGTGATTAAGTGAAATGACACGTTGAATATGACTGAGGGGAAAATTATCGGTCCGGCGGACTGTCGATTTGAGATGCTATCGGCGCCGGCTTCCTTATATCTCGAGGAAATCTCTGCCGGTTGCGAGAAAGAGTAATTTTCGGGCCGGCCAATTTACTACCCACCGCGATGCCTAGATACGATTCGGTTTCTTTCCGCAAATTGACTCTTACGATGCCCTGTAATCTGTACGTTAATAGAAACTAGAATATCGGTATAGTTGCGGCGATATGCAAACTCTATGACAGATAGCACGTACCGCACAAACCGAGTGATCTATATGTAGACTTTACACTGCACAAACAGCACCAGAGTAGAGTCACTGTTACGAAGTGAACGCGAGACTATAGCGAGCCCTAAGCTCAGCATACCCGACACATTAGCAATTGATCGTACACAACAATTCGCATTCCCACAGAAGTGCAATACCTACTTTCATTCATAACATTGACACACATAGCCGAATCCGCGCTAATCACCAGGTGGCAAATTTCCGATGACATAATCGGCCATTTTTCGATAACAGCCAGTCAATTCGACGCAATGTATTCTCCTGACTTTTATTTCCTTCGTGCATTAGTGAGCTGCCACGGCAGAGGGTGAACGTTTATTTTGCAAAGATCATGGCAGAGGCATGGAAGAGATCATTAATTCTCGGATGTTTCTCTTTGCCAGCGATGATTCGGCCGCTTTGAAGATCGCACTATGCCGGGACGAATGTGCCTCGTCCAGACCTTCTAAGTGCCTCCCGCGCATGAGAGAACCGTG
This sequence comes from Priocnemis perturbator, assembly GCA_963942575.1. Lineage (NCBI taxonomy): Eukaryota > Metazoa > Arthropoda > Insecta > Hymenoptera > Pompilidae > Priocnemis > Priocnemis perturbator. Next base: position 10,511,191 of record OZ012648.1, read on the forward strand.
AAAATTGCCGGCAAAGTCTGTGCCGTTTCAGATCTTTGAAGAGTCGCCGCGATGCAATGAGTGCAATTCGTCCTGCGGCTTTGAGAGTCTGTCGGGAGAGCGTGCCTCATGAAAGAAACAGCAGTGAAGCCAATCCGCGTTACTTATTCCACTATAAATTCATTACACCCACTTTCTCGCGTACGCCCACATAATTAACGCTGAGTGTCAAACCTGGCACATCGTAACAAGTGCCGCGTGAACGCGGAGTGTGGTGTATTAAGTGAAAGTTCAACATCACTACAGCGAATGAGTCGTCCTGAAGGAAGGCGTTGCAGGCTGACGAAAATTCATGAAAAACATTAGTCACCCAGCTCACGTAGAGGAGGCCGAAGTAAGAAGTGGCGCGACTGAAAATTCATGGAAATTACCGGTGTCCTCGAGACTTTCTCGCACGAAATCGAGCGTAATGAGCGGAGCTGGCCCGTTCAAATTTTCCAACCCTCTCGTCGTGCGCCTTCATAGTACGAGGATCGGGCGTTAATTTCTCGAGGGGTTCGAGTCGACGAGGAGAGAAACAACGAGACGCCGTTCGTGTCACAAGGGCCACATCGAGTGATCCTTTCGGACGAATCCGCACTTGCACCGATCCAGGTGAGTTTATCGGCCGTCGTCCGGAAATAGGTTTCTGTCGAGTTCGCGGTGCAGTCACGTCAGACTCGCTGGAGGGCCGTGGGCCCTTTGCCAAGGATGTCACTTAGCCGGAGGAAACTACTTGCGCCGTTACCGTTCCAGAATACTGACCATTTAGGCTCCCTTATCTCAGCAGCCCGCAGTCCGACTGGCCGTCCTGTTTTTACGAAGGACAAGAAATCGGGCACCTTGGTTGTCTACGACTCTCTCGCGTCCGCGAACTTTCGGCCGCGCGGAGATTCTTGGATCAATTAGCTCACACTGTACCGGGATAATCGTCTCAGTTATTTATTCATTAACGCCAGTCGTTGAGCTAATGATAAATCATTACGCGCCGTTTGGCACGACATCATTCCCGTCTACCGGCCGCCTTAACCATGATTAATATTCCTTTCTACCATTGTATCGTGGTCAGTGTAACGGAGAACCATTGTTCCATGTCGGCGGCCGAATGATTAATTACTGAAACATTTTTCCTCTCACGCATTCATCAGACTCTTCCCGACGAACTTCGGTGTGTGTGTGCGCGCGCGCGCGCGCGCCCACGTATACACGTAAATGCGAATGCCTTCGTGCCAAGTTCATGTTCACGAGGTAAAAGAAATTGTCCGAGATATGAAAATAATTAGCGGGCTAATTAACGTGCAGATTCGTTGAGTGCGAACGAGACTTTAATAGAATTAACGACGAGATGTTTGAAGCGCGGTACCAGGAAGCCTTCGAAATCCGGTAGAAGTGGATTTCGAAGGAAGCGAACAGAGACCTGTGGACGATCATGCCCGGAAGTTGGGCAAAGCTCGGGGAACTTGTTTTGAAAAGATATCGCGAAGTTTCCGGGAACAACGAGTCCAGTGTCTTTTTCACTCTTACACGTATATACTCGTCTTGTTTGCTCTTTCTGTATCGATTTTGCCATCTTTTTCATCCCACTCGGCCCTTTCGACTCTAGCCAATGCCCGGCGAACAGCAATATTTTTCCTCGATGAAACGACATAAATTCAATTTCTTGATCGGTAAACGAATAAGCCGAACTTGTCTCATTCCTCGGTCACTCTTGACAAATGCTAATCGCACTCTAACAAGAGCCACGCGGAAATGCAAGGCGAGCAATTTCAGTCTAACGTCATGGTCGTGAGATCCGAGTGTTACACGTACCTGCTCTGCATATCGGAACATTTTCCATTTCGCTTCATTACGCGCCGATTGTCCGAGGCCGAGAATGTCGGGCCGAGTATCCGTCGAATATGAAGGGAGGCAAGCTTAGACGGCTGTGAGACGTTTGAGGCACGCAAGGCAGTTTAACGCGGCCAGCGCGACTGACATTTCTCGCGAATTCTGGACCGCTATTACGAGACACGCGGGATGCACTTGAAAGTTCTCGCCGTACGTATTAATATCCGTGCATGAACGTCGCGAGCGCAGTGTCGCCGCGGCGAAAGAATGAATTTCCCCCTAACGAGAGTACTAGTCCTAAGTTCTGGCTGGGATGATCGTTGTCTGGGTTAAAGACGATGGAGGCATGGCGCGCGAAGCAATTCGCGTAATTGTTAATCAGGAGTCGTGTCCGAAAGAACTTCGTTATCGTCTAGGTACGCGTCCCTCAACTTTAATGCTCGAAGATGAGCATCATTGACTATCCTCTTTCTAAATTTACTCGCTTGTTGACTCGATACCCGTTGGATGGAAGCATCTCGCTACGCGTTACCGTTAGTAATTGAGTGTATAATTCAAGTGCATTCAACGGCGTGAGCGTGCTAACGTAAGCCCTTTCCAGGTAAAAAGCCGAGTTAATGCAGTCTCACTGACTTTACGCTTGCTCAATCAGAGCCTGGCGCGTCTTCAAACAATTATATCGCGACCCGGCCTGTAGCGCGGCGCTTCATTCCCGCAGCAAGTTACACGATTCCGACTATAAACAGGGAGCGCGGAATCAAAGGGTGGATTTACCTTTAGTGCTGAAGTTAGGTCAGAATACGGGCGCACGGAGTTTACGACAGCATGATAAGGACACGCGTCTATGTTACGCGCACGATATAACGTGTGCCGCAGTATGTGCGGCATACCGAAATCAGTGTTTGCGATCGCATATCGACGATCGCTGATCGACTCTGTCGTCAATGAATTCGTTACCGTAACCGCACGGGATTAAACATCACATCTCCCCGACAGCGAACTTCTTATCGCAGCGTTCGGAAAGTAGCGTTCGCGGGAGAGGGCCGATGAAAATGTCGCAGATCGGACGAGAAATGCGCAGCGGGTCGAGACTGTCGAGAGTCGTAAGCAAAAATCAGCTCTGCATTAAACAAACGACGATGATGCACGTCCGCAGACAGTGGCGACAGAGAGCCGCCACGCGATAATAATTATCCATCGACGTGGAAGCGAGCCCCTCGCGAAAGAACGTCACACACGAGCGGATCGATGAACGTCCCACCGCGACCTACCGTCGACCTGACCATCGGATCTATAGATCCGCGATACTCGCGCACTGCCGACTATCTATCCTCCGCTTCTCCTCCTCGCTTCTCCGCAACGTGGAAAAAAAAAAGAGAGAGAAGGCGGTTCCCGTTCGAGGACCGTGGAGAATTTTAAATATCTACCCTGGCCGCTGTCCAAAGTTTCTGGACGAATTTATCGCGCCGGGAGGCATTTACTGTACGTGTGCCATATTGGTATCGTGTGCGTGTTGAACGTGCCCGATGGTAGGCCGGTTCATTGTGATTTCCGTCAACTCACCGCGCCGGTGTCATTGTCATCGGGATCCACTTCCTGATGACGCCATCTTGGTCCGAGACCTCGCGAAAGACGGTCAAAGCCACGAGCCGCGTCGAGCTTTTTTTCCGATCCGCGTGCGGAGGGGCGATGTGGGTGGAGAGAAACGAAGATAGTAGAATAAGAGAGAGGGAGAGAGCGAGAGAGAGAGGGACACATATACACAAAGTTAGAGGGAAGTGGGTCACGACTTAGCCCGACTAACCAGAAGAACGATTGTCTTGGACAACGAATGCGATTAGATGGATTTAGACGTGTGGGATTTTGTGGCTCGAACTAGAGAACCTACGAATTGTCAACCGACCTGTCGGACATAAGCAATCTCGCACGCGGCGTCAATTTGTTCCTGCTATTTTTATCCCAAGCCGCCTTTGTCATATTCGCGTCACGTATAGGCCAGCCAACTGCATTGCTGCGTTAAACTTTTCAAGTACAATTATCGTCATCGATTTCACCCGTAGACCTCGTCACGCCACTCGCTGAATTATTTTACTCCCGTCACAATTTGCATCCCTACCATTACCACGTGCACGACAATCGCGGAACAATTTACACTTCGCATCGGTCATTTTGCGACTGATGGTCCGAGCGTGGGAGTGGCGTTCTTCAAAGCTGTATAATCAGACGTACATTGACGAGGAATTTAACAGGCCATCAGACTATGACCCCTGACACGTGGGAGAAAAATTGCAGCGCGCGGCTCGCGACCCTATCGTCGGCAGAACTTTTCTCCGTCGCCCCTGCTGTCTTCGCGACGATCGAGATACGATGGCCGGAAAATTGATAACGACGATCGGGAGCGAGAGGCACCCGCGGCGCGGCACAATCCGAAGTTAAACCGTGGTCCCATTTGTCGACTTTTAATAGCCTCGTACACGAAAACGAAAGGCGGTGCCAGGTTCTCCCCGGTCTCGCATTGTCGACTTCATTTTCGTGCCGCGCTCGTACATGCGTGCGAGCACTTCTCTCTTTCTCTCTTCTTCCCTCTCGCTCTACCGTTCTCTGCCGTGCGCGCTCTCCCTCTCTTTCTCTCTAGCACACTCGACCGCCTAGCATGAACTAGCCTGTCCTTGACACGAATGACATCTAAATTAACATCTTCATTATGCCCGGGCTTTCGTTTTGTACTGCCGTTTTATCGATCGCACGCATAACTATTCGCAACTCATTGAGTGCGTCTTAGATTATTCGACGCTGTTCGCACTTTCCAACCCTTATCTCCTCGCGCACAGCTGCATTAACTGCCGGCGTCACTGTATTAGCCACGTCCTAATGAAATTCGCTGACGTCCAAGGTATACTCTATGAATATCATTACTCGCAATATCATAATTCAAAGCCGTCCGACTCCATCCACGTCGGTCATTTAAAAGTGGGCGATAAAGGTTATGAGACTTTGAAATGGCGAGTAGATCGCGACGGATACTTGTGGTTCCATGCGGATTCGTTTCTTGCCACCCAGGAAAGAATCTTACCGACGACGTCTGGAGAAACAATCAACGGCTAGTCCGCGAGAGCGAAACGATCGCCGATAAGTAGACCGACCAGCCCTTGAAATTCGTACAATAAAGACTCGGCCTCTGATCGCGTGTTTTCGCGGCGGTAATTAAATTTTGAACACTTAAACGCCGAGTCCGGCGCGACCTTGCCAGAAAGATTCTTCGCAGTTCAGTTTCCATTCACACGTGCGTACCATCAAGTCTCTACGCATGTACCGAATGTGTCGAATACTTTGCCACTTTATCAATTAATCTGTACCCCTCTTCATTACCCTCCAAAAAACGGTATCTTTAACCTTTTACTCAGTGTCACTCGAAGCCATGCATGAACATGACGAAAATACTCCCCACAAAGTTTAAAAACTATCTTTCCACGCGGCAGCGAATGCGCTAAGGCAGAGTGCGCAGAGAGGCAAGAAAAGGTGTCAGCAGCCTTTGGCTGGACGCGCGAAGAGCAGGCGATCAGCCGTTTCGAATTATTCAATTTTTTCCCACCCACCGCCTCCGAACGTAATTTATCAGTGTTTGCCGGGGACAGGAGGCCGCCCTCCGGCGTCAGATTCGATTACGTTACAAGAGGACAGATGACGAACAGCGAGGAAGAAGATCCGCGGGGTCGTTAGGTCGCAGGAGAAAAGGGGTTAGAGCGGGAGCAAAAGAACAAACGTAGGTAGGGAGGAGGCGAGAGGAGAGCAAAGGGAAGGAAGACCAGACAAGCGAACAAGTCGACGTCGAGGGTATAGAGGAGGACGTCAGATTAGAAGCCAAGCCTTGACGGACGGCAATGCCACCGCAGAACCCAACCCCCGAGCAACCGACGCTCACTGGCATACATATTTTTTTCATTATATAAATTGGCGCTACAAAGGTTTCCTCTACCGTCCGTCGTGTTAATGCCTATTACAACGGGCGCCCTTCTCTAAGAGGACCCACGCATGTAAGAAGATCCGACACGTACTTTCGCACATGTCACCGACACCTGTGCCAGTCTCCCGACAGCTTGTATCTAGATTTTTCCCTCAATATCACGCCGACACTGATTTCCCACGAGACTTTAAACCCGTCTTATCCTATGTTTTATTCACGCCCGCTGCTTCACGTAAATTTGTCTGCCGTCCCCGTTAACGAGAAACGGATGACCGAGTGCGCGGAATATTCGCGGCGACGAGTCCTTCTCGCGTGTCGCGCCCTTTCTTCGGGCCAGACGCGCACTGCTTTATTGCAGTTACGACAATTTTATCGGGCGCCCGCGACGTACGAGCGTCGACGTGGAAGCTCCGACTTTTTCGGAAAGCTAACGCGAACCGATGTTTGACGCTGATAACGCCCGGCGGCGAAACTTTCATCCAATGTGGCGCCGGCCGGGAATCCGTCGAAAGGCCGAAAATCGGGAGATTCACGATCTCGATATCTATTGTCGGCGCGTGCCTTCCCGAAAGCCGAACTCCACGGACTGGAATAATCGTCGTAGCGCAACTTTCGGCGGAAATTCGCATTAGGGGCGACGCTCGCGGAAAAATCCTAAATCGAAGTCGATCAAAATGAGCGACCGCGAATGGTAATATTCTTCGTCGTTGGTCATTTCGAGCATGCTTCGACCGACGGAATTCGAGGAAAGACGTATCGACCTATCGAAGTTTGCGTACCGGCGTTATTCTAATCTGCAAGATACCGCGCTGATATTCGAATGAAACGTATTCCAATCGATCAGCCGTATTTACGCGGCGCTGCATTTGTATCCGTCTGCATCGGAACACGGTCAAATCTATTTTTCACATTTTCAACCGAAATGAGATCGCCGCCCCGTTGCAATATTTATCGGCGCACGTATTGAACGGATTCGTCCCACTCTCTTATGCGCTCTCTTCAGTAACGAGAGGTTCCATTAAGAGAAGCCGTGCATATATGAGTTAGTTCGCTAATTGTTAGTCAGCTACAGCGGAGCGTGTCGGGCGGAAATAATGGGCGAGCAGTTTCTCGTGGGTAAATCGAAAAATCGAGCCTGCCGAAGGGTCGCTTCGAAAAATAATTCTCCGGCTCTCGTCTCTGTATTTGTCATGCACTCAGGGTGTATGCATTGTTACCGTGTCAGCGGCACGCAAATTGTTTGACGGATAGTGTTTTTGTGCGGGAGCCCACGATGGAGTTTTTCGCGGAGTCGCCTTTTTATTGTGCCTCGTTAACTCTTCCGATGCCTCTTCCCTCTCTCTCTCTCGCTCTCGCTCTCCATCATTCCATTGCCGCGAATCGAACAATGGGCCCGTCTTATTATCGACGTTTCCATCCTTCCAGTGCGTACCTCTCGTCTTGAGAGCTAATCGACAGGAATGTCAACGTTAAAGCGCCCGTCACGGTTCCGCAAATAAGGCCTGCATTTCGCCGGATGCACGATTGTGTGCCACACTCTCACCCCAAGCCGTTTCACTGTTTCTTTGGAGGCGAGCGTAGAACGTACGGCTCGATTCATGCGGCAAGAACTTCTTCCCCCTCTTCTAAGCATTCATTACTCCCGCCCTTTCATAGGACCACCGTTTTATGCCGACACGTAAGTAATGAGAAGTCGGAGAAAAAGGGAGTCGAGTACGGAATGGCCATGTCATTGAGAACCGCTCAACGGACGGCACTCGTCTGGTACCTGACAGAAATTTTCCTATATAAACGTACGATTAAAATCACTGCCAGCACTCTCCGAGGGCTTCCTCAAGAAAACCATGCGTTTCGAGCGCACGAAATAAACTTGGAAATCGACGACGGGCCAGTGGAATGAGGAAAAGTACGCGGGGGCACGAGAAGTTTGTACAACTAATCTTTCCGCAGAAGTTGACGTCAGTAAATGGCGACAATGCGAAAGAGATCGCCGCCTCTGGTCTCCTTCGCTTTTTCGCAATCAATCTGCTCTCCCCCCTTCACCCTTCTGCACGTACTATCCCATGCAAGGACTTGAGGCGTGCCTCGAGTGATATTGCCAGTGACATGCATTGTCCCATTGTGGAGAGAGAACTACCCCCTTTCCTCCGTTTAACCAGGGCCCTCCCGGTAAACCCTCTCCCTCTTTCGCCCCATCCCTGTTATTATCCCCGTAGTCATCCCCCTTCCATCTTCCAGCCTCCCAGCCTCCCAGCGGTCGAGATGTTTTAAATAATATTGGAAATGGAACTCTGGCTCGATGCCGGGACCGTCCGATTTGAGGCGAAGGAGGACCTCGAGAGGGCTTCGATTACGTCGACAGAAGCGAAGAGGGATGAAGGACGAGGACCGAGAATGATTTCTGGGCCGCCTGGCCGCGCTCGTATCTGCGGTTAATAATTTCGCCGACGGACCGTCAGGGACGAATCAACAATCGCTGTCGAAGCCAAATCGAACATTTTGCGAGCTCGCCCCGTCTAGGTCGCGCAAATCGCGGACCAGACGAGATCGAAGCCAACGGAATACCGTCCCGCACGCTTCACCGATTATTGCGATTTAATTTATTGCCGCCCCGGTATGCGTGCATCGTCGATCGCCCGCGCCGTCGATACGGGCTCGCGCGATTCGCAAAAAGAAGCCCAGCCTCGCGCGTACGGCGCGATCCACAAAGGCGGTTTAATCAAAAATACCCCGATTTAATGAATTCCGCCCTGCTCTCGGAGCGAGTCAATATATCGGTCCTCGATGCACCTCGTCTGCATTCAATAATGCCCTCGAATGAACCACGCCCGTCTATGGAGACGAAAGATCAAGCCCGTGCGCCCGTCACGTGACCATGAGAATTTCTAGGAAATCCGCGGATCATGGCCGGGTTTCGCGAGGATCGGCGGGCGTGGGAAAAATGCTGTGAACACAGCATTATTCATCTTCGCCTTGCGTCCTCGCCCGCTCGCATAATCGCGTTCGCGCGCACCGCCATCGACTGTAGACATTTTTCGGAAGGCTGCTGGCTCAGATTCGCAACGCAATTCCCAGCTTAATCAAGTCCGCTACCTGTCCCTCTAGGTTTGTCCCGGCGTTCCTGGGACGCTCATTTACGCCTCAATCTCGTCGCGTCCAGCCTCGCAGTATGCGACGAGGCCGATTAGGATTCTAAACTTTGCAGAAATTATGTAGGCGCCGGATAAGGGAACGTGCGAGGGAATTGGTACGCTCGTAATGGAATATTGCGACGGAATCGGCTGTAAAAAGCAGCTGACTCGAGCGATAATGTCGCAATGGTATATACATGACAATGCAAATGTATGCTAATGCAACGAAACAATCTCCCGGCCTCGAGTACGGCACTTCCACGTTGGGGAGCGAACTTTTATATCGTGTGCCACCGACACTCCCGGTATCCCGACTATCATCACTGCTTCCGCAAAAGTTTGCGCAACACTTCGCGGCCGATGGGAAACACGAATTTTCTCGCGACCCTCGCTGTCCCCGGTACCAAAAGTGGCGAGGCGAAACGTGCGGAATGACGAATTGGAACAGTCGATCCTGCTCGCTTGTTAGCGTTGCGACTGTCGACGTTTAATAACGGGGCCGCGGCGCGTTCGATGCTTATCAGCAATTCATTGGCGAATTACTTGAACGGCCGCGGGCGGCGCAATGCTCTCTGAAACTTTGATCGCGGCGAAATTCCCACCGCGACGACATTCTCTGATCGACCAAATGCCGCGGCGATAAAACTTTCATCGGGCCGATTGTGATAAGGAAAGTTTCCCCGGACGCCAAAGTTCTGGCCGCGAAAATTGCGATCGGCGGCAGGTTTGATGAATGAAATTTTACAGGACGACGTACAGATGGGTGAACGTACGATTAATGAAGATCCGAAGGAAAACTGGCGCAATGGAGAGCGGTGCGCGCGAAGATGAAGCAGCAAACTCTCCTCCAGGGAAGTAAACATTGATAAAGTTTCGTCGAATGTCACGTGGCGCAAACGTGACAGGAGGATTTCTAGCGGCCGCATGCTCATACCACTTGACGCACAGCCGAGCAACGAAGCATCACCGCGGGTTTACTCACCGTGAGTATCGAACTTCCTGATGATGGTCTCGATGATCGTAGTCCTGGGAGCCACGTGACCTCGTCTAACAGGCATCTCAGGTGGATTCCCAGGTACCTGGGCTCGACGAAACTTCGGCGTTCGATCTTGAGAGGCTTATCGAATGTAACCTCTCGCACCACCTCTCTTTCCCAGCCACCCGGTTTACTACTAATTATCGCGCGCGCGCACTACTACAGCACTAGGAAAACACTCGCGGCGACGGCGGCGTGCGTACGGTCGGCACGGTGGTAGAAAATTGCACAGCACGAGTTGAGCATAATGATCTTCGTTCTTCGTGAACGAAGCCGCGGAGAGAGACAGAGAGATAGACATACAGCGTATACGCGTGCCTACGGAGACGTATATACATGTATGTAGAAATACTTTGCGTGGGTGTATATAATGTAAATGTACGAATATATATCTCGACGCGTACCAACAAGCTCGACGACTGCCCGAGAAATGATTTTCGCCCGGGGGCTGTTCCTCGTTTATTTCCACTTTGCCTCCCCCCGGTTCGTCGTTTTCTTCTTCCCCGATTTCCCTTTCGTTCGCTCTCGTCTCGGAGAGAAGGAGGACAAAGATTCGTTGCTCGCAGGACGACGTCTGTTTATGATTCTCGTTGGGCCTCCACCGGCCTCTGACTTCTCTCTTTTCCTCCGCTTCCGTTCGCAGCTAAGGGTCGTTGCTCTCACCGCTGGCGTCTCTCTTTTTCTACTGCGGGAGGTTCCTCCGGACGCTTCGCGGCAGAAAATTCTTTCGGACGCACCGGTCCTTCAGCCAGCCTCGATTTGGACCCAGTGAATGTCTAACTAGCCGGCGTATCGTCTATCTAGATATATCGTATCGTAAGAGCGCGCGTCTTTGTGTGACTTATGGCCTCCTCTCTTTCTACACCGCGTCGATCCAAGGACGCCCAGAAGGTCGATTCTCCCTCTCACTCCTTCTCTTTCTTTCTTCCCTCGTTTCTCGGTCTCGTTCACTCTTGCACCCGACGACTCTCGACACGCTCGCGTGTCACGAGCAACGGTTCTGTCCCTCCTGAAAACGACGTTTCTCTCTCTCTCACTCTCTCTCCCTCTTTTACTTTCCGCACTAACGCGCGCACTCTTTCTCTTCCGCACGCTACTCCTTGAAACGCACAAGGGGGTGTTTGCGACGATTGACGCGTCGCACCACACGAATCCCAGCCACCTCACAATGTACCGATAGCGAATTCGTTCTTCGCGTCTTGCTTTGATATTCTAGATAATAACTACTCGCAGCTTGACCTCACGTCGTTCTCCAGAGCATTAGGCTATCTACCGATCGAGACCTTGCGTTTCCTGCGTCTCACGTTCCGCACTGTCGATCTCTCGTAATACTCGCGAATGATAATTCTCTCGCACTGTACGAATCAACAAGTCATCACTCACTACTTCCGACACTTTTCTTCCCCCTTCACCCTCTCCACCTTTTGTATCTCAGATGCGGCACGAGCGTCTCTCGCGGTTCCACTTATTCATCCGAACGATCCGTGGGTGTGTACGAAGACCGCGTATATAAACACGTCTAATCCTAGCGCCTATGTACAGAGGAATATCCAAAACGATCCGCTCTACTTCAAGAGGAGTGCTTCTCTCTCTCCCTCTCTCCCCCTCTCTCTCTCGAACGAATCCCAACTCCACGCAGAGGGCTAGTTTCGCCGGCGAGGGCTTCGTTGGACCTTCGTCACGGCCAATTCGACCGTGCGCGTTATCGTTGAAGATAATAGAAACCTGCCTCGAGGATTCCACCCCGATCGATTCCGCCGCCAGGCGGACACGACGGAAATTCCTGAGCTAAGGAAACAACCTCGCCGCTGTGGGCCTGCGGCTCAGGCTTCCGCGGGGACGACTGACGAACAACAAGGCAGCACGGCGGAGCACATGTCTCGGACATTTCCGCGCTCCCCGTTTCCGGATTGGCGCGTCCAGGGGATCCTCCGCCAGCCACCGGACGACGTCGCTCTCTGCCTCGTCTGCGTCTCGTTGATCAATCACGGAGTGGAGCGCGGCCGGTGTTCGCCAGCGGAATTGGCGAGCGGAATTTTGCGAGCGGAATTGGAGAGGGTTGAAAGAGCAGGAAGAGAAGAGGAAACGCGGCGCTGCGAGGGGGGAGGAGGGTGGGTGCAGGGGGGGTTGGGGGGAGGAGGCCGAGAGACAGAGAGGGAAAAGGCACGTGGTGTGTATGGATGCACGGACGGCGCGAGTACGTGCCCACCCCGGGCGCGTGGGTGTACGTATGCACCAACACGCGTTATTGCGCGTATCCGCGCGTTATGCGTTTTCGAGCGGCCGAGTTTATTTGGAATGCCGAAGGCGCGCGCGGATCGATCACGATTCACTGTGACCGTGCGGGCCGAGGCGCTTTAATAACGTTACCGCCACGAGAATGTCCCGTTTCACTGAGACAGAGTGCGAGGGGGAGTAAAACGGCGAGGAACGGAGAGATGGGGAAAGATAGAGAAAGAGGTAGAGAGAGAGAGAGAGAGAGAGAGAAGAGATAGAGGGAGAAGGAGAAGAATAAGCGTATAGACGGATGAACGGAGACGGAGAACGGTGGTCGGGAGGAAGAGAGACGGGGAAGAAAACGTCGAGGGAGGGAAAAGAAAGAGAGGCAGAGATGAAAGGAGAGAGGGAAAAACGGAGAGAGACGAGGAGAAAGAGGGAGGAAAAAGAGAGATAGAGAGAGAAAGAGAAAGAGAGAGAGGACGGGAGCCGGTCAGCTGTGCATTTCTGCTCAACCTCAGGGACAGTTATTTTTGTACTTCTTCTTCATCCTCGGCCACTACTACGCCGAGACACGGACGTGCACGACCACCGGCGATGCCGCGATCACGTCTCGCCGAGATCCTGCACGAAAACCTCATCGGTGCCGAGTTCGGCGAGTCGTCGGCACGGCCATTGACGCCCACCTTCTTGCTAAACGCGCGTATTCCCTGTGTTCCTCCGCCTCGTCTCCTCTTCTTCGTCCGTACGCTTTCTCGCTGACTGACACTCAGAACGCCGACATTCTGCCTCGTCGCAATATTGCCGAGCACCCTGGACGTTCACTGCGTCGGATAATTCTCGCCGTTAGACAAGGTTGCGCGCCGGCTACTGTGATTGGCCGATTTTTTGGTGCACTTGTACGGGAAACGGAGCACGGTCTTATCAATTTTTCACCCCTAACGCCTCATCGTTCGCCGGTCCGTGCTTCACAGTGCTCCGAGACAACTACTGACGGAGGAGCACCACGGCTGTTATCATGGATTCTTCAGTTTTTCATACTCGTTGCTCCGTGATGTCTTTTTACTTCAGAGTCTACGGTGCATAGGCCGTAGCGTGGGAATGTTTGCCTTTCTCTTTGCCTTCACGGTTCAAAGGGAAGCTCTCGCGTTGTCGTAGATTGGCGACGAGAGCAAAACTGTTTGCACTCTTGTACCTCCGTATCGTTGACTTACGAGCACGAGGACACGTTCACGTGGCACACGACTTTATCGCTTCGTTGTAAATTTTCGATTGCGATTAGAATACTTCTCGGCCTAAAAACAGTCGTTAGAAACGTGGTCCTTTCAGTTTGCACTCTTTCTCCGGCGACGTTCTCCGCCTCTCACTCGTCACTCACGCTCCGCTCCCAGTGTCAGCTTGCGAAAATACCTCGGCAAGCATGAGGCCACACCGGCGACTTCTCGTGGAGCTTCGTAGAAAAATGATTAGGGTCGACGGATTGTCACGCCTGGCGGACTTTCACGATCTGCCCATTCACGTTATCCTCCGGCACTGAATCGATATCGAAAAGGCAGAAAAGTGGGAAAAAATCGAGAGCACTCTTCTTCTCACTCGCTGCTCCTCGCCCTCGGCGTCTCCGCGGACACGTAGACGCAGGTTGAATACGCCGACTTCCGACACATCGCACCCTCGGAAAAGCGGGCCGCAAAGAGCAGCCTCCGCTCGCCCTATCTCCGCGATACTTCTCTATCTCGTCTCAAGCGAGCAACCCCGAACGAAAGAGGCTGCTTTCGGAGAATTTCCGTGGCCCTCGGAAAGCGGCCACCACGCCTTTTGGTCCCGGCCAATATCCAGCGTACTCCTGCTGCTCGCACCCCGTCTCTCTCGCTCGCGTATCGAAATCCCTTCCGCACCACGATCCGTCTCCTGCCCTCTCTCGCGCACAGGAGAACGACCCGCAGTCCGTAGTTTCTAGCTCGCGCCTGGACACTGTTGCTTTCCCGCGTGCTCTCCCTCTGTCCCTCTGTCCGTCCCTGTCCGTCCGCTATCTCGTGCTCCCTCGCTCTTCCTTGCACCCTTCGTCCCCGTGTATCCGTCTCTCCCTTTCGCTCGAGCTTCTCTCCTGGACGCGAACCTCGTGTCTCAGCCGGCTAACGGCAGGCGACTCCGGAACAACACGAAATTTGGCCGTCCGAAGCGGCGCGCACGGTTCGATGCGGCGAGGCCTCCCGAAATCGAGACGCGCGTACGCGTGAAATTGCTGCGAATCGTCGCGCGCGGTCGGCACTTCACCGTAACTGAAAAAATACGACGGAGCCCACGGTACGAACCGACGTCTCTCTCTCACGACAACGACGACGACGACGACGACGACGACGACGGCGACGACGACGACGAGGACGACGTCGGCGGCGGTATGTGTCAAGGGGGTGGTGGGGGGCGTGTACGCCGGCGCCTGCGTCGTGACGCCTTTCCCCACCGCTCAAACAGCCATGCCGCCCCTGACGTCCCACCCCACCAGAGGCCAGTGATAATATTGATAAGGCGGAGGAGCCTTCTCCCTCTCTCTTTCTTTCTCTTCTTTCCTCCAACTGATCGCCCGTTTAGCTCCTCCTTTTTGCTTTCCTTCTTCTCTAGACTCGTCGATCTATCCATCTTCCTTTCGGCGCCTCTTCTTTCCTCGTCCAGCGCGCCGCCCTGCGTAAACTGCGAAGTCTGAGTGCGGACGCGGTTCGGTTGAGTTAGTGCGCCGAGTGCTGTGACTGTTCACTCTACTATTGGCTGACTCTCGCATCTAGCTACGTATGACTATTTGTGTGTCTATCTCCTCCTCTTTGTCTTTTGTCTCGCTGTCATGCTTTTCTTTCGCCGGCTGTTTACAGTAAAACGGTCGGATGCGTATCTATTTTACAGCGGCGCAGTTGTGTATCGAGCTTTCCCGTATGTTACCGCTCGGTGCATCCTTTGTTTCTTCACGTTCCTATCTTGTTTCTGTTGATTCGTTCCCTTTGTTCCGTTCTTTTGATCTCGAACGTTTAAGTCTTTATGTACGCAGCGCATTAGTTCTTCAACCCAGCAGTGCATTAACCCAGAGATCATTGTACATTGCTGCCCGCTGGTCTCGCGGAGTATTTATCAAAGTGGGGTGCACCTGTTTACTCGTATACGTTTTTTCATCTTTCTCTCCTCTCTCTCTCTCTCTCGCTCTCTCTCTCCCTCTCTCTCTCCCTCTGTGTTCTTGTTTGCGCTGAGTCTCGTTCTCGTTCCGTTGTTTACTCATCTTTTAAAGCGTCACAATGAGCAGCGCATTATGCAAGTGCTTTTCCTCATCCCTCCCTTATTGTTCACTTTTTATTCAACATCTTATCTCAGTTGGAACGATTTAATTTATGAACATCTACTCCCCTGAAATAGGCCCCGTTCGATATCTGTCTTCTGCGGCAACGAAGTTTACGAGCGTTATACTCGCGTCTTTTATGTAGCACGATTTATTTCTCTAAGAAGTTGTGTTCGGCTTTACTACCGTCACAAATAGACGCTAAGGATGCTCGTATAAGCTTTAATTACCGGCGATATGAATACCGGCATCAAATTAATAACGCCAAGTGATGTCTATAAAAATGTGTCGAACAATCCTCTCCCTCATTCTGGCCATCTGGCCCGCGCAAAATCATAAAATCTCAAGCGAAGCTCATGAAGAATAGAAAAGAAGACGACTCGTCACAAGTGTTACTGAATTTCTCGCGAGACTCGTCGCGTGTGCCAAAAAGATGTTGACCGCGACGGAGAAGAAAAATGCGCCGCATTGCGTGGGAAAAATTCACGACGCCGGCAGTATTTACGAAGCTCAAGAGCAGCCGGTGTGAAGAGAAGAACGCCGTACCGGGGTGGAATATTTTTCGACGACACACGCCGGACGCCCCACGTGGATTCGCTGCGTCATGAATCGGGCGACATTCGATACAAAGGGAAAAAAAAGAGGCAATAAAGCAACGGGAGGCCTAGGAACTTGCGAAACTTTTGCGCAGGGAAAAAGGCGGTCGGCTGCGACAGGACGGCCGAGACACGCGGAAAAGCGAAAGAAAGGAAGAAGAATCGGTGCCGATCCGGTGCAACGGCGTAGGAAAAAGATTTTCCACCCCCGCTCTTTGTTTGTACCTTAATTCGCAAAACGCCGCGGCTATTTTCGGACGGAAGCGCGCCCCTCTCGCTCCCCACGGGCGATTTATTTTTAGGGAATCGTTAAACTAGAATTTGCCAAGTTAGCAGTTCCGAACCGGACGGACCCCGGAGCTTCGGTCATGCAACAAGGCCTCTTTCTTCCCCCCGCCACTCTCAGGAAGCCGTCCTGACGTTTAAAAGTTTTTTGCTTTTTTTTTTTCATTTAAACCTACCCTAATCACCTACCCCTGCAACGCCCGTTTAGCGTGCTGCTTTTGACTGAAATCAAATTGCACGCGAGACGAATTTAATTGCACCGCTCCGTTCTTTCGTGTCGCTTCGAATGAAATCGAATAAGGGATTAAAACGACTGCGGGCTTTAGCGTCAAATACAAATTGTATTGCCCTGATGGAATGCAAATTGCCGTATGTATACGACGCGTCTACGAAATACAATGGTTGAAACAAGACTTTATTTCAGCCGAGAAATTTCGCACTGACACCGTGACAGTTATTACTTTTCGCGTAATCATAACCTATCACGGGAATTTCTCATTTCAATCCATTACTTCCTACGGACAAATTAAATTAACGCTTGACAATCCATCGGTAACGATTGGAAACGACGTTTCCTACTTTCGAATGTACGCATTGCGGTTCGTGGAATTCGCTGCAAGAATCACGTCCCTCTGGTGGAGAATCCTGGCATTACAGAACAGTTACCGACAGTTGACATCCCTGCGCTTCTGTAAATTTTCGAAAGGATAGGCGATTGAACGAACGACTTTGAAATGCTACAGCTGCAGCGGCTAATAACGACAATCTCCCACACGCTGCGTTCTTAATTCATTAACATTACATTCCGGCAGGTAATTATTACAGCTAGGTTCAAGTATCCGCAAATAACATGTCAAATAACATACGTAGCTCACTATAGGCAATCAACGACTAACCTTCATTCTTGAGCAAAGAACACTTACAGAATGAAATGTGTGTACTTACATTAGAAGCGAAGATTTGTATGGCAAACGAACGTTGGACGATTCTTCACTGGAATAATGCAGCACTACACGATATTGAAACAACATAGCGCACTTATGCACACGTCAAAATTCACACCGAAACGAAGCGCACCCGGCAAAGTGAAACTCTAACACTAATGGCCGCGTGAGGGCGCCACCATCCGGGAGTCCGGGTATATTCAAGCGTAAGTCCCAAATCACACACCAGGCTTCTCTCTAAACCTTTCATTATTTCGCGTGAAAATACAGCTTGCCAAATCTATTTTCTACCTAATCTATTGTCACACTACACGCACTTTACCTTCACGCTCATAAAAGGGGAAATAGAAAGTGTTCGATGATTAAACTTGAAGCAATATCGCGACACCAGCGAGGGTCCATTTCGTTGGTTTCTCACGTGTCTTTAAGTTGAATGTCCAGACAAACGTTGGGCCGCGTAATCTGGTCTTGTATACTGGACATTCGTAAACGTTCTTTAATTCTTGCTTGTCCTGAGTTATGGCCCTTATGTAAATGACCGGCATTAAAGGGAACAATTCTTTTAAACGGGACTCCACTATCGCACCCATCTGAATGTCCCAACGGGCACCCTCCATGTATAGATTATTCACGTATGCCCCCTCACGAGGTGCAGAACTGGTTGTAAAGGAGGTTGAATGACAGATGAACGCATTATGTTTAGTAACACGGGATCGAAGAAAATTTTCTTACGTGAACTCCTCCTTCTGTTTTCGCGTAACGTCGCACTGCAAGCACATCCTATCCAAAGGCCACTCGTTCTTGCGAGCTGTCTGTTGCATGATTGCAGTCAAGAATGATTGGGGATTAAAGAATCCACCCAGCCACACGGTTGAGGGCAACTGAGAACGTATTTTTTATAATGTCTCTCTAGATGCTAGTTGACGAGAATGAATGTTGCATGCATACGGTGAAGTCTCCTGTCCAATTGGCCAGTTCACTGACGCGATTTAGCATATCGCCAAACCAGTTTGACAATCCCATGCTTGACGGATAAGCTCGTTTGGTCCATGCAGGCGGAACGGCATCCATGAAAATGTAATCTTGAAGATCTTCCATGTCGGCATTAATCGTCAGTTCACCCTGAAGGCCAAAATGGTAATGAACACCATACATCGTCGAGTTAACGATGCACTTTATTGTAGACGACAACGAAATTGTTACTTTCAAGCCGAGATCGAGCTCGCGCAGAGATCGTTTCAGTTCATTGCATAATATGTTCATCCTTTCACATTCTTGGAAGGCCACGATCACAAATGGCGAACGGTCCTCCGTCTGCAAATCACTTCAATCATTTTTCAATCCCATCCCAAATTTTCCAGAGAAACAAAACGAGGGCAGAACGAACCTTGCCCATTAACTCTTGTACATTGAACTCTTCAGGAAGTTTGTCTAGGAGATCGTCTATTATAAATTTGACTTTTTCCTCCCTGGAGAATCCTGCCCCTGCTGCCTCACCGATGTCTCTCGGCTGCATTTCCAAAACGGTTTTGAATAGATTCTCTGCAGTGACTGTGAGGAAGCCTGTACAACAAGAAATGTATGATATTCAAATCAAATAACTATAGTAACAATATGCGATGCGGTGACTACGAGCGCTCACCTATCTCTGCATTCGGATGGAGTCCGTAAAGTATGGGACTTTCAGCAGGCAGATAATCGTCCAGGTACTGATGATAACTGACATAGTCGCTGTTGGGCGGCACAAGAAATCCCGGCGCGAAGTAAAGTTCACCCTCCACGAGCTCTTGCTGTAAATATTCGAGCAGATACGTACGACAAAGTCTTCGGTCCCAGTCGTCCGTAATGTGACCGCCGTACATGATCTCGCCGAACAAATAACGAAGATCCTCCCACGGAACCTTGTTGCTCGCCTCGAGGTAATTCAACAGGACTGACACGCTGATAGTTAGATCGCCGACGTTGAACGGGTAGGACTGAAAAGATAATTATGAAAGGCCGCCTGCGATTGAGCAGGAACGATGAAAGGACGTTTGAGCACAGAGACTCACTCTGTTCCAGCCCTGAGCGCCGAACTTCTTTCGCTCGGCGACCACGGCGTGGTAGTAACAAAGAGCGAATAATACCGCCTTGAACTCGGACTCCTTTGTACAGGAATCCAAAGTCTCCTGCGTAAAATTGTCGAGGGCTTTGTGAATGTTCGCGTGCATCCCCGTCGGTGGTTCGTTGGTAATTTTGATGGCGGACTCCAGTATACCCTGCGAATATACTTATTACGCCCTGCACTTTATTCGCGTGACGTAATTATTGTACGTTACTTGAGGAATGATCGATTCGTGCGGATCAGCGTTAGGTTCTGCGCTGATATATAAACGGTAGGAGTTGTGGGGATTTTCTAGCAGCTGCTCCATCTTCTTCTCCAAACTCGGTAGCCAACTTCTCACTAAATGAATGTTCTGAAGAATTACCCAGTGTCCCTCAGTGGCCGCAATTTCCATCGCTTCCTCGGCAACTGGCTCCTGACCCTGGCCCAGCGATACATTGTGAAAATTTCGTCCGCTCAACGTGAATCCCAAACGTCTTCCCAACTTTTCGACATCCTTCAAAGGATCCACGCCGGGCGAGAGTATGAAGAAGACTGGTGTTATGGAGCTGGTCTCCTCGTAAGATTTTTCGAACGGCGGTGATCTCGATTCCATGAACTGTTGACCCAATTTTTCTACCACGAAGCACCTGTCGGATTTCTCACTTGCGATTGATCCATTTTCATTGACTCACGTACTTACGATATCTGTATGCAGTCCTAAGGAAGTTACCGTAAAGCATAAGTCATGCGGTCAAGCCGCAAGCATCGCATCATACAAAGTCTTTGCAAAGCCGTTTTGTTCTTCCAATCCTGTGGGAACTTGTCCCTTTCCGGCGTTTCAGACTCGATGAACTTCTTCCACCTCTTCGCGGCGCCTTCGATATCACGATCCAAATTCAAAAATTCGTCCAACTGGCTCAGAGCATTGATGCCACCCCAATTGATGTTGCTCAAAAAGTCGACGGGACTTAGAAGATCAGGGGTATACGGATATCGTAGGAGAAAGTCAAGTTCATTCTGCGGTAGTTCGCCCATGTGCATCAAAATCTAAGTTACATCGTCTATTATCAGCGAACGAACTCCTGACTAGATTGAATCCATCCCCCCCCCCCCCCTATGTTTGTAAAGCACCACAATTACCTGGATAGTCATCTGGCACATAAATATTAGCTTGTCACTTTCGAACAGGCCCCTGCTCGTATACATGTACACTAAATATGTGATGCTATTAATTAAATTGACAACACGTTTGGCGAGCGTATCGGCTTCTTCGGCAAATTTGATGGCGTTTTGGAAAACGACGCTGAAGGCCTTCAGGGAAAATTGATAGAGCATGTTGATCTTGTAGAGATCGTTGAGAATGAAATACAGGAGGCTGGCACGGGCCGCTACCGGTCGATACCACTCACGGGCCTCATCTATCTTCACGGAGGTGATCTTTGCCTCCGCGACCTTGATCTCAATCTCGGCCGCTGTCTTTTTCGTTGTCTCGAGATTCACCACCAGCGCGGCGTCGCTCAGAATATTCGGACCAGCAGACGACAGTCTTTAATATATGCCGAAATTAATATGCGGACCGTCGTCGCGTTGAATCGATGGAAAAGTCGAGAAGTGGCCGCGGAAAGACTGCTCACCTGTGTAGTAAATCATCCTCTAAAATTTTCAGTGTGATCTTAAACGTATTTTGCTGAGTCGTGAGCTCTGCCTTTGTGGCCTCCAAGTCCGGTCGTTCGTCTTTGACCACTTCACCCAACAGCTGATCCTCCAATCCGTCCTTTGTTACTGTAAAGTTAATTAATGTCGTCTGTGCCTGCATCTCCGGCTTGTAATGAGGATTGGCGAGTTTCGTTTGGAGAATTAGACGGAAGCGTGGGTTGTAGTCAACTTCTTTGTCTCCCACTTTGATCGCTCTTTCCGTTGATCAAAGTATTATTTAATAATTGTCCACTGTCTAGAACATGAGCTGACCTACCGTCCCTTCTTCACTAAAACTCGGCCCATAATTGTATCCAGAACAGCGTCGACCGACTCCATGATGTTCTCCAATAAGACAACTTGTCCATTAGCTATGGCATACTCTATACTATCCAGATAATTCTTCTGAGTCAGCCTCAACACCTTTAAATCATCTCCATACTTGTTCTTTATCCACTTAATCCCTTGCAATTGTGGATCGATCATGAGAGGCCATCTAGCCGAGTTGGACAAAATTGTTGCATTCTCAGAGGACATTCTGTCAGCGGGTAAACCTACAAAGCAGTAAAAATTATGTAAAATAATTGAGTACGAGGAGAAACACTTCTTCAGCGTACCTTCGTTGTTCCACTGAGCAATCTGAGCATCGTCAGTCATTAGACTCAATGGATCCAAGTCGGGAGTCCGTGGTATCTTTACCTCTAATTTGTCAAGGAATGGTAACCAATATACGTTCATTAAATCCAATCGGTATTTTCGCGTGAAACAACCCATGTACGAAATAAAGGCTGTAATTAGCAATACGTCGCCGGCTACTGTTACGCCAGACTCTTTTAAGCTAAGCAGAAATAGGGTAAACTCTTCAGTTCTAAGCAAATCACAGTTTTCATTAGTTGGCGTCTTTACAATAACAATGCTTACACTTCGACAGTCTCAGCCCAACGAATTTTCTCGGAGGCCAAACCATTAACCAATCTGTTAGCCAAATCAATTGTCAATGCAGTCGCATCAGCCTCATCCTGACATTTCTGCTTGGCCGTCATCGCGATAACCATTTTTTCACTGAGAACATCCAATACTTTTTGCAATTCCTGTGAAAAGAGAACGACTTTGAAGAGTCTCTTCGTACTTGACTGAATAAAGACGAAACTTACTGCTAAGCGTGATCGTAACATGCTTAGCCTATCCACTGCCGCCTTTAATTCGGCATTAGCTTGTGCCAATGCAGCTCGCAGAGGCTTCACTGTCTCATTAATATAATGGAACACCATTATATTTTTTACCCAGCTGCATAGACCCGCTGCCGCTTGAGACTTTGAGAAAATTAATTCTGGATCGAACTCTGAAGAAGGATATAGTATGGAAGATCATGAATATGAGAACACAGTTCTAAATGCTTAATGAATATGCACCTCGGTCGGTAATGTACGGCTGCATTGCTCTGACCACATCAGGCTGAATGTTCTCCTTATCGTAATTTCGTAACTGTACCATAAACGTGTCTACTGAACCCATCATCGTTTTACACGCTTTCCAACTTCTATCCCTCGGTATTTTGCCTTTTGGCGAGAACAAAACGAGCACGGCTTGAGCAACGTTCGTCACAGCATCCGGTGGTGCACCGAAAGACTTCAATTCTGTCAAATTGTTCTGAAACGCAAGTTAGATCAAGCAGTCACGTACGATGTCGATGAATTTTATTTGTTTCCACCTTGTTGAGCGTGTCGAGAGCAGCTTCCGCTTGCCTAACAGCTGGTTCAGCCTTTGCCAAA
This sequence comes from Priocnemis perturbator, assembly GCA_963942575.1. Classification (NCBI taxonomy): domain Eukaryota; kingdom Metazoa; phylum Arthropoda; class Insecta; order Hymenoptera; family Pompilidae; genus Priocnemis; species Priocnemis perturbator. The sequence continues at coordinate 10,534,081 of OZ012648.1, forward strand.
TCCTCGTCACAACGCTTCTGTCTTTCAGACACCAGTTCCTTTATATCCGCAACCTTCGCCTCCTCCTCCGTGGCTGATAATTTGCGCACAATCCGTCAATACTGGACCTGATACGAGTATTTGTCAAATGCTAACACGTACCGAACGCTTTTTCCACTTCGGCCTTTGTATTCTCCGACCGCACCTCCATCAAGATTCTGTCGGCGATCTCATTCTTCTTTTTCAACTCGA